>CM019716.1:12663701-13863701 GCA_009760885.1 Achatina immaculata
AGCTATTTAAATGACAAAATAATAACAAAAAGCAGGACAAACGGTGGAAAAATCGGATGTTGACAAATATAATAATAATAATAATAATAATACATATTGAAAAAATTTCAGTAAAATGAAAAGCTGATTGATCTGAGACACTTAGAAACATGAGACAGGCACATGGAAAGTGTCAAAGTGAAATCAATAGCAAAATAAGAGTAGTAGATAATTCACTGAAATGTGAAATATCTATCTCCAGCATAAACTAGCCCTCCTTCCCCCCCCCCCCCAAATCACTCCACTCAGTAACAGCAAACAAACTTGGCAGTGTGAATATATAAAAACAATACGGCTAAGAGGCAAAATGGTGGGAAAATGTAACTACAGAAAACGGATCCTATATAGAAGGCGGAAAAGGTAATGAACAAAATACATAATAAAGAACAAAAGAGAATGGAAAGATAAAGGGAAATGAATGTGGGGGGGGGGGGGAGAGAGAAAAGAAATAATTTTTAAAACATGGACGACGCAGAAAAGGAAAAGCAAATGAAAAACTAAGATAAGAACCAGCAAAACAAAATTTAAAAAAAGCAATTAAAAAAAATAGCCAGCTTTAACTTAGAAAATAGTATACCATTTAGGATAAGATATATAAAAAAAAGTCCTAGAAAATAGAACAGTGGTATTGTCAGCTCTTGTATGCTATGACGTGGGCCTCCTGTTAGCTTTCAATGCTTTCCTCCATTATCGTCCCCAACAGTTCAATGTTATCATTGAACAAGCACACCCTATTCTTCCAATCAGAGACCATTGTTTATAAAGAAGCACCTTATCCATCGAGACTCCCCTTGTTTCCCGCCATCTGAGGGAATCTATATTTATAAACTTTCCGCTAAGACAATTCTCCAACACGCACATACACTGACCCTATCGATAACAAGAGACGTTTTCTCATGTATCACTAGACCAGCCTGTCCGAGACACTTTTTTTCCTACTTCTTCTTCTTCTTCTTCTTCTGCCTTCACAAGATACAATCCAATGCTACTTCTTTGTCCCGAAGAATGATATTCGGACAGGATTGTTTCGGGGTCAGCCTGGTAATGGACGGTAGTTTTGGTTCGTGTATCATTATTAATGTTGTTATGAGTCCGTGTACTCACGTCATAATTAACGTGACCGCCGTCAACATCACACGTGACATCACGTCACAACCAAAAAAAAAAATTATGTCTGACATCAAATTCATAACATTATATTTGGCATCAATTTTCATAACATTATATCCGACATCAATTCAGAACATTATATCTGGCACCTGTTCATAACATTATGTTTGACATCAATTCATTAACAGTATCTCTGACATCAATTCATAACATTATATCTGACATCAATTCGTAACATTGTATCTGACATCAACTGACAAAAAACATTATAGTTGACATCAGTTCACAAACAGCATCATATTTGACATCTGTTCACAAACACCATTATATCTGACATCAATTCAACAAACGCCATAATATCTGACATCAGTCCACAAACACCATTATATCTGACATCATTCGACAAACACCATTATACTCGTATTTGACATCGGTTCACACACACCATTATATCTGACATCAATTCACGACTACCACTATACCTGGCATCAATTTACAAACATATCTGTCATCATTTTACAAGCATCGTTATATCTAACATCAGTTCATAAACATCATTGTATCTGACATCAGTTCGCAGACACCACTGTGTACACTAATATAAAGGTAATGATTTAATATAAATTTATTTATCAAAATCATCAAAGTTAGTGTCTAGTTATTCATACCTTTCAAAAACAGAAACGAACATTCGACCGAGACATATTATGGCCTGGACTAAAACGGGAAAGGGCTCAATAAAAAAAAGATGTACTGTTTTCGCTTCTTCTTCTTCTTCTTCGTCTTCTTCTTTTTCTTTTTCTTCTTCTTTTTCTTCTTCTTCATCATCATCATCATCATCATCATCATCATCATCTTCTTCTTCTTCTTCATCATCATCGTCATCATCATCATCATCATCATCTTCTTCTTCTTCTTCTTCTTCTTCTTCCGGGCGTTGGTTGCGTCCTGCCTCATTTATGCACCCACTGAGAACCCTGGCTTTTGGTCCAGAACCAGCACTGGGAGATAGAATAGAGCGGGCCTTTCTTTTTTTCCACATTTCCCTTGATGCAGAATTAAGTTTTTCATAAACACTTCCATTCGCATCACATCATTCATTTCATGATCCATATAAACAACATGTTTTCATTCATACTCCTGTCCATATTCCTTCATTAAATCACGCCGTTCACCAAAAAGAATCGCTTAACATCAAAACCGTGCGCCCAGTTGTCAAATTATTAACCGTGGAGACATTATTGCATTATCAATTTCATCGCATCATCCTCTCGTCTCACTGAAGGACAGCGGGACGTGTTTCCTTGGGAATATTTCGGTTATTTTTCATTGAACGTCTTCATCTCTGGCCCGTGCCACCCCGCCAGCTATGCACAAAATTAAGCAGTGACAACACGCCGACCCCTCCCTAACCGAGGCTGGATATTTAAAATTATTATTTCAGCGCCCAGTTTAATGGCTGTGACTAGAAATTTGTCACTTCGGCCAAATAGAGAGGACATAGAGGGCAACGTTGGAACTCTCTTGCAGGATTGGAGCATTTGAGCGAATGTAATCTGTTCTTGAAATTACAGTTTTTGATAAGTGATTTTAAGACCCCCCAAAAAAAAATGTGTACGGTTTTAGAAAAGGTGAAAACAGAGGAAGGTTTTAGAATAAAGTGTATGTGGTTAGACCAGAAAGCAGCAGGCAACGTGTTTTTAGATGTAAGATATACAAAGATAGTAAGAAAAAGTGAATGGGAAATGAATCGCGGGCAGTGGTAGGGCGAGCAACCGCTTAGCGAAGGGAGGAGGATAATGTAAATACATGAAAATATCGTCAGATGACTTAAAGTAAGAATGAAAGAAAGAAACAAAGAAAGAAAGAAAGAAAGAGAGAGATGGAAAGAGAGAAAAAAGAGAACGAGAGAAAGCAGAAAGAGAGAAAGAGAGAGAGAGAGAAGAAGAAGAAGAAGAAGAAGAAAGAGAGAGAGAGAGAAAAAAGAGTGAAAGAATGAAAGAATGAAAACAGAGCGAGAGAAGGAAAGAAAGAAAGAGAGAGAGAGGGAGAGAGGAAGAGAGTGAAAGACAGAGAAAGAGAGGGAAAGAGAGAGAGAAAGAGAGAGTGAGAGAGAAAGAAACAGAGAGCCAGAGGTTGTTGGTGAAAGCGGAGGGACGATATACACCCAGGTACACTTTGTTTCCCCTCTTTTAAAACTGCTTAGAGAGTACTTTTGTTTCTTTGTGTGAGTGTGTATGCTAGTATGTGTCCCTATCTTTGTGTGTGTATGTGTGTATCTGAGTGTGTACGTGTGCGTGCGTGTGAATATGTATGTTTGTGTGTATGGTGTATTTTAGTTGAGGGGGGGAGGGGGGTTGAGTTACGAAAAGGGGGGGGGGAGAGGTTGGGGAATGGTATACTTTGGTGCGCAAGCAAAATTCATATTTCTCACGAACATCTCTCCCTATCTTTCTTTCTCTCCCTCGTTGTCACTTTCCTCCCTGTAAATCCTTCCCCCTCCCTCCCTCCCTCTACAACTCTCATCCTCCCAAGAAAGATCAGCATTTCGAAATCCTTTGACGCTGTCAGAATATGATCCCTACCTCTGTCCAGTAAGGGATAATTTTATCTTAATCGTGAAGAAAAAAAAAAGGGAAATAGTTGAAGAAACTTTTTTTTTATTTTTATTTTTCCAGATTTGAGATGTTTAAACGTCTTTTTTTTTTACTTCCCCACCGCATTGTCCATCCCCTTATCATGTCCCTCTTTGTTTGTAGAACATGTTACAAAATGATGCACTCCAGGTTCTTTTTTTTTTTTTAATCTGCCCTCTTGTTCCGATTAAGATGAAGAGAAGAGACATTGTTCTCTTGTCAGACATTGAAGCAACTATGTTTGTTAGCTCCCTTGATGAAGCCCGGAAGTTGGTTTCGAAATGATGAGAAACAGCTTTCATTTTGACCATCAGGATGGTTGTGAGAGATTCCAGAACGAGGCTCCCACGATGACCGCTCGCTATTATTGTTGGATCCTTGCTTGACTGCCCGCATGGGCATAAGAAAAACACGCGACCGAGGGGGAGTTATTGCCCCGTGGGTGGCTGGGTGTAGTGTTCTTCTATACAGAACTCTGAGTTGTGTCTAGTGTGAGCTGTTTAGCACGTCAAGTGACCGTTCCAAAGGAAACTCGGCTAACTTTCACAATCCCTCTGTTATGACAAACAACGCGAAGAAAATGTGAACACTGGCATCTTGGATTAAACTTTGAAAGGTCAGTCAATGTGTGAATGTTTTATGCGTGAAAGTTATCTCCCCTGATACTACCGGAAGCCCACAATGTAAAAATGAAGGGAAGAAATGAAACACTAAATGGCGTGCGGAAGAGAAGAAATGAAATAACAGAATAATGATTTGTTCCATGTCAGAACGTCTTATGATTGGATATCACGAAGCCAGTACGTTACAGGATAAAACCCTATGTTAGAACGTCATAGTTTTGGGTCCCATGTCTGAATGTCTTATGCCTAGATATCATGAGGTCAGTATGTTACGGAATATGACCCTATGTTAGAATGTTACAGATCTGGTTGCTATATCAGAATGTCATTATAACTGGATATTATGAACCCAGTGCGCTATAGGACAGGGCCCTACGTCAGAGCGTCACAGAATCAGGCCCCCATGTTAGCCCGTCACATGACCAGATGTCATGAAGTCAATACGTTACAGAATGGACCTTACGCCATAACGTCATAAATCTGGGTTCCATGTCAGAACATAATGTGACCTAGATATGTTGCCACTGCGTTACAAAACAAGATATCATATGTTCAATACCAGCTGAAATGCCACAGGTGCTGATTTCATCTGACAACATTACAAGACACAGCATGAAGTTATAACTTCACAGACAAGCAGAGAGAAAAAGTTCTCTGCCCTCATACTTAATTCGTGTACTAGAGAGGAGTTATGCTTTATCTTGTTATCAGCAGCACTTCTGGGAGACAGGACAAGATCTAGGCAAACTACCTTTTAGAGGTGCTGACAGTTGTGTCCATTCTGTATCGCATTAGTCTGCCCCATCCATCCATCCATCCATCCATCCATCCATCCATCGGCCCGTCCATCCGTCCGTCCATCCATCCATCCATCCATCCATCTCCGTAGTAGGTGATCCGCTTAGCAGTCATTGCCAAATACTCTTTGTGGCGCACTGCAGTGCAGCAACAAATTTTCTCCACAGATCACGGTCCGCTGCCAGCCTTCACATTGTGCCCAAGCTGTGCTGCATGTTCTTCATTTCAGCTCCGCCAGATTGTCTTTGGTTGGAGACCCTCAGCCGTCCACATCATGACCGTTTCAGCGATGTTTCTGGGGTTCTGTTGGAGCACATCACCAATCCACTTTCAGCTTTTCCTTTTCCCATCATGACACGCATATCTTCCCTGTTCACACACTGGACAAGCAGGTCTCTCTTATTTACTGTTTGTGGCCAGTAAATATTCAAAATCTGTCTTGAGACACGCTGCGTGGAATAAGGACAATTTGCCCATATCATTTTCAGTTGTTCTCCAGCATTGTGCTCCACAGGGAAGTAAGGAAAGCACATTTATTTAGTACAGTTTTATCTTTATTCAAGCATTTATCTATTCACTCGATAAGATTTACCAAAGCGAACCGGAAGAATCGATGGAAACCCAGTATTTAGAAAATCCCAGGCTCTTCTGCAGTCAGCCAGGGCTTGAAACATCGAACAAAGAAGAAGAAGAGGAAGAAGAAGAAGCAGCAACACCGCCATGACAGGTCTTTACGAAACATCTCATTCACTCGACACAAAAGACCGGCACAATAATTCTCCCCCCCCCATGTCTTCCATACGTCGAACAACTAAAAGTCTGGCGTTGATTGCGTTCTGAATGGTTTAAGTATCAACGTGAAAAATATCCAATTCAGTCTTTGGCCTGGCTTCGCGGCACTTCAACTATTCATTCCCATTCTCGAGAAACCCCAGTCAAATCGGATTCTCTGGAGATGTGACGATGGAGACTTGGGTGATCATTTTATCTGGGAACACCTCTTCTCTCCCCCCCCCCCCCAAAAAAAAAAATTAAGCTATCCACATGAACAAATTCATATGACTTCATCATTCAGCCCATCTAGACTGGATGCTTTATAACTGAATCAAATGTATCTTTATGTTCAATAACTCACTATCTGTTGCCACAGATGGACAAAACCCGTTGTCTACCATATCCACGTCTGTTCGTGAACAAATCATCAACGTTTTATTATCACATTTACACGTATAACACACTCTTGTTGTATGCATGTCTCAGTCTGCATTCAGGAACCCCCCCCCCCCCTTGGTTCCGTGAAAAAAAAAGAAAAAAAAAATGCCAGGAAAATATCCCTTGCGTCTGTCAATCAGTCAATTACTCCAGCCTTCTCTCTCTTCTCCCACTCGGGCTGTCCTCGGCAATGCCAAAGCTACCAAATCTTAGTGGAGACCCTATTGTTTTCTTTACCCCCGTGTTTGAATGTCTTTTTGGAGGACAAAATTCAATCAGAATCAACCTTCCCCACCCAACTCTTCCTTTCTTGTCTTGTCGTTTTCTTTTTTTCCTCTTCTGAGCATCTCTTCTTTGTACGGGTGTCGGAAGATGAATCCAAAATCGTCTCTATTTCCTATAAGAGCTCCCCCACCCTGCCACCTCCCCTCCATCTCTGTTGGCAGGCCGCCATATTAGGTTAAGCGCCAGAATGACCCGCGTGAGAGAGATGAAGACGGACCCGTTTTTGTCGATTACTCGACTTTACCATACAAGTTCCAAGTGATGAACAAAGAAATATTGAGTTCCCCTTGCTCGCCATTCGCTTTCTGATTGTCGAATATTGAATTACAGTCCACTAGACTGTTGCCTTTGAAATGCGCCAACATTAATATTTAATCTTACTCACCTAAGATGGGGGGGATTGGAATGACAGCACTTTCATGACAGCAATGCTCTAATCAATCCACTCTGTTTTATTCTCAGAGCTTGCCTTTCCTTTAAAAAGAATTGGATTACGATTGTTGTAGTGACTATGATGGCGGTTAGTGACGATGGGGGAAACGATGGTTCCGCTTGTTACAAGGGTACGGACCCGATACAGAAGTATGCATTATTTATTATTTTCTACGTCTCTCAGGATTTTTTTTATGGAAGTTTTCAGAGGGGATGCACTATGTTATTATCTATCTATCTATCTATCTATCTATCTATCTATCTATCTATCTATCTATCTATCTATCTATCTATCTATCTATCTATCTATCTATCTATCTATCTATCTATCTATCTATCTATAGCATTTCTTTCTCTGTTCACATTTTCCATGTATATACCTTTCAACCCAGCGAGTTTTATGTGCACACTGTGGCTCTTTTTATTTTAAAGATGAAATTATACGTTTAATCGATCTTAAAAAGTAATCAGTGACATGAGGATATGAACTGGCAGAAAAAGCCAATGGCTACTTACGAAAAACTTACTGAAAAGACTACATTTAGTGTCTCTCCTGGAACTATGTTAATGGTCTTAAACATAACAAAGATTTTTGTTTGTTTATTTTATTTATTTCTTGTTTTTCCTTCTATCCGAAAGAGAGACGACTGTGCAGGACTGACGGCATGGATGATAATTACCAGAGCCAGGAACTAGAGACGGCCAAAGTTCTCTCTCACATGTCTGTTTATGCCTCTGATTAAGTGGCTCTGCCTGACTTGACCAGCTCGACGAGGTTCGCCAATGAGCCTTATGTTGGCAGAGACTGCAGAAAGGCCTGTATTTTAAGGTCCCTTCAGATTTTCATGCTAACCGTTGCAAGCTGCTCTCAGATCCGACAAGATTCTGTGCTACATCAGCTTCACGCCACCGGTAGCTAAGAGTCTCCTGCCCGCAGCTGCGGTTATATAAAGCAACAACAACGCAGAAAAGAAAAAAATGCAACCCACATGTTGGCTTTATAAGAAGCTATCCAGCTTCATATTACACGGGCTTCAAGTTATAAAGAGAGATCGTACTACAGAAAAACCTACAATCTCTCGGACTTTTGATAATCAGGAAGGAAAATATCAGGAAAAGGGGAAAAGTAACATCCGCATCATATTCTGAAGAGTAAGGATTAAAAAAAAAAAAGAACAGAAGTACAGTGAATAGAAACTGGGTAAACGTTGATAGCAACACAAACATTACTATGAAATGACGTAACAATAATGTCACAGTTAGGATGGCAGAATTTAATAGTCTTGATATAGGATACACCCCCTCCCCCCCCCCCCCAAACATTCATTCATTCATTTGCATGTCCCTTGCGGAACTTTGCCTTCCAAACAGCACTCCTGTAGGCCTCTCGGTTGTGAGCAAGATGGCCTGCTGCTGCTGCATCCATTTGCAGATCGTCAACGATGTCTTGCAGCCATCTTCGTTTTGGTCTTCCTCTCTTTCTTTTTCCCATTATGTATCCTTCCAATACGGTCTTCTCTAAATTATCATGACGTTTAATGTGTCCAAAAAAATGTGCCCCCCCCCCCAAACAACAACAACAACAAAAAGAAGTCTCACACATACTTTAATACGAAATCTGCGAGGAAAACGTTTTATAAAAATACCCCCCCCCCCCACTTTATTGTAGATAAGTTCTTCCTCTTCTTCTTCTTCTTCTTCGTTCGAGGTTGTTGGTCACATCAGATCCTGATCCCTGTCGACAGGGCAAAGCTCGCAGTCCTCTCCAGATCCTGACAAGAGCCCCCAAAGCTTTTGCCCCAAGCTTGTGTCCTCTGGCCATGTCTCTCGTCTCAGGTCCGCATGGTTTGGGCACTACTGAAGGAGATGTTCTGGAGGCTGGGCCCCGCTGCCGCATGGGAGCGCGAGCACGTTCAAGATTTCAGGCCTTTTGTCCGGGACCTCCCGACCTGCCGAAGGCGATGCATTACCCGGGTAAAACAGGACACACACGGATTTATGAGGTTAAGAATGGTCACTGTAGGTAACAATTTAGTCGTGAAAGAGGGACTGCGTTAACCAGAACTGAGATGACTCATCCAACGATATGTCCGAGTTAGAGAAAAGAAAAGTTAGTAGGGATCTAACTTCAAGAGGAACTGAAAATACGATCAGAAGCAACAAACAAACAAACAAACAAAAATTGAGAACAAACTGTCAGGATATCTTCCTCATTCCTACCATCATGAGATAACTATCCATTATTTCTTCTCACTACTTTGTATAGAACTGCAGCAATAAAATTTTATCATCTATACACGAGAAGTACTATTAGCGGTTCTTAAACTGTTTTTTTTTGGGGGGGGTGGGGGTGGGGAGGAAAGGGGATGATGGACCTTCTTCTCAGTCTGAGAACAAGTGTGCACCCCTCACTAAAAATAAAGCAGTAAATAGAACATTGCTGTCCAGCTGGTCACCCGCGGGCCGTCTTAGGCCACTCAGGCACGGGAGATAATTATTTTTAAAAAGTGGTTTATATGATTAAAATTAACACATTAACAAACATGTGTTTTAAAACCACGTAAAGCTAATTAACATAAATCATTTCACCTTCCTCATTTTTATATAATATGGCCAAAAAAATTGTTGATGCGGCCCGCCACTCTATTTTAGCAGACAGGTTTGGCCATCGTTGCTGCTAAAGTTTGACAACCCAGAAAAAGAAGTGGGATTATGCTAATTTTTTTTTTTAACTCAAGTCAGTCCATTTACTGGTCTGTGGACCCCCTCCCTTCGCCCCCCCCCCCATAAAAAAAATTCGTCCCTGGACCCCAGGTTAAGAACCTGGTTGGGAACAAGCTGTCATGCGCTTTTCCGTTTCTCTATTTCGGAACTTGTTAACGACCTTTCCCTCGGTGGAGCTGAAAGGGTTAAAGTCTAACGCGTGCCCTGAAAACAGACTTCGAAGGTCAGTTTTAACCAGACCTAGAACATAACTGGTTTCAAAACATCCTGAGCTCTCCAGCCTTTGACCGTTGCTTATTATAAAACAGGACAAGGGTTAACGTTGATGCTCGCGAGAGGTCATGGGTTAATACGAAGGTTAGAGTGAACACGAGTGTGCTAATTCGCTTCACCGCCCACGAGCCGGGGATATGTGACGGCAGCACGTGCTGGAGCTGGCCCTTGGGTTCAAATGAACATTGGCCAGAACAGACGGGTCGCAGAAATTAGATTTTCATATTCTGTCTAAATTTACATTGTAACTAGCCCCCAGGGGGCTGGCGAGTCGAGGGTGAATTCTTTTGGACTGATGTGGAAACTGCGACACTGCAAATTAGACTAGAAGAAACACGAGGTTGATGAAGGATAGCGTTAACACAGGGTGGAGAAGAAAATGAAGAAATTATAAAGAGAGCCAAGATGGCTTTCTAAGAGTTAATGATACTGCAGACCGGTTATCGAATTCATAGCTGGAGAAGACTTACTTTGTGCTCCCACTAATAGGGATGTTTTCATGCTACATGCTGACGAACGGAGTGGGGCTCGGTGTGTTGGCAATATGTGGCCCAACTTCCTGAGAGGTCGGTCTCCTCCTCCGTGTCATCTCATGGGAGTTGTTAAAGCCATGGCTTCCTGCTCCGTATCCGATTTGATGAGCATGTCACTTGGCATTCACCACGTGATTGACTGTCAAAGCTTCTATTTCCAGCCGACGTGAATCTAAAAAAACAAACATCATCATCATCATCATCAGGTGCCGTGCCGACTGGCGTTGGCTATTATGCTTCTCCAGAGTACACGATCCTTCATGCAGGCCATCAGTTCAGTTGGTGATCTCCTCTCACACCATCCCGTCAGACTGTCCAGTATCATTTCTCTTGGTCTTCCTCTTGATCTTCTTCCTTCTATTTTTCCTGTTGTTATAATATCTTCAATGCCCCCTCTTCTCATTGCATGTCCTATGAAAGTACATTGTCTCTCTCTTATCTTTCTGACAAGGTTTTTTGTCTCTCTAGCTCTTCTCATACATTCTTCATTAGTTATTTTTGCTGTCCAGGGGATTCGCAACATTCTTCTAATAAACCACATTTCTGTTGCTTCCAATGATTTTTGTGCAGACTTGCCTATTGTCCATGATTCACTTCCATATAACAAGATAGGTTCAATATAGCATTTTAGGACTCGTTTTCTAACATTCATTGATAAAGATGTGTTAGCTAATATGTTTCTCATTCTCTGAAATGCAGTCTTTGCTTGGCCTATTCTGTTCCTAATTTCTGTTTTGCATTTCCTATCTGAAGTTATTACTGCTCCAAGGTATTTGAATTTCTGCACCTGGTTTAGAATGGTTCCGTTTAATTGAATACTGCATGCTGCTGGATTCTGTTTCTTAGATATAGCCATAGTCTCTGTCTTTTTGATGTTCAAAGTAAGGCCTTTCTGTTCACTTTCTTTGGCGACTTTATCCAAGAGATTTTGCAGGTCTTGTTCGTTCTCCGCTATCAGTACTGTGTCGTCAGCATACCGAAGGTTGTTAATATTGTATCCTCCAATTTTTATGCCTGGTTCTGTGATGATCGTTCGTAGAATATTCTCACTGTACAGAGAAAAAAAAGGTCTGGAGATAGTACAAAAAACAAATACACAAACAAATAAACAAACAAATAAGCAAACAAAATTAGACGCTGTAAATGACACCATTAAATGACACCATTAAATGACACCATTAAATGACACCATTAAATGACACCATTAAATGACACCATTAAATGACACCATTAAATGACACCATTAAATGACACCATTAAATGACAATGGAAATAAATGAAACCGTTAGCGTTGCTGTAGAAAGAAATAGGGAAAAAAAAGACACAATTAAAAAATATAAACAGCAAAATACATCACAATATTAACATAGAAAATAAAGCCCAATTACCACAGAAATAAATAAAGAAGAGGATAGTAAGAGAGAAGTAAGAAAGATTAAGAAAGTTCAAAACCAAAGAAAAGTTAACCGGAACAAAAAGTAACAAAACAAAATGTAATTTACAACTATACAAATAAATAGTCAAAGAGTCATAATAAATGTAATTTACAACTATACAAATAAATAATCAAAGAGTCATAATAAATGACACCCCCCCCCCACCTCCAATTCCCCCAGAACTATGTTACTTCCGGGCTGTGAATACTTACCTGGCACGGAAGGCGACCATGATCAATACGGTGGTCCTTCCACCCAGGCTAAGTAGATTTTAATCTACAAACCCTCACCATCGCTAGCTGGTAAACTTATCTAGCGACCCCTTGCGGGTTTTAACAAACAAACACACAAAAAAAAAGATGCTGCCCCATTTGGCAGGCAGCTACCCATAACTGACCAAGACCCTATTCCACCTCTTTGTTGGTACCCCTTCGCCTATCGCCCAGGGAACAGGTCTAGTCTGACTGACAGCGCATGGATCACCGTAGACCCCACCATGGGCCTGGGGTCTGCTAAGGAATCTCTGCACATCCCTTTGCCTTTTTTTTATTATCTCCACTCGGGCGAGGGAAAACATCCATAACCCACCGCCATTCCGATCCAGTGCTGTGCCTCAATATCGTCATCGCATTGGCTGCAAAGAGCATTAGCTCGCAATCCCAGGGAGATAGAGGAAGAAGAAGGATAGGATACAGCTTTCGGGTGCAGCTTTCTACAAGCCATGAGATAAGAAGTGCACCTCTCACGTTTCTCCTGTCTTATGTCTTATATCCTACCTGCAAAT
The DNA here is from genome assembly GCA_009760885.1 of Achatina immaculata. NCBI lineage: Eukaryota > Metazoa > Mollusca > Gastropoda > Stylommatophora > Achatinidae > Lissachatina > Lissachatina immaculata. Next base: position 12,676,587 of record CM019716.1, read on the forward strand.
GTGGACTCATCTAGTCCTCTTCCTTGATCCTTTACGTATTTGTATGAATAAGCAGAAGGCGGATACGTTACAACTGTCTTATCGTATATCTTATATCCTTCCCGTGTCGTTAAACGTCACATAGGGCTCGCAAGGTAGTTCGCCAATTTTCTCTGTTTTCGGCGAGCTTTTCAACCTAATCAAGGGATTTTATGCCTATTAATTTGGCCTCTCTTAACAATGTTCTCTTTAATGTTTCACGTGGTCTGCCTCTTTTTCTTCGGCCTGTTGTGTTCCACTTGATAGCTTGTTTTGGGGAATCTCTGATCGTTTCTTCTCATCACGTGACCAGCATATGTCCATATTCTTTTCCTGATCACACATGAGACTGGTTGTTGTTCGCTCACCTGTCTTATCTCCGCGTTGTTCTTGAATTCGTTCCACTTGATGCTGAGTATTTTCCTTAGGCATTTGTTTCCAAAGAGTCTAATTTCTTGTTTATTTCTTTAGTTGTTTTCCATCTTATGCATGCATAAATGAGGGTGAATATTACATTTGAATTGAATAATCTTAACTTGGATTTTGTGCTTATAACTTTTGAATGTCATATATTCTCAAGATTCTTGAAGATCGAACCTGCTTTTGCAATTCTAATTCTAACTTCCTTTCTGGTCTCACCATCCTGGTCTACATAGCTGCCAAGGTATGCAAATTGATTGACTTCTTCAACATCTGTCCCTTCCACGTGTATTTTTCCATTTTGATTAATGGGAAGTTTCATTATTTTTGTTTTGTCTTTGTCAGTTTCAAGTCTTATTTTGCTAGCCAGTGAAGACAGGATATCTGTTTTTTCTTGCATGGAACGACTGTCTGCTCGCTAATAAATAAAGCTGTTCCTACTTTTTTTTTCCGAAGTCTAATAAAGTGGTATACGAGACTTGGGAAGCTACCTCATTTTGTCCTTTTATAAATTGCTTGTTTGAAAGCAGTTGTATCAGGTGTTGCCCAGGATACCGTAATCAACTCCAGCAATAACCATAATGAATGTCTAGAAAAAGTATGAAGATTGTGAGACTAAGAAAAGAAAAAAAAAACAAAACAAAAAACTAACAAACGGGCTTCCCTGCACAGTTTCGCACTATCTGAAGATTAGTCCATTTGTTCCAAATTTTGCTGAACTGTAATCTCTATAGATGTGGTTTTTAAAAAAAATTTAATTGCCCTTATTTAGACGCTCATAAATGCTCTTTACAAATAATCAAAAGCTCTGCAGAAAACGAGTACACCCTTCTTGACATATTCCCCTCCTGTAGTCCTCGGCTAGCGCCCCATTGGTCGGTTACCAGACCACACACAGCGTAGAAATATGATTATGATTCGACCAATAAAATTATTCTATATGCTGGCGCCTGGGATGATACTCGAGGCCTGCTTGTGTGGAAGATAGCTGGGGAAGCCTCGCTCATATTTGCCCATGACACAGAGTTATGACAGCCAGGAAGTTGGCGAACAAGGGGAAGCCATCACAACTTGTTGCTTAGAGACGCCGTGAAAGGGCGGACAGGATTTCTCTACTTGCTCCGTGTGGTAGAAAAGCTTTATCTCTTCTGTTGAGAAATCTGTTGGTCTCATGGATGTAGATTAGACCGTCGAAATTTTGTTCACGAAGATCATTGTTAGAGGAGGGATGAGATAATGATAGGAGGAATGTTTTGAGAGAAAATGTAGGGGATGGAAATATGCAGTAGCAGCAGATATTACTTCCAGAAATATGGAGATAAATATTTCGGAATTTCAGAAAGTCTGAAAACTGTATGTATGTATGTATGTATGTATGTATGTATGTATGTATATATGTATGTATGTATGTATGTATGTGTGTATGTATGTATGTATGTATGTATGTATGTATGTATGTATGTATGTATGTATGTATGTATGTATGAATGTATGTGTGTATGTATGTATCAATGTATGTATGTATGTATTAATGTATGTATGTATGTATATTAATATGTAAGGAGCTACAGAAAGAAAGAAAATGAACATGAAATATTTAATGGAGATACAAATAAATCCAAGAAACCACAACTGGAAGTTCTAAACTACATCTCCAACAAATCCAGTTTATTATGCAAAACTTCCTATACAGACTTTAAAAGAAGAAGGCGAAGAAGAAGAAGAAGAAGAAGCAGGAGCAGAAGAAGAAGACGAAGAAGAAGAAGAAGCAGAAGAAGCTCCAAGCATAGGAAACAAATGGTCTCCTCTAGCACTCCATTATTAGAGTTACCTGCAAAAGCTTTACAATTTAGTTATTTATTAACAACATCTATTTCTACATTTTTCTTCTTTTTTTTTAAAATTGACAGCATTCCTCCCATCGTCTTTTCTGTCCCTTTCGTTTGCTATTCACTTTCATCAAAAGCGAACGCTCAAATATAATCCATATCTTGTTACTACAATATATATATAAATTTGTCTATTTCATCTTTTTTCTTTGTTTAGATTAGCGAGAAAAAGTTTAATGACAGAAAAGAGAAAGACAGATTATATAAAGAAAAAAAAAAGGAAAAAGAGAGGTAAGAAAAGGATAGATAGATAGATAGATAGATAGATAGATAGATAGATAGATAGATAGATAGATAGATAGATAGATAGATAGATAGATAGATAGATAGTGTGAGAGAGAGAGAGGTGGAGAGAGAGAGAGAAAGGAGTATTCAATAATCCGACACAGTAGAATAAGTATTTTAGTCGGTGTGACAGTATAACAAAGCTTATAATGAGAAAAGAAAACTGAGAAGAAGGAGTTAAGATAACAGAAAGTAGCCAAAATGGAAAGGACAGCAAAGAGATGGAGGGAAAAGTGCAGGAATAATCTTTTGAAATCCTCTCCTTGAATGTCTGGTCTCGTTTCATTACATCGTTATGCCGTGCCGGCCGGCCGGTCTCGGACACTGGTCAGTATTCTAAGCCGGGTAAAAGGACACTGCAAACAAAGGAGTCCAAATTGTATTAAGGCCAGAGCCGGCGAGGTAATGACGAACTTATTGATAAGGTAAACTTTAATGAACAGGCAGGACCCTGTGAACGTGAGTTTTTCCGTTCCTGTCCATTTTGCCCTTCGACTTTGGTTTGCTTACATTTTCCAAAATCCTCTCGTTTTTCACCAATAATTTGCTCTCCTCCTAGTACCATCCATAAAGCCCAGGGACTTCGGCTATGTTCGGGAATGTACGCGTCCAATCAGTTTAGTTCAAGGACCATCTTACTGACCCACGTTAAAGGAATAAGATTAGCTTTTCTGTAACTCTTTAGATGTTCACTGACGCTCTACTATCGGCCACCGAAAAAAACTTTGATGGAGCCCTGGTTTATTTTAGTAAATTAACAATCACGCCCCAGAAGACCAACGTTTATATTCTCCTGTTACGAAAGATTCTTAACGAAGCTCACAGAAAAGCCTACATGTGTTATATACTACAAGACGTACCACCGAAGTGAAAAACAGAAATGCATAAGGCAAGACTTCCTTTCAAAAGCTGGAATACATACTTCGCAAAATGTCACTGTCTATGAGAGTTTGGAATAGAGCACTACAGTGTCACACTGCATCAGGCCTTTTCTACCGGTACGAAGCCTGGGTTGTTAGGAAAGGGATACAGAGAAGGCTGGAATCGGCTGAAAAGTGGTTCTTAAGAATGCTGAAAGTGGGAAAATCGAATGAGGAAGTTCTGAAAAGGCACAAACAAGGACAATTATAACAAAGATCAGAAAATGGCAGTCAAAATTTGTAGGGGGGGGGGCATGTTTGTAGGAGAGGCAGGCTAGAGCACCCAATGGCAGTAGGGAAGATCGAAGACAGAAGAGAGAGAGAGAGAGAGAGAGAGAGAGAAGATGTTTGATGGTTTGGCATCCTGACATGGGAAATGCTCAGTGACAAGCCTGTAGAGATGACCAAGGGATCGAAGGTTATGGAAAGACATGGTATCTTACCCTTGTCTGCAGGAATATATATATATATATATATATATATATATATATATATATATAGAGAGAGAGAGAGAGAGAGAGAGAGAGAGAGAAAGAACAAAAATATTGAGTCGTTGTCTTTGTTGGAGGTGTTCGTTGTTCGTCGTGTTCGTTGTGTTTCCCCCAGTATTCTGCACAGCTGACAAATCAGGAATCTTCAGCAGTTTCCACGCGACACTGGGGGGCCTTTTTGATGAGTGCCATAAAAAAAAAAAGTCCCACTGTTGGAACTTGAACCCGGTACCACCGGACTAGCAAACCGAGCGCTTAACCACTCAGCCAACCCGGCCGCCAATATTATACTGCTAGATATTTTAACCAGCTTCTAAAAATGGGTACCAGATAAATCTGAGAAGGTATGTCCCGCCAGGCGTGACACTGGCCGTATCACACTTTCATGCTCCGAAGGTCTTGGAAATACGGGCCTAACACTGGAGCACCATATGCAGTAATGACAAGGTAACGAGGGTTTTACCTTTTACCTTTAGATATTTTAATTTACTTTAATCTTTCAGCATTAACTTTTTTTTTTTTCATGAGGCTGTTAATATACTTGGACCACAAAAAAACAAAAAACAAAATTCTGAAACCCACAAGAAGTGATAATTCAAACTCATCAACGCTCTTTTCAATTTGTAACCAGATTGCAGTGAATGCGTGGACAGAATACATAACTTGTAACTGAAGCAGAATAGTTTCAAATATTTTCATGTTTTATATCTAAGATGCTCATCATACGAGTCCGTATACGAAGTTTACAGACATGGGAGTACAAATATATAACTGAGATTTAGAGACGGCGAAGTTCTGAGATACTGAAGTATCCAGACAGTGGAATTTTGAGACACTGAAGTATCACAATTATGGAGTTTTGAGACACGGAAGTATCAAGATAGTAGAAGTTTGAGACACTGAACTATCAAAATTATGGAGTTTTGAGACACTGAAGTATCATTATAGTAGAATTTTGAGACACTGAACTATCAAAATTATGGAGTTTTGAGACACTGAAGTATCCAGATAGTGGAATTTTGAGACACTGAGGTATTCAGATAGTGAAGTTTTGAGACACTGGAGTATCGATGTATGATCAAATTTTAGAGACACTGAGTACTGTTATCAAAGTTTAGAGACCTGAAGTACTGAGACGTAATGAAAGTTTTGAGACATTGTAGTACTGATATATGATCAAAATTTAGAGACCTGAGACACTGAGATATGATCAAAATTTAGAGACCTGAGATACCGAGATATGATCACAGTTTAGAGACCTGAGACACTGAGATATAATCAAAGTTTCGAGATATGGAAGAAAAGTGTTATGACAATGAAGTTTAGAGACAGCGAAGTACTGAAATATGATCCAAATTTGGAGGCACTGAAATAACGAGATATAATCAGAGTTTAGAGACTCTAAAGTACTGATATAGACCAAAGTCTAATTTCTGAATCTTCGAAGAAAATCATCTTAAGTGTGGCTACAAAGCGAAGACATTACTTGAAGACTCACTTGCACCAACTCGAAGAATTTTGGTCAGTTTTCATAGTCCCCACTATTGATGACCTCCTTCAAATCTGGACACTCGAGCCACCAGACACTCTTTTCTGATTGGATCCAACCTATGATAAGAATCGATGACGGGTATTACAGGCAGACGTGACCACTGGCTACTTGGGTTTCTCATTCTAGGTTGTCCAAGTCCTGATTGAAGATGTGGAAGGAAAAGATAGCCAGGGATGACCAGTGTAACGTTTAGACTGATGAGTTAGAAGCATTCTGTGTCCAGACTTTTTTTTTCTTCCTCCTCTCTCTTCTGCTCTCTCTTATTTCCAACTCTAAAACGACTGTCGCAACCCAAGTCACGCATTTCCTTACAGACTACCCGAACATGATCGAAATTGATAACAAGAGACGAGCAGCACAAAGGCTGGGCTTTCAAGTAGGATAGTAACGCAAAATTTGAAACGGAATAGACCGTCTGATTCTCTTATAGTCTTGTTTATATCACGAAGCGTTGCTTGGAAATTTATTACCATGCTCCCATTCAGCCCACGGTGTGGGACTTGGCATGGAGTCCTGTTGTATTTCTTTACTGTATACAGTCTTCATTCTGCTTTATTTTGTCTTTCTTTCAAGTTCTTCTTTGAACATGTATGTATGTATGTATGTATGTATGTATGTATGTGTGTATGTATGTATGTATGTATGTATCTATCTATCTATATATCTGTCTATCTATCATCTTCGAGCATTCTCATCAACTACAGGATGAATGTATTTAAAGAACGCAGCTGTCTGTTTCAGATTGTCCACATCGCCATACAGTTTGCTCTGGATTGTTGACGGTGAAGCCAATGTGTGTATGCTCTTTATTCCTCGTACGCAGAGCAGCTTCGCAACAGATGCTGGTCTGTCATTCCGCAAGAGCCAAAGAAAGCACTTATCAACCGCGCCTAACAATAGCGTAGTTTAGGCTCACTGTTGTAGCCTTGAGTGGAGTCAGAATATCTCGACCTGTTCTAGTGCGTCCAGCTGAGAGATTAAGGCTCTTTGCAGGGACAGTCCTCATGCTCTCTTCTTGTGGTGAGAACACTGCTTTAGTTTTTTGTTTGTTTGTTTGTTTGTTTTTTCATCTCTGACATGATAATGAGGTTAATGACATCAGTGATGAAATAAAAGTTTTCCCACAGAATAAATTTCCCCAAAATCCCTATTACTGATTTACATTGACCTATACTCCAATGCTCTTTGTCACACACAGAAGGGAAAGACCAGAGAAACTTGATAAGACTTCAGTCTATACAATACCAAAAAAAAAAGTCACACGTAATGGTCTTATGTGTGTGTGTCTCTTTTCCGGTAGAGTATATACAAAGTCGATCAAGTGAAGTACTAACAATTAAAACACATGATTTATGATATAATCACGTGTTGTGCACGTACTCCTGGGAACAGAAACATGTGTCTTGTTCTAAAATTAGCCATTAACTTGGTGCGGCTTCGCTGGTGTGTTTGATTCACGTAATTCGGAAACCGCTTATCCGTACGTGTACTACAGCAGCCCTGTATCAGGGGTTCTCAACCAGTGGAGAATTTTAGGCTTTCGAGGAGGGAAGTGGGGAGAGAAAGCTGTGTGACAACAGATTGACAGACTAAAACTTTTGCTACACTAAATGCACGTTATGTGGAATGCACCTTTAGAATAAAATAATCTTAGAAAGCGGGGGGGGGGGGGGGGGGGAGAGTAGAATGACATTCTGCTGACCTTGGGTGAAAAAGACGCATAAAAGCCAAATAAGTTTCAGCAGCATAAAGTTAAAGAAGTTTCAAAAACTATTCCCTACACAGTTAGTCTCCATATGACACAGTAGTTCATTAGTTCTTCCGAGTTCATGTGGCTACTGGAAGGAATCTATCATGAATAACTCAGAAATATCCTTGAATCTCAGCTGTCCCTGTTAGCTGTAAGTAAGGAATATGAAAGAGACGCATCTGCAGAAGTCTAAAAGGAACAGAGATGGCGGAGCTAAATAAGAAGAGCTGAATGGGACTTGTTCTCGGTGGTTTTATCTTCCACAAAGAGAAAGCGAGGGAAACTTTGTAGGCCGATGTGTTCCAAAAAGAAATTGTGAGAAACACTCTTTGCGCGCTTGATCAGCACTAGAGGTTAGTGGCAATGGGAAGTAGTGATACTGAAACCTCGTAGTTTAGTTGGGATGGACGTGTTCCAGGTGAAAGTGGAGCTAGTTAAGAAGCCTGATTGACAGGTCTGTCTCAGGAAGGTGAAGAACAGAGGGGGTATGGGGGTGTGTGAAGACGCTGTCCATCTAGACAATCAGCGACCCACAGCTGACCAAGACCCTATCCTACCTCTCCGTTGGTACCCCCAGTAATAGGTCTAGCCTGGCTAACGGGACTTGTTCCCATAGTCCATAGTCCTCATGGTGGTGGAGTCCATAGTCCTCATGGTGGTGGAGTCCATAGTCCTCATGGTGGTGGAGTCCATAGTCCTCATGGTGGTGGAGTCCATAGTCCTCATGGTGGTGGAGTCCATAGTCCTCATGGTGGTGGAGTCCATAGTCCTCATGGTGGTGGAGTCCATAGTCTCATGGTGGTGGAGTCCATAGTCCTCATGGTGGTGGAGTCCATAGTCCTCATGGTGGTGGAGTCCATAGTCCTCATGGTGGTGGAGTCCATAGTCCTCATGGTGGTGGAGTCCATAGTCCTCATGGTGGTGGAGTCCATAGTCCTCATGGTGGTGGAGTCCATAGTCCTCATGGTGGTGGAGTCCATAGTCCTCATGGTGGTGGAGTCCATAGTCCTCATGGTGGTGGAGTCCATAGTCCTCATGGTGGTGGAGTCCATAGTCCTCATGGTTGTGGAGTCCATAGTCCTCATGGTGGTGGAGTCCATAGTCCTCATGGTGGTGGAGTCTGCTAAAGAAGCATCGCACCCCCCCCCCCCTTGCTTTTTAGCTGTACCCCGGGACTGAAAAAGTAGCTGCCATAACCAGCTCCCACGCCGATACGATGATGTTCTTCAACACCTCCACAGCATCAGCCGCAAATAATACCAGCTTACAGTTGCAGGGAGATATACAATCCTGTAGAAGTAGAAGAAGAACACAGGGGGGAGATTATCATTCTTGTATTATTTATTTATTTTTTAGATGGCTTTACTCCTGGTTTTGTTCACTATGCGTGAACTGCCAAGGAACATTAGGATGTAGGTTTTAACAGCAGGAAGATGTAATTGAAGTCCGCACAGTATCGAATATCATTTATCACAGCTCTAGGAAACAATCCTTTGAAATAGCGGCTTTTCAATGAATAAAAAATCAAGGTTTCTTTTACGAAGAACTAAAACAGAACATTGTATCGTCGTTTGTACAAGCATAGAAAAATAAGAACAATATATGTACCTGATTCAAGCATAGAAAAATAAGAACAATATATGTACCTGATTCAAGCATAGAAAAATAAGAACAATATATGTACCTGATTCAAGCATAGAAAAATAAGAACAATATATGTACCTGATTCAAGCATAGAAAAATAAGAACAATATATGTACCTGATTCAAGCATAGAAAAATAAGAACAATATATATGTACCTGATTCATATACTGTTTTAACAATCTCTCGCGTAGCAGGCGCTATAATATAGGCCATTTAGAACCGTGTGTGTCATTCGGAAAAAAAATCAGTTCGGTAGTTTCGTGTACTCCTTTAATCTGTATGTACCATCTTGTGTATTTCACTAAAATTCAAGAAAAGGGTATCTTTAAATCTTATAGTAGATGGAAGATCGCACAACAGGTCACTGAAAATCTGTGTTACTGATTTGGCAAATAATGATATCATAAACAGTTATATGGAGTGGAAAAATTAATTATGCCAGTGTCCGTAAGTGGAAAAACTAATTATGTCAGTCAGTAAGAACAGTGAAGAGCAAAACCTCTATCTTAATGCGAAGATAAATTGATGAAAACTGACAAAACAAATAAGGCAGCTGAAATATACGTCAAAGATGAAAAACCAGAAGAGGTGGAGAATTTTGAATATCTTGGATCATTGCTAACTAATAATGAAGATACAATGAGGGAAATTTAAAAAGGAGGACATCTATCGCTCTTCAGAAAGTAAAACAACTAAAGAATATGTGGAGAGGAACAGACAGAACTAAAAAAATAAAATTTTTAAGGGCATGCATCTTTCCCATAGCAACATGTGCCTGTGAGATCTGGACACTTAAAAAAACAGCTGAGAAACACATAAATGCCTTTGAATTTAAATGCTACAGAACAGTTCTTCAATTATCATGGATACAAAAAAAGAACAAATATATCCACACTACAAGAACTTAATATTGAAGAAGGTTGGCTAGTAAAGAAGATTTAACAGAGAAAACTTTAATATTTTGGACATATTAAACATCATGATAATTTAGAGAAGACCGTCTTGGAAGGGTAGATAATGGGAAAAAGAAAGAAAGGAAGACCAAGGCGAAATGGCTGCAAGACATCGGTGATAATCTGCAAATGGATGCATCAGTAGCAGGGCATCTTGTTTACAACGGAGAGGCCTACAGGAGAGTTGTTAGGGAGGCAAAGTTCCGGAAAGCACATGATTTATGACATAATCACGTGTTGTGTACGTACTCCAGGGAACAGAAACATACGGGTATTTTATTTGCCTTGTTCTAAAATTAACCATTGAGATGGTTATGCAAAGACTGAGACAGTAATACAAAGTCCAGTAAAAGACAAGCTTAAATGGAGGTGGTCAAGATATTTCTTTATTTGTCAGATCACTGTCTTGTTACCGAGATCACTTTCCTTCCAGTAAGTTTGTCATGTTCATTCTTGAAAACCTGGGGCAGTGTTTTTTTTTTTTTCTGGATACCAGCTGTTACATAAGCAGTAATACATAACTTAAGCCCAAGACGAACCAAGCAACAGCCAACTCACCACGCGCCCTTACATAAATACTCTGAAACCCTTTGATATGTTATCACATACGAAAATTGTTAAGGTAGCTTTTGGTTCCCTCTTAAATAATGATACCCAATAGGAAAAGAGGAGACCAATGGTTCTAAAGTAGAATGTAGGTTTAAAATCCTGGATTGTAGCCAAAGCTCAGCTTAAATTGTGAATTACATGAGAAGACTGTGAAGAATGTGTGATGAATACAGACATGCTGTGTTCAGAATTGGAGAATTCGTCAGGTGTGTTGTGTTTAGAATGGGAGTATTCGTCAGGTGTGTTGTGTTTAGAATGGGAGTATTCGTCAGGTGTGTTGTGTTTAGAATGGGAGTATTCGTCAGGTGTGTTGTGTTCAGAATTGGAGAATTCGTCAGGTGTGTTGTGTTTAGAATGGGAGTATTCGTCAGGTGTGTTGTGTTTAGAATGGGAGTATTCGTCAGGTGTGTTGTGTTTAGAATGGGAGTATTCGTCAGGTGTGTTGTGTTTAGAATGGGAGTATTCGTCAGGTGTGTTGTGTTTAGAATGGGAGTATTCGTCAGGTGTGTTGTGTTTAGAATGGGAGTATTCGTCAGGTGTGTAGAAGAAATATGACTGTCACGTGGTGAGAACAAAGTCGTTTGAGTGTGCTGTGTCTTGTCTTGTCCTCTGTCCCCACGAAACGCCATGAACCACTGGTTGAATGGTTGGCGCACAGTTCATAATTCCCGCTTAGACTAAGATTTCCTGTGCATCGCTCTACGCGCACTCTTATATCCTGTCTCTGTTATCCTATTACTAATACTTTCACAGTCCTGTGTCTTGTCATGTCCTCCGTCTTCATGAAGCTGCGAGCTGGTGTTCTCTGTAGCCGATGCTGCCAGGATGTTGAGGCACAGCATCGTGTCGGTTTGGGAGCGGGTCAAGGCAGCTGTTTATTCAGGCCGCGCATTACTTCTTTAGCAGACTCCACCACCATGGGGGTCATGTAGATACCTGCCTCGCTTTGCCAGGCTAGGCTAGTTACTGGGGGTAGCAACGAAGAGGTGGGACAGGGTCTTGGTCAGCTATTGTTCGCTAGCCCTGACACCAGCATGTCAGCTATGGGTAGCTGACTATAAAAATGGACAGCGTCCTCGCACCCAGTTCTTTGATTATCAGCATTTGTAGTATATATATATATATATAACTTTGCATGTTTAAACAGTTGCTGCAATTGTCATTTTCGTTAATTGTCCTCTGCTTTATTTTATAATGATTGGCGTCCTGTTAAATGCTACTGAAGTTGTGATGAACCCATGCTGACCGCAACCGAACTGGGAGATCTTTAGTATGCCCATGCTCTCGACATCAATGATAACGAACACTGCGACAGAGGGTTCCGTTATGACGAATATAAAAGTTTGGGTTGGAACTGGGAGTATCCAAGTAATAAGTGTCTATGAAGATGGTCTGAAAGTAAGTAAGTAGTTGTCACGTCCTGGAGTATATACATATGATTCCGCGACAGCGTTCTTATGCCTGGTTCTTATAACCGAATGTCACTAAATGTCCTCCGTCACAACTAATCGGGGGTGGGGGGAGGGGGGGAGTGTGGAGGGTTCAAAGTGCCACTGCTTAAAGTACTAAAACATTCCCCTCTACCTCCATCAAGAAACTCCCCCTCCCCCGCCCTCACTTCATCCGTTCTGCTGCGACACTATTCTCGGTAAAATTGGGTAGCAAATTGAATCTTCTAGAGAGATTGAAACAATGTTTAGGTCAATCAAAATGAAATTAAACGCCTCCAAAAGTCAAACATTTCCGACAACCCTCGTCTTTAAAATCTTCGTTCCGTATCTTTCTCCGGTGTTTAATTTTCTTCCAGCAACTTCCAAAAGTAAAAGCGAAAAAATAACAACAAATAAAACGAAACAATTTCACCAAGTACCCCGCTGACCACAGTAAAAAAAAAAAAACAACACAGCATCTCTCTACCATCTCTGATGGTGTCCTGAGAAGACTGACCGCATGACCATATCTGGAAACAGTAGACAGAGAAAGTATTGAAAATCACCCCCGGGCTGAGGACATAGACGTCAGATAGCGGCCCCGCTAACTTCCCAAGTCTTCTTGTCAAGAACGCCGACATCAAGATCTTAAGTCAAACAGTTGAATTTGACCAACCGCTCATTCCAGGCTTCTGGCATTTTTCACTAAGTCATTTAAGTGCTCTGCTCAGTGTCCCGGCTGTTTTGGTAGGATTTGATTTCCCTAGTTTCAGACAGGGACAACGACTTGCATTTGAATATCATTGCTAGATTTAACATGAATTTCACCACAACTAGAAACAGAATTTCAGGTCGCCGTGTTTGCTTCTGCAGCAAAATTTTTTTAAAAAGCACTGTCTTTAGAGTTTCATAGCGTCTTTAGCTCTTTTTTTTTTTTTTTTGCCATTTTTAAGAGAATGATAATGAGAGACAGTTTACTGAAAGGGTCATATTCTTGGGTGGATGGTTAGTGTGCTGTCTGTTCGTGACTAGTTCTTCCTATGTGTTGTGAAGAACAAGGCGGAGATAAGGCAGATGAGCAAACAACAACCTGTCTCAGAAAGAAGAAGATGGATATATTGTCGATCATGTGATGAGAAGAAACAGTCAGAGAGTCTCAAAACTAGCTATCAAGTGAAACACAACAGACCGAAGAAAAAGAGGTCGACCACGTGAAACTCTAAAAGAGGGCACTGTTAAGAGAGGCCAAGTTAGTAGGCATAAAATCCCTTGATGAGTTTGAAAAGCTCGCCGAAAACAGGAAAACTTGGCGAACTACCATGCGAGCCCTATGTGACGTTTAACGGCACGGGAAGGACGTAAGATGTGAGATGTGAAACGTTATGTTCTATAACTTTGTTGTTGTTGTTGTTTAACGTGAATATTTAGGTAACATGAGTTGGACTAACATCTGATAGTCTATCAAATTTAAAAGCGGATTTTTGTTTGTTTGTTTGTTGTTTGTTTGTTTGAACGTTACTTGTATATCTATTGTCAGAAACTTCATGTAGCATTTCTCAGTGCTCCTACCAACTACAGTAACACATTATTCACTGTCAGCAACAGTTCACCTTACGAACAGCAAGTAACACTCTTTGATTTTCTACATGCTGATGACCATATAATACCAAAGATTACTGACTGTCACGGCTTTTCTAATGGACAGGGGCATGCATGGGAGGACGAGACCTTGCCTGTCTAGTTTTGGTGATGATGGAGATAATGATGATAATGATGATGATGACAATGATGATGCTGATGACAATGATGATGCTGATGAAGGGTTTTCTCGCGTCACAAGGCATGTAAAGCAAGGTAAAATTACTGCCTTCAAAATTCAACCGAGGATTTCTGAAAAAAAAAAAGCTCCACCAAATCGGCCATGTTTTTCAACCTCATTGTCCCAGACTTGACTCTTACTATAGATTTCTCTCCCTTTCTTTCAAACTTCCATCGACTAGCACTCAAAACTAGTCGAATTCTGTGTTGACCTAACAGCAAACAATCGTGAGGGGAGACCCAAGTACGGCTGAGAAACAGCAGATCACAAAATGGACACATTGAACAGAAAAATGGCGTTCGGAGGTCACCGCAGGATTCTCACATGAAAGGGCATTCGCGTGCTCCGATGTTTGCCACCGGATGTAAGAACGAAAGGCTGTGATTGGCGCGTATTAATTTCAAAAAGCAGTCCCGGCTTCCGGGGGATGAAGTGCGGCTTTTAGCCTTTGTTTGCGTCGTATCAATAAGGAGATCTTCTTTTTATCTCGTTCGTAGGCGACGATGTATCGACGAGGGCTGGGGTTCAGTACTCTCTGATGTTATTTTTAATTAGCTGATGTTCAATTTTACCACCTTCCTGTTTCGACTTCGGCCATTAACTGCAACCGACAGTCGTAATATTTCTTCATTTCTTTCGTTCTTTCTTTAGTGAAAACTTAGTGTGATGAATTAGATTTCTTGAAATAGATACAAAATATAAGGGACAGATAAATAATGAACGAAAATAATCGTCATATTTTATGATAAGCAAACTGTAAGAAGTTCCGTATACTGAATAAGTGACTACATTCTAAAAGTAATTTTCCTTGCTCTGTCTTTCAGAAGGTGCTGTCTCCACAGATAACACTGGGGCTAAAGACGCTGTCCTTTTCGACAATCAGTGATCCATAGCTGACATGCTGGCGTCAGAGTTGGCGAATCATAGCTGACCAAGACCCTGTCCCATCGCTTCGTTGGTACGCTCAGTAGCAAGCCTAGCCTGGCTAACGGGGTTGATATCGCCACTGTTCTCAAGGTGGTGGAGTCTGGTGAAGAAATATTACACATTCTTCAGCGTTTTAGTTCCATTCGGGGATTGGAAAAAAATAGCCTCTGTAACCCGCTCCCAATCCGACACGAAGCTGTGCCTCAACGTCTTCATCGCATCGGTTGCAAAGAACACCAGGAAGACAGTAGTAGTAGCAGTAGTAGTAGTAGTAGTAGTAGTAGTAGTAGTAATAGTAGTAATAATAGTAGTAGTAGTAATAGTAGTAGTAGTTGTAATAGTAGTAGTAGTAGCAATAGTAATAGTAGTAGTAGTAGTTAGTAGTAGTAGTTGTAGTAGTAGTAATAGTAGTATTAGAAGCAGCAACGGCAGCAGCAGTAGCGGCAGTAGCAGTAGTAGTAGTAATAGTAGTAATAATAGTAGTAGTAGTAATAGTAGTAGTTGTAATAGCAGTAGTAGTAGTAATAGTAATAATAGTAGTAGTAGTAATAGTAGTAATAATAATAGTAGTAGTAATAGTAGTAGTAGTTGTAATAGCAGTAGTAGTAGTAAATTAATAGTAGTAGTATAGTAGTAGTAATAGTAATAGTAGTAGTAATAATAGTAGTACTAGGAGTAGCAACGGCAGAAGCAGTAGCGGCAGTAGTAGTAGTAGTAGTAGGAGTAGGAGTATTAGTAATAGTAGTAATAGTAGTAGTATTAATAGCAGTAGATGAAGAAGAAGAAGAGCAAGGGATAAGACTCCTGTTCTTAATCATAACAACAAAATGTGGAGACTGCACTGGCTCTCATACTTTATTTTTTTCTTTATACAATCTTTTCATCAAAGGTCAGAATGTCATTTTCCCACCCCCACCCCCCTCCCAACCTCACCTCCCTTAGCAAGATTGTCTGACTCTAAACGCGCATTCCGCCAAGTGTACTATAAAGCCCTTCGGAGATTGGAACTTGTGTGAGTATAGTCTTCCTCCCTCAAGCCAGATAAATGGGTAGGGGAGACTAACACATATAGCAAATATTGTTCTTTGTTTAGCACATGTTTGAAAATTCTCTCAGACCGTGGCTAAGATCTGCTCCTGCATCAACAGCTCCGACTACTAAACTATCCTTGTTTGTTCCTTTCATACTTTGTCCTCGCTGATGAGAGGACAGGGCAGACCTTTTGGTTTGTCTTGGCAAGTCTTATTCTGATTCTCATTTTGTTGTTGTTGTTGTTGTTGTGTTTGGAAACACCATGTTTTCAACTGTTGTCGCTACTTGTGATATGTTGCTCCTTGCCGCTGCCCAGGCAAAAGTGTAGAGAAAATCTGCCACGGAAATTGTCTCTGGCGCTTATAATATTTATGCTGCCTGCGACACTAATTTTGATGGGTTAAAATGGAACGGGCAACGGAGCCGATATGGGAATGCCCTGGCTGCGGTGAAATCATTATCCAAGCAATGAAACAACAGTTTATAATATGTTTGAATCATAGGAGGAGGACTGGCAGCTTAGAATAACATAATATCTTTAAGTTTGATAATGACAGTTAAGTTAATCAAGCTATCATCATCATCATCATCATCACTACCTTCTTCTTCTTCTGTTTCTTCTCTGCTTCTTCTTCTTCTGATGTTTCTCACAAAAGGCTTTGATTTCATTGTGTTGTAGTTTGGGCTAGGCTGCCATATCCGACTTCGATGTGTCTTAATTTTAGAACCGGGTTTGCCTACCTAATTTACTAGGACAGATTACAACCGTTTATCGACGGGGGGGGGGGGGGTGGCGGGTTACCGTGTCTAAACAGAAAAGGGTCTTGATCCCTAACAACAATCTTTTTTATCAGTCTGAGTACTGCGTCTTGGACCGCCTCGTAAGCTTTCTCTACGCATCGACCCCCTTGATACAAGGCTACAGTTACCTCTCTTTGTCCCTTTCTATACCGTAAACCGGTTGCTTGAAAGCCAAGTGTATCATAGGTGTTGTCCTGGATACCGTAATCAGCGCCAGTAGTCCAGCACATTTTCAGGAAAAGCCACTCTTCTCAAAGCATGAACATAAACAAACATCAACGATCACATTTACTGTCTGTCAGCGAACACTGAATGAATTCACATGATCAAAGACGATTTAGCAGGCGAGGGACTGCTATAAATATGGTCGCTTAGAATTTAGATCACTGTACGGGTTGGGGGAAAAAAAATCACTATACATCTAGACAAACAAGATGGCGGATATCTCCATGAGCTGTGATATAGTTGACCTTCATCTCTCGCCTTTGATGCAAAGATCCCAGAAAGTTCTTTCTGCCTTCTAGAAACAATATTCCTTCAGTCTTTGCCATATTGGTCAAATCAACACCAGAGATGATAACGTGGGTGTATAAAGACAGGCCGAGGAGAAAGGATGTGGCGCAGGCAAAGTGATGAAATGGTGTTAACTCTGTTGGAAACTGTGTCTTCTTTACGTACTTGATTCAATGTTTTGTTTCCCCTTTTCACAACCCCATCACCCCCCTCATCTGTTTTGCATTTCTCTGTATGATACAGCCAGCAGCGCGGAATTCAAGTAGCTTTTAAGTTATATATATATATATATATATATATATATATATATATATAATATATATATATTCTTCTCCTGTCTCACTGGAACTAACAGCAAGTATTCTTTCGCGGCCGATACTGTGAAGATGTTGAAGGAACATCGCTGTGTCGCCTTTAGAGAGGGTCATGGCAGCTATTTTTTTTTCAGTACATGAGTGCAGTTAAAAAGAAGGGAATAAGCAATACTTTTTTTTTTTTAGCAGACTCTAGTACCATGGCGACTCCGGTGAACCCAGGTTCGTGAGCTAGTCTAGGTCTGTTATGTAGGGTGAAAACGAAGAGGTGGAATGGTCTTTGTCAGCTATTGCTCATCGATCATGACTCTAGCATATCAACTATTGCTCGTCAAGCCTGACTCTAGCATATCAACTATTGCTCGTCAAGCCTGATTCTAGCATATCAACTATTGCTCGCGAACCCTGACTCTAACATATCAACTATTGCTCGTCAGCCCTGACTCCAGCATATTTGTCGCCGATTGCCAGAACGGACAGAGTCTTCGCTTCTGCCTACCACGGAAATCGATATATACATATATATATATATGGCACTTCTGTCACACCACAGATATGTCACACTCCACCGTTGTATTTGTTTGAACACATGAACAAAACTTCTGATTGACAATCTTTCTCTACTTGGAAGCTGGGCTGTTCTCTGCAGCCAACAGTGTGCTCCTCTTAAAAGCACAGACATCTGTAGGGAGGTTCTCAACAGAGCACACACATATAGGGAGGTTCTCAACAGGGCACACACATGTAGGGAGGTTCTCAACAGGGTACACTCATGTAGGGAGGTTCTCAACAGGGCACACACATGTAGGAAGGTTCTCAACAGGGCACACACATGTAGGGAGGTTCTCAACAGGGCACACACATGTAGGGAGGTTCTCATCAGGGCACACACATGTAGGGAGGTTCTCAACAGGGCACACACATGTAGGGAGGTTCTCAACACGGCACACACATGTAGTTGTCACAGAAAACTAGATTCCACATATCAGTGTCAGATCAGTTTATTCTCTCGTCAGTTACCACACACACTGTCACTTGGTTATTTTAACTGTCACTTTATTTAATGTATATGATGCAGGTCTATGTGTCTTTTAGCCCAGTACTCACGATTACCAACAGCCTGTAAAGTACAACTGACACATATTGCTAGTGGACGCCATGCATCTCTCTCTCTCTCTCTGACGTCACACTTCCTGCCAGTCGCCCGCAGTTACTCGACACCCTCATTCGTTCCCCTTACACATCGACCGTGATCGAGATTGAAATAAACTGACCTACTTGAAGTCCAGCATTGAAATAGCATTTTATACTTCTCAGAAGAGTCTACCACCACGAGGACCTGGGCACAGGTTAGCTGGCCAAAAGACCTGAATCAGTCTCTTTCTCCGAGCACCATTAAAGGCTGGATATGCTTTGGCCTCACTGGATCTCCAGCCCAAATAATAGTGCGGGGCCACTATATATAATCATGCGGGCTCATAAACTATGCTGATTAAAGAACAACTGGTTTTGACGATTCTACTCTCCTTCACTCACATCCAGACAACCGTGCAAAAAAAAATATAATCGATGAATTCTGGGAAGTATTTTTCATTTTAAATTGCATTTAACTTCTTTGCACATGAGATTTATATGTTATATTATGAGAGGATTTGATGGGCAGCAACAGTTCTGTGTGGATTTCTGAGTGGCTAAGTGGTTATTGCATTAACTATCATGAGGAAAGTCGGTGGTTCCAATCCGGTCAGAGGACACCACCCTCCTTACCCCTCCCCCTCCCCCCCCCCCCCTGTCACCCACCTGTAGAAATGGGTACCTGGTTTCTTCGGTAGTGGGGGAAGAAAGATGGCCAGGTGTGATGATGAGTCACCCTCTAGTGTGCCGAAGGATCGAGGAAAATGTGGACACTAACATCATACCCCCTAGCTGGTTTCACGGCGTAACAGGGTTGCCTTTACCTATCACTGAAGACGCCTGTCCGACGAGGCAATCAGCCACCCATAGCTGATGTGCCAGCGTCAGGATTAGCGAACCATAGCTGATCAAGACCCTGTCCAACCTCTCAGTTGGTACCCATAGGAACAGACCCAGCCTGGCTAACGGGGCAGGGACCGCCATAGTCCCCATGGTGGTGGAGTCTGCTAAAGAAGCATTGCACACCCACCCCCCCCCCCTGCTTTTTAGCTGTACTCCGGGATTGAAAAATTAACTGCCATAACACGCTCCTACGCTGATATGATGCTATTCTTCAACACCTCTACAGCATCGGCTGCAAAGAACACCAGCTTACAGTTACAGGGACTTCGTACAAGTACAAGTATCAGCTTTGTGTGTATTTACAATCGTATATCTTTCTTAAACACTGGAGCCCGGCTAGTTTGACTGCAAGTTACTGAACTTGGTTCGTGAAGGTGCTACTAACAAGAAACAAGAAACAAACAAAACAAAAAAAAAAGACTCAGAAAGAGACTCGGTATTTAGACTTTGGCTGCCATACAATGTTTATAAGAAAAACGCTTTAGGCTAGTCTGGGTAAGGCCTGTCTTTGTCTTACTTCACTGTAACGTGTATGTATTTAAGTGCGAGTAAGAGAGAGAGAGAGAGAGAGGAAAAAGAGAGAGTGAGAGAGACAGTGAGAATGAGAAAGAGGGAGAGAGAGGGAGAGAGAAGGAGAGAGAGGGAGAGAGAAGGAGAGAGAGGGAGAGAGAGAAAGAGAGGGAACTCCAAACTTGTAACTAGAAAATACATCACACCTTATAGAATCTTTCTGACGTGAAGTCTAAAAAAAAATATTTACCTGTCAGTCAGGGTCAAAGTTCATAAACCTTTCCTGACTCACGTTACCCCCCCCCTCTCTCTCTCTCTCTCTCTCTCTCTCTCACACACACACACACACACAACACACACACACAAAACTAACCACTCACGGTGCAGTCATTCACGCCATCAAAAATTCACTGGGGCGTGTTTACGGAAATGAATTTGACCGAGCCACATCACTCTGAAATTCTCATGAAATCAAGCGTGGAGGCAGGCAAATTGTACAAACTCACGAATGCTCCACAACTGACTACCTTCATGTCTACCTTCACCCTGGGAGCAAAGTCTGAAAGTTACGGTGCAAACTGTCAGAGTTATTTTCACGGTCCTTGTTATTTATCCTGAAAGTGCCGACAGGATGTTATTTTCAGCCGATGCAGTGAAGATATTGAAGCACACCCACGGTGTCGGATGGAGAGAGGGTTAGGGCGGCTTTTTTTTTTTTCCTGCAGACCCTGACTAGAGCTAAAATACTGGAAAATGCGCAACGCCTCTTTAGCAGACACGACCGCCATGGGGAGTATAGCGACCCTTTCTGTCAGCCAGGCACAGCATATTACTGGGGACACCAATGGAGAGGTGGAACAGGATTAGGCTATGGTTCGTTGACTGCTACCTGGGACAACATCTTCACCACCCCTCCAGCCCCGGGAACAAGATACTAGACGAAGCCAAAACCCGCCCTACTTTCCAGGAGGTAGGCAACAAGACGTAGCATCACTTCATCTCAACAGTTACAGAGAATCGTTGTGGTTGTCTCGAAGGCAGTGTGCCTCTCAAGGATCTGCAGTTTGAATCCGCTCCAGGAATTAAAGACAGCCCCCATCCCCCTTTTTTTTTTGCGAGTATAACCCACTTCCTATCCGCCTCGGTGCTTGTAGGGTGGGTGAAGACTGACTGCAGTGAATGAACGCAACTTCAATAACAGCCAAGTGCACAAATGATCATTTTAAAGATGCACCGTTAAAAAAACATATATTCTTCAGCATTCAAGCCGCTGTCATTAAAACAAATAACAAAGTCAGCCTACAGGAACAGTAGCAAAGAGAGAAGAAATGAGAAGATAAATTACCGTTCAAGAAGGAAAATTTCAACTGTCTTAAAGTACAGCTTTCATCACATAATTCTTTGTCTTTCTCACATGGTTCCTGCAAGTGTTATGTGTTATGTATGTTCTCACATGGTTGCTGCAAGTGTTATGTGTTATGTATGTTCTCACATGGTTGCCGCAAGTGTTATGTGTTATGTATGTTCTCACATGGTTGCCGGAAGTGTTATGTGCTATGTATGTTCTCACATGGTTGCTGCAAGTGTTATGTGCTATGTATGTTCTCACATGGTTGCTGCAAGTGTTATGTGCTATGTATGTTCTCACATGGTTGCTGGAAGTGTTATGTGCTATGTATGTTCTCACATGGTTGCGGCAGGTGTTGTGTGGTATGCATGTTCTCACACGGTTGCTGCAAGTGTTATGTGCTATGTATGTTCTCACATGGTTGCGGCAGGTGTTGTGTGGTATGCATGTTCTCACACAGTTGCTGCAAGTGTTATGTGCTATGCATGTTCTCACATGATTGCTGTAAGTGTTATATGCTATATATGTGATCACATGACTGATGCAAATGTTATGTGTATATATGCTTCCTGATGGCTGCTTTGAATGTTGTCTGCTATGTATATTCTCACATGGCTGCTTTGAATGTTGTCTGCTATGTATATTCTCACATGGCTGCTTTGAGTGCTGTCTGCTATTATCTCCCACATGTCTCCATGTTACAACAGTATACAGATACTAAACCTGAAAAAAAAGAGTAAATGGGTCATGGAAAGAGATATGCCAGGCAGAGACAAAAATATATGCGTATTCGTACTGTCTACCTGAAGAAGAGAGAATTACAGACATATATTTAGACAGATGGCACGATACACAAATGCACAGTTATACACACAGAATAGTTAGAGAAACAGACAAACAGATCAGTGAACAGACAGACAGACATATATATATAGACAGACAGGCAGTCAGACAGACAGTCAGACAGGCAGTCAGACAGGCAGAAAGATAGATAGATAGATAGATAGATAGATAGATAGATAGATAGATAGATAGATAGATAGATAGATAGATAGATAGATAGATAGATAGATAGATAGATAGATAGATAGATAGATAGATAGAGTACATGAAACGCTTTCCTTGCTCGGTCTGTAACTAATATTATATTCCCAGACAAAGAGCATCGTTAAACGAGAGTTTTATGACAGGTTTGCATGAATATTTAATGGCCGTTGAATCACAAATGCTGTGTTATATTGAATTACATCAGCGTCAGGGCATGTCGCATAGACTGACGATACATGCTTTCAAGACCATATTTCTTGCCTTTATTAATCCGTAGTGGCGTGTGGAGGGCTTTTACCAGACAGGCTTTACTTGATCCTGGTTGATGCCTGTCTATGTTGTAGATTGCTTAATGAGACAACATAAAATACCGTGCCTGCAGCTGTGATTTTTAATGTTCTCTCCAATAATATTAACCTGACTGTACGATTATATCCAGCTCTATTAAATTTCCTGTCTGGCCGTATCCAACAACATCATATTGTTTGTATGGTTATATCCAGCTGTATTAAATTTCCCAAAACAAGCTGTGAAGTGGAACACAACAGGCCAAAGAAAAAGAGGCAGACCGCGCGAAACTCTGAAGAGGACATTGTTAAGAGAGGCCAAATTAACAGGCATAAAATCCTTTTATGAGGTTGAAAGACTCGCCGAAGACAGGAAAAATTGGCGAACTACTTTGCGAGGCCTATGTGACGTTTAACGGCACGGGAAGGATATAAGATATAAGTATAAATTTCCTCTTTAGTTCTATGCAGCAACATCAAACTGTTTCTATGATTCTATCCATTTCTATTAAACTTCCTGTAAAGTTCTATCCAACAATATCAAACTGTCTGTATGATTCTCTCCAGCTCTAAGAAAAACTTCCAGTTTGGTTCTACCCAATAATATCAAACCGAATGCAAAGTTCTGTCCAGCTATATCGAATTTCCCTTTTAGTTTTACACAACAATATAAAACTCTGGGTATGATTTATCCACCTCTATTGAACTTTCTGCGTAGTTCTATTCACCAAGATCAAACAGCTTGTAATGATTTATCCAGGTCTAATAAACTTCCTGTTTAACTATATCCAACAATATCAAATTATTTACATGGGTCTATCCAGTTTTATTAAACTCTCTGCTTGGTTCTACCCAACAATATCAAATTGCGTGTACAGGTCTCTCCAACTCTGTCAAAGAATATCAAACTCTTTGTATGGTTCTATCTAGCAATATGAACAAAAGTTCAGGAATGAACATGGCACAAGAACTCATAGAAAAATTTCCAGCTCTGACAGGATTGTGTAAAACATGTAATATTATTATTATACTGTTCTAAAAAAAAACGCAACAAAGACGATGTTGCGATTTAAACTGCAGTTTGCTGATCAAACAAGGGCAATTTGCCTGAAACGTTCACTTCGACATCAGCTTCACGTGCTGACCTGAATTGTACTCAGTAGATGATTCATGAGCACAGAAAAGCGACACTAATCAAAACAGCATTTTTGATAATAACTCATGACAGGATCAGGAGAATCCCATGAAACTTACTGAACACAAAACTCACTGACCATTTTATAGAATGCCTATAAAAGATTGACGCTCCTCGAATCAATTCATCTGAAAATTCAGTGCGCAAGTATGGCTCATATCACTACAGAACAACGACTCATCATCATTGGACGTTTACAGACTGGACAGCCACAAAGTGTAGTGGCCAGACAATTTAATGTGGTTAGAAGCACCATTAGTCGCCTTTGGATACGATTTCAAGAAACTGGCTCAGTTGCAGACCAGCCGTGCAGTAGAAGACCCATACTCACAACTCCTGCCGAAGACCGCTTCACCTCATGAATCGATTTGCATCTGCATCCTCAACAGTCTGGCCAATGACAGTAACTCGTCGAATTTCAGATCAAACGGTCAGGAACTGGCTGCACGAAGCTGGTTTTTGGACTAGAAGACCCTACAGAGGTCATGTTCTTACGAACCGGCATCACCAGAACCGACTGCAGTGGGCGAACCAGCATCTTCAATGGACCAGTGAGAATGATTGGAGAAGGGTTTGGTTTAGTGATGAATCTTTCTTTCTGCTCCAGCGACACGATAGATGAAGAAGAGTTTACCGCAGAGCCCATGAGCGTTACGCCAAGAACTGCGTGGAAGAGTCTCCTCCACATTGTGGTGGAGGTGTACTGGTGTGGGGGAACGGTCAACTTCATGGAAATAAGTGACCTGGTGCAAATTGAAGGACGCCTGAATGCCCAACGATACGTCGCTGAAATTCTTCGACCTCACGTCCTTCCACTTCTGGCTGCACCAGGGTCGATTTTTCAGCAGGATAACGCTCGACCTCGTGTGACACACCTCACCACCCAGTTCCTCACTGACAACAACGTCCAGACAATTCCGTGGCCATCCATGTCATCAGACATGAACCCAACAGAACACTTATGGGATAAACTCAACAGACAAGCCCGCCAGCGAGACGTGGCGCCAACCAATCTCCGACGGTTGTCTCTTGCACTGCGGGAAGAGTGGGCAGCCATTCCACAACAAGAGATCCAACGGCTAATCGGATCCATGTCAAGGAGATGTCGTTCTCTGATACAGGCCAGAAGAGGCCATACACCTTACTGAAACAGAGGCCTCAGTCGCAAAGAATAAAAGTCCAAACCAAATTTAATGAACACCATTTCGTTGTTAAAGTCTTAAAATTTCTTCTTGCCAAGATTGAAACATTAATTCCATAAAATAACATTTTGATACAAGTTTGAAATGTGGTGTCCATTACGACTACAGTAATGTTGCGTTTCTTTCTTTCTTTTTTTTTTTTTTTTGAACAGTATATTATTATTATTATTATTATTATTATTATTATTATTATTATTATTATTATTATTATTATATGTGATAACTCACAGTCTTGTGCATAGAATCAGATGTTTCTTTCAAGAGAATGATGATGATTGAAATGGGTCAGGACCACACACACAAAAAAAAAAAGTACTGAACGGCTGATCAGATGGCACAGGAAAGCGATGGCAAACGAGTAAACTGAAAATATGAGAAAACTCTTAGAAGAGAGAAGCATTACCAGAGACGTCTACCAGCAAGTTGTATACAATCTTTGTTTTGTGAGGTTTAGATTATTACCTGCCGTGAAAGAGTAAATGATAGGCAGGCTAACTTCTTACGCACCCTCAAGTCTTGCGGAAATCTGAGTGGAAAAGTGGTTAGTGCGTTAGCACATAATAATTAGTGGATGAGTATATAACTATACACGGAACCACTGCAGTAAAGCTGTGATAACATAATGAATGTATAAACCAGGAAAAAAAGTAGGAACAGCTTTATTACTTAACGAGTACACAGTTATGACGTTTCGCTGTAAGCCTTAATCATACACACACAAAAAAAACACAGGACGAAGAAACAGAGAGAGGAGATAGAATATGAATTGACAATATTGGTGTGTTAAAAAATTTAATACACGTTACAGCTAAGAGCTCTATTCATTTTCTTCGATTTTTGTTTGTTTGTTTGTTTGTTTTAAACACAGCATTCATGCGAAGTTATACTTTATCTCCTCTCTCTATTTCTTCGTCCAGTGTGTTTTTGCCGGAACGTCAGAACTGTGTACTCGTTGAGTAATAAAGCTGTTCCTACTTTTTTTCCCTAGTTTATACATTTAAAAAAAAAAGTGCACTAGCCTCTCATTGAGAAGGTCAATGGTTCGAATCCTCCCCTAGTCACTCAGCTGTAGAAATGGGTATCTGGCTTCCACTATTGGAGCAGGGGAAGAAATGGCGACGTTCTAGAGTGCAGACAGGTGTAGGAAACTATGGAGACTATCACCTAGGTACCTCAGTGGCACGACAGGGTCAGCTTTACCTGAAGTCTCATCACGAAGTTCAACAGAAGTTTCTTTAGGTCCTCTATGAAAATAATGGCAGCCAAATCTGTAGTCCACTTCCTGATAGTGTTCTTCGGTGTCACAGCAGCCTGACTCCCGAAATGAGAAAAGATGTGAACCCGAAAAATATTACAAAATCCTGCAGGAAGCCACAAACACCACCACACGATGACTGTCACATGCTAAACAGAAATGAACGAGTAAACAATACAAGCGAAATAGATATACGAATAAAAGCAGACGTGGAAGAAGCCATCAAACACATGAAGAACAACAAAGGACCAGGACCAGATAAAATCACCAAGGAAGAATTGGAAGCAGTAGGAGAACTTGGCATAGAAATAATTACCAGATTGCTGAATGACATCTATAACAGTAACTATGTCCCATCAGACCTTTTGCAATCAGTTTTCATTGCCCTGCCAAAGAAACAAGGTGCAGTTGAATGTGAAGACCATCGAACCATTAGACTTATGAGCCATGCTACCAAATCCTGCTTTGTATTGTCATGAGAAGAGACAGGGGCGAAATAAAACCAGAAGTCGCAGAAGAACAGTGTGGCTTCATCGAAGGAAAAGGCACAAGTAATATCATATATATATATATATATATATATATATATATATATAATATTGATGGAAAGATCAACAGAAGTAAAGACGGACCTATACTTATGCTTCATAGACTACAGTAAAGCATTCGGTAAAGTGAGACACGCAGAAATTATAAGAATGCTGGAAGACATCAACATAGATGGGAAAGCTCTGAAACTCATAAAAAACATACTGCCAGCAATCATCAGCAATGAAGGTTGAGAACCAAATAGGAGCATTCCATGGCATAAAACTGGGAGTGAGACAAGGATGTGTTCTATCTCCTGACCTCTTCTCCTTGTTTAGCGAAAACATCATGAGAAATATAGAGAGCTTGCCAGGAATATTAACTGATACAACTGTAACAACTTAAGATATGCGGACGACACAGTTCTGATTGCTAAAAGTGAAGATTCTGAGAATTTAAATGTTACATCGAGGCAATTTTGTTTTATAGATGTGAAGCATGGTCTATGAATAAGAGAGTACAGCGAGAAATGGAGGCCATGGAAATGTGGTTCATAAGAAGGATGTTGAAGGTACCATGGACAACTAAGAAAACCAACGAAGAAGTCTTAAGAGAGGCTGGAGTTAAAAGGCAAGTTAAAGCAAAGATCAGAGGCAGACAAACGAGATTTGTAGGACATTTTCTGAGAAGAGGAAAATTGGAACACACTGTGGCAACTGGAAAAATTGAGGGAAGAAGAGACAGAGGAAGACACAGAGAGAGAAGTTACTGGATAGACTGTCAGAGTGACTAGGAAGAAAGTCACCGGCAGATCTCATAATCAAGTCTAAAGACAGGGAATTGTGGAAAGAAATGATCGCCTACGCCACGCGGCAGGGCACTTGGTTGATTGAAACATCTTTCAGCTCAGAACAGGACACGAACGACTCCGAAGTCACATATGTGCAAGGTTCAAGGTTGGCACTTCTTTTCTTTCTACACTTACCTAGACACCCCCAAACTATGGAACATATCCTCCAAAACTGAACCAACTATGACATACTGAGAGGCAATTACTAGTTCAGTAGAACTACCCAAGCGGTTAAGCTCTACGGTTCCATACTGGAACTACAAAAGCTGTCAGTTTTATCCAAGAGGCAGAACTGAAGATATAACTGAAAATGCGTACAAAAAAAAAAGAAGATGAGAACTCTAAAGTGGAGGACTTTACCTAAAACCATATATTGCAGGTCCTTGGTACGATTTGACCGTGTAGGCCAAGGAAATCTAGTGCAATATTCACCTTAATCCTCGCTATTATCATTTCAAAGCAAAGAACTAACAGCTAGCTCTATAGTATTCAGGAGAACAAACAATAACAACTTGGAAAATGTTTCTGATGCACGAATGTATGCACAACCGAAACGACAGAGAAAGTTTTCTGTCTGCGTCAACTATTGGAGATAACAGAGTTCAGGCAGACTGCAGATTCTGTGTAAATATATTACGGCCATTCATCAAGACCGCGTCCTTGCAGGCGATGACGTGCATGCATTTGTTGATGAGCCCGTGTAAAATTGTTATATTGCCATCTTTAGTGTCTTAACATGTCATTATCATCATTGTCATCTGCCCTTCCCGTCCCCTGCCCACTGGCCCAGGAGACCCCCGTGTTGTCACGCGATGAACCCTCATCTTAAATATTACCATTGTTTTGTGGTGATTAAGGGGCCGGGGCCAGCCATCACGGGCATGACGTATTTATAAATGGCCGGAATAAAGGGAGGCGAGGTTTAATATTGAAGTGGCTTTTGATGGCAATTTTATGATTAATGGCTGTGCTCCTGTGCTTCTGGGTGCAGAGGGAGTATGTGAGTATGAATGCCGCGAGAGTGTGTGTATGCTTGTGAGTGTGTCTGTTAGCTTATGTCATTGGGTTGTTTATTACATTTTGTATCAATCTGGATGGAATATCAATAGCCGGGAAGTAATCAAAGTGTAATACGCCAAGAGGTTAAATTTGAGTGTAGCATACAGAGTGTAGAAGAGGGTAGTAAAATGTGAAACACATGAAACAGTTTATGGGCTTTTTTTTTTGTTTGTGGTTATCCTCATTTACTTTATTATTATACCCTTTTCTTCTTCTCTTCCCGCTCCCCCCCCCCCCCCCGGCCTCCATTTCTTTCTTTCGCTTATCTCTTGGTCAGTCTACTCATACTGCTTATCGTCATCGTCATTGTTTCTTTCTCTCTTCTGTATCTGTCTTTTTTCATTCATTTGTCATTTTAAACACGTTTATATTCCTTTAGTTTCTCCCCTTTTTTTTGTTATCATTTCATGCTCTTGTCGACTGACTATCTTCATTTCTTGCCTTTATCTTCTCGTTCTCCATTTTCTTTATCTTCTGTTTCCTCTTCTTCAAAATCTAAAAAAAAAAACATATCCCAGTTATCAAGATAGGTTTGTCATATGTCATTCAACTTAGAAATTCTACGTCCTCTAGATGTCCAGGTTTGTCATATGTCATTCAAGTTAGAAACTCTATGTCCTCTAGATGTCCAGATTTGTCATATGTCATTCAACTTAGAAAGTCTATGTCCTCATGATGTCCAGGTTTGTCATGTCATTTAGCATCCAGCTTAGAAAGTCTGTATCTTCTAGATTTCCAAGAGGAAAACAACAAAAAGTAATACCTTACCAACAGAACACCGAAATGACTATAAACAATCGCATAAAAGATATTTCTTCCTTTTCGTGTCCCTTGTGATTAAATAATACTGTATCTTAACATATTTTTTGTTTGTTAATCTTGGAAAGAAATGATATACATCCAACGTTATAGGCAACCGACAGTTTCGCTGGTTTTTTTCAAGAACGTAAAATTACGACAGTTTTGCAGGACAAATTCGCCCTGTATGAACGCAACCCTTCCCCTTCTCAGCCTGCAGGCAGGGGCAGATAATCGTAATGTTGCCATATTAAAATTGCCCACTTAAGTGACATCTTGAGATGTTGCAGGCACACACCGGGCGCCCAAAAATCGCCTGCTTGTAAATGAATTAAAATATCGAAATCTCATTTTTCTTCCGCCTTTGCGGGTCCCTTTCAAGTGTTGATTGAGTCGTGTCCTAACGTCTGTGGACCGAGATTTTCAGAATATTTCTCCCCGGGCTCAAAACTCTGTCTACAGCCTCTCCGCCCCTTCATCTTACATTACCGCCTCTTTGTTTTTTTCCCTTCTTCTTCTTCTTTTTCTTCTTCTTCTTCTGCTTCTTCTTCTTCTTCTCCTTGTGTCAGTTACTCATTTTCTTCTTAGCAGATTATGTTTTTAGAGGACAGACATGTGAAAATAACGGACAAAACTGAGTAAAGCAACATCAAATTTCTTTATATTACTAAATGCAGCAATATCAAAATATCTGTATCCTTATATGCAGCAATATCAAAATGTCTGTATCCTTATATGCAGCAATATCAGTATGTCTGTATCCTTATATGCAGCAATATCAAAATGTCTGTATCCTTAAATGCAGCAATATCAATATGTCTGTATCCTTATATGCAGCATTATCAGTATGTCTGTATCTTTACATGCAGCAATACCAAAGTGTTTTTATCTTTACACACAGCAATATCAAAATGTCTATATCCTTACATGCGGAAATATCAAAATGTCTGTATCCTTGTATGCGGCAACATTAAAATGTCTGTATCTTTATATGCAGCCACAAAAAAAAAAAAAAACCCACAAACTGTCTTTATCCTTGTACGAAGTAATATGTTACTATCTGTATCGTTATACGTAAAAATATCAAACTATCTGTACCATATATAAAATATTATAGTGCCAATTTTGTTACACGCAGCAATATCAAAACTTTTGCATTCCTTTATATAAAAATATGAAATAGTCTGTATCGTTCTAAGTAACATCAACAGGAGAGTCTACATGTCAAGTCTTGACCGAACATGGAGGGACTGCTTCAACAAGAGAGTCTACATGTCAAGTCTTGGCCGAACATGGAGGGACTGCTTCAACAAGAGAGTCTACATGTCAAGTCTTGGCCGAACATGGAGGGACTACTTCAACAAGAGAGTCTACATGTCAAGTCTTGGCCGAACATGGAGGGACTACTTCAACAAGAGAGTCTACATGTCAAGTCTTGGCCGAACATGGAGGGACTACTTCAACAAGAGAGTCTACATGTCAAGTCTTGGCCGAACATGGAGGGACTGCTTCAACAAGAGAGTCTACATGTCAAGTCTTGGCCGAACATGGAGGGACTGCTTCAACAAGAGAGTCTACATGTCAAGTCTTGGCCGAACATGGAGGGACTGCTTCAACAAGAGAGTCTACATGTCAAGTCTTGACCGAACATGGAGGGACTGCTTCAACAAGAGAGTCTACATGTCAAGTCTTGACCGAACATGGAGGGACTGCTTCAACAAGAGAGTCTACATGTCAAGTCTTGGCCGAACATGGAGGGACTGCTTCAACAAGAGAGTCTACATGTCAAGTCTTGGCCGAACATGGAGGGACTGCTTCAACAAGAGAGTCTACATGTCAAGTCTTGGCCGAACATGGAGGGACTGCTTCAAGAAGAGAGTCTACCTGTCAAGTCCTGGCCGAACATGGAGGGGCTATTTCAACAGGAGAGTCTACATGTCAAGCCTTGGCCGAACATGGAGGGACTACTTCAACAAGAGAGTCTACATGTCAAGTCTTGGTCGAACATGGAGGGACTGCTTCAACAAGAGAGTCTACATGTCAAGTCTTGACCGAACATGGAGGGACTACTTCAACAAGAGAGTCTACGTGTCAAGTCTTGGGCCGAGCATTGAGGTGCTGTGGAAGTGATACCACCACCAATGACGAGCAGGGATGAAACCCGCGAGGAAGTCTCTGGTCCGACTCAGTCCTTGGCCACCCCCAAGCAACAGCTACGGATAGCAACCTGGACATCCGCATCATGTTCAAGACTGGGAAAACAGCGCAAGCAGTTAAAGAGACGGAAAGACAGATTAATCACACGTGGATTAACTGTGATAAGGTGGACTGGATCAGGTAAGATCACAACCTACTAGTGTGATCAGGTGGACTGGATCAGGGAAGATCACAACCTGATAGTGTGATCAGGTGGACTGGATCAGGGAAGATCACAACCTGGTAGCGTGATCAGGTGGAGTGGATCAGGGAAGATCACAACCTGATAGTGTGATCAGGTGGACTGGATCAAGGAAGATCACAACCTACTAGTGTGATCAGGTGGACTGGATCAGGGAAGATCACAACCTGGTAGTGTGATCAGGTGGACTGGATCAGGGAAGATCACAACCTGGTAGTGTGATCAGGTGGACTGGATCAGGGAAGACCACAACCTACTAGTGTGATCAGGTGGACTGGATCAGGGAAGATCACAACCTACTAGTGTGATCAGGTGGACTGGATCAGGGAAGATCACAACTTGATAGTGTGATCAGGTGGACTGGATCAGGGAAGATCACAACCTACTAGTGTGATCAGGTGGACTGGATCAGGGAAGATCACAACCTGGTAGTGTGATCAAGGGGACTGGATCAGGGAAGATCACAACCTGGTAGTGTGATCAAGGGGACTGGATCAGGGAAGATCACAACCTGGTAGTGTGATCAAGGGGACTGGATCAGGGAAGATCACAACCTGGTAGTGTGATCAGGTGGACTGGATCAGGGAAGATCGCAACCTACTATTGTGATCAGGTGGACTGGATCAGGGAAGATCACAACCTGGTAGTGTGATCAGGTGGACTGGGTCAGGGTAGATCACAACCTACTATTGTGATCAGGTGGACTGGATCAGGGAAGATCACAACCTACTAGTGTGATCAGGTGGACTGGATCAGGGAAGATCACAACCTGGTAGTGTGATCAGGTGGACTGGATCAGGGAAGATCGCAACCTACTAGTGTGATCAGGTGGACTGGATCAGGGAAGATCACAACCTACTATTGTGATCAGGTGGACTGGATCAGGGAAGATCACAACCTGGTAGTGTGATCAAGGGGACTGGATCAGGGAAGATCGCAACCTACTAGTGTGATCAGGTGGACTGGGTCAGGGAAGATCACAACCTACTAGTGTGATCAAGGGGACTGGATCAGGGAAGATCACAACCTGGTAGTGTGATCAGGTGGACTGGATCAGGGAAGATCGCAACCTACTAGTGTGATCAGGTGGACTGGATCAGGGAAGATCACAACCTGGTAGTGTGATCAAGGGGACTGGAACAGGGAAGATCGCAACCTACTATTGTGATCAGGTGGACTGGATCAGGGAAGATCGCAACCTGGTAGTGTGATCAAGGGGACTGGATCAGGGAAGATCGCAACCTACTATTGTGATCAGGTGGACTGGATCAGGGAAGATCACAACCTGGTAGTGTGATCAAGGGGACTGGATCAGGGAAGATCGCAACCTACTAGTGTGATCAGGTGGACTGGATCAGGGAAGATCACAACCTGGTAGTGTGATCAAGGGGACTGGATCAGGGAAGATCGCAACCTACTATTGTGATCAGGTGGACTGGATCAGGGAAGATCGCAACCTACTATTGTGATCAGGTGGACTGGATCAGGGAAGATCGCAACCTACTATTGTGATCGGGTGGACTGGATCAGGGTAGATGACAACCTACTAGTGTGTTCAGATGGACTGGATCAGGGAAGATCACAACCTACTAGTGTGATCAAGTGGACTGCATAACTTCTGTATACTGCATCGAAGAGTATGTGGCAAAGTACCAATAAGAGAAGGAAGCTATGTTTACTAAGAGCTTACATATTTCTAGTTGCAACATACGGATGCGAAACATGGACACTTAACAAATCACTGGAAAAGAGAGAATAACAGTATTTGAAATGAAATGTTACAGAAGGGCACTTAGAATATCATGGATAGAGCGAAAATCAAATAAAGAGATACTGTTTGGATTAGGTGTCGTAGAAAACTGGCTTCTTAACACCATAAAAACTAGAAACCTGAGATACTTCGGCCACATCAAGAGACACAACAGCTTGGAGAGGTTGGTAGTAGAAGGCATAGCGCTCCGCAAAAGAGAAATGGGACGATCTCGCCGCAGGTGGGCTCGGGACATCATGGAAAGTCTGAATGTGTCATTGCCAGACACTTGTCAACTCGCACAAGACCGTACTGCATTCAGGGAGGCTGTGACAGGGACAACGTTCTGGAAAAGGGAAATGTCACATGACAGAATACTCCATTTTGGACAGGGAAATGTCATATGAACGGATACTCCAATCTGGAAAGGGAAATGTCACATGAACGAATACTCCATTCTGGAAAGGAAAATGTCACATGAACGAATACTCCATTCTGGAAAGGAAAATGTCACATGAACGAATACTCCATTCTGGAAAGGGAAATGTCACATGAACCAATACTCCATTCTGGAAAGGGAAATGTCACATGAACCAATACTCCATTCTGGAAAGGAAAATGTCACATGAACCAATACTCCATTCTGGAAAGGGAAATGTCACGAATACTCCATTGAGTATTAGAATTTACGGAACATAATGTAAACATGGCAGCAAAATGAAACAATGGTAACCACCATCGGGGGAAGGCCAAAGCCATCACATGAAACCGCTACGGCTAACTGTGGATTAGGAGACTTGGAGCAGGCACTGAAACAGATTCAATCCAGCAGTTACAGAGGAAGCAAGAAATGGTCCTCCACCGTTTAAGAACTGGCCACTGCTGGCTGCTGAGCCATCTCCACCTACTGACTTAGTCACTCAAGGTCTCACAAACAGATGAATGCCTGTGCAGGAGCAGAGTACAGGCTCTAGACAACACGTGCTCTAAGAGCGTCAAACTTTTATAGATCTACCCCAAACCAGACATGGCCGCAGAGGCTCTGAACTAAGGCAGGAAGCTGTGGGGATGCCGGGAGGACCTTGAGAAGACTGTGGATTGCATCCTGGCCACCGGACTTCTGATTTAGCGTGATCAAGAACTTGAACACTGAAAAAGAAGAAGAAGAAGAAGAAGCACAAGAAGAAGAAGAAGAAGAAGAAGGGATATGTGTACATATGCATGTAAACAGGTCACAACTAATAACTGGCACTACCAAAGTTTGTGTAGAACGAAGAACGCAAATATTACTTGAGACCTGATTTGTGCTCGAACAGCTTGCTCGCTTTGTTCTCGTAGCTCGGAGGTTAATTACCCAACTGGAGATCTGGGGTTCGGATCTCAGACCATTCCCATGAGAATTTTCCTCCCCCGGGTTCTCATCTGCATTTTAGAGGACTTCCTACTTTGTTTATTTTCACACTCTACTCAGAAGAAGATAAGCTCCCACGACAATGAAAAGCAAAATTTCCTTCATTTAACTTTCTCTGAAAGGACATTTACTTCCGGTATGGAGAATTCCCTCCCTTTATCTATCCCGTCTTTCAAATAAGAGAGTAAAGCACGCAATCTTCACATTTTTTTTACATTTTCCAGAATTCTAAGAATGCCCTTCAGATATTAAAAAAAAGGGTTATTTTTTCGAATTTTCTCGATTTAATTCCCTTTAACGGACACAAGATAGAAGAACCCAGCTCTAGAGGGGTGGAAGCTTGATAAGTTTACTTGTGTATCTTGCACTACGATTAGCTGGACGCATTCACTAGAAGCTCTCGCTGATTCTACCTCGCCTTGGGCTGGTATCGGTGGGACACGACGACTCAAAACTCGAGCACGTTAAGGGTTACACTGCAAAGAGAAACCATAAAATTGAGACCGTAACAAAATATGATTTTCTATAATTGAACTCTCCATCTTGAGGTCGTGAAAGCTATGACTGGGGGAGGGGGGTATAGGGGAAGAAACAGGGAAAATTCTAGGATTTGGAAAAAAAAAGTCAGTGTGGGGAAAGAAATCCATCTTTCCACAAGGACGGGTGTTAGGCTTCTCGCGTGCTCCAAGAGGCACTCTCACATGCCTTTCGGGCAATCTGGATTAGAAAGGGGGGATAATTTCTTGTGTCCGTTTTTCTTCGGTGACTATTCATGGTGAGTTTCTGAAAACTTCGGAACTTCTATGATGAGTGCGATGAATTAGATAAAGAGAGATTACAATGAAGGAAAGTGAATCGGAGAGGATTGTATATTTAAGACTACGCAGATGAGAAACTTTGCTGGGGAAATTGAGGACCGGATTTCAGGTGGATGCTAGTACACGAAGATTGTGTCTGGAAGAGGTAGAAATCTTGGGAATGACGAGTGTGATGTTACAATAAGGACGAAAGTCGATATCGAAGCGGCTTCTCTGGTTGAAGGTCGTGAGTTCTGCCCCTCGGCTCGACGACTCTTTCACTCGTCAGAGCTTCCTGTAGACGCTACGGAGTACGTGCACTGAAATGACATCCTTATTTATAGAAAAGAGAGCAGATTGTTTTTTTTTTTTAACTTCTTCCAAGTGCAACAAATGATAATTCTTCAAAACAGGCATTCTTAACCTGGGATACACATACCCCTCAAGGGAACGGAACCCAATGATGGGTGTATATGACTCATTCGGAACCCAATGATGGGTGTATATGACTCATTCGTAACCCAATGATGGGTGTATATGACTCATTCGGAACCCAATGATGGGTGTATATGACTCAATTGGAACCCAATAATGGGTGTATATGACTCAATCGTAACCCAATGATGGGTGTATATGACTCAATCGTAACCCAATGATGGGTGTATATGACTCAGTCTCTGAACAATCTGTTTGTTAAACTCCTGTTAGCTTACAATTTTCTTTATCCGTTGTGTTCCTAGCCTTCCCTTGTTTTAAAATGAAGACAAGCTATTTACCCCTATCAAACCCATCCATAATGTTATCTAATAAGACAAGGTGCTGATATGGCACAATCGACAGTCTGGTGAAAGAAAGTATGAGAGACATACTGGACCACCCACTGAGGGTCTGCAATCGTAAAGAAAAAAGGGGAAGGGGTCAGACCCCTGTTTCAAAACTATAACCGCAATAAAGACGTGAAGTACCGGGTGCAGGCTATAGATGAGAATATGCTTCATGTGATAGTCAAAACAAAAACAACAACAATAACAACAACAACAAAACAGAAACCGAATGTGCACTTGGATTTAGGAGCTAATGCATCCCATGAATGGTGTAGCCATATCGATCTGGCTTTCATACTATAACTACACAAAGGAGAAGAAAAAAAACACATCGAGAACCCCTTTTGTCGGTCAAAAGGAGAGAGTTTTGGGTTATAACTGAAAGGACTCCGATTTCTAACGTTTAATCCCGCATATTCTGCAAAGATGGTAGACATTACTACTTACATATTACTAATTCTTTATATTCAGAGTAACACCCTTTTTTTTTGTTGACAGAAATGCAGATAAAACCGCTGACATCAATTATTGAGGAAAGACGCTGGCGATGGTTCGGACATGTTCTCCGTACAGCTGACGACTCATTACGAAAAATAGCACTGAGCTACACACCACAGGGGAACAGGAGCAAAGGTAGACCAAAGGAGGCACGGAGAAGAACAACAGAGAGGATGATGAGCAATAGAGGGCTCACCTGGGCAAGAGCGGAAAAAAAGGCAAAGGACAGGAGTTTGTGGAAAACCTTTGCTGAAGCCCTATGTGTCTTGGGCACTAAAGTTTCAGATAGACGGAGAGAGAGAGCGAGAGAGAAAGAGAGAGAGAGAGTTCTTTATTTCAGTTTCTAATTCAGTCTGGTTTAATCTGACTGAAATGGTCGTTTGTTGTCACGTTGTCAGTGCTAGGCACAACCAGAGAGTCCACGTGCCAATCCAGAAGAAATATGAACTATTCCATATGTTGCTGTTCACATTTTCACCAAACGCAATCATTCCAGTTTTGTCATGACTCAAAAGTGGACTAGAATCTAACTGTTCGGTTCATTCATTCATTTGCATGTCCCTTGCGGAACTTTGCCTACCAAACAGCACTCTTGTAGGCCTCTCGGTTGTGAGCAAGATGGCCTGCTGCTGTTGCATCCATTTCCAGATCGTCAACGATGACTTGCAGCCATCTTCGTCTTGGTCTTCCTCTTTTTCTTTTTCCCATTATGTATCCTTCCAATACGGTCTTTTCTAAATTATCATGACGTTTAATGTGTCCAAAATATTTAAGTTTTCTCTCTTTAATCCTCTTCACTAGCCAGTCTTCTTCAATATTAAGCTCTTGTAGTATAGATATATTTGTTCTTTTTTGTGTCCACGATATTTGGAGAACTCTTCTGTAGCATTTACATTCAAAGGCATTTATGTGTTTCTCAGCTGTTTTGTTAAGTGTCCAGGTCTCACAGGCATATGTTGCTATGGGAAAGATGCATGCCCTTAAAAATCTTATTTTTGTTGTTCTGTCTGCTCCTCTCCACAGATTCTTTATTTGTTTTACTTTCTAAAGAGCGATAGATGTCCTCCTTTTAATTTCCCTCATTGTATCTCCATTATTAGTTAGTAGCGATCCAAGATATTCAAAACTCTCCACTTCTTCCAGTTTTTCCTCATTGATACATATTTCAGTTGCCTTGTTTGTTTTGTCAGTTGTCATCAATTTAGTTTTCTTTGCATTAAGATAGAGAACTGTTCGGTACATCTCATATATATATGCATACATCCAAAGAAAGAAAGAGACAAAACACAAACAGACCGAGAGAACGGGATCAACTCATAAACAGGAACCTAAATCAAGACATTTTTAACAAAAGATAAAAAAAACGGGTAAATAATTATATTAAAATGGAATCTTATGAGAAAAAAAAATACACATGCTTTTTGCTACATAAAAATAGATATCAGTTTAGATTCAGACGTTCAGGCAGTGGATCTTCTATTTCAGAAAAAAAAAACAAAAAAAGGGAGGGGAGAATATTTCAACATTTTTTCTTCCACCCGTGAAAAAAAAAGGAAGAAAAAACTGTTTAATTAAAACAATCGCCCATTAATCTCTTGAACAACGCCAGAGTTTATCCTGAATAATGGAGTTCTCAAATCGTTATTAAGTTATTATTGGTTTGAAAATGGCGTCCTGATCTAACTTTATGTTCAAAAATGCTGATTTATTTTTATCGTTGTTGTTATTTGTTGTTCTTGTTGTTGTTGTTGCTGCTGCTGCTGCTGCTCCTGCTCCTGTTGCTGTTGTTGTTGTGCTTTATTTTTTTTCTCAGATTTCATTCTGTTAATTTTGCTGGGCCTGCCCAATAGTTCCACCCCACCCTCACCAGATTTCACATATGCCCTCCAATAATAAATATTTTGTTCGTGACGAAACGTGCACTATCATCCCGTCCTTCTCTTGTCTTCTGTCTCCCTAGAACTGCGAGCTGGTGCTCTTTTCAGCCGATACTGTGAAGGTGTTGAAGCACAGCATGTTAGTTGGCTTGGGCGAGGGTTATGGCGCATATTTTTTCAGCCTCTGGGCGCAGCGAAGAAGCAGGAAGTGTGCAATACTTTCTTTAACAGACTCCAATCTCAAAGGGGACGACGGCCATCTCTGTCCCCTTAGTCAGGATAGTCCTGGGGGAACAAACGGGGAGGTGGGGCAGGGTCGTGATCAGTTATTGTTTGAGATTCCCGAGGCCAGCATGTTAGCTATGGTTTGAGATTTCTGAGGCCAGTATGTCAGTTATGGTTCGAGATTCCTGACACCAGCATATCAGCTATGGTTTGAGATTCCTGACACCAACATATCAGCTATGGTTCGAGATTCCTGACACCAGCATATCAGCTATGGTTTGAGATTCCTGACACCAACATATCAGCTATGGTTCGAGATTCCTGACACCAGCATATCAGCTATGGTTTGAGATTCCTGACACCAACATATCAGCTATGGTTCGAGATTCCTGACACCAGCATATCAGCTATGGTTTGAGATTCCTGACACCAGCATATCAGCTATGGTTTGAGATTCCTGACACCAACATATCAGCTATGGTTCGAGATTCCTGACACCAGCATATCAGCTATGGTTTGAGATTCCTGACACCACATATCAGCTATGGTTCGAGATTTCTGACACCAGCATATCAGCTATGGTTTGAGATTTCTGACACCAGCATATCAGCTATGGTTTGAGATTTCTGACACCAGCATATCAGCTATGGTTCGAGATTCCTGACACCAGCATATCAGCTATGGTTTGAGATTCCTGACACCAACATATCAGCTATGGTTCGAGATTCCTGACACCAGCATATCAGCTATGGTTTGAGATTCCTGACACCAGCATATCAGCTATGGTTTGAGATTCCTGACACCAACATATCAGCTATGGTTCGAGATTCCTGACACCAGCATATCAGCTATGGTTTGAGATTCCTGACACCAACATATCAGCTATGGTTCGAGATTTCTGACACCAGCATATCAGCTATGGTTTGAGATTTCTGACACCAGCATATCAGCTATGGTTTGAGATTTCTGACACCAGCATATCAGCTATGGTTTGAGATTCCTGACACCAACATATCAGCTATGGTTCGAGATTCCTGACACCAGCATATCAGCTATGGTTCGAGATTCCTGACACCAGCATATCAGCTATGGTTTGAGATTTCTGACACCAGCATATCAGCTATGGTTTGAGATTCCTGACACCAGCATATCAGCTATGGTTCGAGGTTCCTGAGGCTAGCATGTCCGCTATGGTTCAAGATCCAGGAGGAAGGCGAAGATGCAGGACTCGTTGAAAGAGATAATATTTAGCTATCCAACAGCAGCCAGCTAAGACCCTTTTCTACCTCACCGTGGTGCCCCTAGAAACAGACAGTAGTTTGGCCTAGTGAATAAGGATGGAAATGGAAAAAAAGAGAACCCTGTCCCAAAGAAAATATACATCGAGCCGAAGTCGGATGTGTTGGGATAAAAGGTGCATGACTGCGACGGAACGCACCCAAGTCTCTTCTGTGAGCGA
Organism: Achatina immaculata; assembly: GCA_009760885.1. NCBI lineage: Eukaryota > Metazoa > Mollusca > Gastropoda > Stylommatophora > Achatinidae > Lissachatina > Lissachatina immaculata. The sequence continues at coordinate 12,717,310 of CM019716.1, forward strand.
ACGACAAAGAGGAATGTCTATATCCTGTAGCATGAGCAACGAAAACCAGGAGTTTCCCGTGACCGTTATGTTCATGTCATTCCGGGCAGTCTGAAAGGCATTTAGAAGAAGAAAACTTCGTGAAGCTTTACAGAGAGTTTATGAAAGTTATTTCTTCCCTGCACAGCTTATAGTCCCCCCCCCCCCCCCCCCATCTTTGTTTTGTTTACTGTTATTACAAATCACCTGTTAAAATAACATACAGATTCCACGTTAAAAAGATGTGAAATAAAACAACACTAGCAGGGAATTAGTTCACATTATAAGACACAGCATGGCGATTCTTAAGACAGTACAGGAGGAGGGAAAAACATCTTGTGCGGATCTAAAGATGTAGAATATTCCTAGCATGTCATGGAGACATCCGTGAGATATGGTGTTATTGCCATTGTTGTCCTTGACCTGTTGGCACACTTCAAGAGTGATGTGGTCAGCGTTACGCCTGGCCACCTTTTCAGTCTCCAACTGCAACAAAAGCAGTCGGGTATCCATATCCACAACTGGGTGGCTGGTGTGCCTCTGGCTGGATTTGAATCACGGACATTCGTACTTTTTTCCACCACTCTCAGACGTTGACTGTGTACTTCTAAAGTAGTTGGTGGTCAGCTGGAGTTTGGTTATACATCCTCATACAGTAGTTGGTGTAGTAGCTGGTGGTGCAGAAGTTTCCATATCTCTCAAGGATCTGATGAGAATGAAAACAATCTAGAAAAGAGCATCAGAAAAGAGTCTGACTTGCCACGACACAGAATTCACCTTCGCTTTCTCTGGTTCACTTTCCTTGGGTTCAAACCACGGGCAGTCATGAAGACTCTTCTGTTTGTCAGATTTCTTGGCTGCGCAAAAGGAATTCCTGCACTATGCCGAAATCCTTCTTTATTTGAGAGGTCAGAGCACTTATGGACACCCCTGAGTGTACTTTTGATAACTGTTCAAGGAAGAACTCGCAAGTTGTTATCCAAGGAGGTCAGATTCCATTACAATTTAAAACAATTTTTTCGATCGCGAAGAGTTATATATGATGTTCTACACGCAGTTAAAGTTGTGCAGGATCAATTTTGTATTATCCTCGCTAGAATTAACATTCCGTTACTTAAGCCATAACGAACAGTTGTTACAAGGTCATATAAAATGCCTGAGGTCAGATTTCGCTTTTGATTGATGCTTGTTAACATTAGCGTATGTCAACGCCCGAGGTTGATTGACAGCTGTTAACATCTGGATAGCACGGGGTAATTGGATGAAATTGTCTGAGTGACAGCCCGCTTTGTAGATAGGACCAATGGTGGGACTGCATATTGTACAGGTGACTCACTTGTGAACTTTTTCCTTCCGGCACCTAGAACGCGAACAGCACTTCCGGTGAAGAGTGAATTTGATGATGGTGGTAAATTGTATAACTCCTGAGATTATGGGATTTTTACTGGAAGTTATCTCCCTTCTTGTATTCATTTCCTATGTTTCAGAATTTCCGAGCCAGCACACGACAGTCCATGGCCTCTATGAAATAACTCATCCTTGTTACTTGTCACTTCATCCTCTCTCTCTCTCTCTCTCTCTGTCGCTTCACGAACCTCAATGAACATTATTCTCCTGACTTCATTTTTCTTTTCATTATTAATATATTATCAGCAGCTTCTTTAAAGCTTTTGCTCCTCGATTTTGGCTTCATAAATTCATAAAATTCCTAAACCCAAAACCCCCAAGCAACACGTGAAGAGCTATGTTGCGACTAGCCAAGTTGGCAACACAGTTCTATGAGTTATCGTACGTGACGATAGAGAAACGGGACGCATGTCTGCGTGTTTCAGGGAAAGACTAATACTGAATTATATGATGAGTTCTGACAGGCATTTAGAAGAAGAAAACTTCGTGAAGCTTTACAGAGAGTTTATGAAAGTTATTTCTTCCCTGCACAGCTTATAGTCCCCCCCCCCCCCCCCCATCTTTGTTTTGTTTACTGTTATTACAAATCACCTGTTAAAATAACATACAGATTCCACGTTAAAAAGATGTGAAATAAAACAACACTAGCAGGGAATTAGTTCACATTATAAGACACAGCATGGCGATTCTTAAGACAGTACAGGAGGAGGGAAAAACATCTTGTGCGGATCTAAAGATGTAGAATATTCCTAGCATGTCATGGAGACATCCGTGAGATATGGTGTTATTGCCATTGTTGTCCTTGACCTGTTGGCACACTTCAAGAGTGATGTGGTCAGCGTTACGCCTGGCCACCTTTTCAGTCTCCAACTGCAACAAAAGCAGTCGGGTATCCATATCCACAACAGGGTGGCTGGTGTGCCTCTGGCTGGATTTGAATCACGGACATTCGTACTTTTTTTCCACCACTCTCAGACGTTGACTGTGTACTTCTAAAGTAGTTGGTGGTCAGCTGGAGTCTGGTTATACATCCTGATACAGTAGTTGGTGTAGTAGCTGGTGGTGCAGAAGTTTCCATATCTCTCAAGGATCTGATGAGAATGAAAACAATCTAGAAAAGAGCATCAGAAAAGAGTCTGACTTGCCACGACACAGAATTCACCTTCGCTTTCTCTGGTTCACTTTCCTTGGGTTCAAACCACGGGCAGTCATGAAGACTCTTCTGTTTGTCAGATTTCTTGGCTGCGCAAAAGGAATTCCTGCACTATGCCGAAATCCTTCTTTATTTGAGAGGTCGGAGCACTTATGGACACCCCTGAGTGTACTTTTGATAACTGTTCAAGGAAGAACTCGCAAGTTGTTATCCAAGGAGGTCAGATTCCATTACAATTTAAAACAATTTTTTCGATCGCGAAGAGTTATATATGATGTTCTACACGCAGTTAAAGTTGTGCAGGATCAATTTTGTATTATCCTCGCTAGAATTAACATTCCGTTACTTAAGCCATAACGAACAGTTGTTACAAGGTCATATAAAATGCCTGAGGTCAGATTTCGCTTTTGATTGATGCTTGTTAACATTAGCGTATGTCAACGCCCGAGGTTGATTGACAGCTGTTAACATCTGGATAGCACGGGGTAATTGGATGAAATTGTCTGAGTGACAGCCCGCTTTGTAGATAGGACCAATGGTGGGACTGCATATTGTACAGGTGACTCACTTGTGAACTTTTTCCTTCCGGCACCTAGAACGCGAACAGCACTTCCGGTGAAGAGTGAATTTGATGATGGTGGTAAATTGTATAACTCCTGAGATTATGGGATTTTTACTGGAAGTTATCTCCCTTCTTGTATTCATTTCCTATGTTTCAGAATTTCCGAGCCAGCACACGACAGTCCATGGCCTCTATGAAATAACTCATCCTTGTTACTTGTCACTTCATCCTCTCTCTCTCTCTCTCTCTCTGTCGCTTCACGAACCTCAATGAACATTATTCTCCTGACTTCATTTTTCTTTTCATTATTAATATATTATCAGCAGCTTCTTTAAAGCTTTTGCTCCTCGATTTTGGCTTCATAAATTCATAAAATTCCTAAACCCAAAACCCCCAAGCAACACGTGAAGAGCTATGTTGCGACTAGCCAAGTTGGCAACACAGTTCTATGAGTTATCGTACGTGACGATAGAGAAACGGGACGCATGTCTGCGTGTTTCAGGGAAAGACTAATACTGAATTATATGATGAGTTCTGACAGGTTGATTGTAGAAGATCTAGCATTTGGAAATAGTTTGCAACGGATCCTCCGCAAGTTAAGCGGCCTCCAGTCAGTGACGGACGGATGATATACTAACATCACAGTTTTGCTACCCACGGGAGACCAAGACCCTCTCCCATCTCTCCATCGGTTAATACAGTAATAGACCTGGCTTGGGTAACGCACCAGGGATCGCCATAGTTCTCATGGTGGTGGAGTCTGCAAAAAAGAAGTATTGCACTTCCCCTTGCTTGCTAGGAACAATTTTTTATAAATAGGAAACTACTGAAAAAAAAAATAGCCGCCGTGTTCCTATCCTAGACCGACGCAATTCTAGACCTCCACATCTTCACTGCATCGACAGCAAAGAACACCAGCTAGCAGTTCCAGGAAGAAGAAGAAGAAGAAGAAGAAAAAGAAGAAGAAGAAAAAGAAGAAGAGGAAGAGGAAGAAGAAGAACAAGAAGAAAAAAAAGAAGAACAAGAAGAAGAAAAAGAAGAGGAAGAAGAAGAAGCGTGACCGTGGGGTTTGATCGACCCTGAAAAATATGCTTACAGTAGAGTACCTACCGGACAGCCTCCAAAGTTTCACACCGGAAGTCGAACACACCGGTCTCCTGGTTTGGGGGTGTAACAATGCCAAGAAGATTGAAAGATGGAGGCAGATTGGTGAAGGCTGACTCTCCAGAGAGTTTGGTCGTCAGAATATTAAACAGGCTGTCTGGTGCCTTTCCATCTCTGATGAGTTCCTCACATCTATGGATATTGGAGATTAGCTGGGATTACATCGCGTTGTCTCTGGTGATTCGAGAGATGAAAAAAAAAATGAGGAAACCATCTGAGTGGCCAGTCGATCTCATTGACCAACCCGCTCTAACACGATTAGTAATTTTAAAAATATGTTTGGGCAAGCAGTTAGCAGTCTACGGTTGGGAGGAAGTGAACTAACGTACTAGCGAAAAAGTTAAGATTTTAACAGAGTAGTAATAGCTTTCCCATTAACATGTTCAGAGACAATGTTGATCACCAGAAAGGTCTTAGTACAAGTTTTAACTTCTTTTCATTGTCTGCGCTTTGTACGACAAGCGCAAGGAAACATAAACGTGTTTTGTAGATAGTGGTGTACGAGAATACAGTACATAATGGATTTATAAGTATCTATTAGCACTGGTGAATGCAAGGACGACAAAGATAATACCTAACAACGAATACTGGATTATACAGAGCAAGATATTCGCAATTCTTAATAATATTGCTGGGGATCCTGTACAGTGTTGGCAACCTTATTCTTTAAAGAAAGAACTGAACTATTTTCTGGAAAATCAACGAATTATACAACCGAACAATGACCTGAATCGTCCAGAGTGCAGAGAATGTCATACAAAGACTGGCTACAGATCGTAGGAAGTGCAGAGCTTTTGCCGTAGGCTCCTAAGAAGCCACAAAATCTGATAGATGGTGGAATACTTTATCTAAGAACATTGATGGATAGATTATCTATCAGCAATTATATATGAGCTTCCGCTTTACCTTTCAGCAATCGTATACGAGCTCTCGTTTTACCTGTTAGCAATCATACATGCAATTCCCGTTTCACCTGTCAGCAATCATACATGAGCTCCCGCTTTCTAGTATAACAATTTTAGGCCAATCCCTTGTCTTAATTGTTCTTTCCTTTTTTAAATCACGCGGAGAAGGGGAAGATAACAGTGACAAAGAAGTCAGAACTTCTTTTTTCATTTGACATTTCCGTGACTTGACTTTTGTGATCTATGACTGTACGAGTTTTCATAGTCGTTCTTAGACTATGAAGGAGCAGGCTTTTATTACATATCTTGATGCGGTATGTTGGCGCATAAGGAGTTTGGCCTTTGTAGATATTTCAGGAAACTTTCTTGCGCAGAACATTTCATCACGATGGTTCCCAACCTGTGACCTGTAGCATATTGTCAAGATGTTCGCTGTTGCGTTATCAGTTTAGTTTTACAGTAAGTGCCGTTTATTGAATAGAAACAATGAAGAGTTTATGACATTGCTCTATTGCATACAAAAAAACTGTGTACGAACGCTATATTTGCGCAATTAAAACAGAAGAGTGAATGGTTCCAGACTGAAACGGCCGTGAGACAAGGATGCATCCTGTCTCCTTTGCTATTTGTAATAGCCATGGACTTCACGTTGAAAAAAATGCTGTACTGAAAACACGGGGATTGAATGGGTACTGGGGACTCAGCTAGAAGACCTTGATTTTGTGGCTGTTATAGCGCTTGCTAGTGGAAATGTGGAAACTATGCAAGGAAAAAAAAATAAAGATGACCTACACTCAGTGGGTAGTAAAATAGGACTCGAGATCAACAAGGGAAAGACAAAAGTTATGAAGAAACCTATTCTCGCAAAAAAGAAAAAGAAGTATATGTGGAAGGAATAGCAATAGAGGAAGTAGATCATTTAGTATGTTTCGGAAGTTGCATGCATCAGGTAGGCGACATGAGAAAAGAAGTTAGAACCAAAAGACAGCATTGGCCTTTAAGAATCTTGTGAAAAAATAGAAATCAAAACTCATAAAGACAAGAAAAAAAGCTTAACTCTTTAAATCCAATGTAATACCTCTACGCATGTGAAAGTTGAAAAACAACCAAAGAGAAAGAGAACAAATTGGACGCGTTCGAAAACAGTGTCTGAGGAAAATACTCTGTATACAATAGAACAAATTCAAGACTAAAGCAGAGACAAAAGAAATGAGCATGCAGCAAACAGTCTCACCAATGATGAAGAAAAGAAGATGGGCATACATGGGCCACGTGATGAGAAGATATAATCAGACAATCACACAACAAACCATCAACTTCGAAACATCCGGAAAAATGAAAAAAAGAGGCCGACCTAGAGAGACCCTAAAGAGAACACTGACAAGAGAGGCTAAGATGACTGGCATCAAACCGAGAACAGAAACTCATGACGAGATACGCTGCGAGCCCTGTGTGACGCATGATTGTACGGGAAGGATGTAAAATGTAAGTTGGAAAAGGTTTCTGGATGTATAAAGGTTGAGAACCACTGTTATAGCAACGATGTTGCATTGTTTCTTCGTGTCGGTTGCACTGTAAGCGAAGACGACCATGCCGAAGTGATGACACTATTATCACGGTTGATGAACAAACCCTATCCCACCCCCTCTGCTGGTGTTCCTAGTAACATTCTCATCCTGGCTAAAAAGAGTAGAACTCATTGCGGTCCTCACAGTGATGGGCTCTTTTCAGAAACTCACATTATGTGCCCAATCAAGGTCTTGAAAACTAAGCACAGTAATCCACCTCCGGTCCAAACAAATCCCTGTATTCCAACATTTTAACGTCAGCTGCTATGGTCATGCTCCATGCAACTCCACGCAGATTTTTGCATTGTCTGCAGTATGTATGTATGCATGGTCTGCTTGTGTTTGATGAAGACAGAGCGTCCTGCATCAACAGTAGAAATCTATAGCCGGTTATGAAACTGTTAAAACTCTGTATATTAAAACTCTTTAACTCTGTTAAAACTCTTGCGCCATATAGAGTTCCAAGTATTATTGTCTCACTTGGTTATATATATATATATAAATAATTGAACTCAGTGTATTCCGATTCTCTTCCTTAGAAATTTTGCTAAAGAAGGAAGTAATTAGCTCTTTATTGCATAAAATGCTTTTTCAAATTTCATGAAATCATCATCATCATCATGATGTGCCGTGCCGACTTGGCGTTGGCTATTATGTTTTTATTATATTCTCCATTGTACCCGATCCTTCATGCAGGCCATCAGTTCATTTGGTGATCTCATCTCGCGCTATCTCATCAAACTATCTAGTTTCAGTCTTCCCTTGGCTCTTCTTTCCTCTGTTTTGTTTTCCCTGTTATTACAATATTTTCAATCCCCCCCTCCCCCACACCCAATCTTCCCATTGCATGTAATATGAAAGTACATTTTTTGGGGGCAAGTTTTTTTGTTTGTTTGTTTGTTTGTCCCGCTTTTCTTATACATTCTTCATTAGTAATCAGATCATGAACTATCATCTGCTTTTATTCCACAGCTACAATGTTGACTCATAAAATCAATAACCAATAAGTTCATGTTTCCTTTATCCCTGTATTTAATTGCTTATCTTGCTATCACTCGCTGTCTTTCATATATTGTGTAGAACTCCTTGTGGGCCACTCATTCTTTTAACTTCCACCCCCCCCCCTCTAAAACCTTCTTCTCTCCTTCCATATTCTCAAAATCTTTCCTTTCTCAACACGTGCGGTCTGAATGTCATATATTCCCCCTGCACCCAAGTAACTATTTGCTTTCGTCAGCACTCTGAAAATTAGAACCAGTAGTACAACGAAAAGACATTAAAATATATTTATGTAGCCAATGGAAGCTAGTGCCACACAGGAGAAATGGCTCACAACTTCACCGGCCCACCTGCCTGACAGCGCGGGCCAAGTGCGGGCCGGGGAATTGCCACAACAAAGATAAAATCGAGGTATGTTTCTTGAGAAGCGCTATTGTAAACAGTTTTATCCCTCTAATCTGGGGGGGGGGGGGTGATTATCTTGGGGGGTGATTATCTGGGGGGGTGATTATCTTGGGGGGGGTGATTATCTGGGGGGGGGGGTTATTACCACACAAGTTTTGGAGCCCCCTGCAAGAGGCTAAACGCGTTTAAAACAAAAAGACTGGCAAGGGAATTATTAAAAGTGTAAAGTTTACAGACACAGGGGAACAAAATATTCAAAGGTATATCTCCCGTAAACAAGGCAGCTGAAATATACATCAGTGAGGGAAAATTGGAAGAAGTGGAGAGTTTTGAATATCTTGGATCACTACTAACTAATAATGGAGATACAATGAGGGAAATTAAAAGGAGGACATCTATCGCTCTTCAGAAAGTAAAACAAATAAAGAATCTGTGGAGAGGAACAGACAGAACTACTAAAATAAGATTTTTAAGGGCATGCATCTTTCCCATAGCAACATATGCCTGTGAGACGTGGACACTTAACAAAACAGCTGAGAAACACATAAATACCTTTGAATGTAAATGCTACAGAAGAGTTCTCCAAATATCGTGGACACAAAAAAGAACAAATATATCTATACTACAAGAGCTTAATATTGAAGAAGGCTGGCTAGTAAAGAGGATTAAAGAGAGAAAACTTAAATATTTTGGACATATTAAACGTCATGATAATTTAGAGAAGACCGTATTGGAAGGATACATAATGGGAAAAAGAAAAAGAGGAAGACCAAAACGAAGATGGCTGCAAGACATCGTTGACGATCTGCAAATGGATGCCGCAGCAGCAGGCCATCTTGCTCACAAACGAGAGGCCTACAGGAGTGCTGTTTGGGAGGCAAAGTTCCGCAAGGGACATGCAAATGAATGAATGAATGAATATCTCTCGTGTCTGGGGGCAATGCAACATTCATAACTGGCCGACGTAGGGTCTTGTCCAGTAAGTTATCGTACTGAGCTAGAGTGTTCGGAAAGTCCTGACGGTCTCCATGGAACAACCGAATATGGGGAAAGGATGCATATATTTACAGGCGATTATACAAATATATAGTGGATGATACCAGCAAAGCTGTGATTAATGGCTTATTTTTGTAATAAAGAGGAGATAAGAGCATAATAGAAATGTATGTATGTATGTATGTATGTATGTATGTATGTACGTACGTACGTACGTATGTATGTATGTACGTATGTATGTATGTATGTATGTATGTATGTATGTATGTACGTATGTATATATGTATGTATGTGTGTATGTATGTATGTATGTATGTATGTATGTATGTATGTACGTACGTACGTACGTATGTATGTATGTATGTACGTATGTATGTATGTATGTACGTATGTATGTATGTTGTATGTATGTATGTATGTATGTATGTGTGTGTGTATGTATGTATGTATGTATGATGTATGTATGTATGTATGTATAGGTGTAGGAGTTATGTACCCTACGTACAAAGCTAATTAATGTACGTAAGACTGTGCTGCTGTACCCATGGTCTGCACCTTACCCGGATGGCTAATTAATCTAAGGCAGCCGATTTTAGATAAGGAAGACGAACAAGAGATCATATATTCAATATAAGATTAATAATAGAGGAATGCAGAGAATTTAATGTGAATATATATTTTTCTTTTATAGGCTATTCAAAGGCATTTGATTGTGTACAACACCAGAAACTTTGGGAAATAATGGGCAAAGATGGGATTTCCAACACATGTAATACAATTAATATTACTGCTGTATCCAGGCCAACAAGCAAGGATAAATGGTGAAACAACAACTTGGTTTGACATAGAACAAGAGGTCTGTCAGGGATGCATACTGCTGCCTTACTTATTTAACTTGTATACTGAAAATATAATGAGGAATGTTAGAGAAGATGTAGACAAGGAATATTACGATGCCATAAAAATTGGAGGTAATGAAATACCAGAGATTAGATATGCTGATGACACAGTATTACTGTCCACAACACAAAAAGGAAAAGAAAAACTAATTATGTTAGTCTGTAAGAGTAGTGAAAAGCAAAACCTTATCTTAATGTGAAGAAACCTAAACTGATGACAACTGACAAAACAAACAAGGCAGCTGAAATATGTATCAATGAGGAAAAATTGGAAGAAGTGGAGAGTTTTGAATATCTTGGATCATCACTAACTAATAATGGAGATACAATGAGGGAAATGAAAAAGAGGACATCTGTCGCTTTTCAGAAAGTAAAACAAATAAAGAGGTTGTGGAGAGGAACAGACAGAAGCATAAAAATATAATTTTTAAGGGCATGCATCTTTCCCATCGCAACATATGCCTGTGAGACCTCGACACTTAACAAAACAACTGAGAAACACATAAATGTCTTTGAATGTAAATTCTGCAGAAGAGTTCTTCCAATATCATGGACACAAAAAAAACAAGTATAACCATATTACAAGAACTTAATATTGAAGATGGCTGGCTAATAAAGATGATTAAAGAGAGAAAACTTAAATATTTTGGACACGTTAAACGTCATGATAATCTAGAGAAAACCGTCTTGAAAGGATACATAATGGGAAAAAGAAAGAGAGGAGGACCCAGGCGAAGATGGCTGCAAGACATCGTTGATAATCTGCAAATGGATGCATCAGCAGCAGGGCATGTTGCTTACAACCGAGAGGCCTACAGAAGAGCTGTTAGGGAGGCAAAGTTCCGCAAGGGACATGCAAATGACCGACTGAGCAGCGCCGCTATGTATATACATGAATAAGTGTATGTACGAAGTCTCATATCTCCACACTGCACTACACCACAATATATATTTGAAGCCACGAAGCCTCAAATAAAAGAAAAATGAAAGTTATGAAAGATGTGAAAAAATGAGGAAAAGTGAACATTCATAAGCCGAAATGTTACTTGTGTGTTCTGTTAACAATTTCTTAAAACAAACATAAAAAATGATAATGATCCTGGAAAAAAGGAAGTCATATCTGAGGTCACTCTTCAATCTGCATCATTGGTACCACAAGTCTGACATCGCCAAACATGAAAGTGATAGTATCACATACGTCCACCTCCCATCATTCGGACATATCTGCCCTTTGCTTAGCCACAGCTCATGCCCACCACAGCCACTGGATATCAGCAACAAGATTCACTTCACACGAACACGTATTTCTTTGTGCTGAGTTTATACGGCAGAAGTACCGCAAGAGATGAGAAGAGGAACGGTACCACACCATTTACTGGTATGACTTGCCACGGAAAGACTTCCGTGGGTATCACCTTCCGACAAATCCCTCAGCCACCAACACGCTGTAACCAGATAGAGAGCAACTGAAAAACTGTGATTTAACCCTAAACAAGGAAAACATCAACCACCAACACGCTGTAACCAGTTAGAGAGAGCAACTGAAAAACTGTGATTTAACCATAAACAAGGAAAACATCAACCACCAACACGCTGTAACCAGTTAGAGAGAGCAACTGAAAAATTGTGATTTAACCCTAAACAAGGAAAACGTCAACCACCAACACGCTGTAACCAGTTAGAGAGAGCAACTGAAAAACTGTGATTTAACCATAAACAAGGAAAACATCAACCACCAACACGCTGTAACCAGTTAGAGAGAAACTGAAAAACTGTGATTTAACCATAAACAAGGAAAACATCAACCACCAACACGTTGTAACCAGTTAGAGAACAACTGAAAAACTGTGATTTAACCCTAAACAAGGAAAACATCAACCACCAACACGCTGTAACCAATTAGAAAACAACCGAAAAACGTTAATTTTACCCTGAATTTAACGTTACTCAACAAGGAAAACAGAAATTGTATTAAAAACATGTGAAGTCCGAGATAGGAACATTCAAACTCATACATTCAATAAACGAATGTGAGTGTTGTATATGTGAGTTCTCCAGCGAATGAGTAAAAAAAGCTGGAGTTTTATATAGTGGAATTCTGCATGTCTGTACCTCATATATACGTGCATATGTCGAACTCATATGACACCGAAAATTAGGAGAAAAGATATACATTTTGCTAGGGGAGATAATTATTTCGTCCAGAATGTGCAGGCTCAGGCCACCAGATCATTTATTTCCCCTAGCGGTAGGTTTAAAGTTAATTAAACGGGCATAGCCGGTATTTGGAGATGAGTTGTCGGACCTCACGCTTTTGACGGGCAGGGGAATGTCAGAAAGATGCATTGATGTGGGGCATTTCAGGGGACGTCTAGGGGGAAGAGGGAATAGGAGACCCTTTTTTTTTCAGGAAAGAGCAGATTCCATGTGCTAGAAGTTTGTAGCCAATGAAAGAGAACGTTATAAATCAAGGGCTAGGATGAGTTGCAACAAACAAGCGGGTGGGTAAAAGGGTGAGTTATTATATGGTGAGTTATATTTCAGTGAGTTGTTATGTGGTGAGTTATATAAGCGGGAGTTGTTATGTAGAGCATGAGCGGCTGTGAGCTGTAGGAGGTAATGAAAGATTTTAGTTATGATCAAAAGAAATATGTTAAGGATTCATGCGAACTAAAGAAATCAGCATCAATAAACAGAAAAAAGTCCATCCATCCATCCATCCATCCATCCATCCATCCATCTATCTATCTATCTATCTATCTATCTATCTATCTATCTATCTATCTATCTATCTATCTATCTATCTATCTATCTATCTATCTATCTATCTATCTGTCTGTCTGTCTGTCTGTCTGTCTGTCTGTCTGTCTGTCTGTCTGTCTGTCAGTTAGTTCACTTATTTAACATAATAAATACACAGAAATTGGAAGATAAAAATGGGATACGAACAAAAATACATCAGATATGGAGGGGTCTCAATAAATCGCAAATTGTGAAATCTGAAACACAAAGACGAATGATAAACTCATGAGAAAGTCCATGAAGAAAGTAAAATAAAGAAATACAGGGACCGAAAAAGAAAATTAAAGATACGTTCTGAACAATACGTTCAAATTCTTAAGTTCTGAACAATACGTTCAAATTCTTATCTGGCCATATATTGCGATATTTGAATACTTCTAAAGAATATTCGAAAAAATGTATTTTATAATTTAAGAAAAAAAAATGCTCCTTTTGGAAACGAGCATTGGCGTGAAATTAAAGATCTAAAATACAAATTGAAATGTAGTTTAGAGCTAGCCCCCCATTTTCCTACAGACATCTAAAACAGTCAAAGACTGTATAGAAATTAAATATTTAATATTAAATTTCTAAGAATGTTTAAAGAATCACCTACATATTCAAATTTCGAGGGAGAAATCCTAGTCCCTTGAGCCTCCTATTAGGTTTTCAATATTTGCAATCCTCCGCCTAGTAAAACGAATTCTCGGCAGAATACTTAATAAACTCATTATTGGGCACAAAGGTAAAAACTTTAAAAGTGCAAAAACAAAACAAAAAAAAAAGGACCAAAGAAAGAGAAAAACAAGGAAGTCAATATATATATATAAAAGGAGACGGGCGAATGAACCACGGAAGGAAAGCCTGCACACAAGAATCAAGCTTCCACTTTTATAAATTACACACGATGAAGCCATTCACAGAATTCCAGAAATTTAAGAGAAACTATTCCAGACAGCTCAGTCATAAAGAGGGATGGTTGGAAAAAAAATGTATCTCCGCGACGCAAACAGCTCCCAGACAATGATGTCAAATTGCGCAACACTTTACAGTTTACAGAAATGAAAAAAAAGTACTCTGGGAAAAGAGAAGCATTTTTCCTCATTTTTGTGGGCCCCCCCCCCCCCCCCCCATGAAAGTCTAGTGTTGCTGGGGCCAAAAGTACGGAGACGTGCTGAAGGCTTTCAAAAATTCCATCATAACAGTTTCAGTTTCTCGGAGATGGCACGGTCATAATTGCACCTCGCCTTCCTAAATAAATTACAGGCGAACTGCCTTGTCAGTTTACTTAGCAAAAAAGAAAAAAAAATGCCAAAATACAACAGAGAAAACACCGAAAATGAATGTCTGAGGCTACGAAAATGAGAAAATTTTTCCAGCGGTTAGGGGCAAAAAAACGAAAGAGGAAATCGACTCTGAGAGTGACGAGCAGGGAAAATAGACGGTAATTCGAGGTTCAATATTTTGGGTAATAGAAAGCCCATCTTCCATAAAATGTCACTGGTTTCTTGGCGGTTTCTCTCTTTCTGAAACGGTTCTGCTGCTGCTGCCGGCGCGGAGGTGGTGGATGCGGGAAAGAAAAACAGACAGCGGAAGGGTTTCCAAGTTTTTCAGCGTTCCGATGCTGGTGCCGCCGGAGATGTGTTATTTGTGGAAGTTAATTGACACTTCGTTGTCGGCTATGATTCATATAGTAATATGTCTTGTGCGAACCCGGTCTATGGTTGCTGCCTGTGTTTTGTGCCATTTTAATTACTTGTATATTTGCCCTGTGAATGATTTATGTGGTAAGAGCCGGGTTTCTTCCCAACATTGCAGGCTTAATTATGTCAAATGCAGCATGTACCAGATCACTGTTTCTTCTATGTCATGTTTCTGTCAAGGATTGTAGGGTTTGTACAGTTAAAAATATTCTCTTATCTATACCAAAGGTAAAAAAGGTAAGGGAAGCCATGCAGCGCAATGGAGGCACATAGGGTATATGGTGTTAGTGCCCATATTCTCCTTGACGTTTCAGTACATCACAGGGTCACGTGGTCTACATCACGCCTGACTGCCTTTCCCTGCGCAGGACCCCCCCCCCCCCGGTGCCAGTTTCTGCAGCTGAACAACTACTGTGCCTCCAGTGGGATTCGAACCCTGGACCTTGTCTACGACCTGTCCTAGTTCAGACGCCCTTATATACAAATGATTTCCCACAGTCCAGTACACGACTCCCTTTAGTCACAACGAAGCACTAAAGAAGTGTTATATTTCGTGGCATTTAAATAATGCATGAACGCGTCAACTTTACTCAAGTGTCCTGGGGTTACTGGACTGACAGTCTTCAAAATGGCATACAACATCCAGCACTTACTGAAAGCCTTTGAAGAAACAAAATCAAGCATAAAACTGGTGCACGTTTTATGCACATGTATATTTCTCAAATTTGAATATTCATATTCGTTAAAAAGTTTAACCGGAAATAAGGGCAAAAAGGTGCAATAAAACAAATGAAGAGATTTGAAACAGCCATTGTTTTAAACAGATAAACAACTACAGAGGGAGGGAGTGTACGCCTGGAACAATCCCTGCCGAAAATAATTAAGCAGCCAACTGAAGCCACAATGCAGAAATAAAAGGTCATCACATTTCATTTCCACGAAAGCTGAATAACACAAACCCTCATCAGAGTTCACCAATAATGGTCGGTATGAGGCGAAATCTGGCCAGGCATCTTCGTTAGCTTTAATTCATGGCCATTTCGCAAACACCACCTTCACATTCTTGTATTCTAAACATGGCCAGCGATGAAAAGAAATCCCTGGTCGAAGGATAACACAGGCCGAGCATGCTATGAAGCAAACATTGGTAAAATGCAAACTGGCAGCTGCGTTGATGAAAGAGAGAACCGGCGAGAAAGAGTTAAATGGGCGTGTACGCATTCAAGTTACTAAAAAGACAATTTCGGAAGACATATACTTGTTTATATATTTTTATAACTAAATTTTAAAGATCAGTGACATATTAGCACAAGAAAAGAATATTTTTGAAACGAGAGACGACAGAAAGAAAGTAAAGAAATGCTGACAACGGAAGGAGAGATAGAAGAAAAATGAATTATCGGAAACTGGTATGTTCTTCCAGTGCCTGAAGTTTGTCATTGGATTTGGAGGCCGGAAAAAGAGGGGGCGTAACCAGTGTTGCATGAGAGACAATGTAGATCGCTGTTCTCCTGTTGATATTGAAGCAAATGGCGCATTGTGTCTGCCAATATTTGACCGCAATGCGCGCGCCACGACGACCGCTTGGTGGAGCCACAGTAAACATTTAGCCGTAGGCAACTGGTCTCCAACCAATCTCCAACATTCTGCAAAATGCAAAAGCAAAGAAATTTTGCGTCGGGGAGGTGTGAATGATTTCCGCTGTTGTAGCTGAGGCTTGTTTGGCTGCGGATCTGAGTTGGCGAGGTCCTGACATGCAGTTCTTCTCCACACAGGAAGCATACGTCGATTGTGCAAACACAGAAACTGCAAAAATGAAGAAAGAAATGGGAAATACTCGAGCCATCTTGAAAGTGGATGGAGGAGAGTAGATGACTTGCCAGCTCAAAGACTCGTCTTCCCTCTTTGATCCCAGCTTCTGTGTAGAAGTTTGATGTTGCGAGATCTTTGGGCGTGGACTACAGGTTAACACTAAAGCTCTAGTTTTAATGTTCTATAAGGTTCCGACTGAGCGTCAGATTTATCGATAGCTGAAGAAGCAGACAAATAGAAAAGCCACCACTGAAACAGCTAGCTTACTTTCTTTCTTTTCTTTCTTTCTTCTTATTCCATTTTCATCTTATTTTTCTTCGCTCTGTCTTTATAATCATATAAGAAATTATATTTCGTGGCATTTAAATAATGCATGAACGCGTCAACTTTACTCAAGTGTCCTGGGGTTACTGGACTGACAGTCTTCAAAATGGCATACAACATCCAGCACTTACTGAAAGCCTTTGAAGAAACAAAATCAAGCATAAAACTGGTGCACGTTTTATGCACATGTATATTTCTCAAATTTGAATATTCATATTCGTTAAAAAGTTTAACCGGAAATAAGGGCAAAAAGGTGCAATAAAACAAATGAAGAGATTTGAAACAGCCATTGTTTTAAACAGATAAACAACTACAGAGGGAGGGAGTGTACGCCTGGAACAATCCCTGCCGAAAATAATTAAGCAGCCAACTGAAGCCACAATGCAGAAATAAAAGGTCATCACATTTCATTTCCACGAAAGCTGAATAACACAAACCCTCATCAGAGTTCACCAATAATGGTCGGTATGAGGCGAAATCTGGCCAGCATCTTCGTTAGCTTTAATTCATGGCCATTTCGCAAACACCACCTTCACATTCTTGTATTCTAAACATGGCCAGCGATGAAAAGAAATCCCTGGTCGAAGGATAACACAGGCCGAGCATGCTATGAAGCAAACATTGGTAAAATGCAAACTGGCAGCTGCGTTGATGAAAGAGAGAACCGGCGAGAAAGAGTTAAATGGGCGTGTACGCATTCAAGTTACTAAAAAGACAATTTCGGAAGACATATACTTGTTTATATATTTTTATAACTAAATTTTAAAGATCAGTGACATATTAGCACAAGAAAAGAATATTTTTGAAACGAGAGACGACAGAAAGAAAGTAAAGAAATGCTGACAACGGAAGGAGAGATAGAAGAAAAATGAATTATCGGAAACTGGTATGTTCTTCCAGTGCCTGAAGTTTGTCATTGGATTTGGAGGCCGGAAAAAGAGGGGGCGTAACCAGTGTTGCATGAGAGACAATGTAGATCGCTGTTCTCCTGTTGATATTGAAGCAAATGGCGCATTGTGTCTGCCAATATTTGACCGCAATGCGCGCGCCACGACGACCGCTTGGTGGAGCCACAGTAAACATTTAGCCGTAGGCAACTGGTCTCCAACCAATCTCCAACATTCTGCAAAATGCAAAAGCAAAGAAATTTTGCGTCGGGGAGGTGTGAATGATTTCCGCTGTTGTAGCTGAGGCTTGTTTGGCTGCGGATCTGAGTTGGCGAGGTCCTGACATGCAGTTCTTCTCCACACAGGAAGCATACGTCGATTGTGCAAACACAGAAACTGCAAAAATGAAGAAAGAAATGGGAAATACTCGAGCCATCTTGAAAGTGGATGGAGGAGAGTAGATGACTTGCCAGCTCAAAGACTCGTCTTCCCTCTTTGATCCCAGCTTCTGTGTAGAAGTTTGATGTTGCGAGATCTTTGGGCGTGGACTACAGGTTAACACTAAAGCTCTAGTTTTAATGTTCTATAAGGTTCCGACTGAGCGTCAGATTTATCGATAGCTGAAGAAGCAGACAAATAGAAAAGCCACCACTGAAACAGCTAGCTTACTTTCTTTCTTTTCTTTCTTTCTTCTTATTCCATTTTCATCTTATTTTTCTTCGCTCTGTCTTTATAATCATATAAGAAATTATATGCCTTTTTTCTGTCAGCAAATTCTTCTGCTTAATCACTTTTCTTTATGACCGCCATCAGAATAAAAGGGAGACAAATCATATAAGAGAAAAACAAAACTGTATAGATCCTTAATGTGCCAGTTCATCGACCTCAAGTCTCGTGTATAAAAGGAATGGATGTATATCATTTAATATACCAAGGATTGATATCATTTAATATACCAAGGATTGATATCATTTAATATACCAAGGATTGATATCATTTAATATACCAAGGATTGTTTCTCTTTAGTTTGCGCTTCATTTATTTTATAAGAGAGTGAAGTGACTGTCGCTTTCAGTATAAGCTTCACACTTGGAAGACAGGAGTTCGAATCTCGGTATGGTCTGTTTTGTTTTTTTTTAACAGAAACATTAAAAACGACTGCCCTTGGTATACGGTTACCTCAGTCTCCTTCAAGTCTCAGTCTCGAACTATTCCTTCAAGTCTCAGTCTCAAACTATTCCTTCAAGTCTCAGTCTCGAACTATTCCTTCAAGTCTCAGTCTCGAACTATTCCTTCAAGTCTCAGTCTCGAACTATTCCTTCAAATCTCAGTCTCGAATTATTCCTTCAAGTCTCAGTCTCGAACTATTCCTTCAAGTCTCAGTCTCGAACTATTCCTTCAAGTCTCAGTCTCGAACTATTCCTTCAAGTCTCAGTCTCGAACTATTCCTTCAAGTCTCAGTCTCGAACTATTCCTTCAAATCTCAGTCTCGAATTATTCCTTCAAGTCTCAGTCTCGAACTATTCCTTCAAGTCTCAGTCTCGAACTATTCCTTCATGTCTCAGTCTCGAACTATTCCTTCAAGTCTCAGTCTCGAACTATTCCTTCAAAACTCAGTCTCGAACTACGAACTATTCCTTCAAGCATCAGGGTCAAACTATTCCTTCAAGTCTCAGTCTCGACCTAATCCTTCAAAACTCAATCTCGAACTACGAACTATTCCTTCAAGCATCAGGGTCAAACTATTCCTTCAAGTCTCAGTCTCGAACTACTCCTTCAAGTCTCAGTCTCGAACTATTCCTTCAAGTCTCAGTCTCGAACTATTCCTTCAAATCTCAGTCTCGAACTATTCCTTCAAGTCTCAGTCTCGAACTATTCCTTCAAGTCTCAGTCTCGAACTATTCCTTCAAGTCTCAGTCTCAAACTATTCCTTCATGTCTCAGTCTCGAATTATTCCTTCAAGTCTCGGTCTCGAACTATTCCTTCAAAACTCAGTCTCGAACTACGAACTATTCCTTCAAGCATCAGGGTCAAACTATTCCTTCATGTCTCAGTCTCGAATTATTCCTTCA
This sequence comes from Achatina immaculata, assembly GCA_009760885.1. NCBI lineage: Eukaryota > Metazoa > Mollusca > Gastropoda > Stylommatophora > Achatinidae > Lissachatina > Lissachatina immaculata. The sequence goes on from CM019716.1 coordinate 12,736,965, forward strand.
AGTCTCGGTCTCGAACTATTCCTTCAAAACTCAGTCTTGAACTACGAACTATTCCTTCAAGCATCAGGGTCAAACTATTCCTTCAAGTCTCAGTCTCGACCTAATCCTTCAAAACTCAATCTCGAACTACGAACTATTCCTTCAAGCCTCGGTCTTAAACTATTCCTTCAAGCCTCGGTCTCAGACTATTCCTTCTAGTCTCAGTCTCGAACTATTCCTTCAAAACTCAGTCTCGAACTATTCCTTCAAGCTTCGGCCTCGAACTATTCCTTCAACCTTCAGCATTGAAGTTCTCCCAGCCTTAGCCTCGAAGTATTCCTCCAAGCCCCGGCCTCGAAGTATTCCTCTTGCCTCAGCATCGGAGTTCTTCACCCCGCCCGTAGCCTCGAAGTATTCCTTTAAGCCTCAGCCTCTAAGTTTTCCTCTCAGCCTCAGTGTTGAAGTATTTCTAACACCAAACACGGAAACATAGGAATATCCGGCGCAATAGACGATGCTCTTTTATGCCTCTCGTGGTGCACGCAAATAAAACTTAAATATTTCATTTAATTTCATTTTCTCTGTGCAGTAACGTTGGATGGAGCCTTTCACTTTGAACTAAAACTGTACCTTTGATTTAAGTCGGTACCCACAGAGTGATAACCAAAACCAGAGAGAAAACTTTGATGAAATTATATAACGCCTGAAGAGTGGGGGATATAAAAGATAAAACATTTGCTAAAGACAGGGAAATATCTTCCAGTAATTGTTACATTTTACATTAAACGCAGCGGTAAGATTCTGCAAACGCAAGGAAACAGCTGTGTAACGGAAAGCGGGGGAGTGATGATTTTTTTTTTTTTGGGGTCTAATTTCCTGAAACTGACTCCTTTGGCAAACTTCGCAGTCTTGAGAACTTTCGTCACTACCCCGTACTGAACTGACTGATGCAACTCCTGATGGAATATGACTTCTAGCTAGGATAGGGATTTTTGGCCCCTGCGAGTTCCCCGGTCTTGACAATTGCTACATTCCTTCAGATCTAGCTGTCCGTTTATTGTGGAAATCTCCCATTGTGACCTTGACAGCCGGCATTTCTGACAGTCCGCATCTGTTGCTCTGTTGTCATGTAGCAGTGAAAACCATCGAAATCATTAGACGAATTACAGAGAAGCATTTGCCAGTAGAAGAAATAATCAAGAGATTCACATACCCTGGTAGTACGGTAACAGCAGGTGGAAGCAGGAGTAAAGAATTTGAAGTAAGAATAATAAAGGCCCAACAAGCTTGGGCTTCTCTCACCCATATCTGGAGGTCACAGAAAGATAAGCCACAAAACCAAATGCAGAATAATCAAAAGCAATGTTTGAAGTGTCTTGCTATACTTGGGAGTGAGTACTGGAAAATGACACAGACAACTGCGGGTACACTTACCAACTTTCAAAACATGCGTTTTTTTTTTTTAGGGAGAGCCAGACATGATATCAATATCGACAGAGGTTGAAAGGAGAAGGTGGCAATGGATTGGTCACGTTATGAGATTGACTGACGAATTCCTCATCACGAACAACTTTGATGTGGACTACCCAGGGTAAGAGAAGCATGGGACGACCCGGAGAAACTTGGAGACTCACATCAGAGAGAATGCTGGTAAGACAAAGGACTGACATGGGAGACGGCCAGGAAGATAGAGAAGGACGGACAAAAGTAGAGATCTCTTGCTACCAGCAGCCCCGTGTATCTTGGCCATTGATGGGACGACAGACAGACAGACAGACAGACAGACAGGCAGGCAGGCAGACAGGCAGACAAACAGACAAACAGATAGATAGATAGATAGATAGACAGACAGACAGACAGATAGATAGACAGACAGACAGACAGACAGACAGATAGATAGATAGATAGATAGATAGATAGATAGATAGATAGATAGATAGATAGATGGATGGATGGATGGATGGATGGATGGATGGATGGATGATGGATGGATGGATGGATAGATAGATAGATAGATAGATAGATAGATAGATAGATAGATAGATAGATAGATAGATAGATAGATAGATAGATAGATCTTTATTTTTAAATGGTAAAGATTTTGGCACGCAGGCCCGTTCTTATATTCTACCATTCATCACTCCATCTTTCATTCTTCCCACACACTCGATTTAATACAAGTATACAAATTACATTAGGAAAAAACACATGGCAAAAAGAGTGCAAAATTAAACTATTACAAACACAATATAAGAGAAAAAGTAATAAACCAAACAAAATAGCGCGCGCACATACACGCACAGGCAGGACATATTCAATTCAAGTGCCGTGCCGCGTGGCGTAGGCGATCATTTCTCTCCACAATTCCGTGTCTTCAGACATGAGATCCGCAGGGTGACTTTCTTCCTAGCCACACTGACAGCCCATCCAGTAACACATGGTGACATGAGAGCAAAAATAGATGTGCTACGTCTATCAAAGCTAATGTAAATGTGTTATGGTAACCACACGATTATTAGAAAAGAGAACTAGAGCTGGCAAAGACCATATTCCAGACCTCTCCTTGGATGCTTCCAGTAACCGACGCTGATTCACCAACAAGAGAGAGTAAGTCTCTGCCACAAACTGGACTCAAGCTTATATGGTGAAGCTGAAAGACTGATCAAAACCAAGTGAGAAGGAGAGCATCCAAGCTGTCAAGGAGTGACTCATATATCGAAGTGGACAGAAATAAGCAAGTTAAGATCTTTACATTGCGCACATAGTACAACAGACTGAACTTCCACGTGTATAACGCGCTGAAGACGTGCGCACATGACGACTGAAGTTCTGCGATAGGAAAAATGACGGCTCAGCATCAGCTGCCAGACTGCCTTCCATGTGAGGGAGAAAGAAGGGGCACAAGGTCATCACGAATATCAGTCCAGACCAAACCGCCGTCGTGGTGGTGTCCACAAAGTAAGGCGGACTGCTGTTTTCTTCAAAGATATGTAACTTGTTGTTTGAGAGTATTAGAAGTAGAAGAAGAAGAGGAGGAGAGAAGAAGAAGGGGAGGAGGAGGAAGAGAGAAGAAGAAGGGGAGGAGGAGGGAAGAAGAGGAGGAGGAGGAGGAAAGAAAAAGAAAGAAGAAGAGGAGAAGGATGAAAGAAGAAGAAGAAGAGGAGGAGGAGAAGAAGAAGAAGAAGAGGATGAGGAGAAGAAGAAGAAGAAGAAGATCAGGACTCGGCTCGACTCCAGCAGTGACTGAATCTACCGAGAAGCTTGCATTCTTTAGTAGAGTCCTAAAACTGGCCATTATAATCCACTTCCAATCCGGCACGATGCTTGTCTTCCAACATTATCACGACAACGCCTGCACAGAGCATTATGCTGGTTGTTCAAGCGAAATAAAAGAAGGACAAAGAAAAGTAAAATCTGTGGGGTGTGTACTTACTTAAACCATTTCTAATTTTAATTGTCAACATTTATTTTAAGAACACGATTTATATGTATTTGATAACAACACGCACACGCAAGCGCTCGACCTATTTATACTTTGGTACTGGGTTCAAATCCCAGTAGTGGAAGTGTTTTGTTTCGTTTTTCTTGGTACCACCAAACCAGAAAAAGGCCTAGGGGTTCATCCAGGCTCCACAAATGGGTACCAGAGAAATCTGGGAAGGTAAATGCGGCCAGGCGTGATACTGACCACATCACACTTTCATGTGCCGATGGTCTTAGAAATAGGGGTGTTGGGGGCTAGCATCGTATCCTCACTATGTCCTTACCTTCTTCACATGGAGGGTACCATGTTTTTATTGACGTATCCAGACGGTTAGAGTGCTGTAGCAAGTTGAATGTTGCCTACTGAATACGGCGTATCTGGGCTCAGACCGCTGTCACTACCTACAGCATGTATTAGGGAGAAAGAAGGCAACACGTTTGGAACGTGTAGTTTACCTGTGGTTTCTGGTGTTATTAAATAGGACACAATTCTCTGTCTTCACATGCTAATACTCATACATAGATCCCGTAACTACCACATACCAATACTTGATACACAGATCCCATAACTACCACATACTGATACTTGGTACACAGATCCCATAACTACCACATACTGATACTTGGTACACAGATTCCATAACTACCACATACTGATACTTGGTACACAGATCCCATAACTACCACATACTAATACTTGATACACAGATCCCATAACTACCACATACTGATACTTGGTACAGAGATCTGCTAACTTTACAGAACAGAAGTTTAGAGGCTTGCTCCAAAATAGATAAGTAATATTATAATTACATCACTGCTGATCATTTCAATGAAAATGTCTGAATCGATGATCATGGCACTTTACAATCCCTAAAACGTTTCGTTTAGACAATTACACTTTCAAAAACTTTGCACCTCCCCCCCCCCCCCCCCCTCACAACTGCTATTAAAACAGAGGTCACATAACAAACAGCAGACATTCTGAAGTTGAACAGTTTGAAAAAAAACCCCTGGGAGTAATTCATAATTTTCAGTTAAATACACCTAAAAGAAGGAGCTAGGCTGGGGCGTTAGGACACCAGACATGACCAGGGCAAGTGCCACTACTAGACCAGCTAGGCAGCCGCCATGAGAGCAGGCCTCATAAGGACGTAGTGCTGATCTGTGAGTGGCAGCTTCATACAAATTGGCCACGTCTGTGGCGCATAACAACCTGCTTCTGATCGTTGGTATAAAACAAGAATGACTTGTACATTGCTTCCATGTATGTGGCATTGCGTACAAAATGTAAAATTGCTGTCATTTCTGAAATAAAACACAAAAAAAAGCAACCTCCAGCTTCTGAGATTTTAAATTGAAAGCCATTCATTTAAACGCCAAACTAAATGCACAGCGCAAATGTATTGGAAAATTGTCCCAAAATGTTCGAGAAAAAAATACAAAATTTTGGATGACTTTTAAGGTTAAAACGATTAGCACCAAGAGACAGATCGCGGCCATCATTAAGGCATCACTCTGTTTTTCGTCATAAAGGGAGACAAAATCGGATGAGAAGCCGGGTCAGGATTAACAAGAAAATGATGGCATGAATGCAAAGACAAGTCGATAGAACGATGACTCCAACAATCTTTCAGCAGAAAACAATTTTCTTCGGCAAACAAGTTCTCTGTTTGAGATCAGAAATGGTTCACGTCTGCAAACTGTGGGGGCCAAAAGTCGTATTTGTTCCCCCCCTGACATAATCCTGGCAGAGGGCTGTGCGGGGCCGTGTTTGGAGAGCCACGAATAATATTTCGGATGTTTGCAAGGAAGATCAAGGAGCCGGGTTTAAAGGACAATAAAGAAAATACGAGTTCTTTTCAATGTCTGCATCGTTGTCGTCGGCAGTGTTGAACATCATCGTTTGTAGCTTTGAATTAGTTCTCTGATAGCAACCAGACATACCAATCACCTATAATCAGAAGAAAAGCATGATAAAAACCTACAGGAAGGCACAAACACCACCACATGATGACTATCACATGCTAAACAGAAAGGAACAAGTCACCATTTTCCGTCTCCGAACAGGACACAGCCGACTCCGAAGTCATATGTATACAGTTTAAGGTTGGTACTACTAATCTATGTACATGTGCCCAGGTGCCCCAAACTGTGGAACATATCCTCCAGAACTGCATCAACTACGAGACACTGAGAAATAATTACTGCCCAAGTGAAACCACTAAAGAAGATAAGCTCTACGGTTCCATACATGAGTTACAAAAAACAGTGAAATTTATCCAAGAGACAGGACTGCAGATATAGACAGACAATGCGAACGAAGAAGAAGAAGAAGAAGTTCTCTGATGAAAAACAACAATAAATTGCCACTATTACATTTTACTGTACTTTCCGGTATTTTAAATACGAAGTCCATTTACAAAAAAAAAAAGAGATTCACTCATTCATTTATTATATTGCCCGTTGGGGAACTTTGCCTCCCTAACAGCTCTCCTGAAGGCTTCTTGATTGTAAGCAAGATGCCCTGCTGCTGGTGCATCCATTCGCAGATCATCAACAATGTCCTTTTGCCATCTTTGCATTGGTCTTCTTCTTTTGTTTTTTTTTCCTTTCGTTATATACCCTTCCAGGACTATCTTCTCCAAACTCACATGACATTTAATATGTCCGAAATACTTAATACTATGTCTGATCTTCTTTATTAATCTGTTTAATCTTCCTTACTACTCTAATCTTTCTTACTACTCTGTTTAATCTTCCTTACTACTCTAATCCTTCTTACCATTCTGTTTAATCTTCCTTACTACTGTAATCTTTCTTACTACTCTGTTTAATCTTCATTACCACTCTAATCTTTCTTACTACTCTGTTTAATCTGCCTTAGTACTGTAATCTTTCTTGCTACTCTGTTTAATCTTCATTACCACTCTAATCTTTCTTACTACTCTGTTTAATATTCATTGTCACTCTAATCTTTCTTACTACTCTGTTTAATCTTCATTACCACTCTAATCTTTCTTACTACTCTGTTTAATCTTCATTACCACTCTAATCTTTCTTACTACTCTGTTTAATCTTCATTACCACTCTAATCTTTCTTACTACTCTGTTTAATCTTCATTACCACTCTAATCTTTCTTACTACTCTGTTTAATCTTCATTGCTACTCTAATCTTTCTTACTACTCTGTTTAATCTTCATTACCACTCTAATCTTTCTTACTACTCTGTTTAATCTTCATTACCACTCTAATCTTTCTTACTACTCTGTTTAATCTTCATTACCACTCTAATCTTTCTTACTACTCTGTTTAATCTTCATTACCACTCTAATCTTCTTACTACTCTGTTTAATCTTCATTACCACTCTAATCTTTCTTACTACTCTGTTTAATCTTCATTACCACTCTAATCTTTCTTACTACTCTGTTTAATCTTCATTACCACTCTGATCTTTCCTACTACTCTGTTTAATCTTCATTACTACTCTAATCTTTCTTACCACTTTGTTTAATCTTCCTTACTACTCTAATCTTTCTTACCACTTTGTTTAATCTTCCTTACTACTCTAATCTTTCTTACTACTTTGTTTAATCTTCCTTACTACTCTAATCTTTCTTACCACTTTGTTTAATCTTCCTTACTACTCTAATCTTTCTTACTACTTTGTTTAATCTTCCTTACCACTCTAATCTTTCTTACCACTTTGTTTAATCTTCCTTACTACTCTAATCTTTCTTACTACTTTGTTTAATCTTCCTTACTACTCTAATCTTTCTTACTACTTTGTTTAATCTTCCTTACTACTCTAATCTTTCTGACTACTCTGTTTAATCTTCCCTACTAAACAATCTTCCTCAACATAAGATTCTTGTAGTATGGATATATTTGTTCCTTCTTTGCGTCCGTGATTTTTAGAAAATAAAATATTTTTTATAGAAGATTTTTCAGATAAAATAAGAAAAAAAAAATGTTGAAATGAACAATTTTATGTATAAATAAAATTTATAAAACAATTTTAAAAATAAATTCACAGGAAGAACGAATTATCTCCAGTGTGGAAGAATATTCGTAATAAACAAAGCCACTTTTTTTTTTGCTAATGAATTATTTTATGGGTTAATTTATTGATATTTCCCGCCTTTGCTTAGGAAACTTACCTCGAATAAGGACACCAGAAAAAAACACTAAATTTGCCTGGGATAAATGACAAGAAAGTGTTATAACCTACAAACAAACGGCGCTTTTGATTGTCAGAGTCCAGTGCGTTCTTTTATGCTGTTGAATTCTGGATCCTTGCGATTGAACTAAGACGTCAAGTTTAAGTTAGTGATAACAGAATGTTTTTAAGAACAGTTTTGGTTAAAAAAAAACTATATAAGGAAAAATAATGGTCTTATCAACAGACATGTAGACAGGTGTAATGATCTGATAACAGCGACAAACTACTTTTCTGTTAATCACGTTACGAAGAGGAGAAAGATGTGGCTATAATGTATTAATCATGCTAACACACTATAGAAAAAGAGGAGAAAGGTGTGGCTATAATGTATTAATCATGCTAACACACTATAGAAAAAGAGGAGAAAGGTGTGGCTATAATGTATTAATCATGCTAACACATTATAGAAAAAGAGGAGAAAGATGTGGCTATAATGTATTAATCATGCTAACACATTATAGAAAAAGAGGAGAAAGGTGTGGCTATAATGTATTAATCATGCTAACACATTATAGAAAAAGAGGAGAAAGGTGTGGCTATAATGTATTAATCATGCTAACACATTATAGAAAAAGAGGAGAAAGGTGTGGCTATAATGTATTAATCATGCTAACACATTATAGAAAAAGAGGAGAAAGGTGTGGCTATAATGTATTAATCATGCTAACACATTATAGAAAAAGAGGAGAAAGGTGTGGCTATAATGTATTAATCATGCTAACACATTACAGAAAAAGAAGTAACGTTCTGCTTCTTCTTCTCTTCACTCTTCTTCTTCTTCTTATTCCATTTTCTTATTATTTCTCCTTCTTTTCTTTTCTGTCCGTCCCTTCTTTCTTTCTTTCTTTTTTCTTTCTTTCTTTCTGTTTTCCTTCTTTCTTCGTTCTTTCTTTCCCTTCGTTTCTTTTTTTCTTTCTTTTCCATCCCCTTCTTTCTTTCTTTTCCATCCCCTTCTTTCTTTCTTTCTTTCTTTCTTTCTTTCTTTCTTTCTTTCTTTCTTTCTTTCTTTCTTTCTTTCTCCAATCTCCTTGAAACATGGAACTGATAATCTTCCCAGCAGAGGCGGTGATGATGTTGAGGCGTTGTATCATGTCTGCTTGGTTGCATCATGCCTGCTTGGTTGCATCATGCCTGCTTGGTTGCATCATGCCTGCTTGTTTACTAGTCATGGCGGCTATTTTCTTCTTATTCCCTGAGAGGAAGTAAAAAAAAAGAGGGTTTGCAGTACTTCTTTAGCAGGTTCCACCACTACTGGGACTTTAACGATCCCTGCCCTGCTAGCTAGGATAGGCCTATTTCTGGTGTATCAACGGAGAGGTGAGACAGGGTCTTGGCCAGCTTTGGTCAACCAGGCCTGATCTTAGCATGTCAGCTATGGGTGGCTAGTGGCAATAAAGGACAGCGTCGCCACCTAAACTACCTGAATAAACTTAACCAGAAAAAAAAATCTCAGCACTGAGTCTAGATAGAAAGATGAGTTTTCTAATGCCACAAGTTATTTAACTAGATTAGATACATAGTGCAAACATGGGACGTAGTGCAGCAGAGAGTTTTTCAAACTGTGCTCCGCGGGGTCCTTGTGTTCCGCCACAGATATCTCGTGCTAAGAGGGGCAACTTTAAAATATTCTGTATTTGTTTTTCGAAGTACAAAGAGCATCAGCAAACAGGAGTGCCAATTTTCTTTTCAAATATGAATAAAGAGCATTTGCCAAAAGGGTCAGTCAGAACATGTAAGGTTTTCATTTACTTTATAAATCATAGAAGGCGTTATTTCATGGTAGTGGATACGACAACAGCGCATGCGCATAAGCACTTCAAGGTGAATTAAAAGTTTGGAATGAATGTGTACTTAGAGTAGAAGTTGGCTGCTTGTAAAATCTCATTAGTTCTCTGCTTGTTGACACTTGTATGACTTTATCGTTAGGGCACTCTCAAGTACCTATAGAAAAGGTAACATAGCTTTTTCTATAGCTGAGGAAGGAAAGGCGACCAGCTGTAGTATTGTCCACATCACTTCAAGTATGTCATCAGGTCAATGAACATATAAGCATTAACAGACACGACATACCAAAAGTCTGTAGGATGGTGGAAGTAGAGGAGCATGGTTCAGTTTTGCAAATGAGTAGAAAGAGTGAGGAAAAGTGAGCAGAAACAAGAGTGGCGTAAAAAAATAATTCAATATTTCGGTGGAAAAAAAGTCCACCTAAGCTGGTCTTTCCTGCGAGGGGAAATACTTGAAAAAGCTAAGTGTTTAATTTTTCATCTATTTCATATTTTTATCTGTTGTGTTGTTTATAAATGTGGTCACTCAAAAAGGTCTCTATCGAAATATTCTGTCTGAATATATATATGCACTTACATGTAACAACCATATAGTTTTAATATATAAGCTGGTATGTGCTTACAGGTAAGAGCCCTAACTCTATATTCAATCATTTTATGATCCCAAACAAGTCCACTCGAGCCATAAATAAAGAAATAAATAAATACCAGTTTACATTTTTCATTTCGCAGGTGGACATTTTTGCGCATTTTTGTTAAATGATATTTTTTTTAAAACAAATGCTACATTAAATTTTAAGGTCTAAAAGACTTGTAAAATTTCAATGTCCTTATTGAAGGTTTCTAATATTATTGTAAAAAAAAAAAATTAAATTGATGCGAGCTCCAGAAATAACGGTTTTTTTTCTGACTTAAGGGCTACTCCCTTCCAAAAAGTTTGACAACACCTGGCATAGCGGTTAGATTGCTTCTTCATAACGAAAAATGATTACGTTCTGTTCCTGCTCTCGCATCTTTGTCGCTACCCTCTGTCACATTACCGCTTATTTCCTTCATGAAAAGTGGTACCTGATCATTAAAGGGCACAGTTTCGCAGAGATTAGATAACATTATACCTACTCGTGCCCTCTATGAAAAATAGCCTTGTACCACTGGCTGTAAGTCCACTCCAGTGATGACCATCACTATCATGTTCCTTCTCCTCAGGGAATGTTTACTGCAGCGGCCCTCTAACTTACTCGTCCTTTGCTTCTGGCGATGAAAATGCATGTCCCTGCACGAACAGCCAACACAGTGATGCATAATTTAACGCGCAACAGTCCATATTAAGATTAAGTGATAAGATACTATCGCATATAGATTCGTTAGCCGGAGAGGAAGTGGAAGTTAAAATATGATTTTAAAAATATATCTTCGTATATATTTTCGTCTTCATCTTCCAGCAACGATATTACGTGTATGTGTGATCGTGCTAACCGCCAATTACCGATAAATTACATACTCAAAAAAGAGAAAAACCGAAACTTTTGGTAGTCGTCGGTTACTCTACCCAGTTTATATTTTTTAAAAAACCTGGTTAAAAAAAGTAACCAGCGAAACTGGTTTATGGATAATCAGTCCTGAAAGATCACGACTCTCAGTCTGGATGGGGGAGAATCAGTCAGTTTTGACTTTGGTTCATCATGAGAATATTTTGTAAAGATTAAATCTCGGCGCAAATGAGGTAAACAAAAAAAAAATTACATAAACGCGTACTTTCCGTTGATATTTGTAAAATGTGTTTAATATAAACACTAAACACAAAGTATACAGTACCGAATATTCTATTGAGAAAACTAGTATGTCGGAAAGTGCTTCACGCGAGGTGAAAGACAGGTATAATTGTACCGATTTCTTATTTCAAATAAGCCCTAAGACGATCACCGAAATTTATATAAAAGCTCAGGCAAATATTACATACCGTAATTCATGAGGGATGGAGAAGAATATGTAGTGTAACACTTGGATATACGGATATTTGTAAGGCATCCCTGTAAGACTCTTCTTGTCCACAAGGAGACTGATTCAAAGCAAGGGCACAGACTCATAGCAACAAGACGGGCAAGGGCACAGACTCATAGCAACAAGACGGGCAAAGGCACAGACTCATAGCAACAAGACGGGCAAAGGCACAGACTCATAGCAACAAGACGGGCAAGGGCACAGACTCATAGCAACAAGACGGGCAAAGGCACAGACTCATAGAAACAAGACTGGGCAAGGGCACAGACTTATAGAAACAAGACTGGGCAAGGGCACAGACTCATAGTAACAAGACTGGGCAAGGGCACAGACTCATAGAAACAAGGCTGGGCAAGGGCACAGACTCATAGTAACAAGGCTGGGCAAGGGCACAGACTCATAGTAACAAGACTGGGCAAGGGCACAGACTCATAGTAACAAGACTGGGCAAGGGCACAGACTCATAGAAACAAGACTGGGCAAGGGCACAGACTCTTAGAAACAAGACTGGGCAAGGGCACAGACTCATAGAAACAAGACCGGGCAAGGGCACAGACTCTTAGAAACAAGACTGGGCAAGGGCACAGACTCATAGAAACAAGGCTGGGCAAGGGCACAGACTCTTAGAAACAAGACTGGGCAAGGGCACAGACTCATAGAAACAAGACTGGGCAAGGGCACAGACTCATAGTAACAAGGCTGGGCAGGGGCACAGACTCATAGTAACAAGACTGGGCAAGGGCACAGACTCATAGTAACAAGACTGGGCAAGGGCACAGACTCATAGAAACAAGGCTGGGCAAGGGCACAGACTCTTAAAAACAAGACTGGGCAAGGGCACAGACTCATAGAAACAAGACCGGGCAAGGGCACAGACTCATAGAAACAAGACTGGGCAAGGGCACAGACTCATAGAAACAAGACTGGGCAAGGGCACAGACTCATAGAAACAAGGCTGAGCAAGGGCACACAGCAACAAGATTAGAGTCCCAAGACTTGAATACTGAAGAAGTAACAGAAAAGAACAAAAAAAAAGGTCATAAAAGAATCAGTAATATAATACTTCTTAGCTAGACTCCACCACCATGAGAACTATGACTATAGCCAGGATAAGTTTGTTTCTGTGCGTACCAAATGAAAAACAGGACAGGGTCTTGGTCGGCTATGGTTCATCAACCCTAACGTTAGCATGTCAGCTATGGGTCCCCGATTGTCAAACTAGACACTGTCTTCAACCCCTGTGTTTTATACCCTTGGTTTGTTCTAAACAAAACAACTATTTTTATTTGTTTGCATTTTTTTAAATTGTTGAACGCAAAATTAGAAACCAAAACTAAAACAAAACAAAAAAGTTCATTGCGACGAAAGCACACGTACTGTAAAGTGGTCTATAGCAGAGCAGGATATCTGAACTATACATAGGTGAAGCTTTGAACGAGGTATTTACTGTAAAGTGATCTCTAACAGAGCAGGATATCTGTGCTGTACTTAGGTGAAGCTTTGAACGAAGTATTTACTGTAAAGTGATCTATAGCAGAGCAGAATATCTGTGCTGTACTTAGGCGATGCTTTGAACGAGGTATTTACTGTAAAGTGATCTATAGCAGAACAAGATATCTGTACTATACATAGGTGAAGCTTTGAACGAGGTATTTACTGTAAAGTGATCTCTAGCAGAGCAGGATATCTGTACTGTACATAGGTGAAGCTTTGAACGAGGTATTTACAAGCAACAAGAGCCACTCTGTCTGAAGCAACTTCATTTAAAAAAAAAACAATGCTTTCGTATATTTCCTTTTCAACAACTGCATGTGATTCTTCTAAATGTCAAACCAGGATGGCTTATTGACATATTTTTGAAACTCCTTAATTACTCACAGGCCATACGAGTGCGTGCGGGAGCAAGTTTTAAATTGCCTGGGAAGGGGAGCGATCATTAAATTGCCACACAAGGCGCTTACACCTACGTATATATCTTCATTTGTCAAACTCCTTAATTGAAAGCCTCGCATTTTGGATTTGTTGATCCAGCAGCGAGTTCGCGAGTGCAGCCTGAGATTAATACTCTGGAGCTGTGCTAAAAAAATGTGTCATCATTCAATTTAATAATCACGGGTCAAATAAACACCAGCGAGTTTCCAGTCGGATGTTCCTCCGCGACTTCAAATAGTGCGATCATCATCAGTGAGGGTGGTGGGGGGAGGGGAGCCTGTATGAATCTGAGGAGGTACTGGTGTATCACTGCGCGCACGAAGTGTGTTGATCTTTCTCTGAAAATGTATCATTTTCCCCAACTTGGATTGTTGATTTTTCTCTCTGACTTTTCGTCTCTTTCTTTCTTTCTCTCTCTCTCTCTCTCTCTCTCTCACTGGTGTGAGTTTCCGTTTATAGGTAGGAAAAAAAAGTTGTGAGAATAACAAGGGGGCAAGATCGCACGTTTTCACATAAAGAGTATTTTTCTTCTTATATATTGCCCTTGCTAGGTCTTCGCATCTGCCGACTGTTTTGTCCAAATGTCAATAATATATATATATATATATATACACGTGATCACTGTGGAAAGATGTGGAAACAAAAGGAAACAACCGTGGTTTTACTTGATTTCAAGACAACATTGTTACAAAATACAGAGTTCTCCCTTCACGACTTTTTTTTTTTGTGTGACTGTTCTACAACTAACAGATAGAACACTTCATTTGCCTTCACGTTTATTTGTCTGTTTCTAGTCTATAGATTTAACTATTAAAAGTTACATTCTTCTCGCATTTCTTCGTTTCAATTTGCCTGTCCAAAATACCTGACTCTTATTTGTCTCATGGTCTCATTAAATCTTGTCTTGACGGTCATCTAGAGCTTATCTAAGCCGCTCTCTAGGACGAAAGTATCGTCCACTCCTGCATACTATCCAGAGAGATTTGGAAGATTAATGAAAGCCCGAGGGGTAGCAGGAAGAGGAAAAGGACATCTGAACTGACATTTTAAAAAAAACACATTTTAAGGATTTAGCCTAGACTTGGAATACACAGGAAGCGGTTGTCCTGAAAAGATTTGAGAACCACGAATCTACCCCCATATCTCTACACCTGTCTGCTAACCATTGTAGCTACAGAGTCACTACCCCAACAACAGTTCAGTCTCGTTTTCATTTCTTCTGTAAATGTCTGATAATACTTTAGGATAATCTGTTTGTCTGCCAGCTGTCCTTAAATGAGTCTACGTGCCTGTTCTGTCCCAGGGCTAGATCTGTTTCATGCGTTTCTATCGTTCATCCACACTTCGTTATGCAATCATTAATGCCATTTGGCGTTAAATCTCAAAGTTTTTTTGTATAAATTTACTTAATGATTTTTATCTGTTCGCCCAAATGTTGCTCGTGGTGGTTATAAAGAGATTGTAAGATGAGAATAATAAAGAGACTGATAAAATAATACGGATTACCAAAATGATCGGTAATGTGATAGACAAATAAATAGAAAGACCGAACGATATAGACAGACAGATAGATAGATAGATAGATAGATAGATAGATAGATAGATAGATAGATAGATAGATAGATAGATAGATAGATAGATAGATAGATAGATAGATAGATGTAAAACAAGTGAATGTATTAAAACAGATAAAACCATTACAATTAGACATATACAGAATATTATAGATACAGGTTTATCTTCAAAAATGTTCAATATTAAGTAGGCGTAAATAAACTAAAATCTGTGAAGAAAAGCATAGACGGTTAGAAAAAAAGTAGTCTTCCATATGCAGAAAGCTCAGCGACGTAAACACTATATACTCGTTTAGACGTTTGGATTGAAGAAAAGATCTAATAAAGTTAACAGATATTGGCTGATATAAAAGAGAGATTAAAAAAAACAACTTAATTGTTCTCTAAAACATCTAAAGCAAGTAGCAGACAAATGTAGTAAAGATACGTTCTGCCATCACTCTCTAGACGTATGTGGTGCAGGCACGTCTGCCAGTGTGCAAATATGACGTCATTAGGTCAGGTCAAAGATGGTCGCTCCTTGGAAGAACACACGAGGGAGACAGCTCGTGGTTACTCTTTTATTGAGTGTCTGACGCTTGTAAAGTGAAGGAGATGGCTTTCTGGAGACCGATGCTGGGTGCGTTACTTCCAGCTAGAGATACAGCTAGCCAGCAAGGAGCGGTGACATTCTTCCTAGCGAAAAATTAAGAAGTTCCTTACAGTTTCGTCGGTTGGAAATTTCAAGCTTACGCTCTGTACTGGAGCATAACATGCTCAGAAGAACCATTACCAACAACGAAGCTTACTATGATCTGCATTAGAACCACATGAAACCTGCAATCGGGGTTTTCTCAGTTCTGTCGTGTTGCTACACCATGAAAACTGGGCATCATTCCACAGCACATGCAACAAGACAAAAGAATTATGAATCTATGTTTGGAGTGTCTTCCACATCTACCATGTTCACCCGACCTCGCACTATGAGATTATCATTTGTCTGGACTTCTCAAGGAAGTATTATGTTGTAAGAATTTCAGTAAGGACAATGAGATTAAAGTTGCCGTGTAGGTTTTTTTTTCCTCGTGGGATCCAAGCATTCGTGAAATGCAGGCAAACCTGCGTTGAACTTGATGATTATTATGTTGAAAAGCGATAATGAGTTTTAACTGCATTTGTGTAATTTATTCAAATAAAAGTAAAGGTTACTTTCTGGCTTACGTTCGTACAAAGCTGGACAATTCTCCAGATCCGTGGACTACAGAAATTACCTTCGTACAAAGGTGGGCAATTCTCTAAATTTGTGGACTGGAGAAATAACCCTTGTACAAAGGTGGGCACTTATCCAGATTTGTGGACTAGACAAATAAATAAAGAAAGAAAAAAAACCAGAAAAATGTATTAAGAATTTCAGCAGTGAGGAAAAAAAAAAAACAAACCAATCCTACGAGGACAGGATATATAAAAGAGATAGACAGATATTAGACACCTACATTAAAAACAGACTAACAGACAGAAACTGAGGACAGAACAAAGAGACAAGCTTGTACAAAGAAATAGGCGGCCTTTGGCAGATATTTATTAAGGAAATTCATCAAAGAGAAACTTGTATTCAAAACAAAAATAGGAAAAATAACAACCGACTGAGGAAAAAGTCTGATATTGAAATACAAGAAAACAGAGATGGAGAGAGTGCGACAGAAAGGGATGGGGCAGAGAGAAGAGGGAGGCTTAAGCTTACATAGCAAAACGTGAGTATTTATTTTGACTAGGGAGCGACACCCTCCAGGGAACAGTGAAAACACCATTAGAAATTGGAAGATGAAAGCACAAATAGAAGATGGCAGACATGTGCGTATATGAGTGTGTATATGTAAGTGTTTGTGTGTTCTCTTATGCCAGAGCCATGGAATACCATGAAATTATCTATTACTGTATTTGAGATATTCCATTCTTCATGTTTTGGTTTTGTTTTTTTTTTTTTTGGGGGGGGGGGCTCTTTTTCTATTGTTTCCTCTGCAGTATTTTCTTTTTTCTTTTCTTTTCTTAACAGTTTAGCGAGTATTACTTTCTACCTGTTAATGAGTTTCCTTACTTTTTAGCTTATATTATTTTCTCCCTTTTAATGAATTTCCTCAGTGTTTAGTTTTTATCACTTTCAATAGTTTTCTACAATTAATGAATTTCTTCACTGAAAGTTCATATTATTTTCAACCCAGTAATAAATTTCTTTTCAATTTTAGCTTATAATATTTTTCTCCCTAGCAGTGAATTTCATTGTTTAGATTACATTATTTTCTACCTAGTAATGCTTACGTTATGTTTAATTTCTTTCGACTTTCTTTACTGTCTTGCTTACACAAGGTGCTATCTAGCATCAAATTTCTGAACTCTTTAGGTTTATTACTTTCTGGTTACTGTTGAATTTCCTCTCCTTTTAGCTTTCATTACTTTCTGAATACAACTGAATTTCATCAGTTTTTTTTGTTTAGCTTTTATTACTTTACCTCCTATATCCAGATTTCAGAGTAGATAACAAGTTAGTGGAGGAGGTCAACGAATTTGTATACCTTGGCAGCAGAGTAGTAGAAAATGGAGACAGCACAGAGGACATCAACAGCAGACTTACTAGAGCAAACCAGGCTTTTGCAATGCTGCAGAATATATGGAAATCAAAAAAACTAAGCATAAATATGAAAATCAGGATATTTAAGAGTAATGTTCTAAGTGTACTATTCTATGGAAGTGAATGCTGGAAAATCACCAAAACCATAGAAAACAAGTTGAATTCTTTCCAGACTAAATGTTTACGAAGAATTAGAAAAATATTTTGGCCAAACACCATAAGAAATAACATCTTATTGGCAGAAATGCAGATGAAACCACTGACAACAATTATTGAGGAAAGACGCTGGCGATGGTTGGGACATGTGCTCCGAATGACTGACAACTCACTACCGAAAATAGCACTAAGATGGACACCACAGGGGAGCAGAAGTAAGGGTAGACCAAAAGAGACATGGAGAAGAACAGAAAGGATGTTGAGCAATAGAGGGCTCACCTGGGCAAGAGCAGAAAAAAAGGCGAAGGACAGGCATGTGTGGAAAACCCTTGCGGAAGCCCCATGTGCCCTGGGCACTTAAGGTTCAGAGAGAGAGAGAGAGATCCAGATTTCTCATTGTTTAGCAAATTGTTTCATAAAATTTTGTTGCACAATGATTTGTTCTATTTATGGTCACTGTTTAAATCTAATCCAAAACAAAGCCAACATCTAAACAACTCATAACCTAAGCACCGTATGTGCAAGAAAAACCTTGCTTACTCTGCCCGACACTTTTGAAATACCCTTCTATCCCATCTAAAACTCCTAAGCAATATTTACTCTTTCAACTTTAATTTTTTTTTTGTTTTTTGACTGTCTGTTTATTCAATTGTATTTCCTCTGAAAACTTGTACTTTCTTTACAACTTTAGACTTGTTTAATAATTAGAGTGTGCTTAAAGAGTACCTACAATAATTCCATTAATATGCATTAACGATATCACTGTTTCTCATGTGTGTGAATTTGATAACAATTTACACACCACGTATCTAATATGTTATACATACTGAAGGTGTGGAACAAAGATTCAGTATCATAATTTCTATCATGTTAACCATTTTTCTCAATGGTCTTTATGTATTTATTTCTCCTTGTACTAAAATAAAATGTTTGAAAGTTGAATGAAAGCTGAATGATAGAAGCAGAGTGTCAGACGGACCTGAGTCCCCATTGACTTACCATTTGAAAATAAGGTTCCCTTGTTCGCCTATAACTAACCCATGCTTGTTCACAGAATAATGTGGTTGAAGTAAGACTCAGGGGCCCTCCAAGCTGGACCAAAATGTTAATCGTTTTTTTTTTGTTTTGTTTTGTTTTGTTTAGTTTTGCTAAAAGAATGAAAACTTTGAAGGTGATGTTTAATCTGCTTAAGTGACCAATACATCTGTCTAGACGTGTAATCGCTTCTTCATTCCCTTGATGGCGCCGAGACTTACAGGCTATAACGTTCTATAAATGTAGACAATCACTGTATCCAAGTAGGTGTGGATTTGTTTTTTGTTTTTTTTTTAAAAAGATATTCAGAAGCATATTACGCATAAAATCACGTTGATCATTACAGTATAGACTGCTTGAGTGGTGGAGCATTTAGCATTTTAATCTTTTACCCAAAGGTCGGCGGTTCAAGACCATTCGCAGACGTTTCTGTTATCCAGTCGTGGATATGGTACCTACCTTCTCCTAGGTCTCCAATATCTGTAAGTAGCGTACGGCTGGAGAATGTCTTCTTCTTCTCCTCATTATTACTATTACTATTATTATTAGTATTACTATTATTACTTTGATACTTGAACACTTAATAAAACAGCTGAGAAATACATAAATGCCTTTGAACGTAAATGCTACAGAAGAGTTCTTTAAATATCACGGAAACAAAAAAAAGAACAAATATATCCACACTACAAGAACTTAATATGGAAGAGGGTTGTGTAGTAAAGAGGATTAAACAGAGAAAACTTTAAATATTTTGGACATATTAAACGGCATGATAATCTAGAGAAGACCGTCTTAGAACGATACATAATGGGAAAAAAAGAGAGGAAGATCAAGGTGAAGATGGCTGCAAGACATCGTTGATAATCTGCAGATGGATGCATCAACAGCAGGGCATCTTGCAACCGAGAGACAGACAGGAGAACTGTTAGGGGGGCAAAGTTCCGCAAGGGACATGGAAACGATTGACTGACTATTATTACTATTATTCTTATTATTAAATCTCTAGAACTGCAAGCCTGATGTTCTTCGCAGACGATGCAGAGAAAATGTTGAAGCACAGCATCACGTGGGACTGAGAGCAGGAACATGGCGGCTTTTTTTTTTAAAAGTCGCTGAGTTGAGCTAAAAGCGGAGGGTGTGAAATACTTCTTAAGCAGACTCCACCACCATGAGGACTATAATGATCATCGCCAGCCAGATTAAGCCTTTTAGTGGGGTATCAACGGAGAAGTGAGACAGGGTCTTGGTCAGCTATGATTTGCCCGCTCTAACGTTAGCATGCCAGCTATGGATCTTTGACTGCCAAATCGTACAGCGTCTTGTCCCCCATCCAGGGAGACTGTGATAAATTAGATTTTCCAAATTTTAACTGTTAACACTGTTAATTTTATTTTGAAAGTAGAAAAGTCGAGAAACGAAATCTTTGTAGTACAGTAAGTGTATCTGAATACACTTCGTGAACTGGAGATATTATTCATTTACCAGATAATACATTTACCAGGATATATGGAAAGCAAGGCCAGTAGTAGAGATGTTGATGTAAATGCCGTTAGTGTACTAAGAAATCATTGATTGATTGATTGATCTTTATTTCCAAAGGGTTAAGAATTGGGCACGCAGGCCCGTCTGACATTCTGCCCTTTTATCATACAACTTTCTCTCTATTCCAGACAGTCTACAAATATGCTGCTCATATAGGAACTCTTCTGCTGGTCAAGGAATGAGGGACATTATCATTACATCTATCATATCCTTACATGAAGTGAAGCAAGATCTCCTTTGTCCACATTATCAGTTTATCTATAATTGTCAGCTAATGCTAGAGTCATGAAGTTACCGGTTTTTAATAGTCAGTTTTGTGATGAACATACTGGTCTTAGCAGGCAACGCTGTGATGATGATGCTGCAACGCAAGAATCGCGTAGGACCGAGAGTGGATTACGACAGCTTGCTTTAAAGACCCGGAGAAGATTCAAAGAGAGAGAGAGAGAGAGAGAGAGAAGCTTCCCTGTAGATTCCACCAACATTGAAACCATATCAAGCCCATACTGGCTGAATCTGTTGTTAGGAGCATCAATGGAGAGGCAGGACATGGTCTTGATCAGCTCTGATTTGTCAGTTTCGATAACTTTACCGCTTTTCTTGAACGTTTACTTATAGCTCCAGATAGCCAAGAAAACAACTGAAGAGGTTGGAAGTGAGGGTGGGTAACAGCGAGAAACTATGGTACAATTCACAACTCGACGGTGCAGAACATGTTTTGAGAAGGTGCGAACTGGAGCACCTGGTGACAACATGAAAACTGGAGGAACAAAAGGTCACAAGAAGCAAGATTTTTAACTGCAGGACTAAAAGAGTGACACAAAGAATTTTCCAACACACATCTTGCGGAAAGAGTGAAGAATAAATGGTTGTGGAAATCAATGACCACCTGATTAAAATAGACCAGAGATAGAGAAAGAGAGAGAGAGAGAGAGAGAGAGAGCTATTCTTAGAGGCAGTAATTGAGATAGTTGTCTTCTTTGTTCATATGTGTTCTCATGTCAAGAGACATGTGAATGAAGGTAGATACAAGTCTTCACAATGTGTAACTATATTACGTTTCTTCTTCTTCTTCTTCTTCTTCTTCTTCTTTTCGTCATTCTTTCTTTCTTCTTCTTCTTTTCGTCATTCTTTCTTTGTTGTTGTTGTTGTTCCTATTATTATTATTACTATTATTATTATCACTATTATTATTATCATGATTATTATCATGATTATTATTATTATGATTAATAATAATAATAATATTATTATTACATCACTATCACGCCCATGTACCCCTGAGTCTCCTTCTGGAATGTTCAAGAAGAACCTCCTGCCGTATGTGGGGCTCAGATCGTCACATGTCCCATGTCTTCACCCGTGGGTGTAGTCACCAAGGCTGGGTGTGGCACAGTGGTTTTAACTGCACCAGCCAGCTCATAAACTCTTGTTTTCACCCCCTGCCCAGTGGTCTCTCATACTTGCACCGGGTTTCAAATCCGCCGAGGAGGAAGGAAGTTATTACATCTTACCTCCGACTTTGCCGTGAGCATGCTTCGAGGATTAAAAAAAAACGTAAAGGCTGTCGTTCTTTATAGTTAGAAGACATGGGTTAGGACCAAGGCAATACAACAGAGGATACAGATATTCATGAACTACTGCTCGCGGATTTTAAACATTAAATGAAAGGGCAAGTCAGGAGCGAGAAGGTCTGGGAAAAGGCAGGACAAGAACCTGTGAACCTACAAATCATGTCTATGGAGTGGAGGTGGATTGGCCACGCTCTGAGAAAACCCGACACCAGCATAGAAAGACAGGCACTGACATGGAATCCTCAAGGAAATAGAAAACGAAGAAGACCTAGACTTACTTGGAGAAGAGAAATTATGACAGTGCTCAGAGACAAGGGACACACATGGAAGGAAGCAGAGAATAATTCCAAGAACAGGGATGACTGGAGAGCCTTTATCCGTGGCCTGTGCTCCCAAGAGAGTGAAATGCGATGATGATGATAATGATGATGATGATGCTTGAAAAAAGGATCCACTGTGATATGGCTTTCATGGAAGCTCATATTCTAAAGCAGGTGCAGAAATTCAAATACCTTGGAGCAGTAATAACTTCAGATGGGAAATGCAGAACAGAAATTAGGAACAGAATAGGCCAAGCAAAGAATGCATTTCAGAGAATGAGAAACATATTAACCAACATATCCTTATCAATGAATGTTAGAAAACGAGTCCTAAAATGCTATATCGAACCTATCTTGTTATATGGAAGTGAATCATGGACAATAGGCAAGTCTGCACAAAAATCATTGGAAGCAGCAGCAGAAATGTGGTTTATTAGAAGAATGTTGCGAATTCAATGGACAGCAAAAATAACTAATGAAGAATGTATGAGAAGAGCTAGAGAGACACAAAAACCTTGTCAAAAAGATAAGAGAGAGACAATGTACTTTCATAGGACATGCAATGAGAAGAGGGGGGATTGAAAATATTATAACAACAGGAAAAATAGAAGGAAGAAGATCAAGAGGAAGACCAAGAGAAATGATACTGGACAGTCTGACGGGATGGTGTGAGAGGAGATCACCAACTGAACTGATGACCTGCATGAAGGATCGTGTACTCTGGAGAAGCATAATAGCCAACGCCAGTCGGCACGGCACATGATGATGATGATGATGGAAGCTCATATCTAGTTATTACATTGTTGAAGCAAAGGTAGATTTCATGTAGGACATTCGCTGAAAGGTACCATGTACGCTGTTCCTTCGAAAACACCGACTTGGAAAAAAAAACCCACCAGAACAAAATTGAAACATCGGAACTAAAATGAGACTGACACTAATTAACCATTAGAAACTGGCCCTAAAACACCAAGAAACCAAACAAAACAAGAAAGCAAATCAAAGAATAAAATAAAAAAACAGAAACAAAAATTGTGGCCACCCAGACGTTACTGTAACATCAAGGGGAGAGAACGTGCGAAGGGCAATAACTCAAGGAAAAGCTTTTCAAATATCAAAGAAGGTGAGTCAAAAAACAGTCAAAAACATTGTTGCTGTTCACCGACGCATTTATACTAGACATACCAAGTGTTTTTTGACACAGCCGGCGCCATATTTGATCCTGTAGAGTCTAGATCATTTTAAAATGTACGGCCTCTTTTTTTCTCCCCCCCCCCCCCCCCCCAGCTTTAAATGGAAACTTTAAAGGATAAATACTGGACAGAGCGCTTTCCCTTTCGGCTCGTCTTTGTAATCTATATCTGAGTTACATGTTAGGAGGAAAGAACCATCATCTTTTCACTCTGGCACAGGGATTCTCAATGTGCAGTAATTCCCCGCCCCCTGGGAAATTTGTACCACAGACTGATAGACTCTTCTCCGTTTTCTGCGTTCAGTTTAGCATGCTCAGCTTTCTAAACAGGGAGTCGGGTTGCCTCCGTGAATCCTGCTGTCAGCAGGGAGACTTCATAGGGACCCATAGAGTCTCTCTTACATGTTTCTTCCTCCGGGTCATACTTGGACTCGAGGCCTCTGTATGTAGTGCAGGGTGTGTAGTATGTGTTCAGGAGTCTCGGGACCGTTGGTGGTACATGCACTTTATCTGGTGGAGATGGGCCTTTAGTCTACAGTGTCCGATTCTTGACCTGAATATTGTGGTTTGTTTTGTTTGCTTAGTCTTAGTCCTGGGGTTTTGTGGGTACCTGCTGTTTGTCCTCTGTCTGCAGGTGTTGTGGTGTGTCCTTTTAACGAGTGTTTTCACTTCCTTTTGCGAGATTTTGTCTCTGAATTGTGTTTTTTTTCTCTCTTTGTGCCTTCCTTTTTTGGAATATTATGTGAATATAATTTGGAATACACCTTCTGAAATCCACAGTCTTTAAAAAATTGGGAAAGTGGAAGGAAAGGAGACAGAATGTCATTCGGGCATGTGCTGAAAAGAGTGCCTGCGGCTAAAAAAAAAAAAAAGCAAGCAGGAGAGACCAGCCTGCCCTAGTGGAGTTCGAGGACGAACATGTTGCTGCTGTAGCTGTAGCTCCCTGGAACTGTCAGGCAGGATCTCGTGAGCAGTCAACACCGTAAAGACGACGTAAGACGTCCAACGTCTTGAGTCCTCCCCCCCCCCCATACTGTGAGATTCTTGGCTTGCTCCGTCGCCATGAAAACACTGGGGATCCTTGACCTATTAGCTCGACTGAGGTCAGTTACTAGGAGCACCACAGCCGAGGTGGGATAGGTTTTTGTTTTTGGTCCGTTCTGATATGCCCGTGCTGGTAATTCTTCTTCTTCTTCTTCTTGGAACTGAGCGCATGCTATTCTTTGCAGCCGATGCCACGAAGACTTTGAAGCGCTGGGTCGTGTTGGATTGGGGGCTAGGTTTTTTTTTCTTTTAATCCTTGAGTGAGGATAAAAAGCGGAGGTGGAGGTGGAGGTGAAGGGAGGGGGGAGGGTGCAATGCTTCTTTAGCATACTCCACCACCTTGAGAACTGTGGTTATCACTAATACAATTATCTTTGCCACCGAGAATTACAGTAAACCACATTATTCTTTTGTTTTTTTTAAATTGTCAAATTGCATAAGCCAGTGTTTCTCAGTGTGAGACGTAGGTCCCAGCTTGGGGGGGGGGGGAATTTTTTGTTTTTTTTAGGGGAGGGGGATAGAATATATTTGAGAATATACTCGTATATTCATACTTCTTTCAGAACTAGGATGACTATTATGCTGCATCGAGGAGGGGGGAATGTGAAAATCTTTGAGACATACAGGTGAGGCATGATTGGGAAACACTGGCATGCTCTGTAAAATACCTTAAGCTCTCTGCTCAGTCATTCATTTGCATGTCCTTTGCGGAACTTTGCCTCCCTAACAGCTCTCCTGTAGGTCTCTCGGTTGTGAGCAAGATGCCCTGCTGCTAATGCATCCATTTGCAGATTATTAATGATGTCTTGCAGCCTCTTCGCCTTGGTCTTCCTCTCTTTCTTTTTCCCATTATGTACTCTTCCAAGACAGTCTTCTGTAGATTATCACGATGTTTAATGTGTCCAAAATATTTAAGTTTTCTCTGTTTAATCCTTTTACCAGCCAGCCTTCTCCAATATTAAGTTCTTGTAGTATAGATATATTTGTTCTTTTATGTGTCCATGATATTTTAATAACTCTTCTGTAGTATTTGCATTCAGAGGCATTTATGTGTTTCTCAGCTGTTTTGTTAAGTGTCCAGGTCTCACAGGCATATGTTGCGATGGGAAAGATGCATGCCTTTAAAGTCTTATTTTTGTAGTTCTGTCTGTTCCTCTCCACAGCTTCTTTAGTTGTTTTACTTTGTGAAGAGTAACAAAAAAAAAACAAGGACGGAGAAAGTAAAACGTAACTGTCCAAAGAAAGTGAATGATTCAAAACCGGATCTCAAAGAACACTGACGCTCTTACCTAATGTAGTCAAATTAAAAAAAAAAAACAGAATATAGGATGGAAAGATAAAAGAATTTCAAACACTTAGAAAAAAACATTATCGACGTATGTGGTCTCACAACAGCAGCGTAAAATAAGAGAAGAACGTACACGGATTGTATCTGGACTAATATCTTTTGAAGACTGTTTTACTTTATTTTTTTACTATTTACGTAGAGCTGGATTTCACAGGACACGCGCTTATAAAAGGAAAGAGAAAACAGAGAAGATACCAGTGTGTGGGTAAACTTAGTGGTAAAAGCATCAATGCCGCTTTGTTATCTTGAGGGAGTCTGCTTGTTTTCACAATAACAGCATATCCAGGAAGCTGTTTTTTTCTTATCTGCTTTGTGATTTGTCTCCCCTCATTTTTTTCACCCCCATCGATGCTCTATTGTTACATTGTATCTTCTTTCAAAAGGATGTTTTTAGCTGCTTACTGTCAGTCAAAACATCTTTTAGTTCATAGTTTGTCTATTCTTTTTGCGAGCTGCTGAAACTAAATCCTGGTTTAACTTCTTGAATGTTTAGGTGAGTTAGAAGAATTTAGTAGGTAAGCCGGTTAGTAAATAACGTGTTTGGAATATTTTTCATTCATTTATCTTTCACGTGGTTATTTAGTGAGTTGTTTCGAGCTGGGGATGATACAATAATGGCTTCTCCTTGCCTTCTGTTGGGCTATTGTACAGTTCTCCTTGCCTTCTGTTGGGCTATTGTAGAGTTTTCCTTGCCTTCTGTTGGGCTATTGTAGAGTTTTCCTTGCCTTCTGTTGGGCTATTGTACAGTTCTCCTTGCCTTCTGTTGGGCTATTGTACAGTTCTCCTTGCCTTCTGTTGGGCTATTGTACAGTTCTCCTTGCCTTCTGTTGGGCTATTGTACAGTTCTCCTTGCCTATTCTGCCCTGCCCGGAGCGGTCTGGTTTTGAGGCGCCATAGGCTCGACCTGGTCCCTTCTCCTGTCAGTTCTGCTGCTTTATCGTGACAAACGGAAAGTTAGAAGGGAAAAGAGGCAGAGGTAGAACATGAGAGAAAATCCTGGATGAACTGGCAAGATGGCATGAGCAGAGGACAACCAGGACAGGTCTTGGAGATGACGTAAAGCAGGGTATTATGGAGAGCAATGACCACCAACTATAGTGGACACGACACTTGATAGATAGATTTTACTGTGACCTTATGAATATATATATATAATGTTTCCTTTATGTGAACATTCAGATAAAGTTGTTCCTATTTGTTCACCGCTAAGGCATGTCATAGTATTCAGATCAGAGGATTCTGAGTTTTGTTATTTTTTTCACATGGATCTGGTGGGAGGGGGGGGGGAGGGGTGAAGTCGCTCTCTGATTAGGCAATCAGCCACCCATAGCTTATATGCTAGCGCCAGGGTTAGCGAACCATAGCTGACCAAGACCCTGTCCCACGTTTAACAGACACAGCCTGGGCAGGGATCGCCATAGTCCCCACGGTGGTGGAGTCTGCTAAAGAAGCATTGCACACTGCCTGCTTTTTTTTTAGCTGTACTCCAGGGCTGAAAACACAACTGCCATAACCCGCTCCCACGCGCGTACGATGCTGTGCCTCAACAACTTCAGAGCATCAACTGCAAAGAACACCAGCTCGCAGTTACAGGGAGATAGCTACAAGACAAGACAAGTCACATGGATCTTCCGGTGAGACAGCCTATGACTTTGATACGCTGTTCTGTTAAAAAAAAACATTTTAGTTAAAAGAAAGTAAAGGAAAGACGGTAACCTTTTCTGGCACCAATTCTCCACATGGATCCACCCCTCTAGAGTATCCAGTACTACAATGATTGAAATTTTTTAAACAAATACTGAGAAGTGTAAAAGTGTTCTTTGTTTATATCAGTGATTCTCATACTTTTGATGTCCTTTTGCCTCCATGACCATCCCCATGGCGCAGACTAAATCTCTTTTTTTTTTCGTTTAATTGATTCCAGCAGAGGATGTGCAATACTTCTTTTGCAGATACCACAGTCACTGGAATTTTGACGAGTCCTGTCCCCGTTAGCCAGGCTATTGCTGGGATACGAAAGGAGAGTTAGCCAGGCTATTGCCGGGATACGAAAGGAGAGTTAGCCAGGCTATTACTGGGATACGAAAGGAGAGATGAGACAGGATCTTGGTCGGCTGTGGTTGGCCCACCCTGACGTAGAACGTGTTAGCTATGAGTTGTTGACCGCTAAATCGGACGTCGTCTTCACTTGTTAATAACAACAGCGTGCTCCATAACCACGTGGGAGAAATTCTACCACAGGGTGGCGTCTTGTAGAACGGTCTCTAGATACAGAGGCCAGCTGTGAATATCTGAATAGACAACAGCAGATCAAAGCCATGTGTCCTGCTGCCTTGTAGGGTCAGTCTCTTTAGACGAGAAGACTAGCGGAGAAAACCGTATATAAACCGAGCAGAGGGTAAAGGGAAACCACCGCGGTATTCCCTTGTCAAATCATGCTTTACAAATCTATTGAAAAACAAGAACATTTTTTTAAAAAACAGGAAAAGGATATTACAATACTATATAGAACCAATATATATGCTATGTATTTGTGAAACTTGGACAGTCAACAAAAAAAAAGATGACAAAGAAATTGAACGTGAACAAAGATGTGGCTTTGGCGATAGACGCCAAAAAAAAAAAAAATGCACTGGGCACACAGACAAGAAAGCGAGGTCCTCAAGAAGTTAAAACTAGTGGAAATAATAAGAGAAAGACAGTCAAAATTTCTTGGAAATGTGATGTTGAGGCACAACAGTGTTTTTAGAGAATTTGGACATGTCATGACAAGACAGAAGTTAGAGAACTTAGACATGTCATGACAAAACAGAAGTTAGAGAACTTAGATATGTCATGACAAGACAGAAGTTAGATAACTTAGATATGTCATGACAAGGCAGAAGTTAGAGAAGTTGGTAATGATTGGAAATTCAGGAGAAAGAGAGAGAGAGAGAGAGAGAGAGAGAGAGAGGCCAACGGAAAAAGCATCTCAGTGGACTGACCAAGTGGCATGGAAAACAAGAAAAGAAACACCAAGGACCGTGCAAGATGGAGACGCAGGATCGTTAACTCTATCCTACATGGCACATAACAATAATAATAATATTAAATGCTATTATAATGATCTTCCATTATTCTGAGTCTTATTTTTTTTCTCGGGTGGGATGGAGGGGTATGCTTGGCAATGTTCTACAATCTGATGCTTGTTCTGAGCTGTTATTTCTTTCATAACCTTCTCCCCCAGACCGCTTCTGAAACAGTCAATGCCCAGATCTTGTCCTCGAGAGCAGAGAACGTGATTTCTGTGTTCAGAACATACTCATCTGATACAGCACCTCGGGGAAATGAAACCATCCCTGTATGGACAAACCGAGACCAGGCAATCAATACAGGGTCCGAGTGTCCCTGGTGTCACATGACGCTGGTAGTAACAGCTTCGTCAGAATCACTTCACTCGGACGCGTCCATCTTGTGGAAGAAAATGGCGATGAGGTTGAGGAGCAAAGGTAAGAGAACTCCGACTGTAAACTTGTGCACGAGATACAAGAGCTGCAACGGAAGTAATTGTATTTAACTCCCCCTTTTTCGTTGTTTGTGTGTGGAAGGACTGTATGTTCATTTTGCAGATCTTAACGAAACGAACTTTATATAGAACGAGAATTATAAACACATTTATCTGTTCAGATTCTTTGCAGTTCCAACCACGGCGGAGCTAACTAAGAAGTTTATAGTACTGCAGCTCATTTGGAGCGATTCGTACATGCTCCTCTTTACAATTTGCAAATTACACTATAGTAGCAACAGAATGATATCAACACCTCATGTTTTCATCTGGGTCAAAACTGGTCACAAGAACAAACAGTCTGATCCAAGAATATCCGAAAAGAGGATAAGATTCTCTTTAGATGAACATCATCATATCATAAGCTGCAAAGAGAAAGATTTTTTTGCTAGATCTGTTGAGGGCAGAACAATAACAAACAATATCTAATGGGAATTAAGACCAGAAGAACTAAAGCACAATGTTTAGTAGAAAGTGAGGGCAGAACAAGAACAAAAGCAAAATGTTTAGTAGAAAGTGAGGGCAGAACAAGAACAAAAGCAAAATGTTTAGTAGAAAGTGAGGGCAGAACAAGAACAAAAGCACAATGTTTAGTTGAAGTGTGAGCAGAACAAGAACACACGTACGATGTTTAGTAGAAAGTGAAAACAAAAGCACGATCTTTAATGGGAATTGAGAACAGAACAATAACAAAAGCAAAATCTCTAATAGGAACTAAGAGTAGAACAGGAACAAAAGCACCATGTTTAATAGAAAGTTAGAGCAGAACAATAACAAAACCAAAGTCTCTAATGGTCCATCTTGAATTCGTCGTTTATTATCTTCTAAAAAAAACAAACCAAACCAACATACGAACACTTAAACTCACATCAGTACACGTATGTTCGCTCTTTATTTTCCTTATGTCTTTTCTAATTCAGTCTGAACAGAGAAGGAAAGAAGTGTCCTATAAAAACAACGAAAAGCACCCGAATTTATGTTTAGTAGCACTTCCCGTGAAATGAATTTTTTCCCTGCTTTCTATTTTTACCCCTAAAGCGGACAGGAGAACAAACTAAGCCCAGACGGACCTATACATTACACAATAATCGATAAAGGAATATCTCTTTCTGTGCCAGCGCTGGGAGACAATACTAGGGCAAGCTTTTACTTTGTACTTCTGTTGACTGCTTCTTATATATATATATAGTTATTCTTTCACTCTATCATTGACTTTCTTTTATTTTGTGTAGAATCTTATTTTCCTGCTTCTTCAAATAAATACATATCATTATTTATCGTGCTCCTATTTCCTTGTTTCCTATTCTTTTTCACTGTTTTTCTTTCCTATTTCCTTGCTTCCTATTTTTTTTTTCACTGTTTTTCTTTCCTATTTCCTTGTTTCCTATTCTTTTTCACTGTTTTTCTTTCCTATTTCCTTGTTTCCTATTCTTTTTCACTGTTTTTCTTTCCTATTTCCTTGTTTCCTATTCTTTTTTTTCACTGTTTTTCTTCCCTATTTCTCTCTAAATGCCTTTCTTCTCCTTTTATATTTCCAACATCAAAGGCAGACAGATGGTGACACTTAGGACGTAGAGCTGGTGACATATTATATCCTACCTTCCAAAATCTTTGCTCCCGGAAAGAGACTTTCGTGTCACGTTAGCCTGACCAAGTCAGGCCAGGTAAGAGTGGAGCGGAATAAGAAACCATTGGCATTTCTGAACTGGAATGGATGCTCGTTATGAACATTTTTTTTTATCACGACATGAACTATAAACAAACCATTGATGGAGGACATCAACAGGCCAAGAAACAAACCTAACCAGTCAGTTGACGCCTTCACTCGCTGCCCGAGACTTTACGAGAATTTATTTGTATGTATTGTTCTCTTATGTTATGAATTTTTTTTAAAAGCCATAAACGTGTCTTCTCTTTTGGCGTAACTAGTTATATATATATATATATATATAATATATATATATATATATATATATATATATGAACCTTAAGTGCCCAGGGTACATGGGACTTCCGCAAGGGTTTTCCACAAATGCCTGTCCTTCGCCTTTTTTTCTGCTCTTGCCCAGTTGAGCCCTCTAGTGCTCAACATCCCTTCTGTTGTTCTTCTCCATGTCTCTTTTGGTCTACCCTTCTGCTTCCCTGTGGTGTCCATCTTAGTGCTATTTTTGGTAGTGAGTTGTCAGTCATTCGGAGCACATGTCCCAACCATCGCCAGCGTCTTTCCTCAATAATTTATATATATATATATATATATATATATATATATATATATATATATCTTCTTATCTTATCTTATATTTATCTTATATATATTTTTTAAAAATTTGTAACATGGCATTGAGATTTACACATAAATGTCCCGTACAGGACACAGCACTGCATTGCCTGCCCTCAGTTGGATTTAGATTTATACATGAATTTTTCACTCTGAACCTCGAGTACATTCATCATCATCATCATTATCATCATGCTCATCACTCCCTTGGGGGTATAGGCCACGGATAAAGTTTCTCCAGTCTTCCCTGGTCCTGGATTTGTTCTCCACTTCCTTCCATGTGTATCCCTTGTCTCTGAACACTTTCATAACTTCCCTTTCTCCAAGTAGTTTTAGGCCTTCGTTGATTTCTTCTTTTCCCTGGGGTGGAGGTGGGGTGGGGGGGATGGGGTCGGGGGTTCCATGTCAGTGGCTGCCTTGTTATTGATGGTGTCTGCTTTCTTCAGCATGTGGCCAACATACCTGCATTCTCTAGACACATACATACCTGAATACAATATCACTGCATGTTCACTCAGATCCACGGATCACCTTATGTAAACGTTTTTTTTTTAAATATGCTCCACATATTGTCTCCTTTAATGTCTCCATTCTCTCACGCTGGGATACAGACTTAGTAGTAGTTCCGGGTTTAATGTGTGATTGGTCATTTTCTCGCATCATTCGTGTCTGAGGCATGGCCGGGCTAGGTTGTGCAGTCAATTATTGCTGTAATTTATGTTATATTATGTGATTCGGGCGACTGATTGTTTAGTTATGATTTCTGTCCGTGCCCACCTCATGTGTTGTAGGTTTTGTGTCGTATGAATAAAGTTGTGATGTAGCCTTCGAGTAGTGATGTAATGTGTATTGAAGTTTCAGTTCTGTTAATAGTTAAGGTTGCAATAATACAGACAGTTTATTAAAGTGATTGCTTATTAAATATGTATGAGAAGAGCTGGAGAGACAAAAAAACCTTGTCAAAAAGATAAGAGAGAGACAATGTACTTTCATAGGACATGCAATGAGAAGAGGGGGCATTGAAAATATTATAACAACAGGAAAAATAGAAGGAAGAAGATCAAGATGAAGACCAAGAGAAATGATACTGGACAGTCTGACGGGATGGTGTGAGAGGAGATCACCAACTGAACTGATGGCCTGCATGAAGGATCGGGTACTCTGGGGAAGCATAATAGCCAACGCCAGTCGGCACGGCACATGATGATGATTAAATATGTGTGATTTCATTGTGAGCATTATTCATATTTTATTAGTACTGCATTCATGATCTTATATATGTGTGTGTGTGTTATTCATTAATATTGACTATGTGCTTGCTTGCATATTGAGTATAGCCATGTATGTCATTTGCAGCTATGACTGCTCAAGATTAAGTGCAAATGCAACCATAATATTATGGAGGCCTTGAGTTCGTCATATTAATATTGCAGGTCAGTGAATGGGCATTAATATATGGTATTATGCTTGGAGTTTTATGCATTACATTTTCACCCTCATCGATGCGTCATTATTGATCTTCCACTTATTGATTAATGTTGTCTTGTCGTTATGGCGGTTGTCAGTGCCAGTTGTTGTTGAGGTTTAATTATGATATTTTTAAAAATGATGTATTATTGATTACAAACTTACTGATTCACATTGCACGTGTCATGTGCACTGTTGTATGTCAGAAGTTCTGGCGATATTATTCACAATTAACATACAAAAGGCCAAGAAAGAGGGAACCTGGGAATGGTATGCGATAAGAGAGACAGAATAGGCACTTTAAGTTCTACAGTGCATAACAAGGGATTGTTTTTGGTCTAATGTCCATTTTTCTATAAAATAAATTCCTCTGAAGTAAATCTTGTAACCTTGCGCCAAGCAAGTTTTACGGTTAGCAACAGTGAGTAGACAACATAAGAACTAGCTGTAGCATGACAGCCATGAAGCTGGAAACATATCAACCTGGTCATTTCTTAAGTCTTACGAAGGAGAAAAATTTTGTGGCATCGCGGAACAAAGTTGCCTGTTCCACTTCAGCGAAGGATCACACATGAGCATGGACGACATCCACTAGATGTTAAAAGCAAAACCGTCAAAGGTTGGTAGGCAAAGCTTAAGGAGACTGGTACTGTTGGTGGCCTTTATAATAACTGGTAAGGACCAGTGTGGAATAAAGAGACTGCTGAGGTTGTATTAATGCATTTCAAAGCAGTCCTTATTAGTCAACTTGTGATTCAAGTGAACTTCACATACCTAACTTCACGTACCTAACTTCACATACCTAACTTCACGTACCGAACTTCACGTACCTAATTTCATATACCTAACTTCACATACACCAGAGCACAGTGGTTAAAATTTTGCACAAATGGCTTCTTTTACCTAATTACTAAGTACAATTCGTTCACACTCTGGAGCCTTTCGACCGATCCTGACAACCTACTTGTGCTACGGAGTTTCTGGGAGAAAATTATAAAGACAATGATTTACCTTAAGCGTGTTTGTTTTTCTGATGAGACTACCTTCCTACCTTGAGGAAGGTTGTTTTTCTGAAGAGATTACCTTCATACCTTGGCTAAGGTCGTTTTTCAAAAGAGATTACCTTCATACATTGAGGAAGGTTGTTTTTCTGATGAGATTACCTTCAACCTTGGGGAAGGTTGTTTTTCTGAAAAGATTACCTTCATACCTTGGGGAAGGTTGTTTTTCACGAGAATACCTTCATGCCTTGGGTAAGGTTCTTTTTCTGAAGAGATTACCTTCATGCCTTGGGGAAGGTTGTTTTTCTGATGAGACTACCTTCATATCTTGGAGAAGGTTGTTTTTCTGAAGAGATTATCTTCATACCTTGGGGTAGGTTGTTTTTATGATGAGATTACCTTCATACCTTCAGGAAGGTTGTTTTTCTGATGACGCTACCTTCACACCTTGGAGAAGGTTGTTTTTCTGATGACGCTACCTTTCATACCTCGGGGAAGGCAAAAAGACACAATATCAGTATTTGGTTCCAGAGAACAAACGTGTTGTGCTAGAGAAAGAGACGGACAGTCGAAAGGTGAATGTTTGGTGCGATCTAAACCGCAATAAAGTTATTCGACCTTTTTTTTTTTAAAACACACCCCACCATTTCAACAAATAAACACGCATGGACAATTTGGAGCCTTATGTTGCACGTCATTTAGAAGAGTTTCAGCCATGGGTTGTTTTTCAACAAAATGATGCACCCCCCCCCGCTCAGTTTTTGTTATTTGTCATTTCCTAGATGCAAACTTTCCAAACTGATGGATTCAGAGAGATGGTCCAACGCCATGACAAACCACGCTCACCGGATATTACCCATTTTTGCTTTTTATTTTTTTAATGGGGATATATTAAAGACAAAGTGTTAAGTTCAATAGTTCCTGATGTTGAAAGTCCGAAGGCATGGATAACGGATGCTCTAACGACAGTGACTAAAGAGATGTTGAAGAAATGGCAAGAAATCGAGTACCGCTAGCCGTTCTTCGGGTAACGAAGGGAGGCAATGCTGAAGTGCGGGAAGAAATTAAGCACAGCTTTTTGCGCCTGGGGTAAACTTGACTAAAAACCGCACGTCTGTACCGAGCATAGTCTTTGTGTAACAACAATAGTTTGAAATCAAGGAAGTAGCTTCTGCTCGTCTTGTATATTACTTGAATCCCTATCACTTACTTGGAAGCTGAATAATGAAGACTACGATGATGATGATGATGATGATGATGATGATTATACGGATACTTTCTTTGGACCTGAGTATTGTATAACAGTCTATTTTTAAAACCAACATTATCTCCTCCATTAAAAGGCAACAAAAAAAAAACATGACAGAACTGGACTGTAATCAAACAGTATGATCTCATTCGCTCGGGTTATAAAAGTTTTCCAATCATTTCAGCATCAGATCCGTCAGAAGCTATCTAAATGCTCATAAACAAATCGAAAAAAAAAGCCCAGCGCAGTCCACTGACCTCTTTGATTTGATTTATTCGAGAACAGTTTCCCGTCCCCCCCAAATATCTTCATGTCCTCTCGATAATTATAAGCATGATCATACGTGTAGCCGCACTCACGCATGCTATATTCGCCTTTATAAATCCAGTCATCTCGTTAACAAACGTGAGCCTGCATTACCAGGCATTAGAGCCCTGGTCGCTCTGGAAGAGGACTGGCGAGGGCTCCATGAAGAACGCCGCATTAAGCGGAGTTTGGCTGTAACCCCAGTATAATCCACGCCATATCTGGGCAGTAATGACAAGATGGACGCGTGATCATGAAAAACTGCTCTAGAGATATTGATACGGACGAGAAAGGCGAACGACACCCTCAGGAAATCAGTTATTCTGGTCAAGTTGGCGCAGGCCGCGCGCTGTCAGCCATAACGTCGGGTGAAGATTTTCATATTAAGGGAAACTGATGGCAGACGGTTGCTCACTTTAAGTGAAAGGGTCATTTTTCTTTTCTCTTAAAGAAGAAGAAGAAAACTACTTTGACCTCAGCCATAATTCTGGAGCAATATTTTTTTTGTGTTTTTTGAGAACAGTCGAAGCGGTTTCTTGTTTCTTGTTTGTCTTGGTCTGATTTTAGCAAGCGGAATCCTTCACTTTCATCGAAATAAGAGATGCTTTTGAGTTGTTTCAGGTCACCTTGTGGTGACAGACAATGCTATACAGAATCTTATTGCTGTGCTATGTGCGTATGAAACTTGGACAATTAGCTAACAAAAAAGATTAAAACGAAGTCGTAAGCAAAATAATAATTTTTTTTTTTGAGAGTCAGAAAAGCATACGAAGAAATCCCCCCCCCCCAAAAAAAAAAATAAATGTGAGGAACAAAGAATATTAGTTTAACTTGTAAGAGAAAGATAATCATAATTTAAGTTTTGCATGTCATGAGAAGATGGAAATCAGCTGATCTGGAAATCACGAAAAGGAACTTTTTTTTTTTTTTAAAGGAAAGAGGAGAGGAAGCGCCAAAGAAAAATATAAAAAGAAATGATTAAATGGCACGTGTATTTGAATTAACTGGAAACACCAGGAATTTGGAAAAATAAGGGACGCATAACCGCCATCGATCTTGAAGTAAAAAAAAAAAGTAAAGGTAACCCTGTCATGCCTTAGAGGCACATAGGGATATGGTGTTAGTGCCCATATTTTCCTTGACCTGTCAGCACACTAGAGGGTGATATGGTCAGTATCACGCCTGGCCGCCTTTCCTTCCCCAACTTCAGAAGACTTCGGGTACCCATTTCTACAGCTGGGTGACTGGGGTGCCTCCGGCCGGATTCGAACTCCCGACCTTCGCCATGAGAGACCAGTGCACTAACCACTTCGCCACTCCACGGCATTAATGTTGAGGGCACGGGTAGCGCTTTCCAACTGCTTTCTGCTCATAATTTACACTTAACTGTAGACTAGAGTGCAGAAAGATAAACAAAGTTTGTAACTTCTCTATGGAGACAAAGAATACATAGAGCACTCCATCCCCAGGTGCAAAGACGCGGTCCGTTGTGGCAGTCAGCGACACATGGCTGACACGCGAGTGCCAGGGTTGGCGAACCATAGCTGACCAAGACCATGTCCCACTTCTCCGTTTGTATCCCAGTAACAGGTCTAGCCTGGGTACCTATGCAGGAATGGCCGTGCTCCCTCCCCTCCCCCTTTTCCATGGCGGTGGATTATGCTAAAGAAGCACCGCACGTCTACTTTTTAGCTCTGCCCAGAAACTGAAAATATAGCACCTATAAACCTGCTCTCACACCGACACGATATACTTCAACATTTTCACTGCATCTAATGCACAAAATACCAGCTCTCACCTGGAAGAGGAAGAGGAGGAGGAGGAAGAAGAAGACGAAGAAGCAGAAGCAGAAGAAGAAGAAGAAGAAGCAGAAGAAGAAGAAGAAGCAGATGAAGAAGAAGCAGAAGAAGAAGTAGAAAAAGAAGAAGCAGAAGAAGAAGCAGCAGAAGAAGAAGCAGAAGGAGAAGAAGCAGAAGAAGAAAGAAGAAGCAGAAGAAAAAGAAGAAGAAGAAGAAGATCATCTAACAATGTAATGATAAACTCACTGGCCGTGATCAAACAGAATTTAAAAATAAGAGTATGGTTTTGGAGAAATTTATTAGGTCAGTGCAAGGTAATAAGAAAGAAACAAAAGCTTTGCTCATTAGTTGTCATTCTAGATGCAATACGGTTCTCACTTCTCATCTTCTTGTCTTTTAGTATGTAAACATAAATAACATACATGGCGGAATCAGTTTAGTTTTCTACGTACATAATGTAAAAAGATAATGAAGACCTAGTAAAGCATTAAATACAACATCTTAGTGACAAGACTACAAAGTGGCAATTAGACCTCTACGTCTTAGTAACAAGACTACAAAGTGGCGTTTAGACTTCTACATCTTAGTAACAGGACTACAAAGTGGCGTTTAGACTTCTACATCTTAGTAACAGGATTACAAAGTGGCGTTTAGACTTCTACATCTTAGTAACAGGACTACAAAGTGGCGTTTAGACTTCTACATCTTAGTAACAGGACTACAAAGTGGCGTTTAGACTTCTACATTTTAGTAACAAGACTACAAAGTGCTATTTAGACTTCTACATCTTAGTAACAGGATTACAAAGTGGCGTTTAGACTTCTACATCTTAGTGACAAGACTACAAAGTGCCATTTAGACTTCTGCATCTTAATGACAAACTACAAAGTGGCATTTAGACTTTTGCATCTTAGTGATAAGACTAAAAAGTGGTATTTAGACTTCTGCATCTTAGTAACAAGACTAAAAAGTGCCATTTTGACTTCTGCATCTTAGTAAAAGGACTACAAAGTATCATGTAAACTTCTGCATCTAGTGACAAGACTACAAAGTGGCATTTATACTTCTGCATCTTAGTGACACGACTACAACGTGGCATTTAGACTTCTGCCTCTTTTTTCTTTCAAAATACAGCATAAGAATGGAGAGGGGGAAAAAAAGAGAGAATATATTATATGAGTAAAGATAACACAGTAGATAACTGAGCTGTAAGGTAAATGTAAAAGATATTCCTAATGTGCCATCTACGCACACTCAAAGGAAATATGCTAATGTCTATTTTCCTTGACCTGACAGTACATTATAAAGCGATCACATGGACTTTATGAAAATGGGGGGGGGGGGCGGGGGGGGGGGGGATAAGATAACTTCGAACAGAAACCAGTTTAGAAGATACACGTGGACAAAACCTTTGCATGTACGAACACTAGGTAAAAATAACTAAAAACATAAAGAGCAGATTTAGAATCTGTGGCTATTTGTGTGGTTAGTGCACTTGCCGGATAATCAGATGGCACCTGGTTGGATTTTACAATCGGGTAGAGTTTTTTTTTTTTTCGGTCCGACTTCCACTGGGGTGGTTAACCCATTTTCAAAACGTGGGTTCCTGGGGTTTCCCTAGGAAAAACAATGGCATCCCTATCTCAAATGCTGTAGTGGCCTAGAAATGTGAAGGCACTAACACTTCACATTGTCGTGGCATTTCGAAATTGTTACTCTTTTACTAAGATCACTTAATTGCTCAGAGATTGTCGTACAGCGGAGGTCTTTGAAAAAATGTGTACTGACATCAAGAGGTAACGACAAAGATGACATCACGAGGTAACGGCAACGATGACATCACGAGGTAACGACAAAGATGACATCACGAGGTAACGACAAAGATGACATCACGAGGTAACGACAAAGATGACATCACGAGGTAACGACAAAGATGACATCACGAGGTAAAGGCAAAGATGACACCAGTAACGACAACGATGACATCACGAGATAGCGACAACACAGAAGAAAAGAAACCGTGAAGAATGCAAATGTCTTCGTCGTTTCCCCTCAAAGGTCCGTTTGGTCGCGTTGTTTCCAATTTCCGTCTTTTGGGCCCAGCAAAACCGATTTCGCCTTCTGTATCTTTTTTTTTTTTAGAGCTGGATTCGCCTTTCCATTGCAGTCCCTATCCACTTAGCCAGACCAGTGTTTGGTTCTAGGGGCAACCCTGGGAGTTAGAATAGGGTCTTGCTCGGCAATGGCTTGCCAACCCTGACGCAGGCTACGGTTCGCTGATCGCTACCTCATGAATAATGAGTTGGACCCTCCGCCTTAACCCCCCCCCTTTCCCCAAAACAAAAAAAATCACCCCCAACCCCCCAAACTTTCTAAGATCCGAAACTGGTAATGATTAATACACTCTTTCCAGGAAAACCTCTACTCCCTTCCCCTACCAAGTCCCCCCTCTCTCTCTCTCTTTCTCTCTCTCTCTCTCTCTCTCTCTCTCTCTCTCTCTCTGCCACAGCGTTCCCCCTCGACCTATATTTTCTGGAATTAAACGAAAGATCTTCATTTATAACAATCATGTCTGTTAAATGTTGATACATCCTACTTAATCTCCTTGTTTTATGCACCATTACTCCGCACAGCCCGGCCAAGACGCTCCTCAAGGCTAGCGATATTGACACGTGCAGTGCACACATATTCCAACTTCCTGTTGAGTCGTATCAGGTTGCTATCTTCGTTTTGTCTTCCATCTTCCATATTTTCCTTGTTATTCCCACACAACTGACTCATCACTGCTGTCCTCTCATTTTTTTTTAAAAAGCAAAATAAATAACGAAACAAATAAAGAAACAAAATATTGTATGAGAACGGGGGGGGGGGGGGAGGATGTCATCGGGGATGGATTTAAGGATGAAAAATAAAATAAACGGAAGGGGGAACTGGTGAGACACAACGGGGAGAATCGGTAAAGAGGTTGGCTTTCTAAAAATGTTAAATTAAAATCGAAACGAAACAAAACGGCTCTTTCCAGTTTAGAGCTCTCCACCGCCCATAAATGACAGATGCCAGGCGCAGACCGCGCAGAAATTAAAGCTCGTGTCTCGGGTTAGCGTCTCTCGCCGGGTCGGCAGAATGCTACTGCTCCCCTGAATAAACTGAACATGAATTAGAGGGTGAGGATCCCAGACTGTTGGGGGAGGGTATGCTGTAAGTTGTAGGTTTTGTTCATCACCCCCTCCCCTCCTATAGTTTGGGGGGGGGGTAAGAGAATTATGATATTAATGACTGTATGACGCCTGTTAGAGTGTGTAAGAGCAAGTGAATTGGGAGAGAGAGAGAGAGAGAGAGAGAGTCTTGTTTTGTCTTGTCTTGTGTCTCCCTGGAGATACGAGCTGGTATTGCAGCCGGTGCTGTGGAGTTGTTGATACACGGCATCGTATCGGCCCTGGGGGGTGGGGGGGGGGACCGGGGCGGGTTACGGCGGCTAATTTTGTTTTCAGTCCCTGAGTACAGCTAAAAAAAGCAGTAAGGTGAGCAATGCTTCTTTAGCAGACTCCACTACTAAGGGGACTATGGCGATCTCTGGCCCGTTAGCCAATGGAGAGGTGGGACAGGATCTTGGTCAACTATGGTCGCTAACCTTGACGCTAGCATGTCAGCTCTGGGTCGCTAATTCCAAAAACGAGAGAGAGAAAGAGTGAGAAAGAGACAGAGTGAGAGACAGGGGAGGGAAGGTAGAAAGGAAGAAAAGGGATTAGGGGTTGGAAGAGAGAGCTATGAAAGATCTTCAGAAAAAAAAAGCAGTGGCTGATAAGTGCAGGAAACAAGTTCCGCCAGACAATGGAAAAGATGTCTATACGGGTACCAGGTCAGAACCTCTGAAAACAAGACACCAAGTCCTCAGGCTGGTATTATGTGTACGACATCAATTTCTCAGTTCCACCAGTCTTTGACTTCACTCGAGTGTCGAAATTTGGACCGAATACATTCGCCCTGTCCTTGGTAGCAAATCTGCTGGTGATTCTTGATTTACCACGTGAGACCAGTTTCATTTCTGTATCCATTCGTGTTTGCATTTGATTGGCTGACGCTAGCCACTCAGTAAATTCTATCAAGTTTTGTGCAAAGAGAATGTCAGAACTGCTTCTATGTCCTCATGTACAGGAGATTTAGACTGCGAAAATTGATCTAGAAGACTCGTAGCTACGGTATATTCACTGGTTCGGAGCCGCTGCCGGAGTTGACAAGCGGTTTGATTTCCTTCATGAGCAGCGGACATTGTCGCAGATCATCCCTGGAGGAAAGCTGCAGACCTGAACTTTCCACGCCGGAAAGAGACAAGAACTTCTGAATATATTATGAAAGAAGACTGCGCTTTCCACTCTTTTCCAAAGAACATTCCAAACTTGCGGATTCTTCGAGAGTTTACGGCCACAAAGAACAAAGATGGGGAAACTAATGCTCGAATGGCAACAGGATTCATGGAGATTACTGGACTTCATTCAAAGAAGCGAAGAAGAAGAAGAACACAACAACAACAACAACAATAAGAACAAGAAGAAGAGGAGGAGGAGGCAATGGAGGGGGAGGAGGAAGAAGAAGAAGAAGAATTATATTATATCCCTGTGGATTTCCATTCATCATCATCATCATGTGCCGTGCCGACTGGCGTTGGCTATTATGCTTCTCCAGAGTATCCGATCCTTCATGCAGGCCATCAGTTCAGTTGGTGATCTCCTCTCACACCATCCCGTCAGACTGTTCAGTATCATTTCTCTTAGTCTTCCTCTTGATCTTCTTCCTTCTATTTTTCCTGTTGTTATAATATTTTCAATGCCCCCTCTTCTCATTGCATGTCCTATGAAAGTACATTGTCTCTCTCTTATCTTTTTGACAAGGTTTTTTGTCTCTCCAGCTCTTCTCCTACATTCTTCATTAGTTATGTTTGCTGTCCAGGGAATTCGCAACATTCTTCTAATAAACCACATTTCTGCTGCTTCCAATGATTTTTGTGCAGACTTGCCTATTGTCCATGATTCACTTCCATATAACAAGATAGGTTCAATATAGCATTTTAGGACTCGTTTTCTAACATTCATTGATAAAGATGTGTTAGCTAATATGTTTCTCATTCTCTGAAATGCAGTCTTTGCTTGGCCTATTCTGTTCCTAATTTCTGTTCTGTATTTCCCATCTGAAGTTATTACTGCTCCAAGGTATTTTAATTTCTGCACCTGCTTTAGAATAGTTCCGTTTCATTTTATACTGCATGCTGGTGGATTCTGTTTCTTAGATATAACCATAGTCTCTGTCTTTTTGATGTTCAAAGTAAGGCCTTTCTGTTCACTTTCTTTGGCGACTTTATCCAAGAGATTTTGCAGGTCTTGTTGGTTCTCAGCTATCAGTACTGTGTCGTTAGCATACCGAAGGTTGTTAATATTGTATCCTCCAATTTTTATGCCTGGTTCTGTGATGATTGTTCTTAGAATATTCTCGCTATACAGAGAAAAAAGGTCTGGAGATAGTACATATCCTTGTCGCAACCCTTCTTTTATAGGTTGATATTTTCCAGTTCTATTTTCAACTCGAACTGCTGCTTCTTGCTACCAGTATAGATGTTTTACAATCCTCAAGTCTTTGCCGTCTATATTGAT
Source organism: Achatina immaculata (assembly GCA_009760885.1). NCBI lineage: Eukaryota > Metazoa > Mollusca > Gastropoda > Stylommatophora > Achatinidae > Lissachatina > Lissachatina immaculata. The sequence goes on from CM019716.1 coordinate 12,780,047, forward strand.
GTCTTCAAGCATTTTAACAATTTAATTATGTTTCATCTTGTCAAATGCCTTGGTGTAATCAATGAAGCATAAGTAGAGGTCTTTCTGTACTTCTAAAGCTCTTTCTGTTAGTGTTCGTAAAGCATAAATGGCATTGTGTGTTCCCTTTCCTTCAACAAATCCAAACTGTTCATCTGCTATTTCCATTTTTATCTTTTTCCATGTTCTTCTCATAATTATTCTCAGAAGTAGCTTCGTTATGTGACATGAGAGGCTGATAGTCCGGTGGTCGTCACATTCCTTTGCACCTGGTTTCTTTGGTAGTGCTATAAACGTGGATTTAATCAGGTCACTAGGAATATATCCACTGTTGTAAATGTCATTCAGTAACTTGGTTATTATTTTTATTCCTGTCTCCTCTAGTGCCTCTATTTCTTCTATTGTATATTATCAGGCCCAGTCGCTTTTCCTTTCTTCATGTGTTTGATGGCATCTATGATTTCATCTTCAAGTATTGGTGGTTCCCTCACAGTTTTTAGTATCTGGTGTTAATTCTGGTCTGTCTCCTCCATATAGCTTACCGATATACTCTGTCCACCTGTCCACAATGTCTTCTTTTCCCATTAACATTTTACCTTCTTTCGATTTCAGGCATCCTGGTGTATATTTTGTTTTCCTGCCTGTGAGTTAATTAATTCGTTTGTGCATGTTTTTGCTGTCTTTAATATGAGAGTCCTCTATCTGTCTGCGCTGCTCATTTAACCACACTTCTTTTGCTTCTCTGCATTTGCGTCTTATTTCTTTATTTATCTTGTTATATTTTTCCTCGTTATTTTTACTCCTCCTCCTCTTGTCCATCAGTCCTAAGATGTCGTCTGTCATCCATTTATTTTTAGGGGCTTCTTTTTTTGGTGGTATTATCTCCTTAACAGTTTGGTGGATAGAATCTCTTAACATTGCCCATTGTTCATCTATACTATTTATCTTTGCTATTGCTTTGTATCTATTTGTTATAATAACTTTGTATTGTTCTCGCAGTTCTTGGTTATTTTTAAGAAGTTCTATATTCAGTTTGATGTTTCTCACTTTTCTGCCTGCTTTCTTTAGTTTTATTCTAACTTTTGCACAGAGTGGATCATGGTCACTATTGCAGTCAGCTCCTGGCATGGTTCCATTGGATGAGATTTTGATGATGTACTCATTCATGTCTACGCCCATGTCAGTGACGCATGTCTACGCCCATGTCAGTGACGCATGTCTACGCAGATAGTTTCTCCATATGGTACATCAATCTCATTCACGTGTTACTCTCAGCAGCTATTATTTACTTTTTCCATTGCATCACCACTATAGAAGAGTGATATAATCAACTGTATGGATCTTCATTTACGCAGAAATAGACAGCTGTTCATAACATGGAGGCATCAAAGTGATGCAGTGTTAGCTCCCACATTTTTTCTTGACCTGTTCCACGCCACTGAGGCATCAGAAAGGCACGGTCTACATGACTCCCGACCGCCCTTCATTTTCCAGCCCCAGAAAGAGCCAGGTACCTGTTTCTACATCTGAGTCCCTGGGATGCCCCAGGACCAGATTGAAGCGCCATTATAAACAAGTAAACTAAACCACTCTGCTACACAACAGATGTTTATTTCTTGTACAACTCGCGCCTGTTTTCATTCATTTTCTATTATTTATCCTCCGTGCCACTGCCCCATAATAGAACATCTGATATGACCTCAGAAATTGCTGAGAGTCTGGCTCTTTCCATCTTTCCCTGCTCTCTCATCCGTCTTGGAGGGGATACACCCAGGGATCACCGTGTACGGCTACCGGAGAACGTGTTAAGGGAAGGCCAGTAAATCTCTGCGGAGTTATTCATCATAATTACGGCTGATTAGGCCCGCAAAAAAAAAAAAAATCACATTTGCCATCCTCATACCTGTCAGCTGGTTCTGATGTTTCTGGACGTTTCCCTCCGCGCAGGCTGAGAGTTCTTCTTCTTTTTTTTTGTGTGTCTTGATGTGAACGAAGATAAGAGCTGAGGAAAGGGGCCAGCTTGCAGAATTCGGAAATTATCTTCAAACTCGTAAGATCTGCTGGAAAACTTTCTCTAACACTTTGTAGTATTGATGTATATATGCATGTGTGTAAGTAAGAGAGAGAGGGAGAGAGGGGGAGAGAGAGAGTGTCTGTGAATTTGGAGGAGGGGAAGTAGTGAGTGCGTAAACAAAGGAAAAAAAATAATTTAAAAAGAGATGAAAAGATAAAACAGAAACGCACAATTCAGAGACATTTTATGTGTATTGTAGATTATTTTGTATGTATTGTAGATATTTTGTATGTATTGTAGATTATTTTGTATGTATTGTAGATATTTTGTATGTATTGTAGATTATTTTGTATGTATTGTAGATTATTTTGTATGTATTGTAGATTATTTTGCATGTATTGCAGATTATTTTTTATGTATTGTAGATTATTTTGTACGTCATTCATTCACTCATTTTCATGTCCCTTGCGGAACTTTGCCTCCCTAACAGCACTCCTGTAGGCCTCTCGGTTGTGAGCAAGATGGCCTGCTGCTGATGTATCCATTTGCAGATCATCAAAGATGTCTTGCAGCCATCTTCGCCTTGGTCTTCCTCTCTTTCTTTTCCCCATTCTGTACCCTTCCAAAACGATCTTCTCTAGATTATCATGACGTTTAATGTGTCCAAAATATAAAGACTATGGTGAAGATGGTTGCAAGACATCGTTGATAATCTGTGAATGGATGCATCAGCAGCAGGGCATCTTGCTTACAACCGAGAGGCCTACAGGAAAGCTGTTATGGAGGCAAATTTCCGCAAGGAACATGCAAATAACTGAGTGATATTCAGTGACAAAGATACATTACACAATATTTTTCTCATTTGTTTGAAACCTGTTTTCATCTGCCAAATTTTAGTCTTAATGTCAGAATTTAAGCAAGGGAGTAATATATATGAAACGAATGTGAGTGAAAATAATAAATGACGCCTATGTACGAGGAATAATATGAGAAGTCTATTTTCCATCTCATTGTTACTATCCACTTTTATGTAGCAAAACCATTGAGACATGTCAGAAACTATATGTCTTCTTGAAATCGTAAGGTATTTATGAAAAAAAAAACTAAACGAAAATAGATTTAGCTTATCAAAAATGGGACGAAAGCAGAAAAAAAAACCAAAGTTTATTTCATTTCAGAACTGTTCTACACGAAAAGAAAACATTTCTATTATCCTGCATGATTCAAACAAAAGTCATTAAGATTACCTTGGCCCCCTTTTCCCGCTAAAAATGTCCAGTCTGCATTATCCCACGAACACACCCAGTAAACATAGCTAAACTCCTCCAAGGTCCATAATATGAAACCTTCAGCACGTTGTAAGCTATTCTATAACCAGCTACAACAAATTCCGTACCCGGTAGAGAACAACACCATCTTCCACTAATATGTTAACTCCGGCAGTGTTATTAAATGAGATTATACAGCGAACTCGATCTTTAGCTAAAATTTCCAACATAAGCTACGCCACAAGGCCGCATTTTGTAACTGCACTATCACTGCATTTTATCTGAAGTGCGATCCGCGTTGTCATACACCACTTAAATGATGGTATATTTATAAGACTGCGTACATAGTTTCCATGTACATTTGTATCCATCATTTTGTTGACTTTCACTAAAGCTACTGCATCATTACGTCGGTATGTCTTTCACAGTTATCCTATTTGTTTTCCCATTATTAAGTATTTGAACTCCGCTTCTTCTCGCTGCGCATGTTGTAAAACGTGCCACTTTCTTGTAATTTTAAATATATATCCATTTGCAAAATTGAGATTTTAGCATACATTCTTCATTATTTTAGCATTCAAGGAACTGCTATAAACCGTGGAAGTAGAAGCCTCACATTCCAAAGTTCTACAATATCTAACATCTACATTATTCAAAACCCTCTTAGAAGACGGAAGGTATCATAACTATTAAGGCAGATGTTTGTACATGGTAATGGCGACAGATCAAGGTAAAACAAACAGAACCGAAAGAAGACAAAGGATCCTCTATGTCCCCCTGACACTTTGCATGCCTTGGGGGTGTGAAGTGTGGTGCTTTCATATTTCTAGGCCAGCATGTGTCGTCGATGCTTTTGTTTTCCTAGGGAAACCCCAGGTACCTATTGAGTTGACCCCGGGTACCTGTTGGTCTGTAAAGATTCTGGCGAATTCGAATCAGGGGCCTTCTAAATGGCAAGTGAGTGCACTAACCGCTACACCACCGTTGTGCATAATGTAATAATATAACATTTTATTATGGCATATTAAGATGCATCCTTCTTCTTCTTCTTCGAACAGTTCCAAACGTTGACTTGTATACTTTTGAAGTAGTTGATGGTCATCTGAAGGGCGTGGACAGTTTGTTTTGGAGCAGTGTGATCGTTGGCCATGTTTGCCTTCTCTGTTGCTGACATACTGGGCACTCCTGCAGTACGTGGTCTGCTGTCATCCTACTGGTGCCACATGCACATTCATCAGTTACTCCTATCTTGAATTTGTTGTACGGATGGTATCTTAGCCTCTTGTGCCAGGGTACGCAGATGATGATGACTTGTTCTTCTCTGTTTACATAATAGTAGGCATTATTCCTTTGGAGGGCTGTGCTCTCTCTCTCTCTCTCTCTCTCGTTCTCTCTCTTTCTCTCTCTCTCGTTCTCTCTCTTTCTCTCTCTCTCTTTTTCTCTCTCTTTCTCTCTCTCTCTTTTTCTCTCTCTTTTTCTTTCTCTCTCTCTCTCTCCCATTTTTAGCTTTTTTGACCTCCTCAGATGACATGCTGGTGGTCATCTGTGGTAGTTTACCTCCTTCTTTCGCTAGGGTGTCTGCTGTTTCTTTTCCGGGTACATCACAACGGGATGGGACACGCTGGCGAAGATGCCTTCAACACAAAACAATACTGAAAGAAAAATTACTAAAAAAAAAAAAAAATTACAGATCCAAAACAGAACAAGAATGTCGATAACATAATAACTGCCAGCCAGTAGTAGACGGTAAAAATGGTTTGAGTTCAAATTCCACTGACGTCTGTAGAACTTCCTTCCATCCGTATGGCCCTTACAAATCTGGAATTATAATGACATACGCCAGGTCTCAAGGGGGATAACTAGCGAGAAACAACGTAACAGTATCTCGGTTTATTCGCTCTTGGCCATCCTCCCCACGAGACGTGCGGTGCGAAACAATGCTATATTAGAAGTTATAACTTGATGACGGACTCTCCAGAGAGTTCCGGTCTCAGAATAATGTCATACATTCCATTCCTCAGCCTCTGTATGCCATTGTTTCGTAGAAATCCAAAATAATGGTAATCTCCCTTTAAATCGGAAAATATGGAGAACTTGCTCGTGAAAGGGACTGGAAAATTGGTCACTTCATGATCATAACGACGGAAGTCACGTTGTTTCTCGTCAGGGCGAGAATATATTGTCAGCTTTTTACGAGCGCATTACAGGTTGATCGTTGTAACGCGAGGAGAATAGCGGAACGAGGTTATGAGTTACGACCTTCTCTCGCCTAGTACTCGCAGTGGGCAACCACTTCTTTCCTCACACGGTAATCCGTTGTTAAAGGAGGACGAGGGGGAGGAGGAGGAAGAGGAGGAGGAGGAGGAGGGCGTTCTTTCCTTTCTGTGCTTAATGCGAATATTATTAGCATGTGATTGTGATGTTTTGTTTTGTTTTTTTGTGTGTTGTTTTGTTGCTCGAATCATGCGAAGTTTGTTACGAGGAACAGGAATAGAGTACACTGTATATGTAAAACGTAATGGGGCAAACCGATAGACAGACAGTAACCCATAGAGAGATAGACAGACAGACAAACATTTAGATAGACAGACAGACAGATAGACAAATAGACAGACAGACAGATATATAAACATTTAGATAGACAGACAGACAGATAGACAAATAGACAGACAGACAGATAGATAGACAGACAGATAGATAGATAGATAGATAGATAGATAGATAGATAGATAGATAGATAGATAGATAGATAGATAGATAGATAGATAGATAGATAGATTTTTCTTATTCCAAGTCACTTGGTCAGTCCGCCGAGTTATTTTTCTCTTGGCCTTTCTCTTCTTCTTTGTCCCCTTGTATTTGTCAAGCTCTCTGACTGCTCATGACGCGTCCAAGAAGTTCTGTTGACCGTCTGAAAAAGTGAATAGGAAAGGAAGAAAAAGGTATAAGACTTCCGTAACACGGGAACAAGACGCGGACAAAAGTAAACAGTGGAAACAGTGAATAGAAAAAGACGACACTCAGTGACGCTGAGATTTAGGTAATACAAAGATAGGACAAGTAGTATGGTCCAGTGATATCAAAACGGTGATTGGACGTTGACACGTGTAAAAAATAGAAAAGACGAATAGAAAAGGCAGACACAATGAAAAAGCCAGGACACAATAAAATATCCGACATGAAAGAGCAAGATAATGACTTAAGTAAATAACAATTCTATAGATGAAACTGACACAGACTGACACGCGTTAGGAGACGATTGCACACATTTTTAAATACAGGAGTGACCAACTCGGCCAGCTGACCAATTAAATATTTAGAGGCGTGGCCTATTGGACAATTGACTTACGACATATAAGTCATGGGGCAGTTTGAATGAGGGACAATCAGAACGCTCATGGGAACCAGTGGACATCTGATGGGTGGAGCCAAAATACTTATTGGTCAATCCATCAAGCTGGACTTGAAGGTAAAAAGATGAGCGGAGAGACAGGGGAGAACCAAGAAGTACGGAAGTAGAGAAGAGGAGACAGTGGAGGGAGCCCGAAGACAGAAGAACAGACAATCAGGCACGAAGAAGCACGGAAGTAGAAGAGAGACAAGAGAGGTTGAAGAAGGACAAAAGTCCTGGAGAGAGGAGAGTGGGCCGAAGACGGAAGAACATACAATCAGAGAACCAAGAAGAAGAAGAAGTAGAGGAGAGAGGAGACAGAGGACGGAGCCCGAAGGCGGAAGAACAAACCAAGAAGTACGGAAGTAGAGAAGAGAAGAACAGCAGAAGAAGAACACACACCAGAGAAGACACGAGAGAGAAAGAAGGCGTAGGTAACGACAGATGGAACAGATGGACAATTAGAGCAATAGATACTCAGGAAAAGCAGTTTTGAAGAAATAGTTTTAGAACAGATTGAATATGTGTTTCAGATGATTCAAGTGATTACGAAGAATTGATACTTTTGAAACTTCGAGTTCAGTGATTTAGTCGTGTAATTGATTGACCACGTGCTGCAGATCTGATATAATACTGAGTTAGAAAATGTTCTCGTATCAAGTGTAGAATATTGTGAAGTTGAGAACATTGCCGAAATGCTGTATGTAGAATATGATAGAGTTTGATATTGTGAACAAATGATTAAGTGATTCAATTCAAGTGACGTAGTCGACAAACCATCTTGAACTTATTTGTTAAAATAAATAAATTCTGTAGAGAACATTTCATCGGACTTGCTGTGGTCGAGTGAACATTGTAATGTTTGTGAAACATGTGGATGTGTTAATCAAAGAGCATCTTTAACTTCAATTCTATAATATGGAACTATTCAGAAATATATGATGTGCAGTCATCAGTGTTATACCTGGAGGTTAGTTAGTCTCAGAAATAAACAACACAATCTCGGCCACCTTCCATGCATGTCGTAAAAGACGACTAAGGGCGTTTGGCAAGGAGGCCAGCAACCCGTCCTGTAAAGAAGAAGTGGAAAAGAAGGTTAAGTACAGTCACCAGAGGCTGAAAAACAACGCTTGGCTTCTATCCCTGTCTGTATGTCAGCCTGAACAAGACCACACCCTACCATAGCAAGCACAAGGTGATGAGGTCCATGGCCAGGAGAACAACCGCAAGAACTTCAGTAACAAGCAAGTATCGTTTCTGAAATTCTCGTACCTATAATCCCTGAACATGCTGATCGCCCAGGAAGGAAAATACTGGAACCCCTACCTCGAAATCGTTTCACACTACGCTACTGGAGGTTCTTTCAGTTTGTCTTGTGGAGCCAGAATACACGAGAGTAAAGATACTGGTTAATGAATGCAGCAACAACGACCCAGCCAAAAAAAAAAATTACTGTGAAATGCTGAGAGTGTCAACAGTTTTAGAGACAATTAGAGTAAAAAATTTGAATTAGAGAGCATACATTTCCTTTGTATCAGCAGCAGGACATCTTGCTTACAATCGAGAGGCCTACAGGAAAGCTGTTAGAGAGGCAAAGTTCCGTAAGGGACATGCAGATGACTGACTGAGTGAGTGAAAACATTCAATATTTGAATTGTTCAGATCACCCGTGATACCATTCCCGGAGGACTATAAATTATATTGGCTTAACGGGTTGGGAAAACTGCTCGATGGCATAGAAACAGCCCAAAAGCAAGCAGAAAACAGACCACGTCAAGAACACCACAATGCTTAATTACCAACACGGTGAGTCCAAGTTTCAGAGCGCCAAGCAGAAGTCCAGACGGGAAAAAAAAACTGGCGAAAGAAAATAGAATCTGTGAACTTTGAAAAGAATGGAAGGAAACTTTGGAAGTTGATCAAACACTTAAATGATGAGAGAACTAAAAGAAGTACAAGGATCATACTAACAGGGGATGGGAAACCCTTACAGGTGAGCAAGCAGCATATCACTTTGCTCACATGTCTGCGCAAGACTGCAGCAGCACTGGTGTTCACCCTGAGAAACAGGTTAAGTGCATACACTGACCAGCAGAAAGAAGAGGAGCAAGGCAGAAAATCGCAAGTCATGGAAGCGCCAATCACACACAGTGAATTAAAACTAGCAATCTGTAGATTTAAAAGAAGGAAAACACCAGGACCAGATAGAGTGACCACTGAAATGATTAAGAACCTAGCAGTGAAAAAAAAAAAAAACTCTTGGATATTTTCAGTATAATTTGGACCACAGGGGGGCTACCTTTAAGTCTGAAAAGAAGCAAGCAGTTTACCGCTGTTAAAGCCAGACAAATACAGGCCTTAAGTTACAGGCCTGTCAGACTCACCAGCTTCCTCTGCAAAATGACGAAACCCATCATTGACCAAGGCTAAAATGATACCTGGAAAGTGAAAACCTTCTCACTTAACAAGTGAGTTTTCGGCAGTACCACAGCACAGTAAATAAAGTGACCTAATCTCCCCCAAGAGATCGAGAGAGCATTCAAAGACCAAAACCTTGTACTAGCAGCATGGATAGACTTTAGAAAAGCCTTTGTTAGAATATGAAAACAAGGTCTAACGTGGAAAGTGACAAACTGCAAAATGAGTGAAAAACTGTACAATTTGAAGAGCGAAGGTGGTAAAGGATGGACAGAAAAGCCGAAACAAAAAGTACTACAACGACATGGCATACCTCAAGAACCTCTTTCACTTACTTTCTTCCACGTATTTAATAATGACCTGGTCAAGGACCTTCCATGTGGGATCAAAGCGGCGCTGTATGCAGATGACCTAGTCATGTGGTGTACAGGCGAAAACGCGACAGCTGCTACACGTAAGTTTCAGAGAGTGGTAGACATCTTGACACCATGAACAAATAAATGAGAAAACAAGCACAACATTACCCACTCCCTTACTTACACAGAAAGCAGACAACGTTTTTTCTAAATGGAACATCGTTAAGGAAGGAGGGTCAGCCCGATTATCTAGCAGTGACTCTTACCAAAAAGTCTGACCTGGAAGCAGCACATCAGGAATGCCGGAGCAAAGGCCAGAAGAAAGTTGGCCATCTTAAGAAAACTGAGTGGAACTACACGGAGAGCCAGTGGAGGCATCCTCAAGAATATATACTAGCAGAGCGTTCTATCACATCGAGAATATGGTACAACAGCATCAAGCACTGCGCTACAAAATCTAGACAAGATACAACAATCAATCATTGCGGATTATCGCAGGTGCAGCGAGGTCCACGCCAGTAATGATTGCGGATTATCGCAGGCGCAGCGAGGTCCACGCCAGTAATGATTGCGGATTATCGCAGGTGCAGCGAGGTCCACACCAGTAATGATTGCGGATTATCGCAGGTGCAGCGAGGTCCACACCAGTAATGATTGAGGATTATCGCAGGTGCAGCGAGGTCCACGCCAGTAAAATACACGAAGAAAATAACTCGTATACAAGAGCTAAAAGAAAGTTAGAGCCTCAAAGGTCACGGACCTGAGAGAAGTTCTTCAGCTCTGCAAGTCACCCTCTAGAAGAATAAATTCAATTACTTGGCGCGAGAGAGACTTAAAAGAGACAGCTTCATCCACTCGGCCGAGCGTCTGTGTAAGCTGATAACTGACCTCCCAGAAGTAGCTGCTCCACCGTCATCTGTACCAGGGCATACACCGTGGAAAGAAGCAGACTATGCGCAAATGATCATTCAAACTGAAGTGAAAGGTGTGAACATGGGGGAGATCCTGTAAGGGTCAACAGCCACAATGAATGCGTTAGAAGATAAATATTCATATGACACTTGGATATATGTGTACAAATATGGGGCTGCAAACAGGGTCATAAGGAATGGAGGGGCTGGAGCATATGTCGAATATCTAAGCAGCACCACTGACGAGATATGCATGACCACTGGGAAATACTGCAACAGCTACCATGCCAAAGGACAGTTATTACTAGAGCTGGAAAACTGTCAGATTCCGTCACTGATGCAAGCCCTACAGGATGCGAGATCGGTACTGGAAGTTCTTCAATGCAACAAACTACTAGACTTTAAGGATATCTTGTCAAGTTGACTCGTAACTTAGAATCACTTTGCAGTGGATTTCATCCCACTGTGAAATCCCAGGCAGCGAGGAAGCTGAGTTTGGTCAAAGACACCGCTTTCATGAACCAGCTATACACAATGACCACCTATGTCCAGAAGAAAAGCATGATAGAGTCCTACAGGAAGCTACAAACACCAGGGCATGACGACCGCCACGCGCTAAATAGAAATGAACACGTCATCATTTCCAGTCACAGAGCAACTCCGAAGTCACATCTACGCAATGTTCAAGGTGAGCACTTCTCCTCGTTGTACTTGTGCCCTTGCACCCTAAACTGTGGAGCAACATCCTCCAAGATCCCAGCATCCATGAGCCTCTGAGAGACAGGTACTGGAGCAGTGAAAATATCTTAAGAATTTAAGCATTACAGTTCTATATAGGAACTAAAGAAAAAATAATACAAATATAAATTTTTTAAAAATCAAAGTTATCAAGGAAACAGGACTGTGGATAGAAGAAGAAGAAGAAGAAGAAGAAGAAGAAGAAGAAGAAGAAAAAGAAGAAGAAGAAAGCAGACAGACAGACAAATAGATATAGAGACTGACAGAAAGATAAGCAGATCGATAGATAGATAATTTTATCTGTTCAAAGTAACGCATACCCTACTCCAGTCAGTTTCACGCAACAACCCAAGAACAACAAACAATTTTCTAGTTCACGTCAACGAGAAACAAACTGCTGAAACAGGGAAGGAAGAAACAGAAAGAAGTATACAGCGCCACTCTCTTCCGGACCTCTCTCTCCAATAACAAAAGAGAAGTCGATGTCCCATCTGGCATCTAGCAACCCACAGCTGACACACCGACCTTTTGGGTGGCAAACCATAACGTGACCAAGACCCTACCCCCCCAAACCTCTCCGTTGGTACCCCCCCTCACTCCCAGTAACAGGCCTAGCCTGGTTAACAGGGCAGGAGTCGCTATAATCCCCCAGGGTGGTGGAGTCTGCTAAAGAAGTATTGCAACGCCCTGCTTTTTTAACCTCTACTCAGAGAATGAGAAAAAAAAAGATTCGCCATAACCTGGTTCCAATCTGACATGGCTGCTGTTCGTTCAGCATCTTCAACGCACCGGCTGCACAGAGCACAATCTCCCAGCTCCAGGGAGACAGAAGAAGAAGAAGAAGAACCAGCTTTAAATACTAGCATTTTTTGGGTAAGTTGTCTACACACATAGCACACTATTGTCATGCAGAATGCAAACACTATGAAAGTGAGTTAATAGTTAATAGAAAAGGCTAATCATATTTGGAGCAACGGAATCATCATCATCATCATCATTATCATAATTATCATCATCATGTGGCATATCCAGAGCGAATGTTGGCAGTAATGAATCTCCAATTCCTTCCCATTCAGCCAACCTGTGTCTTGTCCATTCTCGTATGTTATCTTCCCATCTACATCTCTGTATTCTTCTGGCTCTTCCCCCCCCCCCCTTTTCACCTTTCCTTCTAGTATAGTCTTCAATATGTTGTTATGTCTTTTTGATATGGCCGAAGTATTTTGTTTTCTTCATCCTTATTTCTTTGAGAAGTTCACATTGCACTTGGAGCTGTTCTAAAACTTGTGCGTTTGTTCTTTTGCACGAAGTAAATAAATGAAAGAGACAAATAAATAGCACAAACGACAATAACAACAAAAACAACAGTAATAATAACAATAATACTAATCTGAGTTCATAGTCAAAAGCTTCTTTGCTAGCACATTTTAAGAACAGAGAAAGTTAGCCAGTTACGAATAATGAATTACAGTAAAAAAAAACTAAACTAAAAATATTTACTATATAGTAGAAAGGTATTAGAGAGGGTTTATTCACTAAATTATATCCCTCTGACAACAAGAAGCCACCATAAGCCTTTCCTATTATCCAACAGTGGAACCATAAAACTTGCTCCCGAGATCAAGCTTCTGGTTGTGTTCAGTAGAATAAAGCATGAAATTTTAAGACTAAAAGCAGTTTGGTAGCAAGCACTGATAGTCTCCTGATGAAAAAACTACATAAATAAGGAGATTATTAATAGCTTGAGTACTTTAGAAATGAAGCTTTGGTTTCTACGAAAGAGGCACTAAAAACTCGACGGTATTTTTTTTTTCTCTCTTCTCTTTATCTTAGTGATCGTTGTTTATAATATCTGCCAGCTCCCATTCTCCTGCCATTTCCGACTATCGTCCGGTGCTACATCCTCTTTCGAATGCTAAAACTATGAGTAATGGAACTGGGCCCTTAAACCGAGGGTGCTAACGCCAGTGGAATAACGGCGCCCGGTATCTTATGACCATAAAAACAGCCGAATGATGTCCCCTGACGGACCGAGGATATGTCGAGGGCGAGAAGAGAGGGTAAGAGCAGAAGGAGACGGTGCCGAGAGAGCGTCGGTGAAGATGAGGACACATAATTTCTCCTCGCTATAAACGACCGAGGACAGGGTATTCGGACTCTGAATAATTCATACTCATAATAGCCAGCAAAACAGGACATAATCTGTCGGGAGAGACCACGGGCCTGTTATTGACGTTGCTTAACGCAAAGATGTAACATAAACCATAGTTTGTGGGCGGCCGGTCGGGCAGGATTGGACATCCGGTGATGGCCGGGTCATTTCTGGCAAAATTGGAGGGTTTTGTTAGGGATTTATTCGCATTTGACGTCGTGTTTTCTCTGGCTATAATATTATTATGCCCGGCTGGGTTTACGTGTTAAATCTTAATGACGGCTTTAAGAAAGACATTTCCGCTAGGAAGATGTGAAGATGAATGGTGGTCGTAGTGGCGAGCGCTGAAGATGATAACGATGATGGGAAGTGGTGTTTATAACTGGGCTGAGGTGCATGCGACGATGGTGCTAGATGGACGGTTTCGTGGGGGGGGGGGGGGAACAAGTTGGGCAATGGAAGGGGCTTTGGATGAGGGGAGGTGTCGCGAATGTTAAACGCTCTTAATGGAAGACAAATGAATGCGTAGCTGATGGTTACGTCTCTGTTCCTTGAAGAGGAAAAAAAAAAGATCATACAGCCGAAGCGTGAGACGAAAACTAAGCTTAGCTTAATGGTTGCTTCTGTCAGTTATGCTACAGATGTAGCTGTTATGTTACAATAATGTGATTAATACGGCTCCACTGGTTTCGCGGTGGAGGTAAATAACTCAGTATAATAATAACACTCACTCGGTGAGGTTATCATGTCTTAGACTCAGTCTGCACGTGTCCTCTAGGTACTTTTAAGACACAGAGGTACATTAAGGTGCTTATGCCCACATATTCCCTGACCTGTTAGCATACCCACAGTGCGATGTGGTCGTCATCCAGCCTAACCGACTTTTCTTCATCAGCTGCCTAAGGAGTCAGCTACCCATTTCTACTGCACAAGGAGTCAACTACTCATTTCTACTACCAAAGGACCCAGATACCCATTTCTACTGCAGAAGGATTCAGCTACCCATATCTACTGCAGAAGTAGTCAGCTACCCATTTCTACTGCAGAAGGAGCCAGGTACCTATTTCTACTGCAGAAGGAGCCAAGTACCTATTTCTGCTGCAGAAGGAGCCAAGTACCTATTTCTGCTGCAGAAGGAGCCAGGTACCTATTTCTGCTGCAGAAGGAGCCAGGTACCTATTTCTACTGCAGAAGGAGCCAGGTAACCATTTCTACCGCAGAAGGAGCCAGGCACCTATTTGTACAACTGCGATGCTGGAGCGCTTCCGGCTGGATTTTTAAAGCACCGAACTTCCCTCATGGGTGATCAGGAAAAGGAGATGGACATATGTTGGTCACTTGATGAGAAGAAATGATCAGAGAATCCCAAAACAAGCTATCAAGTGGAACACAACAGGCCGAAGAAAAATAGGCAGACCGCGTGAAACTCTGAAGAGGATATTATTAAGAGAGGCCAAGTTAACCGGCATAAAATCCTTTGATGAGGTTGAAAGACTCGCCGAAGACAGGAAAAATTGGCGAACTACTTTGCGAGCCCTAGGTGACGTTTAACGGCACGGGAAGGATATAAGATATATAAGATAAGAACTTCCCTAGGAGCGATGAATGGAGCCCTTGGTTCAGCCGCTTTAGTTCTGATATACGCTGCTGTTATGTTGACATTAAGTATGTACTTATAATGGCAATTTTGCATTAAGATGTAGGTATAAAAAACTCCTTTATAATCCAAATGGTTTCTTCGTTTCAATGTTAATTTTCCTATTCTAATTACCGGTAAAAACACATTGCGATCGCGAGTGACCTTCTGGGTTTCATTACACAAACAAAATCCTCGGGTGAGTTCAGCCACAGAGCGCTCCTGGGGGTGATGTTACCTCGGAGCATCTCAGAAACTGTAGGTCAAGCTCAGGGTGGGGGGGGGGGGGGCTGGGCGCTGCACCGAACCAGTGTAGAACTGAAAAGTAGGTGAAGGTGTTATTAATATATTGTTAGTTGATATGCCAAACACCATAAGAAATAACATCTTATTAGCAGAAATGCAGATGAAGCCACTGACAACAATTATTGAGGAAAGACGCTGGCGATGGTTGGGACATGTGCTCCGAGTGACTGACAACTCACTACCAAAAATAGCATTAAGATGGATACCACAGGGGAGCAGAAGTAAGGATAGGCCAAAAGAGACATGGAGAAGAACAACAGAAAGGATGTTGAGCAATAGATGGCTCACCTGGGCAAGAGCAGAAAAAAGGCGAAGGACAGGCATTTGTGGAAAACCCTTGCGGAAGCCCCATGTGCCCTTGGCACTTAAGGTTCAGAGAGAGAGTTGATATTCAGTTAAAGATGGAAATTCTGCATCGTTGAGATTGAATACTGTTTCATATGCTGCTCCCACAGACGCTACGACATTCGTGCTGTATAATCACACAATTGTGCCTAATGAAGAGTAACACCCAGGTCAACTAAGTACTCCCACGTCTACTGTTACAAATTACGAAGACATCAGTCGATGTTCCAGCTGTCAACTGAAAATATAATGCCACATCACAGACGAAGATGGGTGGATACGACTGGATGAAGAAAACATATTCTGTCACATATCAAGACAGACGTGCAACAATAACGAACATAGTTCTGGGCAGGTCGCTGAGAAAACTCAAGTCATCGACATGAGAACTTGCATTGGATCTCTCTTGCATACTACACATCTAGCTAGAATCACACCTACCAAGAAAAAAAAAATAACGTCTACTTTCAACCGCAAAACTAAACGCATACCCCCCCCCCCCCAAAAAAAAATTTTTTGCTCAGCCATCGGCACAAAGTTCAAGAATCCCGTGCAAAACGTGCAACACTTTTCTATCTTAAGGGCTGTTACTATGAAAAAAACAAAACAGTTTATAATAAAAACACCAGGGGCGTTAAATCTGAAAGGAAAAATACAAAGCTTTCTTTTTTTTTTTTAAACTACCAAATCCTACATTAGCCTAATATCACATCTCCCAGGAGGTCACGGTGTCGGGTGCCATAATTAGCACACCATGCAACCAGGACACATCTGATGCTCTGACCCTCCATCCTATATCACAGCTACCTGAGAGAGAATTACAAGAAGCCGCTTAACAGCGCAGCAAGACAATCGAGGTTTGGTTAGAGGTGAACGAACAAGACAGACACATTTCCAGGGTGGTGTGTTTTTCTGAGGGTAAAGACACTGAAACTCAGTGTGCTTCCGGAACTGACATCGACGCTTGTCAGGATGGGTGCGTAATGTTGGTGGGACTAGAGATAGTTTTGTATAAGTAGTGAGTGAGTAAACAATGACCTTAACGTACAAAAGTACAGGCGAAGTGAATGTAGTGAAACGCGCTTTGTATTTGTTTCTTTGTAATGTTATATTTTCCCGAGACAGCCTCTTCTAGTCTCTAACGCAACCCATGAATCATGGCCGTGTCTCTATTCATCGCCACGCTCTCACCATCATCTCAGATAACGCAGTCACTTCAACAAGAGACAAGAGAATGTCCACATTTTAATCATCACACGGTTAAACACTAGATTTTCCTCAAAAATGGGGGGAAATAACATCACTATGAGATAGAATAGGGTCTTTGCCAGCTATGGTATAACAATCTTGAAGCAAGCAGTCAGCTATTATCTCATATATCTTGAGTAATACGTCTTCGTTCCCGATCTATTATTTAATAAGTCATGTAAACAAGATATTGTATTACTCAAAGATAATCTGTTTTCCACAATACCATCATACCTTAAGCAAGCAAGATACCTTACTTATTGGAAGCGAAAAGAAGCATCAAGATCTGCTCCGTATGGAAATAATATCATCTAGTGAGCACTGTCAAATACAATTGTTTTTAGTTTTTTTGGTTCATTTTTCTGTTTTGTTGCCCATTCTAAAGTCCCTGGTGAAGTTGTTATTCTGAAATATTGGGATGTTGTGTCTGACGCCTTTCATTTCCATGTGTTCTTCTTGATATCTCCTAGTGCGGATTCTTCGGCTTCTCCCCACGTTTAACCAGCGGTAGGGACACGTTTTTTTCTCTACCTCCCCCCACGAGTTCACTCCTACCTCTGTCAGGAAGAATGAAGCAGCAAAACATTGTGTTAGAAGGATCACCTCGAGGAGGTGGGAAATGTTCATTAATAGTTTGATTTGCTGACCCTAATGATAGCGCGCGTGCACATAAACATACACATACACATATGCCATTAATAAATATGTTAGGAATAATGTAATAGAAATAATATATGAGGAATAAACGAGCGGAATAAACGTGTAAGGAACAGAGTGAGGTTACTAACATGTGGACTCAGCAGCGAGGTACTCAGACTGGGATGAAATGAGGGTCTGGGACTCGTAGTTGACTGCTTGTGTCAGTACTGGCGAACCACAGGTGACCAAGGCACTGTTCTATCTTCAGGTTAGCATGGTAATAAACTATAGTCTGGCTGAGTGGATATGAAAGCATAAACCCAGTTCTAAAAATAAACCACGCCGGAGACAGATGTATCGGGGATGAAAGACGCGGATATTGCAACATAGCTGTAACCATGGCATAACACAACAACTACTGCTGATTTCCGAAGGCAGCATCTACAGGATAATACAACCTAGAGCACTAACAGATGTTGCAAAACGTGAAATAACCACTTCTCTCCGAGGATAGTATCTTCGCTCAGATTTCTGGTCATCGTGAATATAGCTTGTTCTTGCAATCATTCTATTGTTAAGTAACGAGGTACTAACTGGTCTGACTGTGTTATGAGACTTGGGCGTAAAAAACGTTTTGCAACGATTTGCAATGTGACCCAAGTCTGTCTTACCCGTTGTCGGTGCTAACTCTGAGAGCCTGCGCGATAGAAGTGTAGTCAGTGGGTATACGGATAGATATTTACTGTTCTAACAAAAGTGAGACAAGTAAATGGAAAGATGATGTTATATCATCAAATAAGAACAACGACAGTAAAATTATATTAACAAGAACACTTATTCCGCTATGGGGTGTATATTATTAATAATTTCCAAAATGAATATGTTAAAAATAAATATCATCTTCGACAAAGCAATGAAGAAAGGAGAGGAGGGGGGAAATGTGATGGATTAATGTGTGAGGGATTAAAAAAAAAGAATAATGTTTGAAGGAATTGTCATGCGAGAAATAACGGTACATAAATTATATTGCAGGAAAAAAATATGAAGAACAAGTGCGAGAAATAATAGGTGAGAAAAAGAATGAGTGTGAGGAATAATGGGCGAGGAAAGAATATGTGCGAGAAATATTAGGTGAGAAAAGAATATGTGCGAGAACCAATAGGTGAGAAAAAGAATAAGTGCGGGATATAATAGGTGAGAAAAGAACGAGTGTGAGGAATAATAGGCGAGGAAAGAATGTATATGAGAAATAATGTACGATAAAAACAAAACTATAGGGAATATGTGCCAGGAACAATTTGTGAGAAATAGTATGTGTAGAGAAATTTTAGTAATACTGGCTAACATATCTGTAACCTTCTATTTGTTCACACATTCATATTACCGCAGTCCCGCTGTCCAGATACAAACGATGGTAAAATACAAAGCTCCACCGCGTCCAGAAATATCGAAGCCCAAGAACAAGTTCTTTTCCAGACTTTCCCCATTTTTGTTTTCTCAGAATGATCCGTGGTGCTTCTAGTTACCCCCTCAGTTCTGCCCGTTTGTAAAGGGTTAATGTCATTATCGGCGACCCTTAGCCCTGCAGACAAGCTTGGGCCTCGCTTCATCTCTCTGTTGTCAAACACATTAACCCTCTGGTGGCGATACAGCTCTCCTATTGAAAACATATGAATTACATTTAATAATCTTGTATGACACGGAGGGCCGAAAAGACCAAATCTAATTTGGCCTCCAAATTCTCCGTAGAATATCGGCAAAATGATGACTGTACGTTTGTTTGCTTTCGAGATGTGCTGTGAGTGTTTTTTTTTTTTTGGTGATATTTTATTCAGTGTTTGTGTGTGAATAAAAATGATATGTTTCGTTTATACAATACAGTTGCTTCCTTCCTTCCTTCCTTCTTTCCTTCATTCCTTCCTTCTTTCCGTTAGGTACAGCAACCACCAGTCAGATGAAACAAAAGCCATTGCGCGGCTTCTTCTCCATGTAAACAGCTTCGGTACAGGCTGTATCATAGCATGCACGAGAGCCTGGAGGTAGACATCTACACGTACCCTTTGGTGGAAGAAGCTCACGCAGAACTCCTGGTATTGTTAACGCTGGTTGATTCTCCTGACATTTTTTTTTTTTCATGAACTCAGGACAAGACGAAGGCTCTAACACTCCTCTATCATCGCCATATTTAGCGTTGTTATTATCATCATGTGCTGTCATCATAAACCATCGCTGAGCAGTAGAGAAGTTATTTCTTACCGCAGTATACACAACAACTACTTGTGTCAAACACATTTCTGGGGGGGGGGTCACTTCATTGTACTTATTTATGCACATATCTAAACTGAAACATTATACTTATTTATGCACATATCTAAACTGAAACATTATGCTTATTTATGCATATATACATATATATATATATATATATATATATATATATATATATATATATATATATATATATAAACTGAAACATTATACTTAATTATGCACACATCTAAACTGAAACATTCTACTTAATTATGCACATATCTAATCTGAACACATCCAGTTTTAATTTCTCTGAATATCCTTCTTCTTCTTCTTCTTCTTCGTTCACTTCTACCACCAAAAACCGCACTGTGAACCTACTGAATTCACGCCTGTGGTCCTCGTTAGGTCCCGTGGTCCCCTGTGTGGTCCAAAATAGACCACACGAGATCCACGAGAGGACCACAAGGGGTTCAGAGTATCACAGTGCTTTAGCCTGTACTCTTGGTGGGTCTCGGAAGCGGGATTGCGTGACACCGTGGTTTTCATTGCACCAGTTTAGTCTAGGGTTGGACTTTCTCACCGGAAGACCTCGACGTGTTTAGGATATCAGTGCATACCCGCTGGGTGAGAGGCGGTAGCCCACCCAGGCCAGAGTTGGACCTTCTCACCGGAAAACCTCGACGTGTTTTGAGATACCCGTGTATCACCGCCGGGTGAGAGGTGGTTGCCCATCCAGTCCAGGGTTGGACTTTCTCACCGGAAAACCTCTGCGTGATTAGGATACGCAAACATCCCCGCCGGGTGAGAGGTAGTTGTCTATCTAGACTTCCCTGGTCCAGTGTCTCCGACTTCAGCATTTTGCGGTCGTGGCCGCTACCCTTCCTAGTTGTGACCAGGATGGAGCTTTTGTCCAGGAGGACGAATCCTCGCCACTAGTGACTTCTACCCCTGGGTTGAGCCGGTTTAGGCATTATCCCAGTATGGGCGTGTTTGGGACGGGACCGACCTCTAGGGCAGAGGTACTGTGACATGCATAGCCTTCAAGATTCACCCCTGGTATGAGCCGGTTTAGGCAAAATTCACCAGTATGGGTGTTTATCAGGCGTTACCGACCTCTAGAGCGGAGGTGGCATGACATGTCTAGCCATCAAGTTCCACCCCTGGTGTGTGCCGGTTTAGGCATATTTCACCAGTGTAGGTGCATTTCGGACGTGGGCGGCCTCTAGAGCAGAGGTGCCGTGGTATAGCTCTCGTAGCGATACTATTGGACATACCGGTTAAACTTCACTTTCCACCACTTTTTCCCATCGGGCCACACAGCAACCTTTATTTCTTTTCCGCATTTACTTCCTTAACCGGGAGGAGTTCACTCCACGCGCGGCATTTGAGGAGTTTCGACAGTAGTGTCTTAACCTCTGGGACAAGCCGGTTCATGCATTTCACCCGATATGACTGCACTCAGGACGTGGCCGACCTCCAGACCAGAGGTGCCGTGATTTGACTGTTTGCTTTGCTTTATCCTTTCTACCACCTTTTCCGCAGTGATGTTGCGCGGCAACCTCATTTGCAAATTTCTTCATTGGCCGGGAGGAGCACCGCTCCACGCACGGCAGCTGAAGATCTCGCCATCAGCGTCTGAATATCCATTTTTTCCTTTATTAAACCAAAATATCAAAAAGAAAATAAAACATGCGTTATCGGAAACAAAACATAAGTTGCCTCGCCATGTAAATGTAAATATACGAGTAGGCATGATGATGATTCCTTTATTTTCCTTGACCTGAAAGCGCTCTAGAGGAAGATGTGGTCATCGTCACGCCTGGCTGCCTTTCCTTCACCCAGTTCTAGAAGAAGCCAGGTACTTATTTCTACGATATGGGTGACTGGGGTCACTCCGGCCCGGATCAAACTCTCGACCCTTCTAGCATGAGAGACCAGTGCATTGACCACTAATCCACCCAACCCCACCACTACAAGATACCAGTCTGAGCTGGATTCCAGTGGTCACTTTGCAACATATGTACAACGATAATAGTGCTCATATTATACTAAAAGCGATTGAAAACTACCTCGGTCACTAATTCATTCATTCACTCACACTTGTGATGTCTCAGTCATTGATTATTCACAGACAATAACATACATGTTATATATCTAGAGAAGACCGTCTTGGAAGGGCACATAATGGGAAAAAGAGAGGAAGACCAAGGCAAAGACGGCTGCAAGACATCGTTGATGATCTGCAAATGGATGCATCAGCAGCAGGCCATCTTGCTCATAACCGAGAGGCCTACAGGAGTGCTGTTAGGGAGGCAAAGTTCTGCAAGGGACATGCAAATGAATGAATGAATGAATGAGTGAATATATATATATATATTTGAACTAAAGCATTACCGCAGAAAAATACGACATTACAAGCAGAAACCTAACGAATCTTGTGTATTTGTTGCGTGCAGAGACCAAGGCAGTATTCGCTACTTTATCGAAAAGGGACAAGGCGGTCCTTATCTTCTTCTCGCCAAGAATTTAGTGAGAATAAGCGCTGGACTCGTCTGTAGACCGTTTCAGGCCGGCTCTGTCGATGTATTTACACCCCATCTCCATAGCTTCTATCCCCCTCCCTCCCTTCTGTTCGGAGTTGACGAGGAATCGATAACCGTAGCAACCAGACTGCTAGTCCTTCCCCTGGCAGTACCCTCCCGTAAATTGCTATAACCATGTCAAAACGGGGGACCCTGCAATTTCCCGATGTCATGGACCGGGGTTATCATAAGTGCTGCTGGTGACAGCCTACAGACGGTGACTACTGGAAACTCTGGTCTTGCATCCTTCGTCCTGTCGTAATCCACTCGGAGGAAGTCCCTCTTTTAGCCCTCGCCTCTAACTCTCGGACTCTTGGTTGTTGTTCTTCACCCGCTTTTTATGGCTTTGGAAAGTTTCGGGTCGCAGTCAATAACTCGTGATATCGTGAGTTACTTTGTCTTTCTGTCCATCACAATTTGTTCAGTCTGCTCACATTGAAATGCTCAGCTTCCGTTTCCTATTTTTCTTTCTCTCTCACCCCTGTCGCCTCCCTTTTATACAAACATACATACATACATACATACACACACATTTTGTCTCTCAATATTCTTTTATATATGAGATTGCTTTCTTTTTTTACGTCAGGTTTTTTCTTTTTTTACGTCAGGTAATGCTTTTGAAGCAATTGTTTTTAAATTAGTATTTTCTATGGGTTTCTTTGTCTTAACTAAAGTGATTTGGTTGCTTAGTTGTTTTTTTTTTTTTGTTCTTTTGCTAAAGTGATTTCTATGCATTGTTCTTCCTCCATCGAGTGATCTTCACTTCACTTATCATCATCATCATCATCATCATCATCATCGCCTTTCATTCCCTTGAGAGCATCCTATCTTAAATCTTATATCCTTCCAGTGCCGTTAAACGTCACATAGGGCTTGCAAAGTAGTTCACCAGTTTTCTTGTCTTCGGCGAGTCTTTCAACCTCATCAAGGGATTTTATGCCTGTTAATTTGGCCTCTCTTAACTATGTTTTTCAAAGTTTCATGCGGTCTGCCCCTTTTTCTTTGGACTGTTGTGTTCCATTTTATAGCTTGTTTTGGGATTCGTTTCTTCTCATCACGTGACCAACATATGTCCATCTGCTTTCTCTGATCACCCATGAGATTGGTTGTTGTTCAGTCATCTGTCTTATCTCTGCATTGTTCTTGAATTCGTTCCACTTGATGCCGAGTGTTTTCCTTAGGCATTTGTTTTGAAAAGAGTCTAATTTCGTGTCTATTTCTTTTGTTGTTTTCCAACTTTCGCATGCATAAATGAGTCTTAACGTGGTTTTTTTGCTTATAACTTTTGAATGCCATATGTTCTCAAGATTCTTGAAGATCGATGCTGCCTTTGCAATTCTAATTCTAACTTTCTTTCTGGTCTCACCATCCTGGTCTATGTAGCTGCCAATGTATGCAAATTGATTTACTTCTTCAATATCTGTCCCTTCTCCGTGTATTTTTCCATTTTGATTAATGGGAAGTTTCATTATTTTTGTTTTGTCCTTGTTAATGAGAGCATAGACCATGGATAAAATTTCTCCAATCACTCCTTTTCTTTGAACTATTCTCTGCTTCCTTCCATGTGTATCCCTTGTCTCTGAGCACTGTCATAATTTCTCTTCTCCAAGTAAATCTAGGTCTTCCTCGTTTTCTATTCCCTTGAGGATTCCATGTCAGTGCCTATCTTGCTATGCTGGTGTCGGGTTTCCTCAGTGTGTGGCCAATCCACCTCCTTTTCCTATACATGTTTGTATGTTCATAGGTTCTTGTCCTGCCCTTTCCCAGATAATCTCTTTCCTGATCTTTTACCACTATTTAATGTTTAAAATCCCCCTCATCTTTCTTACACCAGTTGAATTTTTTTGAGAGAGAAACAACAAAGCTTTGGAAAAGTAAAGCGAGTTAGCACAGAGTTGCGTGGTTAGGGTTCCAGGCATAGCAGACAAAGTACTTTAGACGTCAGAGAGAGAAAAACGACAAGAGAATTATCTGGGACTCGAACAGTGGACTTCTGTAGGGCGAGCAGTCGTCATCTAGTCACGAGATTACAGCATACTGTCAACTTGGCCATCTCAAACTGAACAGTTTTCTCGTTGCTGGGTGGCTGCTCGGTTTGCCAGAGCCCGTGGTTCGAGTCCATGGTGATTCTATGGCCGTGCTAAGCGACATTTGTGTTTAGTTATTGTTACATCAAAAGATTATTACGTTTTTTTCCCTTTCTCCCATGAATCATTCATTCATCGAGTGATTCGCATACTATCTCAGTCGTTAATTCATTCATTGAGTGATTCGAGTACTATTTCGGTCGTTAATTCAGTCACTGAGTGATTCGCATGCTATGTCGGTCGTTAATTCATTCAGTGAGTGATTCACATAATATCTCGGTCGTTAATTCATTCGCTGAGTGATTCTCGTACTATTTCGGTCGTTAATTCATTCATTGAGTGATTCGCATGCTACGTCGGTAGCTAATTCATTCATTAACTCACACACACGTACTGTCTAAATCAGTCATTGATCAGTCAGAGACATTGATTCAGTCATTTATTTCGTTTGTTCAGATAGACATTCGTTATTAAACCACTGATTCGCTTATCAGTTGCTGGCTCTATTATTATTATTATTATTATTATACGATATAATCATTCATTAATTTACTTACAACGTTATTTAACAAATGACTCAGTCAGTCTGTCTGTCTGTCTGTCTGATTATAGATTACACCCTGGCTTGATAAAATTTATTGCATCTTTTCTTTCCAACAGACGACAGGTAGTTTCCCTCAAACTCACTTAAAGTTCATCTGTGGTTGATAATGGCGTTCCACGGAGATCTATTCTTGATCCTCTCCTGTTTACCATCTACATCATTGATCTTCCACTTCATCTAATAAATCATCTTGTGATCTCTTTGCTGATGACTGCACAGTTTACATTAGTGGCAATGACTGTATTAACCTTGAGTGAACTCTTGAAATTGAAGTAAACAGTCTAATTAACTGGAGCAATAACAACAGAATGCTCATAAACACCAGCAAAACAAAATCCATGCTCATTACAACAAGACAGAAATTAACAAATTTACCAAAAACAACACTACAGCTCCATGCTGGGACTTGACAGTTAGAGAATGTTAGTGAACATAAAACTCTAGGTCTCATGATTGATCACCACCTCAGCTGGAATCATCATGTAGACAATTTAACCAAACTCTTTGCACAAAAGGTTTACCAATTTACTAAAATTAAACATTTTCTTGACATGGACACCAGAAAAATATACTACATAGCACAGATACAAGCACACTTGGACTACTGTTCCACAGTCTGGGATGGTTGTTCCATGTCAAATATAAAAAAAGGCTTTCTTATATCTTATATCCTTCCCCTGCCGTTAAACGTCACATAGGGCTCACAAGGTAGTTCGCCAATTTTTCCTGTCTTCGGTGAGTCTTTCAACCTCATCAAGGGATTTTATGCCTATTAATTTGGCTTCTCTTAACAATGTCCTCTTCAGATTTCACACGGTCTGCCTCTTTTTCTTTGACCTGTTGTGTTCCATTTTGTAGCGTGTTTTAGGATTATCTGACTGTTTCTTCTCATCAAGTGACCAACATATGTCCATCTACTTTTCCTGATCACCCATGAGACTGGTCATCTATCTTATCTCTGCATTGTTCTTGAATTCGTTCCACTTGATGCCGAGTATTTTCCTTAGGCATTTGTTTTCAGAAGAGTCTAATTCCTTGTCTATTTCTTTAGTTGTTTTCCAGTTTTCGCATGCATAAATGAGGGTGGATATTACATTTGAGAAGACTTTACTCACTTTAAAAACGAGCAGTAAAGCTTATAGATGACAAACATGCAGCACTTATTACAAATAAGGACAAACATCTTGATAGTCTACCCCTCAAGAAGAGATTTCTTTTCAACAAGGCCAAGTTAATGTACAAAATTCTATCGCGCAATGCTCCACCCTAACTGTGGTCGATGTTCAAACCCAACGCAAACGCAGTCAACGCTTAAGCAATTGTATTCTCCCAAAACCAAGGCTTGACATGTTTAAAAAAGTTTCTCTTACTCAGCTGCACACCTTTGGAATGCCCTACCAATTCACATAAAACGTATAAGTAATATTCGTTCTTATAACTTTAAACTTTGTCAACATGTGTTTGATATGGACTATATGCCTCCCTAAGCATATTTTAAAGTAGTTTAAAGTATGGCTTGAGAGTTGCAATTTTTTAAATACTGCTTTTCTATAAATTAATCAGTTTTGAATGAATGTAAGAATACAAGTTTATTTCATATTGTTGCATAAATCAGAGTGTAGAGTGTATAGATATGAGATTAGTTTATTATTTATTTAGTTATGTAACCATTTAATGTGTCTTCATGATTATTATGCTCATTAACAAATGCTGAATGACTGTGACTGAGTGAAAGCTGTATGATGAAGGGCAGAATGTCAGACGGGCCTGCATGCCCAATTCTCAACCCTTTGAAAATAAAGTATGTTCATTCGTTCGTTCTGTCTGTCTATTTGTATGTCTGTCTGTCTGTCTATCTGTATGTCTGTCTGTCTGTCTGTCTGTCCCACTTGTTACTAACTTCCTCACATAGCTATTAACCAAGTATTTATCAGTTTACGCATACTGATCACTTCATTATTCTCTTCCATCATTCTCTAATTAATTCTCTCGCAAACTTGTTGTATATCTACATTTATACACATTGAAGAAGAGCACTTGCAGAAAACAGTCTTCCACTTTCATATTCCGTTCCGGTGTCTCCTGAAGTTGATTTTTAGATAATTGAAACACGATAAACAACTCTTCACGCTATCGGATTATGTCCCTTCTTTTATATAACCCTCTAATGTTTTACAGTCATGCATGGAATTTCAGTCGACCGAGATACGGCCATTCATACTTAAGGCCAAAGTCCAAATCGGACGACTACAGGCCGTCGATTCCATACACGTCAGGCTTATAGACTGCAGCTTATGCATCTAAAGCTGTAACACAGCACAGTACCTTATGTTTGTACATGTGGGTGTGTATGTGAACATTTTTGTGTACCATGGAAAAGTTACTGCAGCACGAATCTTTATTTAATGTTCTGTGAGTCATCTTATCTTATATCCTATATCCTTCCCGTGCCGTTAAACGTCACATAGGGCTCGCAAGGTAGTTCGCCAATTTTTCCTGTCTTCGGTGAGTCTTTCAACATCATCAAGGGATTTTATGACTGTTAATTTAGCCTCTTTTAACAATGACCTCTTCAGAGTTTCACGCGGTCTGCCTCTTTTTCTTTGGCCTGTTGTGTTCCACTTGATAGCTTGTTTTGGTATTCTCTGATCATTTCTTCACATCAAGTGACCAACATATGTCCATCTCCTTTTCCTGATCACCCATGAGACTGGTTGCTGTTCAGTCATCTGTCTTATCTCTGCGTTGTTCTTGAATTCATTCCACTTGATGTCGAGTATTTTCCTTATGCATTTGTTTTCAAAAGAGTTTAATTTCTTTCCTATTTCTTTAGTCGTTTTCCAGCTTTCTCACGCATAAATGAGGGTGGATATCACATTTGATTTGAATAATCTTAACTTGGTTTTTGTGCTTATAACTTTTGAATTCCATATGTTCTCAAGATTCTTGAAGATCGATGCTGCTTTTGCAATTCTGATTCTAACTTCCTTTCTGGTGTCACCATCCTGGTCTATGTAGCTGCCAAGGTATGCAAATTGATTGACTTCTTCAATATCTGTCCCTTCTATGTGTATTTTTCCATTTTGATTAAGGGGAATTTTCATTAATTTGTGAGTCATATTTAGTGATTAATTTCCACCAAGCGACTGTGCTAACTGGCATTCTGTTGGGTCTTTTAAAATGATGGCACGTGGTTGTCTATTCGGCTTGTAAGATGTTGCAGCAGCGAACTATGCTTGGTGTCTGACCTCCATATATAACGGCCACCATAACGACCAGATGAGCGGTCCCAAATGCGGAATGTAAGTAGCCGCATGACTGTAACTATAGCTTCTGTATATACCGTGTATTTTCTTCTAAAATTCTGCCATTTTTCTGTATAAAAATAATCCTTCCCCCCACTCACAATCCTTGTAATATTTCGCAATCCTGAAATGTTTCTCGCTGTGTAAATTAGCGTTATTGATCTCCATGTCCAAGGATCACTTTCCAGTAATTACCTACAAGAATGACCTACAAATTATCCATTCCTCTTTCCCTTCATTCCCCCCCCCCTCTTTTCTCATTCCCTCCTTTACACTACCTTTTTTTTTCTTCGCCTCAAAGTTACTCGTTTATGTACAAAACGTTGTCCTGTCTCAGGAATTATGTATGCCAGTCGCTGCCACATGCTTATTTAGCTAACAGACAACAGTTTTTGTTAGTAAAGACGTATGTGAAGGAGGGAGGAAGAATGGGAGAGGCAGAATGAGAGAGAGGCAGAATGAGAGAGAGTGAGGGAGAGAGAGAGGAGAGAGTGAGAGAGAGGGGGAGTGAGAGTAAGAGAGAGATGGGAGAGAGGAAGCATGAGAGTGAGTGAGAGAGAGAGATGCAGAATGAGAGAGAGAGACAGAATGAGAGAGGCAGAATGAGAGAGAGTAAGAGAAAGAGGGAGAGAGAGGGGGAGAGAGTGAGAGAGAGCGGGAGAGAGTGAGAGAGAGAGAGGGAGAAAGGGAAAGAGGAAGAATGAGAGACAGGGAGAGAGAGAGAAAACAGGTAAAAAGCAGCCAAAATTCAAAGGGATGTAATCATTTAAATATATATGACAAGACTCCAAGAAGAGTCAAAAATCTTCTTCTTGGATCTGTGAGCTGATGTTGGCTACAGGTGATGCTGTTAAGATGCTGAGGCAAAGCGTCGTGTTGCCATGGAAGCCAGTCATGGACGCTTACTTTTTCTGTCCTTGAGTGTAGCTAAAAAAAACTTCGAGAGCGCAGTACTTCTTTAGTAGGCTCCACCAACAAGAGGACTACGGCGATCCCTGCCCCGTTAGCCAAGCTAGGCCTGTTAGTGGGGGCACCAACGGAGAGGTGGGACAGGGTCTTGATCAGCTATGGTTCGCCGACGCTAGCATATCAGCTTATGGGCCGCTGACTGCCAAAAACCAGACAGCGTCTTCGCTTCCAGTCTTTTCACATATTTGTCAACGGTTATGTCCCTTGAGATGCGGTTACTTTTTTTTTCTTTTAAAGCTCGTAGTGGTATGTACTGTCCTTCTTGCTACCCGTTTCACATATGACAAAATAAAGTTATGTTCGCCCATTGTAAACTGCCTCTTTTCTGCTCTCTTTCTGGTTGTAAATCTTTTGTCACCACTTTTGCCATCATCACAGAATCTGTTATCACTACAGTCATCCTACTTCTCCGGCTGCTAATACAATTACTGTTGTTGCTACAAGTATTTCTATTAAGTTCACCACCTGCTGCTGCTACTATTATAGTTACTACATCGACTGCTATTACTACAATTACTTCTACTACAAATACTGCCGCTACTACTACTACTACTATTACTATTGTTTAAACTAGCACTGCTAAAACTGCTACTGCTATTACTGCTATTGCTATTACGTACTACTGCTGTTATTGCTATTACTACTGCTATTATTGCTACTACTAACTTCACTACAACATTTGCTGCTGGCGCTCCTCCTCCTCCTCTTACTACTACTACTACTACTACTAGTACTACTACTACTACTACTACTACTGCTACTACTACTACAACTACTATTGCTATTGCTGCTGTTTTTATTACTACTACTACTAGTAATACTACTACTACTACTACTGCTACTACTACTAGTACTACTACTACTACTACTACTACTACTACTACTACTGCTACTACTACTACA
Organism: Achatina immaculata; assembly: GCA_009760885.1. Classification (NCBI taxonomy): domain Eukaryota; kingdom Metazoa; phylum Mollusca; class Gastropoda; order Stylommatophora; family Achatinidae; genus Lissachatina; species Lissachatina immaculata. The sequence goes on from CM019716.1 coordinate 12,810,190, forward strand.
ACTACTATTGCTATTGCTGCTGTTTTTATTACTACTACTACTAGCGTCACTACTGTACTTGCTGTTACTCCTCCTCCTCTTACTACTACTACTACTACTACTACTACTACTACTACTAACACCACTACCACCACCACCACCACCACCACTACTATTAAGTCTTCAACTACTACTTTGGCTACTATTTCTCTAAAAAAGAATTCTGCTCGAAATGTCTTATATCTGAAAATGATACCAAAATACTGCAGAAAATAAGATATTAAGTCTTAACTTTCCCCCTTCTCATTTTGTTTCCCCAACTCTTGCATAACTCTGTACTTTTGTTCCAACAACTCATCTACTCTCACCAACACTCAAAATCACATCAAAAACAAAGAGAAGAAGAAAAAACACCACCACCACAACCCAAATTCAATAAAACTTTTAAAAGCCATCTTCGATCGCAGTTTCTTGCCATGACCTTAATTTGACAAACTTATTTTTAAAGCAAAAAAAAAAAAAAACTCCGAGGATTTCCTTTCGTTTCGTTTCGTCTGTGTCACTTCTTTCCATTCCCTGTTCCCTTTTATATGTGTTTTGCTTTTCCGACTCCCCCCCCACCTCTCTCTCTCTCTCTCTCTCTCGCTCTCTCTCTCGTTCTCTCTCTCGCCTCTCTCTCGCTCTCTCTCGTACTCTCTCTCGCCTCTCTCTCACTCTCGCTCTCTCTCTCTCGTTCTCTCTCGCTCTCCCTCTCTCGCGCTCTCTCGTTCTCTCTCTCTCGCTCTCTCTCGCCTCTCTCTCGTTCTCTCTCGCGCTCTCTCTCTTTCTCGCTCTCTCTCGCTCTCTCTCTCGCTCTCTCTCGCCTCTCTCTCGTTCTCTCTCGCGCTCTCTCTCTTTCTCGCTCTCTCTCGCTCTCCCTCTCTCGCTCTCTCGTTCTCTCTCTCTCGCTCTCTCTCGCCTCTCTCTCGTTCTCTCTCGCGCTCTCTCTCTTTCTCGCTCTCTCTCGCCTCTCTCTCGCTCTCTCTCTCGCGCTCTCTCTTTCTCTCGCTCTCTCACTCTCTCTTTCTCTCTCTCTGAAATAATGGATATGTTAACTGCCTGTTTTTGATGTGTTCTTCTTGTGGATGTTGCATCGTCCGCGTGTACTCTGTTGGTCAGATTCAAGTAAACAAGCGCTCACTGCGGAAATCTCCACGCCTTTTTGAAGGCTGTTGGAGTAACCCCCATTTTGTTTGTCCATGCAATTCTGCTGATGATGTCAGTGATGATGATGATGATGATGATGATGATGAGGATTGTGATGACTGTAGTGGCGTTCTTGATAATAGGATATAAGCTAGTCTAATCTATAGTACGCTGTTTTCTTTGGGCTAAGCCGACTGCTCGTCCTACCGGAGGTCATGGTTCGAGTCTCAGGTAATTCTCTTGTTATTTTTCGTTCTTTTACGTCTAAAGTGCTTTTGTCCTACTGTCTTTCAAAGGCTAACCATAGGACATTGTGCTAGGTCACTGTTTTGTGTTAAAACTTCGTTCTTTCTCATTTTAACAGTTTGATACTGGTAGTAAGTTTCAGCATAGAGAGGAACTATCGAGACTTGGGCGTAGCAATGGACGCAGATGATATATTGACCAAGTGACAGGGGCATCTCTTGTACCAGTTTTTTATAACTAGGTGACAGGAGCATCTCTTGTACCAGTTTTTTTTATAACTAGGTGACAGGGGCATCTCTTGTACCAGTTTTTTATAACTAGGTGACAGGGGCATCACTTGTACCAGTTTTCTACATGTAGGTGCCGGGGGCATTTCTTGTACCAGTTTTCTACAACTAGGCGACAAAGGTATCTCTTATACTAGTTTTCTACAACTAGGTGACAGAGGCATCTCTTGTACTAGTTTTCTACAACTAGGTGACAGAGGCATCTCTTGTACTACTTTTCTACAAGTAGGTGACAGAGGCATCTCTTGTACTACTTTTCAACAACTAGGTGACAGAGGCATCTTTTGTACACGTTTTATACAACTAGATGGCAAGGGCATCTCCTGTACCAGTTTTCAACACGTAGGTGACAGAGGCATCTCTTGTATCAGTTTACTACAACTAGGTGACGGGGGTGGGGGTGGAGGGGCATCTCTAGTATTTCTGGCTGTGGATGTGTGGAGTCATCTGAGAGATACTATTTCCGTATCCATAGTTTCCTTGTCGGCACGCAGCATGATGATGTGGTCAGCGTCACGCATGACTGCCCTTATTTCGTCAGCTCAGAAAGGAGCCGAGAACCCGTTTCTAATTTGGGTGACTGAGACACATCCGGCCTGACTTATGCCTCAGACCTAGGCGGGAAAGACAGCAGCACTAACTACTGCGCCACTCGCTCGCCCTTGTCAGGAAGAACAAGGGGGGGGGGGAGAAACAAACAAGCAGGGGTGCTCAGTGGCTGGGTAGATAGTGTATTGTCCTCCCCTGGCTACATGGTTGCTCGTCCTACGAAAGTTCGGCCGTTATAACCCTGACAGTCTTGCTAAAGAGAAAGAACAAGCTGCTCTTTGGGAACAATGCTGTGAAAAAAGGCAGCTCCTACGTGGCGTAGAGGTTAGAGAGGCTTGTGGTGGTTCGAGTTCGACCAGATATGTGCCTCCCCTAGGTGTAGAAATCTTCTACCAAACAAGCCCCCCCTCCCAAAACCACCTCTTCCCCCCCCCCCCCCCCCGGTCACATAGTGTGCAGAAAGTTGCAAACAGTCTCCTTCTAAGATGGGCAGGGTTGATGCTGGTCACATTGCCATGTAGTATATTGACAGGTCAAGGAATATACGGGCACTAGCACCGTGCCCCCTCCCCCCCCCATATGCCTCCATTCCGTGACACGAATAAGTTTTAGTGCCCTGAATAGACTAAGGTCTTCGTCAGTCCCCCAGAGTCGCTGGAACTGATCCATTCTCGACAGTATTTGTGCTACGGAGAAGCCAGGTAAAATGAATGGCTGGGAAGACTGTGGGACCTCCTGCTGACAATGGTATTCATGGAGGCAAATCTAGACGGCTGAGCATGTGTAACTGGAACGGAGAGGCAAAGAAGAAAAAGATCAACAACTGCAGCAACAACAATAACAAAGCAAATAAAAAGAAGAAAAATAGCAACTGCTACAACATCAGTAGCAACAACAAAAAACAGCAATAAGAAAAAAGAAGAATAACGACTACAGCAACAACAACAGCCATGAAAACAACTGTAAAAACAATAACAACAGCAGCAGCAGCAAAGAAAAGAAACTAACAACAGCAACAATAAAAACAACAACAATGACAACACCAACAGCAACAAAAATGAAAATAACTACAACAACAATAATAACAAAAAAACAGTACAAACAACAACAGCAACAGCAACGAAAACAAGTGCAACATCTATAACATCATCAGCACCAATACCAGCAGTAACAGCAGCAGCATGAAAACGGCACATTTTCAGGTTCTTATTAACACCATATATATATACCATATAAAGCTGTCTAATTTTTTTATGAATAATCTTGTTCCCAATGAAAGCTACGAATCAACCTTCCGAATTTAGAAGGATTTTAGATCGATCTGGAAAGAAACCCCCCAAAAAATGGAAAAGTTTAATTTTATTATGACTAAAAAAAAATTTTTTTTTTTATAATGAAGAAATGATTAAATTATGGCGCAGAAAGAGAAAAATATTGTATTGAGAAATAACATCCCGCACATATTAACAAGATCAATTTGGGCGATGCCATTCCCCTACCCCCCCCCCCCCCCCCATCTCCCACATATCATTAATGCTACATAATTTTTTTAAGGGGTGTGTCATCCGGACACACACACACACACACAATAAAAAAAATATCTCCCTCGCTGACGTCCATCTGGGGGGACCCTGAATCTCGTGAATACTGACAACGTGTCATTGTTTGCAAAAATTAACGGTCCAATTTTCTTCACAGCCATGTCAGCCATCATTCAGAATAGAGGGTCAACCATATTTTCCGAATTTAATGAGGTGGCAAGAATTGGAAACCCGTCACTCGCCTTAGAAAAAGGAGAGGCTCTTAAGGCAATCTTTGAAGCTATCCCTCCTCCTCTTCGTCATCCCTGTATCTTCCATCATTCTTTCATATCGTTCTATTTTTTCTTCTTCTTTTTTTTTTTTAACGAATCCATCTTTCAAACTTCTGGGCAGCATTTTTCTTAATTCAATTTGCAAATTTAGGGGGTTATCTCTCTTATAGCTTCGAGATGTCTTTCTTGAATATTATGATTTCTTACTTACGGTTCCTATATTGTCTTTTCTTTTCACTTTCACTTCTTTCTTCTTTCTACAGCTCTTCTCTCTCTCTCTCTCTCTCTCTCTCTCTCTCTCTCTTTCTCTCTCTTCTTATTTCTAAATGAGTATTCAGGTTGTATAAAATATAATATCAGTCAGGCAGCCATTTGCATGTCCCATGTGGAACTTTGCCTTCCTAACAGCTCTCCTGTAGGCCTCTCGGTTGTAAACAAGATGCCCTGCTGCTGATGCATCCATTCGCAGATCATCAACGATGTCTTGCGGCCATCATTGCTTTGGTCTTCCTCTCTTTCTTTTTCCCATTATGTGCCCTTCCAAGATGGTCTTCTCTAAATTATCATAACGATTAATCTGTCCAAAATATTTAGGTTTTCTCTCTTTAATCCTGTTTACCAGCCAGCCTTCTTCAATATTAAGTTCTTGTAGTATGGGTATATTTGTTTTTTATATGTCCATGATATTTGAAGAACTCTTCTGTAGCATTTACATTCAAAGGCATTTATGTGTTTCTCAGCTGCTTTTTTAAATGTCCAGGTCTCACAGGCATATGTTGTGATGGGAAAGATGCATGCCCTTAAAAATCTTATTTTTGTAGTTCTGTCTGTTCCTCTCTACAGCTTTTTTAGTTGTTTTACTTTTTGAAGAGCGACAGATGTCCTCCTTTTAATTTCCCTCATTGTATCTCCATTATTAGTTAGTAGTGATCCAAGATATTTTTTAAAATATAATATACTGCTGTATAATTAACACCAGTTAAACGACTGACAAAGGGTGATAAATATGAACCAAACCGAACTTGACAGCTCTTGTGGTTCGAGGACAGAAGGTAGTCTAATCCCTTTAGGGGGGTTAACCATGTGGATACGCTACTGGATGGAAAATAAATCATCATCGTTGTTTAGAGCCATTTCTCGTCATGTTCCATTTGATTTTTCTTACTGCAAATGAAATAAATCATCATCGTTGTTTGGAGCCATTTCTCCTCATGTCCCATTTGATTCTTCTTACTGCAAATGAACTACTGCCTATGAAAATTATAAGTGATATATGGATCCAGTGATTCTTCACTGTGCCATTGTGTGAAGTATCACACCAAATAGTGCGGCCGATGTAGGTTTAGAACCTCTTTCTATTACATGGAAAGCTGAACTCTTCTACCGCTTAGCCACAACGGAGTTATTCAAATTCATTCAGCATTTACGGCATGACATTTTAAATATTTCCTATATGAAATTTACTATAATATTTCCCCCCACAAGAAACATTCATATGGGAAGTATTAAACATCCATTATTTCCCATATGAAACGTCCAACGTATACGCCACGAAGACGTCCAGCACGTACTACATGAAACATCCAAAACTTCCTGCACGAAACATCCAGCAGTAAAAACTTGAATGGAGGCTGCGGCACGCGGCGGAGCATATACGGGGTTGTCCCGAATGCAGTGAAGCCGGAGTCTGAATTCTGAAATTGTGAACCTCAAAAAGTTCCAACTTTTGCCACACTAAGCTTCCAATTTTTACCACGTGAAAGATTTAACACTTCCACACATGAAACGTCCAACATTTTTCACATGAAACGTTTAACATTCCCTCCACAAGAAACCTCCAACATTCCCTCCACAAGAAACCTCCAACATTCCCTCCACAAGAAACCTCCAACATTCCCTCCACAAGAAACCTCCAACATTCCCTCCATAAGAAACCTCCAACATTCCCTCCACAAGAAACCTCCAGCATTCCCTCCCCAAGAAGCGTCCAATATTCCTTCCACAAGAAACGTTCAACATTCCCTCCATAAGAAACCTCCAACATTCCCTGCACAAGAAACGTCCAACATTCACTATATTAGACATATTCATATATGAAAAATTGGACAGAGAATATACTGACCAGTTCAAAAGAACCAAGCATTCTCGAATAGAAAAAAAAATACCAGTCTTTCTATTAGACAACATCAGAGAAAGAATATATAATCATTTAACACTTCATTTCTCCGAGAGAAATATACTGAACATTAATGTTCATGAAAATCCCAAATTAAAATAAAATTAAGCCCATTAGAATTAACAAGCATCGAATAATGTATATTTTAAAGAAAAACGAAAGCAAGCTTCTAATAGTATATATTTTAAGGAATAGCATTAAAAAGCCTCAAATAGTATATATTTCAAATAATAACTTTAGGAAGCCTCAAAGAATATATATTTTAAATAAAAACATTAAACAGATTCATATAGTATATATCTTAAATAATAATACTAGGAAGCCTCAAACAGTGCATGCTTTAAGCTGAAAGAAATAAAACACATAAGGAAGCTTCTAATCTTGCATATTTTAAAGAACATGAAAGAAAATATGAAGAACATGGAAGAAAATTCATCTCTCTCTCTCTCTCTGAACCTTAAGTGCCCAGGGCACATGGGGCTTCCGCAAGGGTTTTCCACAAGTGCCTGTCCTTGGCCTTTTTTTCTGCTCTTGCCCAGGTGAGCCCTCTATTGCTCAACATCCTTTCTGTTGTTCTTCTCCATGTCTCTTTTGATCTACCCTTACTTCTGCTCCCCTGTGGTGTCCATCTTAGTGCTATTTTTGGTAGTGAGTTGTCAGTCATTCGGAGCACATGTCCCAACCACCGCCAGCGTCTTTCCTCAATAATTGTTGTCAGTGGTTTCATCTGCATTTCTGCTAATAAGATGTTATTTCTTTTGGTGTTTGGCCAAAATATTTTTCTAATTCTTAAGAAAATTCATAACAGAGGCTAACATCATTGAAAGCAGAAAGGTATCCTGCAGACCATAATGCAGCAATACGTGTTTTTTTTTCTTTAAATATAAAACTTAGATTCACAACAAAAAAATAATAATAATAACTTCCAAACAGGATCATTGTTTATGAATCCAATTTTTAAAAATCTAAGATAAATAATAATAGATCATATGGACTGACGCTACATTAAAAGCAGATTTCTGAGAACGCTGAAGGTTTACTGACCGTAACTGGAGCCTCACATACATCGAAAATGCTTACGTTTTGGCAGTCAGCGTCCCGTAGCTGACGTGCCGGCGTCAGAGTTTGCGAACCATAGCTGACTAAGACCCTGTCTCACCTATCCCAGTAGCAGATCCAGCCTGGTTAACGAGCCAGGGACTGCCATAGTCGCCATGGTAGTGGAGTCTGCTAAAGAAGTATTGTGCACCCACAGTAACTGGCCTGGCTTGAATAACGAGGCAGGGACTGCCATAGTCCCCACGGTAGTGGAGTCTGTTAAAGAAGTATTGCACAGCCTGTTTCTTAGCTGTTCTCAGGGACCGGAAAAAATGCTGCCATGAAACGCTCCCAAGCCGACAGAAGATGTGCCTCAACACCCTCACAGCACCTGCTGCAAATGACACAAGCACACAGTTCCAGGAAGATAAAAAAAAACAAGTACATATCATTACAAAACTTGGCTTTCAAATTTTATATATCAGCGTTATAGTGAATGTGCATGGAGATATTAGAGCTACGACCTATATAATACTGAAGAAATGTAATGTTTGCTGACATTAGATTTTGTTTAAACTTAAGTTAGGATCTACGTACGTCGAAGGTACGTAAGTTAGGATCTACGTACGTCGAAGGTACGTAAGTCGCAGTCCGTCTGTAATTGTTTACTTCAGAGTGTTACAGCACATATTGCCACGGGTCTTGCAAGTAGATGTACTGAAATTATCTTCGTCTGGATTCATTCATTCATTTGCATGTCCCTTGCGGAACTTTGCCTCCCTAACAGCACTCATGTAGGACTCTCAGTTGTAAGCAAAAGGCCCTGCTGCTGATGCATCCATTTGCAGATCATCAACGATGTCATGCAGTCATCTTCGCCTCCCTTTCTTTCTTTCTCTCCTCCCCTCTCTCTCTCTCTCTCTCTCTCTCTCTCTCTCTCTCTCTCTCTCTCTCTTTCTTCTTTTTTTTTGTATCCATGATATTTGAAGGACTATTCTATAACATTTGCATTCAAAGGCATTTATGTGTTTCTCAGCTGTTTTGTTACGTGTCCAGGTCTCACAGGCATATGTTGCGATGGGAAAAATGCACATCTTTAAAGACCTCATTCTTGTAGTTCTGTCTGCTCCTCTTCACAGCTTCTTTAGTTTTATTTTTTGAAAAACGGACAGATGTCCTCCTTTAAATTTCCCTCACTGCATCCCCATTATTAGTAATGATCCAAGATATTGAAAACTCTCCACCACTTCCAATTTCTCCACACTGATACATTTTTCAGTTGCCATGTTTGTGTTGCTGTCATCAGTTTAATTTTTTTTCTGAGTTAAGATGAAGGTTTTGCTCTTCATTTTTCTCTTACGGGCTGATATAATTAGTTTCTCCAGTCATTTTTTTTATGTCGTGGACTTGGTCTAATCTCTGGTATTTCATAGCCTCCAGTTTTTATGGGGTATGGATACTTTCTTTAAAAACAAAACTTTGGTTTTTTTCCTCTTTACTAGTGTGTTTCTTCTTCCACTTGTTCCCCTCCCCGCCCCCTCCCCCCCCCACCTCCCACAATACTGTTATCATGTTTTCGTTTATTACTCTGCCAAGAAGATACACCGAAACGGTTTTTCATTATGACCACGAGACGGAAATGCGCGCAGAAACATTGATTCTTAAGATTAATATCTGTCATCTTGAGATTAAGACCAATTGTTTTAAACAAAATTGAACTAGAATTCAGTATTAACAGTTTTTGTGCTAAATCCTTAACCCGTGAGGGATCAGCCGAAGAATACTGTCCTGGATTTACAAGTTGTAACAGCAACAGCCCGTTTTTAATATAACAAAAACGTCAATCAAACTATATAATATTTATATCTATACAACCAGGCAGGAGCGCAACCAAGGAATTTCATTTGATGGTAAACTTATCACCGAGCTCTCTTGCGGACAGAATTGTACCAAACGCAAAAAAAAATGAGTACAATATTTTCTTTGTGAAGATTAAAGCAATCTCCATTGCTGTCAGTCTATGTCCGGGAGATTGCACTTATATATTAGACGGCAAATTTTGTCATATCGCTCTTTCTTAAGTCTGCACTTGGATTAAAATATCATGCTTGGTATTCTGTTAAGTCAGCGCTGGACACGTTCAAGGGTAACATTGATTACAAGTATAAACAATAACATCGGATACTCTTAAGATAAAGCCGAGGACAATGCAAATGTTATTTAGGGGGTGGAAGATATGATTTTGTCAGTTATATTATACCCCTATGTGTGTGGTTTACGCACAGCTGTGCAGGCTATGTCTTCTCTCAGCATGAGATTTCCTTCAATTATTTGTCGTATTTTTTTAAACATAATATGTGAGATATTTATTTTTCGTTCTCACTTCTCTACTTTTTATTTTGCGGAATAGAAGAAGAAGATGATGGTGGTGATTATGATGAAGTAGGTGAAGAAAAATACACAAGTTTTTTTTTAATTTGGTTACTCTATCGCACAAAGTTCTTTCTAGTTACGAACACCTCCCTGAAGGTAGCACACGTTCCTCGCAGGTTAATTTAAAAGGGATCAGCCAAGTTACCAGAGGAAAGGCACCGGTCCTGTCATTAGCTATGCTGGAGAGACCAGGTCAAGACCGTCAGAGTTTTCACAGGCCACATAAGACTTGAGATATCACATTTACAGCAAGCTGAAGACATGTACGACTGATGAGCGCGCGTGTGGCGTTGGACATGTGGTAGCCAAGCATCTGCTAGAGGACTGCCCTTCCTGCGGGGAAAGGAAATGGCATACATGGCCCGACAACAACATATGGCGTAGCAAGACAGGCACTGACATGGAATCCTCAAGGAAATAGAAAACGAGGAAGACCTAGACTTACCTGGAGAAGAGAAATTATGACAGTGCTCAGAGACAAGGGATGCACGTGGAAGAAAGCAGAGAACAATTCCAAGAACAGGGATGACTGGAGAGCCTTTATCCTTGGCCTATCCTCTCAAGGGAGTGAAAGGCGATGCTGATGATGATGATGATGATGATACATAGCCATCGGCAATTAGCAGTCCAGACCAGGCTGTACGACGATGTCGAAAACCTGTAGCACTTTTCAGAGCATAAAGGAAGACTCAAATAGTGTATATTTTAAAGAATAACATTAGAAAGCCTCACATAGTGTATATTTTAAAGAATAACATTAGAAAGCCTCACATAGTGTATATTTTAAAGAATTACATTAGGAAGCCTCACATAGTGTATATTTTAAAGAATAACATTAGGAAGCCTCACATAGTGTATATTTTAAAGAATTACATTAGGAAGCCTCACATAGTGTATATTTTAAAGAATAACATTAGAAAGCCTCACATAGTGTATATTTTAAAGAATAACATTAGGAAGCCTCACATAGTGTATATTTTAAAGAATAACATTAGAAAGCCTCACATAGTATATATTTTAAAGAATTACATTAGGAAGCCTCACATAGTGTATATTTTAAAGAATTACATTAGGAAGCCTCACATACTATATATTTTAAAGAATACCATTAGGAAGCCTCACATAGTGTATATTTTAAAGAATAACATTAGGAAGCCTCACATAGTGTATATTTTAAAGAATAACATTAGGAAGCCTCACATAATGTATATTTTAAAGAATAATATTAGGAAGCCTCACATAGTGTATATTTTAAAGAATAATATTAGGAAGCCTCACATAGTGTATATTTTAAAGAATAATATTAGGAAGCCTCAGATAGTGTATATTTTAAAAAATACCATTAGGAAGCCTTAAATAGGATATATTTTAAAGAATAACATTAGGAAGCCTTAAATAGGATATATTTTAAAGAATAATATTAAGAAGACTGAAATAGTGTTCTTTGAGTACGCTGGAAGAAGAAGATTGTTTATGATTTTACTCTCCTCTTGCATCTCCTCCACGCTGGCGTGACAAATGAGCTAACATGACCTTTACCTTTCTCAGCGGATCTAAGCTTCAAACATTTGAGCATTATCCACCAGTTTTGGAACTTTCTCCATGTTTTATCCAGTTATACAGGTCCAGAGCGATCTGTTCCCGGGAGCACGATGTAGTCTTGCTCAAGTGCGGCTTGCAGACATGATGACTGTAATGATCTTGCCTCTCAGAGGAACATGTTAGCATTTACTTCACTGAAAGATTTTTTTGTTTCCCTGTGTTTAAAAAGAAAACACGTAAGTATGATTTAGATGAGTGTACTTTTAACAGCGTTGAAGAAAATCTATGTCTCGTAGCTTTTGCAGGGCCGTAGGAAAGTGAAGTGCGTCTTCATGTTTCTAGGCTACTACGGCATTTGAGGTACGGATGCCAGCACCTGTCCTCGCTGCCTGTCTTTCCCCTAAAAAAAACCTCGGGTACCCATTTTTTGAGGTTGGGTTGACCCCGGTGTCGGTGGATCCGAAAAAAATACGCCCGAGTGTAAAATCGAACCAGAGACCTTCTGATTGGCAGGTGGGTGCACCAGACACTACACCAACGCTGCACACAAAGTTAACGAGTGTAATATTGTTGCTGGGCATATTTTTTTTGTAAAACTGAGGATGAGTATGGCTGCAATGCTTTTCAAAGTTAAAATATGCCACGAGCGTAATTTCGCCCGGCCCGGACTAGTTTAGAAAATTGTAACAGTGAACATGTTTCCCTGACTGACACATGTCATTAGTCGAGATGTTGGAAAAAAAAACATCTTTTTTAATCAGATTACCGAACGTTCACAACTACGGCTTTGATCTAGGTACGCTAGTCCATATCTGGGGATATAATGGTGACTGTTCGAAGTAGGGCGCTTGAGCAGTGGCAAGATAGGCAGCTGGGAAGTCTTACACCGGGCAGCTGTTGATAAGAGCGTCAACGAAAGTTGCGAATTTGAACATAAGAAGGAAGGGAACCTCTCTCATCCAAACCGTCAGCTTTGTATGGTCACGCTGAGTTCAGTTCATTGTGTTGTTGCTTCTGATTTTGCAGTCATTATTTCCAAGCAATGACCTAAACCTACCACCTGTTTTGTCTGTTGGGTTGAGTGTTAGACAAACGCTTTCTAATTTGCAGTCTGTGCTATTGGCTGCCTTTAAAATCACACAATGTGCCCACAGAAAGAGTGAAATGGAGACAGCGGATGTATTCATAACAATATCAATGAAAACTTAAAACAATAAAAGTAAAGCAAATTATATAAATAAGATTCGTAAAGAATTCTTCTAAGAGAATTATATATATATATATATTATATATATATATATATATATATATATATATATTCCATAATTGTTATTGTATAAATCAGCCATAGAAATATTATATGGCATAACGAAAACTGTGCCAAGGGAACGTGCAAGGGCCCCTAAACAATGAATTTTTGAGGACCAGTTCTAGATAGAAAAATCACAGGTGTCAATAAGATCAGAAATACAACTGTGGAATTGTTCAGTCAACCCTGAACAACAGATGGAAGCCAGAATTAAATGAAGGGCAACAAAATTACAGCCCCCTTCACCCTCATCAGAACTTGACGAAAAAAAAATGACAAGTACACGGTCGGTCGTTCTCAAGAAAATGTAAGCCTTTAATCTCAGTCTTAATTTTTACATTTAAAAAACAGGACAAATTAGGTCTACGACTTGGGCAAAGGAAGGCAGTACTTGCTGCATCTCGTTTTGAATTGAAATTTCAAGGCTAGAAGAAGAATAAGAAGAAGAAGAAGAAAGATAAAAGAAAACTGCGTATAAAAAGTGATAAGTGACCCAGGAACAAAGAACTACCTCATCACACAGATTAGATGCAGAGAAAAAGGGCAGGGGAAGGACTGAGGATCCAGTGCCCAAGCTGAACGTGACAAATGCCAACACCCAGTGGCCCACTACTTACGTCAGAGTTAGCGAACCATAACTGACCAAGACCCTATTCAGCGTGGCACCCCTTAGCGAAAAAGGGATCTAAATGTTACGGCAAACCCGTAATTGTCGAAGTCTGAAGTGTTTGACCGAAAAGCGCAGATATAGCAGCCACGCCGCGAAAAACGTGACGAAAAGCATAACAACGAACGCAGAAAAAGAAAGTGCAGAGAAAATGTTACAGCCTGTGAATTGTTTATGATGACTGGAGTCAATGTATTCGTCCTTCATACGATTTTTTCAACACTTTTATTTTGTTGAATAATTTGAAACAAAGAGATACATGCAGCGCCCGTGCCTGCGTGATGTTCTCCTAACACCCCCCCCCCCCCATCTTAGAGACTTTTCTCCGCCCCTGGCAACGACTGATGCCCTTGTCAATAAATCGCAAGTCAACTGGCAATAACTCCGGCATAACTCGGTTGTCCGCGCCCGGATCCCTGTCGGGTGTCGATCTCACGACGACTCTGTCGAGCTGGGAGATTTGTCAATACTAACATGACACTTAATATGAGCCAAGCGATTCTCTATGATATGACAGAAGTTTGTGCCAGAATGTTCTACGTGCGGCTGTTACACATGTTTGTATTTTCCACTCCAAGCCTAGGACTGTTAAATAACAAATTGTTATAAATTCGTTACTTCGTTGCTTATTAAATAACATTGCAACACGGACATTGCTTTTGTTATTGCGGACAATTACGCTAATGTAAAACATTGGTGTGATCATCTATGACAGACGTTCAGTCACACTGGATAGCTATCACACACAGCTGATATCCACTGTTTCGCAACTGTCTTTAAGTTATAAATTGGTTCAAATGTTTAGAAGAAGTAGAAGACGAGGAAAGATTTTATATTTAAAAAGTCTGTGTTTTATAGCAAAATTAAAGAGAGAAACTAATTTAGTTGAAAATATGGACTCTTGTTTTCATTAATACATTTTGAGCACATTTACGTGCAAGTGGAATGGATGCTTTCTAGAAGTGACGTTTAATGCCAAATTTGTAATGAAAGAATTCACACTATACGTGATGTGGTAAACCAAAAATTGAAATTAAATCTGATTGGATTGGCCAAGTGAATGTAAATACAGAAGTCAATCACACATCTTGTGTGTGCTGCCATAGTTTTTCTTTCATTCTTCTGTTGTTCAAGCCGTGAAGAACTGCAGGAAATCTTGAAATCCAGGGTTCTGGACGAGTCATGGTATGCTGACATGGTGTACTTCTGGAAGATTCCATAATCTTCTTCTTTAAATTTTCCATTTATGTTCCTATTTTACGCTATTTTGTTTGCTACTTTGGGTGCCCTAGTGTACAATGGTTTGGTTGCACTTCATTATACCAGAAGCTCTAATGGTCTAGATTCTTTTCTGTTTTATGCCTACTTTTGTGCTCATGACATTAGATGTGCAAGTATGTATTTAAGAGCTCATGAGTTTCAAGTACAGTTATATCTACCATATTATTCGTATTTTTCTCTTCTGATCTTAAGTAGGGTCTCAATTTCATAATCACTTCACCACCACCCAGACACACACACTTTCTTCTTCTTCTTCTCTTCTTCTTCTTCTTCTTCTCTTCTTCTTCTTCTTCTTCTGCAAATTAGTGTTCTTTGCAGCCGATGGTATGAAGGTGTTGAGGCACAACATCTTATCGGCGTGGGAGCGGGAAAAGCGGGTATTTTTTCAGTCCCGGAGTACAGCTAAAAATCAAGGGTGCGCAATCCTTGTTTAGCAGACTCCACCACCATGGGGACTATGGCGATTCCTGATTTTTTTTAAATCTAGGCCAGGCTGGGCCTGTTACTAGGGGTACTAACGAAGAAGTGGGACAGCTCTTGGTCAGCTATGGTTCGCTAACCCTGACCTTAGCATGTTAGCTGTGGGTCACTAACCCTGACGCTAGCATGTCAGCTATGGTTCATCAACCCTGACTCCATAGCATGTCAGCTATAGTTCATCAACCCTGACGATAGCATGTCAGCTATTGTTCGCTAACACTTACGCTAGCATGTCAGCTATGGTTCATCAACCCTGACTCTATAGCATGTCAGCTATGGTTCATCAACCCTGACTCTATAGCATGTCAGCTATGGTTCATCAACCCTGACTCTATAGCATGTAAGCTACGGTTCATCAACCCTGATGCTAGCATGTCAGTTGTGAGTTGCTAACTCTGGCGCTAATATGTCAGCTATGATTCTTAAACCCTGACGCTAGCGTGTCAGCTGTGGGTCGCTGATTGCCAAATCGGCAGCGGTTTCCGGCATGTAAAGACGACTTAAATGAGGTAGACAGATAAGACCACGCATACCTCTATACCTTCGTCCTCTAGCTTTCACACAGCTCCTTAGCCTAGAGTCCCTACAAAAGTCCACCAAAAACCCTCTCGCGATAAAACTCAGTCACATGACCAAACGACCATCATTTAACATCGTCACTTGCTTAAACCTTTCTTTTTTCTACAAACAGAACACAACGAAGTTTTCGCATAGTGAACTAATAGAACATATTGTTGTATGGTTAAACCTTGGGGTAAAAAAAATCATAGGCAAAGCACTTTTAGACGTGAAAAAAAAGAAAAAGACAAGAGAATTACCTGGTACTTGAATCATTTACTTCGACGAGCAACCGTCTAGCCAGGACTGAACAGCGCATTAATAAACTTTGCTATCTCGCACCTTCACTTTGTTTGATAGCGAAACCATCAATGCCTGTCCTGACCGAAAACAGTGACACCCGTAAAGGGAACGAGGACGCTACACAGAAACTCCGTCGCCTGGATGCAGTTTCCCAAAGATACCAAAGTTTTGAGACAGAAACATACAAAACATGGGCTCCTGAAAATGCTATCGTCTTAGCCTCAGATTCAATGCCTTCGCATTGTTAATGTTGTCCGGTACGCCTTAGACATTTGCAGGAGATCATGTGTGTACGTTTGAGTCTCAAAAATTTGGTACATGCGGGAGACTGGATCTAAGCGACGGAATTCCTCGCTGAAACATGTGCTGTAACAAGGCCTGAACAGACATGATGTACCTAGTAACCCATATATTGCTACATATCTTTAACCTTCGGTATTAAACACACTGTGAACATTATTCACAATGACAAAATTCGACTCTGTTCCAGTAGCAAGATCTTTCGACTCCAGTTAGTGAAGAAGAGGTAGACAGAGGTGTATGGATCATTAAAATTAAAATGGTAAGTGCATTATAGCCCAGTAATGATTATATTACTGGCTAAGCAGTTTCTAGCACTATAGATTCCTGGATTCTGTTCCTAGTCCCTGTTCCAGTCTCTTATTATTTTTGTTCTCTTATGCTAAAAGTAGTTGTCATTATTCTACGCTAATTCTATCTTTTCTGTTCCCTTACAGCACAAAAAATAAATAAATAAATAAATAAAAAGAGAAATATGAAGGAAAATGGAGAAAAGGTAACAGTAGATAACAATAAGAATACACAGAACTAGAAAACAACAACAGTATAATATTTAGCCCTTGATTCCTTCATCGAGGACAGCAAAGAAAACAATGCAAGGCACATACGCTAAAAGTTTGCATTCTTTCTATAACTTCTTATACCGTTATACACAACATCAATGACGCCTCAAACTGTTAAAAACACTGCAGGATATTTTGTTAGATGAAGCAGATCACGTCAGATAGCTCCGTCTAGCTTCAACCTATGCTCAGGAGACATGAAACAGAAAATGAGTTATGAGACTCAGCCCAATGTAAATACAGATGTTTGCGAAACAGAGGGATCAGGCTGGGAATTTGTTGACAAACATAACCGCGCTCATATTAGTCTTGACCAGTTATTTGAGCACACTTGTCGCCACGACAGCCGCACCCCCCGGGGAGTTATTTCATTTTGGGGACTGCAAATAACAAATTTATTAAGTCTATTGTGCGTCTGTGTGTGTGTGTGCTAGTCAATGAACTACTTGAGATAATGTTTTGTAACTACCTTGATGAATGTTAATGAATGTTTGGAAACAGGATATTAATGAATGTTTGGAAACAAGATATCTCACGTATAGAGACGTACTTTGATTAAGGATACAGTTAAACCTGAATACCCCAGAAAATGTAAAATACACAGAGAGGAATGTCTCGTATCATAACATCAGTAAAAGTAGTCATAAAAAAAGACATTTATCATGTTATTGTATAGTTTATATGGTGTTAGTGTCTATATTTTCCTTGACCTGTTCTGTTCACTAAATTATGATATGATATTAGTGTCAGTAAGTTCCTGGATCTGTTCCACACACTGGGCCACACAGATGGTATAATTTTAGAGCCAATATTTTCCTTGACCTGTTGACATGTTAGGTAACGGCTTTAACGAAGAGGTCATGAAGGCTTCTGGCTGGTGGGTTGGTCATTTCTGATCAGGCCAAGGAAAGATCAGAAGGAAGTTTGGTAGAACTCCTGGTCACTCTACGAATGGACAGCCCGGAGGACTGCCGTAAACGAAACCACGTGAATTTTGAAGCAGTATTCCTGTTTAATTCAAACCTCTCTCTCAAGGACATTCTGGAAGAGGCACAAGAAAAAAGGAAAATTATAAGTCAGAAAAGGATAATCCAATTTTGTGAGGCAAGTGTGAAAGCGAGGCGGGACACAGCACCTGATGGCATCAGGGAAGATCGAAGAGACAGGGGTAGACAGAGAGAAAACGTGTCTGATGGCATCAGGGAAGATCGAAGCCAGAAGAGACAGAGGTAGACAGAGAGAAAACATGTCTGATGGCATCAAGGAAGATCGAAGACAGAAGAGACAGAGATAGACAGAGAGAAAACATGTCTGATGGCATCAGGGAAGATCGAAGCTAGAAGAGACAGAGGTAGACAAAGAGAAAACATATCTGATGGCATCCTTACACTGGAAAATCTCAATAACAAGCCTGTTGAAATGCACAAGGGATCGAGGATTATAGAAGGCCATGAGCCTGTTGGCAGGGACCTTGAAACGAAAAAAGAACCCCTATCAGCCAGATAGTCAACTTAGAACCATTGCACAGAGTTCAGATCAGAGTATTACTGTTTTGACTTGCAGCCATTATATAAAAGTAACTGACTAACCTAACTAACCGTTTTACTGAAAACATCCTGGAGCCCCTATTGGACCGAGTGATAAATAAACTTTTACGATCTGCAAGCTGATGTCTCATATAATACACACATCACAACAAGGAGAGGATTAATAGAAAGATAATATTCAGCATGAAAAAAAAGTAAAACTCAAATCTCTTCCTATAAAAATTTCGCAATAAGAAACCCCCATAGCATCCAGAGGTAGGGGTTTGAAAACCTAAGTTTCGAAATTTAAACAATTTAATCTGACACAGTCTCCCAGTTCTGTCTTAAATGTGTAACAAAAATATAGAAAGTTAACCTTCAGAAACAGTAACCTATTCCCTGTTACAAGAATCGAACTGGTTATTGATGTTTAACCGTATTAAACTTGAGTTATATTATAATGGAAAATCGAATTTTTTTTTTGTTTCCAGTTTGACTTTTATAGAATTGTCTAGGTCTCATGAGAGAGCACAATGCCGCGTATATCGCGTTCATGTCAGCAGAGACACTACAGCAGACATTGCTAGCCAGGCAAGGCACTGCTAGTCGGTCTTATGACAATTTGATTCCTACGTTGGCCATATGAAGGCGTGGAGAGATTTGGCTGCCGGCTAATGGATCTCTAATCACCATCGCAGACGACCACGGCCCAAGGGGAGTAACCTAAGTCGCTAGTCAACAGAAGTGACGAAATCTATTAGCAATTCATCATCGCTGACCCAATCCTCTCCAGCCTTCTACCGGGGCTCCCTTGAGGAGCTTGGAGTGAGGCGAGTTCTATTAACAGCCAGAAAAAAAAAATTGAGTATGTTGGAAAATGAATGTGTAGTACAGTACAGTACAGTAAAGTACCGTACAGTACACTACAGTACAATACAGTACGGTACAGTGCACTACACCTCATTGCACTACACTACTCTACACTACAGTAAGGCATAGTATAGTATAGCACAATATATCGCAACATAGCATAGTACAGTAGAGTACCGTACAGTATAGTATAGCAAAGCATAGCATAGCACTGTAGAGTACCGCACAGCACAGTAAAGCATATCACAGTAAAGCACAACATGCCGAGTCTATTGTACGGTATAGATTAGAGCAGTTTTCTTTAGTGTAATATACACAGCATAGTTCCTGATGTTGTTTTTAACTATCTTGACACGCAGCACTATCGATAATTTACAGTACTCATTGCCAAACTTTTCTTGACAGCGACCCCCCACACCAGCAACAGCATGTGGCTCGGGACCCACAAAAGGATAACATATTCAAATGCGGCAACAACAACAAAAAATTAACCAATACTGTTTCATTACCTACGGAATTATGCAAATTTAAATAACATTTTTTCATTATATTTTCACGCGATCTTACCCCAAACCACCTCCCCCCCCCCACCCAAAACCCTAATTTTAGTCGCAACCTAAAGTATGGAACACAAATCAGCAAGATCCTTAATCGATTCTGTTGCAGTAAAGTTAAGAAGCACACTCCAAAAAAAATTAATTAATAAATAAATAAGAAAGTAGAGAAAAGTTAACATTTGTTTTCTGCTAGTTACAACTATAGATCTACAGATTTATAGTATTTGCTGGGCTGTTAACATTTTGGACAAGAACAAAAGAGTACGCGGTAGGGTAAGATCGATAAAAACAGTTGTGACTACAATACCGGATCGATCATCGCACGGAAAACTAGAATGTGACACTCCCAGTAGACTTTGGAATAGAGTCTGTCAGTAAATAAGAAACAAAGAAGAAAAAAAATGGCAATCACATTACATAGCAATGACTTTCTTAAAGTTCTGAAATGACATATCCTTTTTTTTCTTTCTTTCTTTCTTGATCGGGTTTTGTTCTTAACTAACTGTCAATCTTTTCACTCACAAGGCTATTCTGTCCACGCAGAAAATTATTAGCTTGAAGTCTCCAGCATTTCCAGTCTCTTGTTCAGTCTTGTCTTGCCTTCTATCTACACGAAGCTGCGCCCTTTGCAGGCGATGCTGTGAAAGTGTTTAGCCACACAACATCGTGTCGCATTGGGAGCGGAGTCATGCCAGCTATATTTTCAATCAGTCGGTGGAGCTAAAAAGCAGGTGATGTGGAATACTTCTTTCTTATATATATCTTATATCTTATATCCTTCCCATGCCGTTAAATGTCACATAGGGCTCGCAAAGTAGTTCGCCAATTTTTCCTGTCTTCGGCGAGTCTTTCAACCTCATCAAAGGATTTTATGCCTGTTAATTTGGCCTCTCTTAATAATGTCCTCTTCAGAGTTTCACGTGGTCTGCCTCTTTTTCTTCGGCCTGTTGTGTTCTACTTGATAGCTTGTTTTCTTCGGAGTTGGCATCCCTGATGCTCGGTTGGTTTCTCTGCGAGTTTCCATAACGATATCTTTTTTTCCCATCTGGAGTTGCCTCTAGATAGGTCCCAGGACAAGGTTGTTAGCCTTATGCTCAACTCCCGGTACATGATATGTCACAGATCAAGCGGAATTCCGCTGATTTCTGCATGCCGGCGAGAGCGTTAAAAAAAACGTCCGCCATCTTGCACGTCACGCCGGAAGTTCTTTAGCAGACTCCATTCTAATGGGGGACTGTGGCGATTCCTGTCCCTTTAGCCTGGCCGTCTATTACTGAGGTACCAACGGAGAAGTGGGACAGGGTCTTGATCAGCTATGGTTGGCCAACCCTGACGTTACCGCTTCAGATGATTGTGAAATCAGACAGGGTTGACCTATCTATCTATCTATCTATCTATCTATCTATCTATCTATCTATCTATCTATCTATCTATCTATCTATCTATCTATCTATCTATCTATCTATCTGTCTGTCTATCTATCTATCTGTCTGTCTGTCTGTCTATTTATCTGTCTGTCTGTCTGTCTGTCTGTCTGTCTATTTAATTAATTAATTTTCTGATCTGCTGAAGAAATCTTTTCCTATATCCTATATCACAGTAAAATATCTGTTATACCACCCGCACCCCATCTTTCTCTCCCTCTCCCAATCTTATCTTCTTTTATCTGTATACTAAATATACTTGAACTTATCCATGAAGAAAAAAAACCCGAAGATTTCTTTAACGGAACTAGCGATGTTGTCCTGCCAAAACCACTTCTGAGTTAACATATCATGCTAGACTCTGAACATGTCATGCTAGACTCTGAACATGTCATGCTAGACTCTGATCATGTCATGCTAGACTCTGATCATGTCATGCTAGACTCTGAACATGTTATGCTAGACTCTGATCATGTCATGCTAGACTCTGATCATGTCATGCCAGACTCTGAACATATCATGCCAGACTCTGAACATATCATGCTAGACTCTGAACATATCATGCTAGACTCTGAACATGTCATGCCAGACACTGAACATATCATGCTAGACTCTGAACATGTCATGCTAGACTCTGAACATATCATGCTAGATTCTGAACATGTCACGCTAGACTCTGAGATAAACAGCCTCGACTTCTGCCAGCAACTCAAGTCCAGCTCCGGCTTATGTGCTTCTGCTGCCTGACTGGACCAGCAAATGCCGCGCAAATGAAAACCATTTTCCCCGCGTGTTTGACGAACCCAACATGAAAATAAAACAAAACAGCGACAGAGAAAAAGAAATTGAGTTTTTGCAGAACGGCATTAAAGGGTTAAATGGGATCCAGAGCTAGAAGATGTAATATGAAAATCCTTCGCGAGGTCTCATACAAATTTTCTCAACAAAATTAGAAATTGGGGATTTTTCTGTCCAATTTTATGAGCTCTAAGCGCGAGATATAAAGGAGGGGAAAATGCTGTGTTCTTCCCAGAGCGATTCTGCCGAGACACATAAATATACAACCTGCGTGCTTATGGAAGGCATACATTAGGACGGGAGGGGAATGCAGGAAGGAACAGGACAAGAGAGGAAGGGAAAGAGGAGGGAGGGAGGAAAGAAAAGAGAATAAAGAGAAGAGATGCGCACGAGAGATGACCGAGGCTTGACGCTTAACATCGACAGAAATTGTCACCAAATTCGTGACAAGCAAATAAAAGGAGGGGGGAAGAACTGAAGATAAAGTAAAGATATAAATAAAACTGTCTCCTTAAAAGATGCTGAGAAATTCTTTAAAAAAAAAAAATGGAAGTGAAATCAAATGAAATCATAATGCTCCTTTCGCATCAACGCTAGCGGTCTGTCGTCGCAATGCAATAGGATTTGATAGCTCGTGCAAGCTTTTTTACCCCCCCCCCCTCTCTTCTACGTCCAAGCTATGGCATAAACAGTAGCGCACTCTTTCCATGGGATGGCCTTCTTGGGTAGACAAATGGCATTACATAACGCAGTTACAGTAAGCCAGAAAATATTTTAATACCAGCTCTGTTTTGTTGTTGTTTTTGTTGTTGATGATGATGATCGTGATGTACTATCTCCCTGGAACTGCAGGCGATATTTTCTTTGCAGTCGACGCTGTGAAGATATTCAGGCACAGCGTCTGTTCAGATTGGGAGCCAGTTATGGCTGCAAGAGTTTCTTCAGTCCGCGAGTGAAGCTCTAAAAGGCAGAGGATGTGCAATTACTTCTTCAGCAAACTCCACAGCCGCGAGAGCTATGGCCATCCCCGCCCCGACAGTCAGGCCCCGACCTATTACTGGGGGTACCTACGGAGAGTCGGGGCAATCTTTTTTTTTCTTCTTCTTCTTCTCTTGGGTTCGAGGTTGTTGGTCACATCAGATCCTGATCACTGTCGACAAGGCATAGCCCGCAGTCCTGGCCAGATCCTACCAGGCGGGACAATGTCTTGATCGGCTATACTGCTCCAGCCGGGGGATGTCAGCTATAGGTCGGCTATACTGCTCCAGCCGGTGGATGTCAGCTATAGGTTGGCTATACTGCTCCAGCCGGGGGATGTCAGCTATAGGTTGGCTATACTGCTCCAGCCGGGGGATGTCAGCTGTAGGTTGGCTATACTGCTCCAGCCGGAGGATGTCAGCTGTAGGTTGGCTATACTGCTCCAGCCGGAGGATGTCAGCTATAGGTTGGCTATACTGCTCCAGCCGGGGGATGTCAGCTATAGGTTGGCTATACTGCGCCAGCCCTGACGCCGGTATGTCAGCTTAGGTTGGCTATACTGCGCCAGCTCTGACGCTGGTATGTCAGCTATAGGTTGGCTATACTGCGCCAGCTCTGACGCTGGTATGTCAGCTATAGGTTGGCTATACTGCGCCAGCTCTGACGCCGGTATGTCAGCTATGGGTTGGCTATACCGCGCCAGCTCTGACGCTGGTATGTCAGCTATAAATTGGCTATACCGCGCCAGCTCTGACGCTGGTATGTCAGCTATAAGTTGGCTATACTGCGCCAGCTCTGACGCTGGTATGTCAGCTATGGGTTGGCTATACTGCGCCAGCCCTGATGCTGCTATATCAACTATGGGCTGACCTTATACTACCCCAGCCCTGACGCTGACATGTCAGGTGCAGGTTGGCTATACTTTCTCACCCCTGACGCTGCCATGTCAGCTACGGGTTGGCTATACTGTCTCACCCCTGACGCTGCCATGTCAGCTACGGGTTGGCTATATTGCGTCTTCACTTTCTTACCATTTCATAGGTCTTGTCTTTTTTTCGGATCCACGCAGTGACTAGCGCCCTTTTTTTTCCACAGGATGACCTTCTAGAGATGCCAAATGACATGACATGAAACAGTTACAGTAAGCCAGAAAACACCTTAATGCTGGACCTGTGACAGCATTCTCATACATTTCTGGTCTTCAGTTCCATTCCGTGCCCCGCTTTCTTCCTGTGTAATCGAATTTTAGTTTTCAGAACAAAATATATATTCTTGATATTTGAGAGTGACACAGAAAACAATATAAGTTCCAAACTTTTATCTCTCTCTCTCTCTCTCTCTCTCTCTCTCACACACACACACACACACACACACACGCACACACACACACACACGCACATGCAGTTTAAAGATAAAGTAATTCTGTGGCCAAACGAAAATTCGATTACCGCACCAGTCTTACTTACTGCCCCGATACTAGAATCGATTACTATAGTGAATGGTATCAATTTGTAAAGCTACTTCCAACACTAGCTATACCACTCTACGCTGCTTCTTGTAAATTACTGCCACGAGCTTAAAAAAAAAAAGTTGTTTGAAAGAAATTTGGTGACAAGTTTGGTTAATTTTAGATTAAATGCACTGCCGATTTAAAAAAAAAAAAACCAGAAATTGAGGAACCGGGGAAGAATGGATAGGTCGGGACGACAAGGATCGATGTCTCGAGTCCTGAATAGATTATGGTTAGTTTGCATGCAAGACTCTGTCTCAGAATCTCGTCAGTTCTGATTTGACATAAAATTTTCATCCAAGAGCCGGTGGTATTAAGGTCCAGAGCCGAGTGACTTCAGGGTGAGTGGGCGAGCGGTCAAGGTCCTGTTTTGACCTTTATTAATTGACCAAACAAGAGAGAATAACTGTCTGGTTCCTGCTGGTTAAATTCGCAAATCTCCATGGGTCAGCCAAGGGGATTAACCGGGATAAAGGGAGAGAAATTTGATTTATACAATTTGAATACGTCGTAATGCCCGGTCTTGTGTCTGTTTTAGTTCCATCAAGAACGTGCTCTTTGAGTCGTGTTATGATTAATCCTTGCTCATCTGACTCGCTTTCAAATTTTAGCAGCCAAGTTTTGGCTCTATTCTGTGTGGGTAGGGAAGATTCTGAATTTACTTCTCCACCCAGCCCCCTTTTATCTCTTTCCCCCAATACCCCATGATATGGGGATACTATGCCATGAACGAATTGCTTCCAAAGACGGAGAACATCTACCTACACGGGGACACGCACTGGATTTACACTGCAAACACGAAGCTTTCAGTGAATGATAAACAAAACAAGACATCCCGTATAGGTCTGTCCACTGAAGTGCCGAACTTGTGCGGAACTCAAGTCAGAGATGGAGAAGGGTGAAGGTAATCCTGTCATTCCTTGGAGGCACATAGAGGTACCTTCTCCCTTCTCCATCTGTGACTTGAGTTCCGCACAAGTTCCGCATTTCAGTGGAGAACGGAAGAAAAAAAATACAAGCAACTGAAATTGACAAGAAAGGCAACAACTGAGAGCCTGAATATCAAGAGGAAGACTAAAATACATTAGGAGTGGGCCATATTAGGAGACGGACAAGGAGAAGTTTGACCATAAACACCATCCAGGCAAGACAAGTGCTGCTGTCCGTTGCTGGCCAACGTCCTTTTTCGTTTGGCCACAGAATTACTTTATCTTTAAACTGAATGTGTGTTTGTGTGTGTGTGAGAGAGAGTGAAAGAGAGAGGCATAAAAGTTGGGAACTTGTATTGTTTTTCTGTGTCACTCTCAAATATCAAGAATATATAATGAATATTATTATTATTATTATTATTATTATTATTATTATTATTATTATTACTGCAAACGATCTTCAGTCCTCTTGTGAACAAGCAAAGAAAAGCATCCCGTGATGTATTAAAAACGTTCGTTATAAAAATATTTTAAGAATGTTATCGATGGTTGAGACATGTGCTTCCGATACACTGGAAACTTATTAGAAAAATGGGACTGAAATGGAGATCTCATGGAAAGAAGAGTAAAGGCAGACCAAAGGAGACATGAGGAGGAACACCAGAGAGGATGTTGAGAAAAAAAAACAGAAAAAGTGTTCACTTTGGCAAGAGCAGAAAATAAGGCGAAGTACAGACGTTTGTGGGACACCCTTGCGGAAGCTCCGTATGCCTTGGACACACAGAGGTCCCCAGAGAGAGAGAGAGAGAAGAAGAAGAAGAAGAAGAAGAATACCCATGGGCTCCTTGTTATAGAAATGCTCTAATATTACTTCAATGATTTAGATCTAAGAACATATAAAGAGGTCTTGTTGAAAAGGGAACTAACAAATATGTTCACATTTTTTAACAAGTACAAAGATGCCGTCAGAGAAAATTTACTAAAACCCAGTATGAACTTATGCAGGGGCTGGCATACTGCAGCCCGCTGGCTCCATCGCACTAGTTATAGTGTCGATATTACATGATATTACGCAAGTTAAATAATAGTTATTTACAGCTTTATAACATTTTATTATCATAACATTCACTTATTAGCTATAGAGGTGAATATGCCCTGTCATTCACTCACACACTGGCATACGGTCCTTATGCTGAAAACTGTTGCTGAACGAGTCAGTCCTATCAAAAGAGCAATGGTTATGTCCCCTTTGAAAAAAAAAAAGAAAGAAAGGAAGACCAAGGTGAAGATGGCCGTAAGACATCGTTGATAATCTACAAATCGATGCATCAGCATCTTGCTTACAATCGAGAAGCCTACAGGAGTGCTGTTAGGGAGGCAAAGTTCAGCAAGGGACATGCAAATGACTGACTGACTATGTCTCTTTTAAATTCTCGTGATTTTAACAAGAAGGTTGCCGACCCCTGATTTTATGTATTTGAAAACAAATGTGACAGTACAGTTATAGTAATCAACAAAACATTGCTATCTAACTCCCATTCTTCATAGCCGGCAGGGATTCTGAAAACATCCACTCCAGTACTGCAGCGTGACCAATGGAGTACAGATAAACGTGTCCCTCTTTCGCGCAGGAAACTGAAAATAAGTACAATCCTGTGTGTGCCCTCTGGGAAAGTAAATAATATCACAATAACCTACTCCCTATTCGACTCCGTGGTCATTTTTCCAGATCGAAGCAAGGCAGGTGTTAACATGGCTTTCATCTGCCAACCTAGTGAAGTCTCTGTAGCAAAATGCCGATGGTTTTTGTGGATTTTTATTGAAATAAAAAGATGATGATGCGCTGTTACGGTTTAACTGTCAAATTCTGCAGTTGATGTCACTTATGATTCATCAATACGTTACCTTATGCTCTCAAAAAAAAAAACTCACAGAAAATCAAATATGTTCGTTTGGAATATAAAAAATGACATACACACAAGGCAAAATACTGAAGATTAGAGATAGGCGTTTATGGCGCAATTTTACAAAGAAGATAGAAAGAAAGAAAGGTGAGAAAGAATAGCACTTTTGGCTTCTTTTACTTCTTCTGCTTCTTCTTCTTCTTTATTGTAAAACTGCACTACACACCTCTGACTATCTCTATTCACCCTCGCCGAGGGCATCATTATTACAATTACTGGCCAAAAGAATTTCCATTTCACCGCTTTCAAAACAGGATCCTGGCATCAGCAGATCAATGGAAGGCCACAGTCTTGTTTACATACTGACCTGTTTTAAAACATTAAACTTTCCATTTACTGTCTTGCCTGCCTGGTGCTTTTGGCCAAGCTACTCCTTGTCCGTCTCTTAATGGTGTCCACTCCTGACGTACTGTAGTCTTCCTCTTGATATTTGGCACTCAGTTGTTGCCTTTCCTGTCAGTTTCAGTTGCTCATATTTATGGTCGCATACCACCAACGATTTTGTTTAAACTTTAACGACTAAAGGTGCATCACACATGATGGGTCGCATACCACCAAAAGATTTTGTTTAATGCCTTGGTCTGAACAAGAAAACCCAATGAAGAAACCCAGATAAGAAACAGAAGAGGAAGACGGCGACGGCGACGACGAACACGAAAAAGGGACAGAACTTTTCATTCTAATTCAGCTATTCTTTAATGTAAATGGAAACAGTTAACCCGGGGACGGTCAAAGCTGTGACAGCACGGAAAATTGATCGAGTCACTGACATAAACAAGATCGCACTTGGAGAAAAATGGAAGTGCACCATGAAATTGAATCCACTTTCCAGTCTGTTGTTCGGGCTCATACATTTTCACCTTGCGCACAAATAGGATGTCCTTTGCATCGGCGTTTTCTTCTTGTGAGTTTTCAGTGGTTGAAATTTAGTCTCTTTTTTTGTTTTGTTTTTTTTTTTTTGTTTGGGGTGAGAGGGGGTTGATGCAAAGGTGAAAGGGAGGGAACTGATTTCTTCATTTTTGTTTTTAGGGGTCGCGGTGTTGGAATTGGGGGGTGGGGGATTGGTATGAAGGAGAAAGGGGGGGGGGGTGGAAAGATTTCTTTCTTTAAAAAATGGAAAAGGAGGACATGAGGTGGCGGAAGAGAGAGGGGAATAGTTTCTTTCTTTAAAGAGTGGAAAGGGAGGACAGAAGGTAGTGGAAGAGAGGGGGAATAGTTTCTTTCTTTAAAGAGTGGAAAGGGAGGACAGAAGGTAGTGGAAGAGAGGGGGAATGGTTTCTTTCTTTAAAGAGTGGAAAGGGAGGACAGAAGGTAATAGAAGAGAGGGGGGAATGATGTATTAATTCAATTTTTTTTTTTGGGGGGGGGAGGCGTAGGGGGGTGGGATAGGAGAGGATTGGGATGAGGAGAGGTTTGGTGGAAGAGAGGGGGAATGGTTTCTTACTTTAAAAGAGTGGGAAAGTAGAACAGTAGGTTGGTGGAAGAAAGAGGAAATGATGTTTTCCTGGTTTTTTTTTTTTGTTTTTGAGGGAGGGGGGGGACTAGGACGAGGAGAGGTTAAAATAAAAGAGAAAGGGAATGGTGTCTTTCTTTAAAGAGTTGTTGGAAAGGAGGGAAGATTGGTGGAAGACAGGGAGGAATAATTTCTTCCTTTAAAAGAGTGGAAGAGCAATAGGAAAGGTTGGTGGGCAAAAAAAAGAGGATGCTTTTTAGAAATAGGTGGAGGGTGAAAGGAGGAGAGTTTTTGGTAGAAGGAACAGGGTATGATTTCTTTCTTTAAAAAAAATAAAGAAGAAGTAGGGGAGGAGGGGAGGGAATGAGAAAGAGAATGGTGGCTTTCCCCCCCCTTTAATTATTGGGATATTACTCTCCTCCAACTCGTCAGCTACGTTCTTTCATAACAAACGAGGAAGGTATAAAAGTGCAGAAACACGAGATACATTATAGAGACACGAGATACAGTATATAAACACAATATTACAATATAGAATTACGTGATATAGTACATAAACACGAGATTACAATATAGAAATACGAGATATGGTACATAAACACGAGATTACAGTATAGGAACAAGATTACAGTAAATAAACATGAGATTACAGTATAGAAAAACGAGATTACAATATAGAAACACGAGATTACAGTATAGAAACACGAGATTACAGTATAGAAACACGAGATTACAGTACATAAACATGACACTAAGGTATAGAAACACTAGACAAAGAAAATGACCAAACACGAATTGTCTCAGCTTTATAGAGATTAGAAAATGTAAATAAATACAACAACCGTAAGAATTACAACTGTTTTTGCTCGTCAAGTTTATATTTATAGATCGAATACACAACTGGCAATGTCTGAACAGTAAGAAATGAAGACTCACAAAGTAAAAAGACTGGGAGAATACAAACAAACAAATAAACAAAACTACAAAAGAATGAACAAGGGAGAAAGCGATGACAGAAAGAGAGAAGAAAAAAGACAGTGAGACAGTTAAAAGACGGCACACCAGCGGATCCCAGACACAATTTGCTCAGAATGGAAGAAGCGCAGAGGGAAAATAAATGGAAATTTATTTCCATCGACTAACTCCATCCCAGACTTTGATTGGGGCCTCATCGCGTAGAATAATAAAAATGGAACCTTCGTCTCCGGGCCAGTCATTTCCATTGCGATGCTTATTATCTTTGTTAGGCTGGCTCTTCCAGACACCTCCCCTACGTCTCCCTACACTAACAGACACTAAAATTCTCGTGTATTCGCATACATTGAGACAAAGTAGTCCTCCTATTTTTGCCCCCCTTTTTTTTTCTTTGTTGACAACTTTTTTCTTTCTAAAATCATCGGTGGATGGACTAATGCGATACCGGGAGAATCAGCTTTCGATGCTGTTGTTTTCATTTTTATTTTATTTTTATTTTCAAAGCGAACGAAGATATTTTAGCTATTGTTTTTTTTTTAAGTGAAAAAAAGCTGCTGTTTTTTAGGCGAATATCTCTCACATTTTGTTTATATTGAAAGAAGAAGAAGAATCTGAACAAATGAAAGCGCTTCAATAAACTGCCAGGACGAGTCAAAATGTAACCGCACATCAAGGGACATAACCGCTTCTTCTTCGTCTGCGTTCGAGGTTGTTAGTCACTTCAGATCCTCGTCCCTGTCGACATGGCAAAGTTGCAGTCCTCTCCAGATCCGGATAAGAGCCCCCAAAGCTTTTGCTTCAAGCTTGTGTCCTCTGGCCATGTCTCACGCCTCAGGTCTGCATGGTTCATGCACCCTTGCAGGATATGTTCCAGAGTCTGGACTCCACTGCCACATGGACAGTCGTCTGTGTGAAACATTTTGAGTCGATGCAGCTGGCTCAGTAGTCTGCAGTGGCCTGTTCTTAGGCGAAAGTGGATGGTTTGCTGATGTCTTTGTAGTTGGCGTATTGCATCTGGCTCATTGTACATAACCACTAAATACAGTACATGAAAAGACTGGAGGGCGCGTCAACATGTATTTTCTTTTATATTTCAGTGGTTACAACCCCGTGATTTAAGGTTTCATTTTTGGCTTGCCTTCACATGAGTCATCGTTTCAGAAAAGCTATTCAGCCCAAGTGTCAATAGGAAAACACACATGAAGGGACTGAAGGGAACAAGTGTCAATAGGAAAACACACATGAAGGGACTGAAGGGAACAAGTGTCAATAGGAAAACACACATGACGGGACTGAAGGGAACAAGTGTCAATAGGAAAACACACATGAAGGGACTGAAGGGAACAAGTGTCAATAGGAAAACACACATGAAGGGACTGAAGGGAACAAGTGTCAATAGGAAAACACCACATGAAGGGACTGAAGGGAACAAGTGTCAATAGGAAAACACCACATGAAGGGACTGAAGGGAACAAATGTCAACAACAAAACACCACATGAAGGGACTGAAGGGAACAAGTGTCAACAAGAAAACACCACATGAAAGGACTGAAGGGAACAAGTGTCAACAAGAAAACACCACATGAAGGGACTGAAGGGAACAATTGTCAACAAGAAAAAAGCACATGAAGGGACTGAAGGGAACAAATGTCAACAAGAAAACACTACATGAAGGGACTGAAGGGAACAAGTGTCAACAAGAAAACACCACATGAAGGGACTGAAGGGAACAAGTGTCAACAAGAAGACACCACATGAAGGGACTGAAGGAAAAAGAAAAAGATGATACACAAAGTCATTACTTGAAATCAGGAACAAAAACACCGGGAACAAAAATCTCATGGATTTCCGTGGACAATTATATAGATACAAAAGAAACTCACTTCGTTCCTCACAGCCTACCTCTGAAAGATTTTGAATATTTACCGGCCACAGACAATAAATAATAGAGACCTACTTGCCCATGAGAAACAGAAGATGCGCATGTCATAATAGCTAAACAACGCTGGAAATGGACTGGTCATGTGCTCCGTAGAGAGCCCAGCATCATCGTCCATGAGACGGACACCCGAGGGGAAAAAAGAAAGAGAAGGCCGACCAAGGGCTACCTGGTGGAGAACTATAGAAGCGGATGTGAGCATTATGCAGCACAGTTCTGGGATAATCCAAAGACTTGCTGCAGACCGTGAGAAGTGGGGAGAGAATTTATTGCTGTCCTACAAGACACCATGGAGCTTACTTGGTGGTAATTGCTCAGCCGATCGCCGAATAAAGACGTGAATGGATGGAAGCGAAATTCATAAAAATAGCACACTGGTTGGTCATATGGCGACAGGAGTGTTACATTTCAAGTGGTTTAAGGTAAAACATATCAAGTACTTGCACACTAAATTTAGAAAACGTATCTAAACTCTACAGCAAACATTGTCTCTACCAAAACACAGAAGCAAGGTCTTCTTTCGGTAGGGTTTCACCCATTTATTAGAATGAAATGACTGAAGGAGGTCACCCTAGCACGCAAATGAACGATGTGGTCAATAATTTGAAGTAGACGTTTCATACGTATCACACATCTAAGTTTTGGGGGTGTCCAACTTCATTGGCCTGAAGGACCACAACTTTATGCTAAAATCAAGTGGTGGGCCACGTCTAAATCAACTCTTTTTTTTTGTTGGTCAACTTATCTAAAAATAGGAAAACGTAACAGGTATAAAGTAAAGGTGAACTGGTTGCTTTAATTTGCTTTTCAGTTTTCACATGTTCGTTTACATGTTTTTTGTCAATTTTAATCAAATAAAATACATTTTCATAATAACCGCGCTGGTCGCAAAAAAAAGGCCTAGCATGCCGCTACAAGGATCAAAGTGATATTAATGCAGATGGTCGGTGTAGATGTTAAAGTGATGTAAAATAGTAAAAGGAAGAGGACGCGTAGTATCGTCATCATATGACTTGTGTAAACAACTGGACAATGAATGTATGAGAAAGATTGAGGGAACTGAAGAGGTTTTCAGCAACAGCAGAAAAGTCTCCAGGCTGCGCGTAGAGCATGCACAATAAGCCATGATAAAATTTTGAATAGCTTAATCTTGTCACTTCTAGCGCTTCTTCTGCCTGGCAGAGTTGCTAGGACGTTTTTCAGGGTTCAGTATGACACAAAAGACAATGTTTCAAGTCTAAAAAGAGAAAGAGGACTTTGGGGGAAAAATCACTCAGATTACAGACCTTTACCCAGGGAAATCTACCGATCTTAGAATGTCATGAGTTTAGAGGGCCTACAGACCTCTGGGAGTCAAGACCCAGGGGAGTCTACCTATCTTAGAATGACATGAGTTCAGAGGGCCTACAGACCTTTGTGAGTCATGATCCAGGGGAGTCTACCTATCTTAGAATGTCATGCGTTTAGAGGGCCTACAGACCTCTGGGAGTCATGACACAGGGGAGTCTACCTATCTTAGAATGTCATGAGTTTAGAGGGCCTACAGACCTCTGGGAGTCATGACACAGGGGAGTCTACCTATCTTAGAATGTCATGAGTTTAGAGGACCTAAACACTTGCCTGAGGAGGGGAGGGTATTTTCTCCGATGTTCTAGGTTCTCAGTCAGTGGGGATATACCCAATATCTACCCTCAGTGAGATTTTAGGATGGGAGTTTGGGGTAGGGGTGGGGTCGTGTGGGGGTGGGGTGGGGTTAGGAACTGCGACCATGGATTGACAGATTGAAACTGTTTTATATGCATATTATTTAGAATGCACCGTTGAATCAGACAATCTTGGACAGGTGGGGAGGGAGGGGGAAGTGACATCCTGACATATGGTGAAAAGATGCTGCAACTGTATATGTAGAAGGCGTTGTCCAGTCCCATACTTGTTTTGAGGTGTTAACGCCCCTGAGTATTTGTCCACAGTGTGAGTCTTATTAAGTTTTTTCCCTTGTATTTTAGGATTTCAGGTTGGTCTTGGTTCTGGGTAGCACGAGATTTTCGGAAGGCACGGAGCGAGACGGCAGGTTGTTGGGATAGTGCACGTTTGTATCTTAAGTTGTATGGGCTTGAAGTCGTTGAAGCGTGAAAATCGTGTTTGATTCTGAAGAATATGTCTTGTCGACAGATGTTATCATCATCATCAGGTGCCGTGCCGACTGGCGTTGGCTATTATGCTTCTCCAGAGTACACGATCCTTCATGCAGGCCATCAGCTCAGATGGTGATCTCCTCTCACACCATCCCGTCAGACTGTCCAGTATCATTTCTCTTGGTCTTCCTTTTGATCTTCTTCCTTCTATTTTTCCTGATGTTATAATATTTTCAATGTCCCCTCTTCTCATTGCATGTCCTATGAAAGTACATTGTCTCTCTCTGATCTTTTTGATAAGATTTTTTGTCTGTCCAGCTCTTCTCATACATTCTTCATTAGTTATTTTTGCTGTCCAGGGGATTCGCAACATTCTTCTAATAAACCACATTTCTGCTGCTTCCAATGATTTTTATGCAGACCTGCCTATTGTACATGATTCACTTCCATATAACAAGATAGGTTCAATATAGTATTTTTGGACTCATTTTCTAACATTCATTGATAAGGATATGTTGGTTAATATGTTTCTCATTCTCTGAAATGCAGTCTTTGCTTGGCCTATTCTGTTCCTAATTTCTGTTCTGCATTTCCCATCTGAAGTTATTACTGCTCCAAGGTATTTGAATTTCTGCACCTGCTTTAGAATAGTTCCGTTATAACAGATGTTATGCTTGTTTTGAATAACTGTTGGCCAATGATAGATTCTTCATGTGTTTTTTTTGTATTGATGAAGTCGGCCCAGCCAGAATTTGTTGTTGCTACTCATCCCTCTAACTATTTATATTCGTCATCGCCACCATTATCACCAAGTTACATTCAATAAACACTTTGTTGTGTTAAGAGTGCCAGACTTTCTTATCATTTGTATTAAGATGTATCGACGAGGGTTAAGAGAACATAATCTAATATGAATTAGTAACTCAATCAATCAAGTGCTGTGCCGCGTGGCGTATGCGATCATTTCTCTCCACAATTCCTCGTCTTTAGACTTGATTGTGAGATCTGCCGGTGACTTTCTTCCTAGCCACACTGACAGCCCATCCAGTAACTTCTCTCTCTCTCTCCGTCTTCCTCTGTCTCTTCTTCCCTCAAATTTTTCCAGTTGCCACAATATGTTCCGGTTTTCCTCTTCTCAGAAAATGTCCTACAAATCTCGCTTGGCCTCCATTTCTCGCTGTACTCTCTTATTGATGGACCATGCTTCGTATCTATAAAACAGAACTGGCTCAATGTAACATTTAAGTACTCGGAATCTTGTTTCCATTAATATGGATCTGTTGCACAAGATGTTTCTCATTTTCTGGAATGCTGACTTGGCCTGAGCACATCTGATTTTTTTTTCAGAGAGGTAAAAGGTAAAATTCCCATTACCATCCCTTTAAGGCCTATTGGGGTATACGGTGTTAGATCTATATTTTCCAGGACCTTCTGCACATGAAAGTCTGATGTGGTCAGTATCACGCCTAATGGCTTTACCTTCCCAGATTTCTCTGGTACCCATTTTTAGAGCCTGGGTGAACCCTGGGACCTTTTTGGTGTGTAACCAGAAAAGAATCCCACTGCTGGGACTGAACCCGGTACCACCTGATTAGTAAACCGAGCGCCTAACAACTCAGCCAACCTGGCCGCCACGTCATATACATTTATATCTTATATCCTTCCCATGCCGTTAAACGTCACATAGGGCTCGCAAAGTAGTTCGCCAATTTTTCCTGTCTTCGGCGAGTCTTTCAACCTCATCAAGGGATTTTATGCCTGCTAATTTGGCCTCTCTTAACAATATCCTCTTCAGAGTTTCACGCGATCTGCCTCTTTTTCTTTGGCCTGTTGTGTTCCACTTGATAGCTTGTTTTTTGGGATTCTCTGATCATTTCTTCTCATCAAGTGACCAACATATATATATATATATATATATGTATGTGCACACACAGAGATAGAAACTATGCTCTTACAATGTAGAATGCAAAAAATAAATAAAATGAACAAGAGATTGAGATCCGCTGATCTAGAGAGTTGTGTAGCCGTCTCTGTCTGTCTGTCTGTCTCTCTCTCTCTCTCTGTCTCTCTCTCTCTATCTCTCTATCTCTATCTCTGTGTGTGTGTGAAATAGAGTTTCCTGCATATTTCTCAAAGCTCGTTAGAATTGTATGTACAGAATACAATCATAAAAAAAAAACGTATAACATTCGTCCAGCTTTGCGCGCGCAACCCGCATAACACAGACGCAGGTCTATGTGCAGTCTTGCATACATTAATTCACTTTTAAACTGGATCTCAGATTAAAATATTAAAATGAAATTATGCATATGAAAATTGATTCTTTTCCGTGTCCTCGATATTGATTTCTTGCACTGTCGCGATATTGAACTGAAGGGTTGCCAGAGCACGGCCAGAAAGTTTTAATTTTTGGAAAATGTGCCGCTTCTTAATTTTTTGTCCAAATGTCCTCCGTGGAACAACCATTTTCTTTCTAAAAAGGAGGAAGAAAGAAAAAAAAAGATGGAAAGCAAGAAAGAAATTTTGCAATATCTGGATTTAATTTCATGAAACAGCTCTAAACAAAAGAAACGGAAACAAGATGGCGGGAAAAGAAACAAGGGGGTGGAGACACACACACTCACAGACACATACACACACACACTCACACACACACTAATCGACAAGACTGGGAATCGAAACAAACCAAGTCAGTTTCTTGATTCCCTCCTCCCCTTTACCCCCTTTTTCTATCCATCCATCCCACCCCACCCCATCCCCTGTCTCTGCCTCCCTGATGCGGTGCGTGAATAAACGACATATTCATACATGATGCTGCTCAAATCGAATCAGCCCCGAACAAGGATCGTCCTCTAATGATTACTTCATCCAACCTTTCCTTTTTTTTTCCTCCAAAAAAATCTAATCCATTTTATTTTCCTAGTTTAAAACAAAAAACAAAGCCAAAACAGCTGGGATTAAGAGCAGTGCAGAAAATAATGCAGAAAAAGAGGGATAATCCAATGTTAAAAGAATTTTCAAAAACAAACGGAAGGATGAAGACAGTAGAAAGGGGGTGGGGGAGGGAAAAAAACGCCTAAATTAAGAGTGTCACCCGGTTTTGTGAGGGCATAAACAATCCACGACCCTGCTAGCTATAAACAGAAAAAAAAGGAGTTGGCTCCAAGCACGAAATCGTGTCAGCTATTGTCATGCTACTCGCACGGAAAGAGGCCGTTAATATCACCTTTTAAAGGAGAAAAACAAAGACAACAACAACAACAACAACAACAAAAATGACACACAGACATCAGATAGAGGAAACCAAAAACTGCAGTAAGCTGCAGCCTTGATAACACTTTCTGAAAAAAAACAAAAAAAAAACATAGGATGTCGGTTTGATCTCAAGTGTAGAGTTTTCTCTAGGAACTTATACATATTTAATGGCCGACTCTATGCAACGCGAGGAAATAATCCCTGGATCCTGCCTCTATGACGCATAATTAACAATTTAGGATCTGAAAGTTTATTCGTGTCTCCTGACACGAAATAATTATTAACGGGATAATTAACTCTATCCCGAAATGTTATATTCCTGCCGCGATGCTTGTCTTTACTAGTCTTTCTGAGAAAGAGGAAACCGCTGCCGTACCTTCATTCTCTTACCAAATCATCCTTCACAAATCTGTAAATAAAAGTTAATAAATCATCCTTCACAAATCTTTGAATAAAAGTTAACAAATCATCCTTCACAAATCTTTGAATAAAAGTTAACAAATCATTCATTCATTCATTTGCATGTCCCTTGCGGAACTTTGCCTCCCAAACAGCACTCCTGTAGGCCTCTCGGTTGTGAGCAAGATGGCCTGCTGCTGTTGCATCCATTTCCAGATCGTCAACAAATCATCCTTCACAAATCTCTGAATAAAAGTTAACAACATAATTGGGTGCTCCAGAGAAGAAGTCTCGATGGACTGGGCTCATCAAGTACGTCTACTGGCAGAAGACGGTCAACAGAACTTCTTGGACGCGTCATGAGCAGTCAGAGAGCTTGACAAATACAAGGGGACAAAGAAGAAGAGGGAGGCCAAGAGAAAAATAACTCGGCGGACTGACCAAGTGACTTGGAATAAGAAAAATCTATCTATCTATCTATCTATCTATCTATCTATCTATCTATCTATATCTATCTATCTATCTATCTATCTATCTATCTATCTATCTATCTATACAAAAAGGCTCCACTCACTTCACAAGCGAGCATCAAATCTGATTTGTGACAAACACAAAGTACAGACTGTAGATCAACAAAAACAACTCAAAATTCTACCCTTCAAATACAGAATCATTTTTAACAAAATTTGTTCACAGAATTCTGTCGCACAATGCTCCGCCTTACTTGTGGTCACTGTTTACGTATAACACTAGACATAGCCAGCGTTTAAATAACTGTCTTCTTCCTAAACCCAGGATTTATCTGTACAAGAAAACCCTTGCATACTCTGCAGTACAGCTCTGGAACACCCTCCCCTACCATTTAAAATCCATTAATAATACTTCATCCTTTAACTGAAACCTGTTTCATTATTTACTTGCTTGTAATTATATGCCTCCATAGAATAACCAGCAATCTCTCAACCCATGACTCGCCAACCATCAAGTACTAAAATGACATAGTTCGAAAAGTAACTTGTTAGATATTGTTAGAAATTATTTTTATGTTTATTAAAAAAAACATATGTTAGAATATCTTTATTTACAATGTATTTTTGTTTATGCATATGTCTGTGTGTATGTGTGCGTGAGAGCTATTTTATTAGGTTAATTACTTCTTCTCTTTTACTTTGAATGTAATAGTTAAATCTTACACTCTTTTGATATGTTTTTTTTCCTAATTTAATTTGTATAATTATATCTATCTATCTATCTATCTATCTATCTATCTATCTATCTATCTATCTGTCTGTCTGTCTGTCTGTCTGTCTGTCTGTCTGTCTATCTCTGTCTATCCGTCTGTCCATCCATCCATCCATCCATCCATCTATCTATCTATCTATCTATCTATCTATCTATCTATCTATCTATCTATCTATCTATCTATCTATCCCATTTCTCACCATACTTAACCGCTCCCCCCCCCTCTCTGCCCTCTTCATTCCCACATCACATTCCTCAGATCACACAAATGACATTTTCCTTTTCCCAGAGCCCTCTGGCCAGGCCGCTAACACCCTCCTCTGCCTTCAGACGGGCAGTGTATCACCGGCCCGGGGCTCCTATAGTAATACCATTTTCTTAAATATTGGCCCACTCACAGATCATTTTTCATTCAATTTGGTGGAGAGAGCGCGGATTATCGCCTGCATTCGCCAGACTCGGGGTCTGATGCACAAGCACGAAGCCACATTTTGGAAGATAGAAAATCCCTTGTAGAGCGGAAGTGGAGATGATGGAGGACCGGGCTGCAAATGGCCTCCTAAGAATTAAACGGAATAAAATGGCTGGCTTGAGATATTTATCTTCATCGCAAACTTCTCTTGCTCTTAAGCCTGCTTGACATTCAAAATATGAACCACGTCCTCAGGGGGGCGGGAGAGGAAGACCAGATCTGTCTCTTCTGGAGGAAGAAATAGAAGGAAAATAAATTTAGTTGTCATTTTGCCCATATTTCCACAAGTTTTCCGTCTTTCAAGGCACTTGTTAGAAAACTAGAATTCTAAAATGTCGATGGTTTTATACGCAGCTCAGGGGACGTCGTGTCTGAAACTAAATAACATTTACTTAAAACATGTTTCATCTGTCCCGAGGAAACATTCTCTCTTTCTGTCTATCTATCTATCTATCTATCTATCTATCTATCTATCTATCTATCTATCTATCTATCTATCTATCTATCTATCTATCTATCTATCTATCTATCTATCTATCCATCCATCCATCCATCCATCCATCCATCCATTCATCCATCTATCTATCTATCTATCTGTCTATTTATATGTCTATCTATCTATCTATCTATCTATCTATCTATCTATCTATCTATCTATCTATCTATCTATTTATCACACACACACACGCACACACTAATAACGACACAGAAAATTCAATACATACGCCACATTTTGAAGGAGTAATTTATGGCTGAGGAAAATTATAAACTGTTAGTAACTGTACAGCTTATTTAAATCTCAACGAACTATAAATGTCTTGAAACTGAACAGACTACACTGGCCGGGGCATGTAGAGAGAATGGAAGAGAAAATGATGTATGCACAAGAGATGAGGGAAACAAAACCAAGGGGTAGACCAAGAGAGAGACGGAAAGACAACATTGAAGAGGATACAAAAGAAATTGGTGCCACCAACTGGAGAGAGAAGATTAGGAATAGAGAGGAATAGAGGCGAACTTTATCTGCAGCAATGAGCCTTAATGGCTCAGAAAACAGAAGAAGAAGAAGAAGTGCATGCATTTATATCATCAGTATTACAATTACTAAGACTACTACTACAACTACTACTATTACTACTACTACTACTACTACTACTACTATTGATATTACCACTGCTGCAAGCTATAAACAACTAAAAAATGATGTGAGAAAAAAAAACAAAATAACATTTGATTTTAAACATCAAATTTTGCCTTCCATACTCATTAAGAACAATATCAGCGACATGAAGACACAAGTAAATATACTCCAGAGCTTGGATAATTAGTCCAAAAATGTCGTGACGTGTACTAGTTAAACTCTGCTCATCACACTATGCTGTATGTAGAAATAATCCATCAACCTCCATTCCTGTCCCTTTCAACCCCCCCCCCCAACCCCCCGACCAAACCCCCTAGTGCATTTTACTCTCAGCCTATCATATCAAACGGACATGTGATATACGGACATAAATGAGATTTATTTATTTACTCGTATATTATTATTATTATTATTATTATTATTAGTAGTAGTAGTAGTAGTAGTAGTAGTAGTAGAAGACATAGTAGTAGTGATTGAAAAAGAAAACAAAATAGCAACAGCAGCAGCAGTAGTAGTAGTAGTAGAAGAAGAAGTACTAGTAGCAGTAGTAGTAGTAGTAGTAGTATAGTAGTAGTAGTAGTAGTAGTAGTAGTAGTAGTAGTAGTAGTAGTGATTAAAAAAGAAGACAAAATAACAACAGCAGCAGCAGTACTACTAGTAATAGTAGTAATAGTAGTAGTAGTAGTAGTAATAGTAGTAGTAGTAGTAGTAGTAGAAAAAGAAGTAGTAGTAGTGATAGAAAAAGAAGAAAAAGATAACAGCAGCAGCAACAGTAGTAATAGTAGTAGTAGTAGTAGTAGTAATAGTAGTAGTAGTAGTAATAGCAGTAGTAGTAGTAGTACTCGTGTCATCATCAACAACTGATTTCTCTGGTGGAAACATATAAAAGAAAATAACGTGTTGGGGGCAGGCACCACAATTAGACAAATTAACTTTAAGCTCCTGCTTGCCTTTTGTAAAATCTTGCAAGACTTTTCTGAAGCAAGCAAATGCTGTGGAAGATGTGGAGCATTACCTTGTAGAACAGCTTCTCTCATGACTGATTTTTTTTCCAAGTATTTGCATGACTGGCCAGGTAGCATGCGATGTCCCAGTTCTAAAGTCTAAAATTATCGCTCCTGCGCCTGCCGTCTTCAGTTCTGGCTTTGTTTTCATGTTTAAAATGACGCTGCACTCTTTTCTTCATTACTTGCAATTACTTGCTCGACATCCTAACAAACAGGGTCTCTGTCAGCTGAGTGCCTATTTTGTGACTATTTGTGGGTCTTGTTATTTCCATTATCTTTGATAAAGGCATTTCGCCTAAATATTGGTTTGTTACTGTCTGTTTCATGCTCCTACGTTCTCATCTCTCCGCCTCTTTTGTTCTTCTCATTTTTTTGTTTGTAACTCTGCACCTTCTACTCTTGACTATCTCTGATAAATTCCAAACAGTTTTGTCCCAGCTCTTATCCCATCTACCCGCTCTCTATGCACACACTCTTCTACCCAGCGTTGCTCTTTACATCGCGTTTGCCTTTTCTGTCAGTTGTTCGCAGTCCTGTTGGATGGTGGAGTAGTTTCCGGCGATTGACTTCCACATATTGTATGATCCAGTAACAACCGTTATGTTGGACTCTTATAGCATACGGACAAGAATTAAAACACTTCCAAAAAGAGGTGGAGCGTGAATAAAAATGTGCATCTCAGATCCGCCTGAAAGATAGGACAGTCGTCATTGTCTTCTCTCCTCTGATATGATTTCTTTGTCTCAAGTTCATAATTCCGTCAAGAACAGGAAAGATGACCACTACCTTCCCCACACACGAACGCCTTCTAGCACCAGCATCAATGAAAATGGGGGAGTGAGGGACAAACAAACAAAATACTTGTACATCTTCCATAACCAAGCACAAATGTCAACAAAAGAAACTTCCTTTCTCCCGAGTTAAAATACGGTTTAAATGGATCCCGGCAGAAGAGACACTTTTGGCATTGACCTCGAAACAAATACTTCTTTCTGAATGCTATTGAGCATAAACTAATTACTGTAGCCACCCGCTCACAAAGAGGTCATCTCGGGGCGCAAAAATCCTTTGAACCTCATTGAGTTTTGTCGTGCGCAGCCGCATCAGTTGACTGGGAGCTTGCGTGATAAATATCGCCAGAGTTCAAACATTGATTTCATTTTCGGGCGCATACCCAACGCCCAGTGACATCTTGTTGTCACTCCAATTGAAGCAATCATTTTTCCCCCCAAGTCCTGGCACCCTGCCTTCCCGAGCGCCCCCCCTAGCGCGTGGAGACGTCGAGAGCGAGGGAGAAAAGGGAATTCTGAAATCATCATCTAGCTTGAGGGAAGCGGGAGTTGGATCTTTGGGGTGGGTGTATGTAAAACTTGTCGCGTCCGATTTGGAAACAGGTCCAGATGTGGTCTGTTAACAGAGACCTACAAGAAGATAAAAAGGATTTTTTTTCTTTTTTTTTTTTTTAAGCACAGACTTTTCACTGAAAATAAAAAAAAAAAACAACTTTCCATTAAACAATGTGATATTTCAGCTAGCGCCTTCATTAAACAGCAATAAAAAAAGCAAATAAAGAGCAGACGACGCCAGATACTATTTAT
Source organism: Achatina immaculata (assembly GCA_009760885.1). Taxonomy (NCBI): domain Eukaryota; kingdom Metazoa; phylum Mollusca; class Gastropoda; order Stylommatophora; family Achatinidae; genus Lissachatina; species Lissachatina immaculata. The sequence goes on from CM019716.1 coordinate 12,853,071, forward strand.
GCAGAATGAGGAATTTAATATTGCAAAAAAAAGTAACAACAATGAATAATAAACAGATTCACCAGGTTTACTTAATAACGTATCTGATCCTGCATACATCCGCTATTTTTTCAATAGCCACTTCATTGCCCTTTCTGATGTACCTGCACAAAGGTGTGTCATCGTTCTCAGTGCAAAACATTTTGTCATTTTGCTCGAGTGAAAAGTAACAATTGCAGAATAACTAGAACACCCCAGAATAGAAGAACTGGGGGTGAAGTAAAGTGAGGGAATAATAAGATCCATTTGTAAATGGAAGAATGAATGAATGAATGAATGAATGAATGAATCATTGAATAATCTTTATTTTTAAAGGGTAAATAATTGGGCACCCAGGCCGGTCTTACATTCTGCATTCCCCCCCCCCCCAATCACTCCATCTTTCATTCTTCCCACACACTCTATTTAATACAAGTATACAAATTACATTAGGAAAAAACATTTCAAAAGAGTGTAAGATTAAACTTTTACACTCAAAGTAAAAGACAAGTAGTAATTCACCTAATAAAATAGCACTCACACACACATACACGCCAGCACACAGACATATTACATAAACAAAAATACATTGTCAGTACAGATCCTCTAACATATGTTTTTTTAACAAACATGAAAATAATTTTTAACAATATCTAACAAATTACTTTTCGAACTATGTCATTTTAGTATTTGATGGCTGGCGAGTCATGTGTTGAGAGAGTGCTGGTTATTCTATGGAGGCACATAATTAAAAAGGGGTAAATAATAATGAAACGTGTTTGAGTTAAAGGATGAAGTATTATTAATGGATTTTAAATGGTAGGGGAGGGTGTTCCAGAGCTGTACTGCAGAGTATGCAAGGCTTTTCTTGTACAGATCAATCTTGGATTTAGGAAGAAGAGTTTTTAAAACGCTGGCTATGTCTAGTGTTATACGTAAACAGTGAACACAAGTAAGGCGTGCGACAGAATTCTGTGAACAAACTTAACTTTGTTAAAAAGGACTATATTTGAAGGGTAGAATTTTGAGTTGTTTGTGCTGATCTACAGTCTGTACTGTGCGTTTGTCACAAATCAAATTTAATGCTTGTTTGTGAAGTGAGTGGAGCCTTTTTATGTTTGAGACTGAGCATCCATTACAAACTGTGGAAAGGTAATCTAAGTGTGTTTGTATACGTGATATGTAGTACATCTTTCTTGTGTCTTTGTCGATAGTGTTTAATTTTGGCTAGTTGGTAAACTTTTTGTGCATTTAAGTTTGTTAGGTTATGTAAGTGAGAATTCCAAGTTAAATGTTGATCCATGATGAGTCCTAGAGTTTTATGTTCATGAACATTTTCTATTGCCTTAGTCCCAGCACAAGAGAGATAAGAAGAAGAGATGAACCCACGATCAAGGCGCGTCAGAGACACCCTGTACACATCCATTTCATTGGTAACTGGAATGGGCGGCGGAGCAGACATGGGAATGCCCTGACCGTAGTGGCGCTGACTCCTGAGATTAATCAGTCAGCACAAAGCTACTTTTGTTTACTATTTTAAATTAATGTTTTATACTCTTGACCTGTATATTCCCCATTACAGAGTTGTATTTCCACGCCAACGCCAATTCTGTTTCTGTCGTTACTTGATGAAGTAGCTATCCAGATGGCAAGAACTCAGGACCACAATAGGAATACTTCACAACCGTTGTTATTTATTATTGTGTACTAAAAAAAAAACAGCAATAAATTAAAACTTACTAACCGATTTGTAAGGCTATGGTTACAACGATGTCCTCTTAAATCTACTTTAGCAAGACTCCTTTTACTCTCTCTGTTTGCCAGTTTTACCTCCTCCCTTCCTCACACACACACACACACACACAACAACAACTACACTTCATCCGTTCTTCCAGCAATTCCTCTTCAGCAGAGCATAGCCTCTTTCCTTCCCTCTGTAACAGTTTGGTAGAAAGGTTTGTCAGTTATCTCCCCTCTTCTTTCTATACTTTCCTAATGCCCAGCCAATGGGTTTAAACTACCCGTCTATGATGTGGATGCCAAATTCTTCTTGTTCTGCTAAAACAGCAACAACTACTATTATTACTACCACTGCTAGCAATACTGTTACTACGATTACTACTACTACTATTACTACTACTACAACTAGTATTACCACTACTACTCAAGCTACTATTATGACAACTGCTGATACTGCTGCTACTACTGTCACTGTTTTTTTTTCTGCTGCTCTTCTACTCTCATTACCGCTACTACTGTTATTACTATTGTTAGTACTATTTTTACTACTACTACAACTACTACTATTATTACTACTGTTTCTTCTACTACTGCTACTACTACTACTACTACTACTACTTCTACTACTTCTGCTACTACAATTAGTACTACTATTACCGCTACTACTACTAGTTATTACTACTACTACTACTATTTCTTCTACTACTAGTATTATTACTACTACTACTACTACTACTACCGCTACTACTACTACTATTACTGTTATTACTACAACTACTACTACTACTACTACTACTATTACTGTTATTACTACAACAACAACTACTACTACTACTACTACTATTTCTTCTACCACTATTTCTTCTACTACTAGTACTACTACTACTGCTGCTTCTTCTTCTGCTACTACTATTAGTACTACTACTACCGCTACTACTACTACTCCTCATACTACTACTACTACTACTACTACTACTACTACTACTACTACTACTACTACTATAATACTACTACTTTTTCATCTTCTTATTTTTTTCTTCTTCTTCTTCGTTATTTTTTAGACATCATCTCCAACCTTGCATACAAACTTCTTGGTTGTTTATAGAGATATAACGTTTCCAAATAACTTTTCATTTTATCGTGGACCGACTAGGGCACATCTGCCTCTTCAGCACTCATGTAGTCTCGAGTCCTATAGGATATGTTCCACTGCTATCTCTGATTCTCTGCAGGAGCATATTATACTGTTTCCTATTCTTAAATGTATTATATAGGCGGTCTATGAATCTACACTGCCCTGTTCTAAGTCTAAATACGGTTATTTGTTCATTTCTCTGTATATTATGCATGTAGTGATCATGTTCTTTCGTCTAGTTTATGTATTAAGTTCGATACGAGTCACCTTTCCAATTTGGAAATCTTACTCTCCGCAACATTGATTCCCAATGATTCTTGACCTTTTTTTTTTCTACAGTGGATCCCTTTTTTTCTACATGAGAACAGCTGTAGACCCGCTTTCCGGCCTGAGAACCTGGTATGGGTCCCTTTTCCAACACGAGAATCAGCTATGGGCCCCTTCTTCGGTCTGAAAACAGCATTTGGGCCTTTCATTAAAAATAAAGCTACAGATATAACGCAGTTTTATTTTCTTTTTTTATTTTTGTTGATGTAGCCAAACCATTTGCTTTTCCGTGGACCCCTAAAAAAATCTTCAGCTAACTGAATGAGAATCCACCAACAATAACTTACGAAGCATTATTTCTGTAAATAAATGACAATTGTTTTTGGCCTATCATTTACAAAAGTTGATAGTTCGTACATTTTAAAAAAAACATTTTTTTTCAACCTGATTCCAGCTTCATCTCACAGACGTGAATATTTAGAGCAAAAGAAGTGAATAGACAAAAAGAGAATGAGAAAACTAAGAGACAGACAAGAGACATTTTGTCTAGTGATACTACCAAAATATGGATAATTAAATTGCAACGAAAACCACGGTGTCACGCAATCCGCTTCAGAGACTCACCAAGAATACAGGTTAAAGCCCTGCGATACTCTGAACCCCTTGTGGTCCTCTCGGTGATCTCATGTGGTCCTTTCGGGGACCACACAGGAGACCACGGGACCTAAAGAGGACCACAGGCGTAAATTCAGTAGGATCACAGTACGGTTTTGGTGGCAGAAGCGAACGAAGAAGAAGAAGAAGAAGAGGATAATTAAATGGATTAGAATCCATTGCAGCTGCCGTTTTACACGCTGCTGCTGTTGTGGTTGTTACATGATCTCATTTGAGCTGCAACCCGGATATTTTTTTAGCGCCTGATGCAATGAAGATGTTGGTGCGGAACGTGGCGTCGAAATGTCTGCTTCTAGACGTGGAGTAGACTCAAAGAAAAGCAAGCTTCTTAGCAGATTCCACCACCCTGAGATGAAGTCGGGAAACACACACACACATAAATTGAAAATATACATTATATTGTCAAAAAATAAATAAATACTTAAGAAAAAAAAACCAAAAACTTAAGTGCTTCCGGGACTGAAGACGGACTACAGAACCTGAAAGAAATAGCAGTCAGCTTGCATTAGGGCTGGCAAACCATAGCCGGACAGGATCCTGTTCTACCTCCCATTGGCGCTCTTGGAAACAAGACAGTAGTGAATAGGGACCGTAATGGAAAGACAAACGTCCTAAAACTGAGCTGAGCCGAAGTCTGTGTTGGGTCAACAGGGGCATAACTGAGACACTATCCCACCCTCCTCCACTTTTCTGAGCGCAGACGACGAAGAAAAGAGAAGATAAATGTTTTTAATGCAGTGGTGGTGTCCGGATGTTTAGCGCCGTTGTCAAGGTTGTCCACGAGGTTGAGTAGAAAGCTCATGGCAAATCAGGGGATGTAACCGGCAGAAAAAAAATGAAACAGACACGAAGGTGAGTCAAAAAGTATTTTCATATATTTTTTCACTGGTTATATCCCTTGATATGCCATTACTTTTTGACTCGTCCTGGTATCTGTATATCCTTTAAAAATTTTTTTTAAAAAGAAAGAAAAAGAAGAAACTAATCTGTGCATTGAAAGTCGATACCCAGCACCTCTTGTGTCTGCCTAGTTGATCTAAAGTTTTCTGAGAACCTAAGTGCGCAGAATAATCACAAAAGGGAAATCTGACCACACAGCCGTAACATTTTTCCCGAAGCTGGGGTCGTTCCGAAAAATGACGCTTCTAAAAGTGGGGGGTGGGATGGAAGAAAATGATGAATTCTTTCTTACACCCTCCTCTCGCACCTCGTTTCTGCCTCCTTCTGACGGCCATTTACGCGAGGATCTGATGGCGGGGGTCTCACACGCTGTTAAATATGCTTAACCCTGGTGGCCGTCACTTGCCCTGTGTCGCATCTCATCTCATCGTCTTTCCCCGTGCGTGAGCAGTCGGCACAGAGGCCATCTTTCAAATGCGCATCATTTCCATCACGTGTCGGATCATATCGGGGTCCAATGTGTGAATAATGGCGCGGCAGGGCCCAGACCAGAAGCGAGTTGCTCACTCATGCGAGATGTTCAGCGATAGGGGGGTGCAAGTAATGCAGCACTTTCTCCAGATATTGTCATGTGCTGCACAGATATTGTCGTCAATTCTACTTCCTGGAAGCGCCCGGCATCTTTATTTTTCCCCGCCAACCATGTGATTCTGTCACCTTCCAATTTAAAACAACAAAAAAAAAAAAGGGGGCCGGGCTCTAGACTTCATAAAATTTCAATTTTCGTTTAACAGGAAATATGTGGCACCTTGTCCATATAGTGACAATACTCTAACACACTGCTTCCTTTCTCTCTCTCTCTCTCTATCTATCTATCTATCTATCTATCTCTATCTATCTATCTATCTATCTATCTATCTATCTATCTATCTATCTATCTATCTATCTCTATGTCCCTCTCCCTCTCTATCTCTCTCAAAAAAGTATACTGATTAGAACTACTCGCCATATTTTCTCATAGAAATCCTATATACTCGAAAACACACACATACATATATACACGCCCAAAGATATAGACACTTAAGGTGAATTTTCACGTGAAAGGAGATAGGTTCATAGAGCGCTCCAGCATATATATCTAAAACTATACAAAAAATATCTGCCATTTAGCTGCGATTATAAACACAGACGACGGATAAACTGGTACAAGAGAAATGTCTGATTAAAAGCACAGACAACTAGACTGAGAGAAGACACTTCATCTCTGAAAGTTAGACCTTCAGAAGCGAGATCGCCTGACACTTTGCTACTCTATAACACAAAATGAGCAGGCACCGCTGATATAAGAAGGCACGCTCTCAGATCAAGGAAAACAGTAGCTGCTGTCTCCTTCTTTATTTGTCCCATACAGACTGGCTCTAGAACTTTATATAGTATTTTTTCTGTATACATATTGAGGGTGAAGACGCAGCCTTGTGTAGCTGACTGCTTGCGTCATTCTTGGTGATCCATATCCGATCTAGACCCTGTCCAACTTCAGCTGCAGTGACCGTGTCGATGGAGTCTGCTAAGGAAGTTTTGCATTTTTCTGCTTTCTAGATGCACTGAAGGGGGCTAAGAAGTTTCCCCCCCCCCCCCTACAGCAGGCTAGCCTGGGAATGGGGCAGGGATCGTCATAGTCCCCATGGGTGGTGTAGTCTGCTAAAGAAGTATTGCACACTCCCTGCTTTTTTAGCAGCACTCAGGGGCCGAAATAATAGCTGTCATTGTCCGCTGTCATGCTGACAGACTGCTGTGCTTCAACATCTTCACGATATAAGCTGCAAAGCACACTACATTCCAGTTCTAGAAGAAGAAGAAGAAGTTACACTTTAGGTCTACATCATAAAACCCATCATAAACCTACCCCCCTTTCCGACATGATACATACGACTCAACACTTTCGATTGCAAAGAACATCCCTGCTCAGTTTTAGGAAGAATATCAACAACAAAATGCACATTTATCCTCCATTTGTTTAGTGATATTCATGCTGTATTTCATACATTTCTATATTTAAGAACTAAAGAACTTAATATTGAAGAAGTCTGGCTAGTGAAGAGGATTAAACAGAGAAAACTTAAACAGTATGGACACATTAAACGTCATGATAATCTAGAGAAGACCGTCTTGGAAGGGTACATAATGGGAAAAAAAAGAAAGAGAGGAAGACCAAGGCAAAGATGGCTGCAAGATATCATTGATAATCTCCAAATGGATGCATCAACAGCAGGGCATCTTGCTTACAACCGAGAGGCCTACAGAAGAGCTGTTAGGCAGGCAAAGTTCCTCAAGGGACATGCAAATGACTGACTATATTTCAGTCAATCAGTCAGTCAGTCATTTGCATGTCCCTTGAGGAACTTTGCCTCTCTAGCAGTTTTCCTGTAGGCCTCTCGGTTGTAAGCAAGATGCCCTGCTGCTGATGCATCCATTTTAGAGATTATCAACGACAACTATATGTAAGTTTTGTTAATAATTTGGTCATGTCACGCTGACTTTAGCGTGTTACCGATGACACAGTTAAATCTATTTTGGGCTTATTTTTAACATAAAAAAACTGGATTAAAAACTGTTGAAGCCCCACAGCTCCGCTACACTAGTATGTTTTCAAGATGATGTTGGAAAAAGATAATAACTGGGTTATTGTAATATAAACATGGGATTACAAACCGCTTACATGTGCATAATCATATGTATGTTCCACCGGCGCTCAGGAAAATATAAACTGTGAAGGACAGCGCCATAAAATGCCGTCTCATATTCTCCCATTAATTTGTTAACCCTCACTAGCTTGTCTCGTCCTCCCTTCGGTATATTTGCTTCCACTAGGCAAGAATAAAAATGGCACAAGAAGCAACAGTTGAGCTGGATAGTTGAGCTGTGTTTACTGCTTGCAAGTCTCGTTGCTTTCTTTCATTGTGTTCCATTTCTTTTTTTTTTTTCTCTCTTTGATTTCTTATTAATGATTTCGATTTAGTTTGCTGATATATATATATATATATATATATATATAATATATATATATATATATATATATATATCTTATGTCCTTCCCGTGCCGTTAAACGTCACATAGGGCTCGCAAAGTAGTTCGCCAATTTTTCCTGTCTTCGGCGAGTCTTTCAACCTCATCAAAGGATTTTATGCCTGTTAATTTGGCTTCTCTTAATAATGTCCTCTTCAGAGTTTCATGCGGTCTGCCTCTTTTTCTTCGGCCTGTTGTGTTTCACTTGATAGCTTGTTGTGGGATTCTCTGATCATTTCTTCTCATCAAGTGACCAACATATGTCCATCTCCTTTTCCTGATCACCTATGAGACTGGTTGTTGTTCAGTCATCTATCTTATCTCTGCATTGTTCTTGAATTCGTTCCACTTGATGCCGAGTATTTTCCTTAGGCATTTGTTTTCAAAAGAGTCTAATTTCTTATATATATATATATATATATATATATATATATATATATATATATATATTATATATATATATATATATATATATATATATTCCCTCTTTATTTAATGTTTGCTTTTTTTGTTGCTAATCCTGTAACTTCTCTCTTTAAAAAAAATATTTCTTCTATTCTTTTTGTCCTTGTCACATCCTTGAGTTTTTTTTTTCACGCCCTATCAGGATATGTTGTTTTACGTCTTCTAAGTCATTTCCAGTATAATAGACGGAGCTTTCCTTCCTTCCTTCCTTCCTTCCTATTTTACTTTTGTTACCTCCTTCCCTCTCTGCCCTCTTTTTTCACTTCTCATTTCTTGCCTCTTTCTTTCTGTCTTTCTTTCTTTTTGTTTTTGTTTTGTTTGTTTGTTTGTTTTGAGTCATTTTGTTAATGACTTCACTCTGTTTAACCTAATAACTCCCCCTTCCCCCCAACACCTGTTTTCACCATAATGACAAGTGGATATATTCTAATTAATTTTCTTTCATGTTCCCGCCCCCCCCCCCCCCGGCTCCCCTCCCCCACCCATACCCTTCCTATCTTATTTTTTTTCTCACTTCAAACCATTTGATTTTCCTCTCTATACAACTTATTCTCCTACTCATTTTCTTCCAGCCTGCGCTACATATTCGTCTACGCCAACTCCTCCCCTCCCACTATCTGGGTTCCACGCCTCCCCCCCCCCAATAGACACCCCCCCCCCCGCAATCTCTGACGAAAAACCTCGCATTTGTTCTCTTATTAGCCTTTTACCTTTAGTAACCGTATACACTTGTAATTCGCTAGTTCACCGACCCTCCTTCAAGACTCTAGTTATTAGATAACTCTCCCAGTAACAGTTATCCCCTGCACACCCATCTTAAAAAAAAAAAAAATTTCCTTCCTTTCAAAACGAGATAAGAACTTTCTTGATTATATACCTCCAAGGTCACACCTGCGCTATTACAAACAAAATGGAACATTTCAAATAAAAACAAAACAAAACAAAAAAACCCAAAAGTCTCGTGGAATTTAAAAAAATATTTAAAACTTCTTTTACTATGTCAATTATCCAAAATCTTTCGACAGATTTATCTTTATTACACTGGCGTGCTGGAAAAAGATGGATGATTCGTATATTAGATATAGAATGAGAAGGGGGGGGGGGGAAGAACACACAAAGAAACTATTTAAAAAACAGCGCTGGCAGCCATGAAAGGGAATAATAGTGAGAGAAGCAACTAACATCTGGGATCTATGTAGGACACCGCCTTGAACACTCCACCAAAGTACAACTCCAACCATACATTTATTACCGCCCCTTGGTGCTGATACCTCGTTATTTCCAGGAGATACAAACGCGTGGTATTATAAGATCAACAAATATACTTCCAAACGAACTAGCAGCTGAATTGAGAATGTATCTTTGAAAGGTTTCTTAAATTTCAGTTAAATCTGAAATATAGACATACAAAGGAAAAAGGAGAGGGGAAAAAAAAAAACTATCCTGAAATCTCTTGAGGCCACACGCACCACGCTTACAAAAACAGATGGCAGCTTCGTTTAGCAGATCTGAGAAAGGAATGGCAGAGATAGCGAACATGTGCGCTGTAAACTTATGATATAAATAGAAATACGTTTCCAAGCATCCCTACTCCCTTATTCTCCCTCACACCCAAAAAAAAAAAATGACGGGAGACCGCGGGAGGGGAACAGAGAGAGATAGAGAGATAGAGAGAGGGAGAGATATTCAGTTACGATCCTCTTCTCAGAGACCCCAAGCCATATAGTTTATCGTATCGTGTCAAGCTTGCTGAATGTAAAAGTTTTCAATTTGAAATATAAATTAGACTTAATTATCTCGGAACTTGAAACGAATGAAAAATGGACCTCATCGTCCAAGAGGCAAAAGTGTGGATGATTTCGCACGGACGTGACCGTGACACGCCTTCTTGAGCGGAATGTTTTTTTTTTTTTTTGTTCTGAATCACTCACGAGCGAGGTAGGCATTGCGAAACAAAGGCTTGTTAAAGAATATTTCGCTTCCGTGCTGCTACTGCTGCTGCTGCTGCTGCTGCTAGTCATGGCATTCGAGAGAAGTTTTCTTAAGTGGCGCAAAACTTATCCTATGGATTAGTCATCCCTTTTTAATCCACACCAGGCACTCCCACACCCCACACCCCAAATCCAGCCTCCCCTCCCCCTGAAAAGGGGAGAAACCCCACAGCTAGCAATACTGTGGCTAAAACCCTATGTTAGATTGGGCTTGGTGGGTGTTAATATAAATTCTTTACAAGGCCTATAAAGTGCAGAAGAAGTGTACAGAAGTATCTGATGTATTTTAATGTACGAGTGTCACTTCTTCAGGGAAGAGTTTGAAATAGTTATTACATTTCTTTTTAAAGAGGAGGGGGTGGGCAGCATTATATTTTACCTTAACTTGTGAGTGAAACTTGGGAGAGTAGCGTTTCGTGAAAATAGATGCATGATATTAAAAAAAAAGAAAGATCTTCGTCGCCACCACCACCACCACCACCACCACCACCATCACCACCATCACCATTACCACCAACACCATCACCACCATCACCAGCACCAGCACCACCATCACCATTACCACCAACACCACCACGAGCACTACCACCATCACCAGCACCAACACCACCATCATCACCACCACACCACCATCACCAGCACTATGATCACCACCATCATCACCAGCACCAACACCATCATCACCACCACCACCACCACCACCACCACCACCATCATCACCACCACCACCATCAGCACCACCACCACCACCACCAACAACAATAGCACCACCACCACCATCACCAGCACCACCACCACCACCATCACCAGCACCAGCACCAGCACCACCATCACCATCACCAGCACAACCATCACCATCACCAGCACCACCACCACCACCACCATCACCATCACCAGCACAACCATCACCATCACCAGCACCACTGCCATCACCATCATCATCATCATCATCAATTCTTGTAGACCCTGCTTCCTTTATGGACTGAAACTCTTTTGGGGGACTTCTGCTTTTATTTGTCTGGTTTGTCACTGTTTTTCTCTCTAAGACGACCACATGAACGAAGACTGTATAACGTCATCACAGGTCTCTCTCTCTCTCACACACACACACACACACACCACACACCCACAAAGAGGTCAATGGGGCCTATTTCTGTCCCTTTCTTATCAGAACCTGCAGCTGTGTTGTCCCACAGGATGTGACATATTAAGTAAAACGGTGACATGTTTCCTTAAAGATTCAACACCTCAGATCATCAGTATAGCGGAAATAGAAAATGTTAACACTCTGAGGTTATGTAATCATTTTAGATGAAGATGTGAAGCTCTCCGAGTTTGCTGAGCTGTTTTAGCACGGCAGCCTTGATAGCTGGTTTGTTTTAACAGTGTTTACGATGTTGGAAGTGTTAAGTCAACACTCATATTATCTGCTTTCTTATATCATCATACTCTCACTACGTTGCATCGCTTGGTTAGGTTAGATTCACTATCAGTATACAACAGAAGATAAAGTAACTGAAGACATTAACAAGTCTTATTTATGATGAAGTTTTGCAAAATGAAGAATTATATCATGTTCTGGGCATTAAAATCTGTTTCTTTATACTGAAGCCATGATATTAGCAACCAAGATTATTTGATAACCAAGACTAACCTCACGCTTTCAAATATTCATGATAGTCCAGATTAACCTCAGGTTTCCAAATATTCATGATAGCCTAGATTGCCTTCATGCTTTCAAACATTCGTGATGTACTAAATTAACTTCAGGCTTTCAAACATCCATGATGTACTAAATTAACTTCAGGCTTTCAAACATCCATGATAGCTTAGATTAACTTCAGGCTTTCAAACATCCATGATGTACTAGATTAACTTCAGGCTTTCAAACATCCATGATGTACTAGATTAACTTCAGGCTTTCAAACATCCATGATAGTCTAGATTAACTTCAGGCTTTCAAACATCCACGACAGCCTAGATTAACTTCAGACTTTCAAACATCCACCATAGCCTATATTAACTTTAGATCCTGAAACACCCATTATCCTGTTAGCACAACAGAAAATAAGACAAAAAAAAAACAGGACAGAAAATAAGAAAAACAGAACAGAAAACAAGAAAAGAAAAGACTCGCGTTACAAATAAGGCTCTTCTTTACTCATATCCCAACAGTTTACCTTCTAAACCGCGGTTGTCGGGGGTTTTTTTCCCTTTAATGTCACCACCAGGAGACATTTTTAGCCATAACCTTTCTGAAATGGTCTGCAGTGCACTTTTGTGCTTCCATCGCTTCACTACACATTTTAATTTTCCAGAGCATCGGCCTGAATGGCGGGAATACGGCGTGTATAAAAAATGCATGGCGTTGCACGAGATGTAACCGGATATTTCAAAATCAAGGCAGGCTAGTATCGATCCCGTGGGGCAATTGGATCAACCAATCAAAAACTAATATGGGGGACCTCCTAACCTATCACCATTTTCGTGTCCAGCTTTCATCATGTCTTCGCTTCGAAGCCAAAGCATTTGGGAATACAGTTTTCGTCTTTTTGTGAAAAGAGGGAATTATTTCCGGGACTTACAGACACATTCATTGACTTGAGGTTGTCATTAAGTTACTTCCCCCTAATGTCCATAACGGAGCGTCTCATATATTTTAGTTCTCGAGTCTTCTTCTTCTGCTTCTTCTTCATTTTATTACCAGTTATCATTGTCATGTGGTCATCATCATCTTTATCACCATCATCATCATCATATAGTATTGCCTTTATCATCATCAGTCATTATCTTTGACGTCTTCTTCATCATCTCATCATCGTTTATGATTCACATCTGCTTATTTTCCTAAATGATGTACATTTTCCTTCTAACGAATCCCACCAAACCCCCTCCCCAAACTCTCCTTTCTCTCCATGATACTGGTTGGGGGGGGGGGGTCAGAGAACATCCTCCACATCTTCCTTGCCTCTCTCAACATCTCATGATAAAGTATAAAACATATCTCCGATCATCATCATCATCATCATGTGTCGCGCCCGTATGAGCTGACGGTAATGTTTCTTCATGATATTTTTCAATCAGCTCAGTTTGTGATTCGTTAGTGTTTTACGGCGTTAGACTGTCCATGTTTGCATTCTCTCCATGTCTTTCCCTACTTCCCTCACCATTTACCTTTCTCGTTCTTATAATGTAACATTTCCCCTCGGTTTATGTCCAATGAATGACTGTCGCTTTCTTATAGATTTAATTAGTACCTTTTCTACATTTGAAATTTTTTACACCTTATTTTTTAAAAATCTCATTACGACACCTGTAAAATTAACATCACAGTACTGTATATGATGAATAGCATACATGTATGTAACATTACACCTTACATTACAACACTGTATATGATATATAACATAAATGTATCTAATGTTACACCTTATTTTACAACACTGTATATATATATATATATATATATATATATATATATATATATATAACATAAATGTATCTAACGGTAAACCGTACAATACAACATTTTATATGACGAATAACATACATGTATCTAACGTAGACTAAATAACGTATGTTTATGAACGTATGTTTGCGTGTTGTATTTTCGTCATAATAAAAAAAATAGAGTGACATAATTCTGTAAAACATGGAAATGTGTCTGTAATAAGTGTAATAATAATCTGTGACAGGTGATGGGTGTGATGTAAAGTTAGGGTGTATGCAGGAAACTCTCTACTATACAGAGCGGAACAACAACGCAAAACCTTCAGGTCATCAGAGGAAATACCCCCGCCCCTCAGTCAAGTGTTTCGGCCCCTATTAAACTCCTGACATTCTAAAAGAGGGGGGCCTCTGGGTCATGACTCCCAGAGTTCTTGTGAGTTGTTACTTTTTTTTTCCTCGTCCTGGAATTGAACCCGTGATCTTCCAGCTGGCACTGCACTTTGACGTGCGTCTTTAGCGATTTAGCTACGGAGGACTGGTATTGGCCGCGACAAGCGAAATTATTTATGTTCCCAATGCTTGTTTCGCATACTCCACAGCCAGCATTAAGCCATTTCTGCTGTTTCTGGAAAGCTTTTCAATGCCCTTGCTCTTGCTTGTCCCTTTATGCCCAGTTGCTTACATAGGTCGGTTGCTGATGTTGCTACGAATCCTCTCGCTACCACATCTGCATCTATCACTTTTACCCTGACTCCTGCCCCCCTGCCTCAGTTGCTCGACCAGGTCATTGTACTTCTCACTTTTGAATAAATGCCGCTCCTCTATTCTTGTTTCGTACGGAACCGTAAGCTCAATCATTATTAATTCCTTTTTTTCTATGGAGTACACTGCAATGTCCGGTCGCATTCCTGTGTTCTTGATGGTAGTCGGGTATTCTCTTCTTTCTGGTAGGTCCGCTATCACATAAGATAAGGTGAAGAAACCCCCCCCCCCCCCAGAAATTGTTTAGGGTATTTTAATGTCGCGCGAGCAGAAGAAAAATTGTACCTAAATGATCATTTTCTTCTACTGTCAGTTTTGAGCCGTATGTGTGCACACACACAAACACTTTCATACTCAAGGTCTTGGAGATGACGTTTTAAAAAAAGATGCTGCAAAATTATTTCTTCTTCCCTCCACCCGCCCGCACCCTCCCACCCTCTTTCACTTTCGCACAGGCTTTAATGGTTAGTCAGTCTGTTGTAATTCACCACTGTGAGCCCCCACCCCCTTTAAAGCAGAGGAAGTCATTCGGGTCCCCGCTTAAAGCAGAGTAAATCAACGGGGCCCCGGATAAATGAACCGGTTGCCCTCCCCTTCTCGGCCCCTCTGGGCCTGCTCACACCCGCACACACATAACAGTGTATTCCTATATATTCCTGTGTCTGACCATCTTCAGACCGTAGTAAGTACGAAGCCTACATTACTTGAATATGCTGTTTCCCCCTTAACACTGGCAGTCATACGTTTTCTGACTCGCTTCGCTTGTGGACAGCTATTTGATTTTAAAAGATGATTACCTAACAGTGCGCTGAGGGGTGGTGTAGTGGATAGTGCACTCGCCTGCCGACCAGAAGGTCTCTGATTCGATTTTGCACTGTGGTGGAATTGTTTTGTTGTTGTTGTTGGGTTGTTTTTTTTTGGACTGACTGGCGCCAGGTTCAATCCTGCCTCATGACCTGGGTACCTGGGGTTTCCTTGGGTAAAAAAAAAAGCAGCGAGGACAGGCTGTTTGGCACCCCTGCCCCATCCTACTGCAGCGGCCTAGAAATAGAAAGACACAAACCCACGCTCATGTCATGGAAATGCTAGGGATTTTTTAAAAAAAACTTAACACAAGTATCAAGTGCCCATTTCATACAGCGTAACTAAGGATGACTGACTGAAGAAATAAATTTTTTTTTCAGCCTTTTATGTGTGCAAAATCTCTCTCTCTCTCTCTCTCTCTCTCTCTCTCTCTCTCTCTCTCTCTCTCTCTCTGAACCTTAAGTGCCTAGGGCACATGGTGCTTTTGCAAGGGTTTTCCACAAATGCCTGTCCTTCGCCTTTTTTTCTGCTCTTGCCCAGGTGAGCCCTCTATTGCTCAACATCCTTTCTGTTGTTCTTCTCCATGTCTCTTTTGGTCTACCCTTACTTCTGCTCCCCTGTGGTGTCCATCTTAGTGCTATTTTTGGTAGTGAGTTGTCAGTCATTCGGAGCACATGTCCCAACCATCGCCAGCGTCTTTCCTCAATAATTGTTGTCAGTGGTTTCATCTGCATTTCTGCTAATAAGATGTTATTTCTTATGGTGTTTGGCCAAAATGTTTTTCTAATTCTTCGTAAACATTTAGTCTGGAAAGAATTCAACTTGTTTTCTATGGTTTTGGTGATTATCCAGCATTCACTTCCATAGAGTAGTACACTTAGAACTTTACTCTTAAATATCCTGATTTTCATATTTATGCTTAGTTTTTTTTATTTCCATATATCTGCAGCATTGCAAAGCCTGGTTTGCTCTAGTAAGTCTGCTGTTGATGTCCTTTGTGCTGTCTCCATTTTCTACTACTCTGCTGCCAAGGTATACAAATTCGTTGACCTCCTCCACTAACTTGTTATCTACTCTGAGTACATTTCTGTTGTTCACATTTTGCTTCAATTAACTTTGTCTTTCCTACGTTGATCTTTAGTCCTATGTTGTTTGCATTCTGAGTTAGCTTGTTTATTTTATCTTGCATATCTTTGTGACTGCTTGATAATAGACAAATGTCGTCCGCAAAGTCAAGGTCCTCCAGCACTATGTCAAGGGTCCATTGTGCAAAATACATGCACTATTTTTTCTTTGTATCCGTAGTACATAAACATGAAAGTTTTATGATATCAGCACACTAATCCAACACGCAGCATAAAAATGAGGCATTTCTGAACACAGAAAGTAAGCTATACCAAAGTAAGCTATACTGAGAACAACAACAACAGCAAATGAAATATTTCTCTACGGCAGGATACAAAAGATGGCACAATGACACTAAAACTCAGTGATCATATCAAGCTGAAAGTGATTTCTTTTTCTCCCACCGTTCCCTTCAGTCTCAATTCGGTTGTGGCGTCCACGCAGAAAAAAAATCTTTCACTTCCGTTAGATTAATAAAATATGCACATCAATAACGTCAAAATTTGAATGAAACTGTTAAATTGCCTTCATTTTCTTCATGCTGCTTCTGTAAACTCTTATAAATATATAAATATATCATTTTAGGTGCTTGCGATTGGATATTATTACATTTTTATGTTTTTCTTCGTATACTATTAAGTTTTTACATATGCCCCTTTCAATACTTGATAGTTTCTTTTATATATAACTGAATACTTAAATAGGTTTTATTATATGTCCTTTTGAATACTTTATCTTAGTTTTTATTTTAATATATGTCCACTAGTTCGCAATGTATTTTTTAAATTTTAATTTCTACACACTTAAGCTGTGGATTTTTCTTTTAAAGACCATATGGTATGCTGTGGAGGGGAACAGACAGAACTACAAAAATAATATTTTTAAGGGCATGCATCTTTCTCATCGCAACATATGCCTGTGAGACCTGGACACTTAACAAAACAGCTGAGAAACACATAAATGGCTTTGAATGTAAATGCTACAGAAGAGTTCTTCAAATATCATGGACACAAAAATCAACAAATATATCCATACTACAAGAACTTAATATTGAAGAAGATTGGCTAGTAAAGAAGATTAAACAGAGAAAACGTAAATATTGTGAACACATTAAACGTCATGAGAATTTGGAGAAGACAGTCTTGGAAAGGTACATAATGGGAAAAAGAAAGAGAGGAAGACCAAAGCGAAGATTGCTGCAAGACATCGTTGATGATCTGCGAATGGACCCATCAGCAGTTGGGGATCTTACTCACAACTGAGAGGCCTACATGAGTGCTGCTAGGGAGGCAAAGTTCCGTAAGGGACATGCAAATGACTTACTGAATGAGATAATTTAATTTCGTATATTTACCTTAAGCATACTCCCCGCCCATATCATAAAGTTTATATTTGAAGAACCAATGTTTCTGTTTTTTTAATTTTTAATTCATATTATCATCCCACCTTGTACAAGTTAATAGATGCTTCAAACTATGTTTAGAAAGACTATCTCATAACATATTCCCTTTAAATATCTTATATCCTCATATATACTTCCCCCCAGCACGAACAAAAAAAAATGATATAGTTAAATCCATTTCTGTCTCCGTCATTTCTTATGTTATCTCCTAAATACGCCAGCGCTGACCACTCACAAACATCCTGTCCTTTCTTCTACAGCTCTAGCCTAATCCATCATTTGAAAGAACACGACGGGGCAGGGAAACTAAGGGGAGGTTGGAGAAGACCATCGTCCCCTGATTGCGTCTGGGCACAGAGGTGTCCAATTCTCACGAACAAGCCCAAGGAATATTGCCACTTGGAGATGAGCTCTCCAGTGTAGAAAAACCAGGGTCATCACCAGTTTCCACTGCAGTAAAATATTGATGTCATTTTCTCAGAGGCAGGAAATCAACGACTCTGGTCAGAGACTCGACACTAGCGAGCTTTATTAATAATCTCCCCTGTCCTGTTACTTGCTCTTGTGAGCGCGAGTAGAAGAAGGGAAAACAGATTTCTCTCCCTTGGATCTGGTCTGACGGGGTTATATTTCTTGTCCTGAGCCTCTCTCTCTCTCTCTCTCTCTCTCTCTCTCTCTCTCTCTCTCTCTCTGTGAAAGTATAGTTTCTGGAAAGGTAGAAAAGTATAGTGTTTATATGCGAGTATGCGAGATAAAGTTCAGTGTATAACTGCCACAACAATGATTTACACTTTACCTAAAGCGTTTTTAAAACTGCATAATAAATACACTATGCCACTTTGAAAATCTTCCCCCATATCTCCAAGTCTGTGAGTCCACCTTCACTTTGACAATATTACACATCTTTCTCTATATAACTGTAAGTATGTGAGTCCAAACCTTCCCTTCGACAATATTGCACATTAATATCTATATATCTGTAACTCTGTGAGTCTAAACCTTCGTTTTGAAAATATTACACATCTTTCTCTTAAATCTGTAACTCTGTGAGTCTAAACCTTCACTTTGAAAATATTACACATTAAAATCTATATACCCGTAAGTCTAAACCTTCCTTTTCAAAATACTGCACATTAGTGTCTTATCTTATATATATCTTATATCCTTCCTGTGCCGTTAAACGTCACATAGGGCTCGCAAAGTAGTTCGCCAATTTTTCCTGTCTTCGGCGAGTCTTTCAACCTCAACAAAGGATTTTATGCCTGTTAACTTGGCCTCTCTTAATAATGTCCTCTTCAGAGTTTCACGCGGTCTGCCCCTTTTTCTTCGGCCTGTTGTGTTCCACTTGATAGCTTGTTTTGGGATTCTCTGATCATTTCTTCTCATCAAGTGACCAACATATGTCCATCTCCTTTTCCTCATCACCCATGAGACTGGTTGTTGTTCAGTCATCTGTCTTATCTCTGCAGTGTTCTTGAATTCATTTCACTTGATGCTGAGTATTTTCCTTAGGCATTTGTTTTCAAAAGAGTCTAATTTCTTTTCTATTTCTTTAGTTGTTTTCCAGCTTTCGCATGCATAAATGAGGGTGGATATTACATTTGAATTGAATAGTCTTAACTTGATTTTTGTGCTTATAACTTTTGAATTCCATATGTTCTCAAGATTCTTGAAGATTGATGCTGCTTTTGCAATTCTGATCCTAACTTCCTTTCTAGTGTCTATATATCCAGAAGTCTAAACCTTCGCTTTGAAAATATTACACATTAAAATCTATATACCCGTAAGTCTAAACCTTCCTTTTCAAAATACTGCACATTAGTCTCTATGTATCCGGAAGTCTAAACCTTCACTTTGAAATACTGCGCATTAATTTCTATAAACATGTAAGTCTGTGAATATAAACCTCTACGTGGAAAACAAAATATACATCAAACTGTGTAAGCCACAAATCTGTGAATTCAAGCCTAAGTTAAATACGCTTGAATGCAAGAAAAGTGCAGCACTGAGTAGACTAAATGGGCTTCTTTATTTAGTAACTTGTCGTGTCTTGTTTCTTTCCCCATGTACTCTTCTGCGTTGAGGAGAAGGCTTAGTAATTTACTTTTAGCCATTTATTTCGTGCTTAAATTTAGCCAATTTATAACCACACGTTATTACGCGGATCACAAAATGAATTTGAAAAGCTATGCAGATTTTTCAAGCGAGAATCATAGTTTCATCTCGTCTCTCGTCATTTTTGCTGGTTACAACCAGCATATTAATAACGAATATGAAGTAGATGAACTTTTTTTACTGAGTGTTAGTTACCACAGGATCTCTGTATATAGGATGAATATGATCTCTCTCTCCTCTCTCTCTCTCTTTGAATCTTAAGTACCCAAGGCACATAAGCAAGGGTTTTCCAAATACTCCTGTCCTTCGCCTTTCTTTTCAGCTCTTGCCCAAGTGAGACTTCTATATCTCAAAAACTTCTCTGTTGTTCTTCTTCATGTTTCTTTGGTCTACCCTTAGTCCTGTTCCCCTGTAGTTAAGAAAACTCTTTATCGTCATCTGTCACTAATCCAACTCGACCCTGACACCCGCGACATTTTCTCTCATCCAGCCCTATTACCATACAAGCGAGAGCCACATCTTAAAGACATCCTCGTCCACAGCCACTTACAGCGGAACCTTGCATATGCTGGCACCAGAAAATGCAACCGCCCTCGCTGTGTAACCTGCCGTGTTGTCTGGGAAACGAAAGCAATCACCTTTCCTAAAACTATCTCCACTCTTCAGGAGGGATTCACATGCGAGTCCCGTAATCGTCTGCAAAAGATGCAGGATCACTTATATTGGTGAAACTTGCCTCAGACTAGGGGACTGCATGCAGAAACATCTGTGCGATATCACCAAGCATGGTTCGAAACCAATCCCGAATCGTTTCAATGGCACCAACCACAGAGGCAAATCTGATTTTCTGGTAACAGTCATTATACAATGTCACGCAGATAACAAAGCCGCCTAACGCTTGAGAACCGCTACATTCAGAAATATGAGACACCGGGACCACACGGTTTGAACTCGTTATTGCAGCTACACATAACGCAATCATAATTCCTCTCCACTAAGCTCCATTCTCTTCTCACTTGTCACACATAGTTCCTCACATCATCGCATTACAACATCTCTAACACAATCATAATCATTTATTTCACCTTCTCCTGGCTATGTTACCATTGTATCACTCTCTCTCCCCTCAACAGTTTCTCCACCCACCATCCTCGGTTACGATCCACCTATCACACATCACAAGTCTCTATTTAAACATTCTCTACTCTCCGCAGTGCGCATTTCTGTACATTTCTGAACGAGCACATTTTGAACGGGCGCGTTTCTGAACGAGCTTCGGAAAAGCTACACATTCTTTCAAGTTATAGATAAGTGCTATATTCATTGTATTTATTTATTTTTTAACATAGGATTTATGTGAATATATACTTTATCTACTCTAATTTTTTGTCCTGTGTTTGTTTATATGATTAAGGCTCACGCCGAAACGTCCAAACTTTGTAGTCGTTAAGTAATAAAGCTGTTCCTACTTTTTTCCTAGTTTATACATTTTGGTCTCGCAGCTTTATTACAGTGCTTCGTGTATAGTTGTATACTTATACACTAATTATTGTGTGTTCCCCTGTGGTGTCCATCTCCGTGCTGTTTTTAGTAATGAGTTATCAGTCTTCCGGAGCACATGTGCCAACCATCGCCAGCGTCTTTCCTCAATAATCGATGTCAGCGGCTTCATCTGCATTTCTGCCAACGACCTTCTTTGGGTGTTTGACCAAAATATTCTTCTAGCCCTTCATAAACATTTAGTCTGGGAAGAATTCAACTTTTTGTCTGGTGGTTTTGATGAATGCGATGGTGAAATTCTTTCCTAAACATCTTCTGTTGTCTCCAAAATCTCTGCAAGGACGAGACAGATTCACTGGGGTCTCTCTTTTCTTTTGTAACTGATCAGAGAACGCAGGAATGGAACCGGAGAGTTGCTGGAAGATTGTAATGCATCATACATGTAATACTTTCTCTGTACGAACTGTGCCGGGCAACCTGTCTAAGACTCTCCGGCAGTGCACAGTTCTCACAAATCTGGGACCTTCAAAAACGCTTTCTAGGGTAACAAGAGAAATCCTTTACCATTTTTCATTTGAGAACAGTATTCCCTGGTATCCGCGGTTTCAGCTAAAATATTATAAAATATTTTAAAGCGTTAAATAAAAAATAAAAAAATCAAAAGTTAGAATTTCATAACTTTGAATTCGTATTTTACTATATTGTTATAGTACAATTTTATTTTATTGTGAATTATGTTGTTAATGTCTTAATTTGTATGTAGGGGAAAAAGCACATAATATATGGATTCTGTATTGTCCACGGTTTCAAGATTCCCCTAAGATAAGGTACAATTCCCTGCTTCCATGCCTCCAAGGCACATTTAGGATACGGTGTTAGGCCTGTACTTCCACGACCTTCGGCACATGAAACTGTCATGTGGTCAGTATTACGCCTGGCCGCGTTTACCTTCCCAGATCTCCCTGCTGTTTCCACTATGGTCGGGGAGTTTGGAGGAGAGAGTTTGGAACCTATTTCGCCGCGGATACGGGGACAGGAGGTGGGGGGGGGGGGAGGTTACTGTAAATTGTTCTTTAGTTAAGATCAGTTTTAATTATGAATGTATTTTTTAATAAGAGATTTCAGCTTGTGTTTCAGTCACACGTTACAGATTTATGTACGGGGCGTTGAAAACTAGGACATATACCAAGATCACCAGGCAGTGGTCTCTGGGATAAGAAGTGTTGAAAACAAAATAGAATTTCCACGTTTTACATTCCCTAAATTTATCTTTACATCCAGCGGGGAAAGATAAGTGAAAACAAATATTATTATCATGACGCGGTTATGGCAACGTAAACAATGGCTCTCCCCTTAATTTATGCGCGGCGGAGAGGGTTCAGAGAAAAGAGTATTGCTGATGGGTGAAGAAATGAGACTGATGTAAAGCATTGAGTGAAGTCCAGTTTAGCCTTAAACCGGCGAATAGTAATGTTATTAACAATCGGGAAAATTCTACACTGGACGTTTGTTCAACTCTTGCCTCATGCTCTTCTAGAAAGCTCAGTTCTGCGAGAATGTTGAGTGAGTGATTAAACTTTTGATCAGAGTAGAGAGTTAGATTATGTAGCGTTAAGACGTGTTTTATTTATTTATTTTTTTTACTGTAGAATTAGTGTTCGTTTATGTCGGTTAGGATGTTAGTCAGTCAATCATTTGCATGTCCCTTGAGGAACTTTGGCTCTCTAGCACCACTCCTGTAGGCCTCTCGGTTGTAAGAAACGTGTCCTGCTGCTGATGCACCCATTTGCAGATTATCAACGATGTCTTGCAGCCATCTTCCCCTTGGTCTCCTCTCTTTCTTTTTCCCATTATGTACCCTTCCAAGAAGGTCTCCTTAAATTATCATGACGTTTAATGTGTCCGCAATATTTAAGTTTTCTTTGTTTAATCCTCTTTACTAGTCAGCCTTCTTCAATATTAAGTTCTTGTAGTATGGATATATTTGTTCTTTTTTGGGTCCATGATATTTGAAGAACTCTTCTGTAGCATTTACATTCAAAGGCATTTATGTGTTTCTCAGCTGTTTTGTTAAGTGTCCAGGTTTCACATGCATATGTTGCAATGGGAAAGATGCATGCCCTTAACAATCTTTTTTTTGGTAGTTCTGTCTGTTCCTCTCCACAGATTCTTTAGTTGTTTTACTTTCTGATGAGCGATAGATATCCTCCTTTTAATTTCCCTCATTCTGTCTCCATTATTAGTTAGTAATGATCCAAGATATTCAAAACTTTTCACCTCTTCCAATTTTTTCCTCATTGATATATATTTCAGCTGCATTTTTTTTTTTTGTCAGTTGTCATCAATTTAGTTCTCTTCCCATTAAGATAGAGGTTTTGCTCTTCACTGTTCTTATGGGCTGACATAATTAGTTTTTCCATTCCTTTTTATGTTGTGGACAGTAATACTATGTTATCAGCATAACTAATCTCTGGTATTTCATAACCTTCAATTGTTGTGGCATCGTAATATTCTTTGTCTACATCTTCTCTAAAAATCTTCATTATAGTTTCAGTATACAAGTTAAACAAATAAGGCGACAATATGCACCCCTGACGGACCTCTTGTTTCATGTCGAACCAAGAAGTGGTTTATCATTTATTCTTACTGCTACCTATTGGCCTAGTTACAGTGTGATATTAATTGTATCAAATGTGGTGGAAATCTCATTTTTCCCCATTATTTCCCAAAGTTTCTGGTGCTGTACACAATCAAATGCCTTTGAATGTTCTATAGAAGATAAATATAGATTCACATTCAATTCTTTGTATTTCTTCCTTATTTATCTTATGTTGAAAATATGATCTCTTGTTCCTCTCCCTTGTCTAAAACCAGCTTTGACTCTATTGATTTCTCCTTCTATTTCCTTACGAAGTCTACCCACTATGATTTTAACAGAATTTTTCTGGCATGACTAATCAGGGCAACGGTTCTGTAGTTTATGCATAATTTCAGGTTACCCTTGTTGGCAGTGATATGAATACAGTACGTTACCGTTCTTTTGGCCAGATGGCTGAGTGCCATATCTTTTTTTACATAGTGCATAATAGATTACTGAACAACTGCCGAACTACCGTGCGGAGCCCTATGTGACGTTTAACGGCACGGGAAGGATATAAGATATAAGATATAAGATGATAGATTGTTACACATTCCTTACCCCCTGCCTCCGGATGTTAGTAAGCATGAGGTTTTGAGTAGGTACAGTCATTTTTATTCAATATCCAGAGACGCCTATCATTATACTGAGGCGGAAGCCGTCTAGATTATTCTTGTTCTTGTTCTGCCGATCAGTTTGAGGTATTACATGACGTATTTTCCTAGCAGGATTCATCGGACATCATCATCATCATGTGTTCGTCACGAAACGTTTATGTGGTCGGTATTGGATGCGCTTGGTTGATTCATTCAGTGTTAGTGTCGAGCGAATCGTGGGATGTCAGCTGCATGTGAATAGCAGTGGAACAATGAGTAATGTATAGTTTCCTCAATAGTTGTATACTTATACACTAATTTATCAGTTAGTAATGAATTCTTCTGAGTTTCAATCAAATGAGTTATAGTACGATGCGGCCCACATGTCAGAAGTTAGCCATGGAGCAGTGAAGATTGGTGCATATATATATTACACATGGCACTTTCGACGAAAGCACATTAGTACAATGTGAAGCAGTGAAGAAACAAATTTACATTACTATCGTCGATGTGCATCATCATTTGTATCTGTCAATCAAAGTTCACAGTTAGTTCCTCCATCTTGTGCGGTTCTTGGTGTTTCCGAGCAGTTCTAAAGCTTTTATTTCACCATGCTACTTGGTAACGTTTCCTCTTCGTCTTCCTCTCTTTCTTTTTCTCTTGAATTTTTTCAGTCGTTACTAATTTCTCTAAATTCCGTCTCGTCATGACACGCGCTAGAAATTTTCAATGTCTTTTTTAAAAAAAATCATTTGAACTAGTTTTCATTGTTCTGAAACTTCTTTGAGGACCTCTTCGTTCATTTCTCTGTCCGTTCAGAGTACTGAGTGCATCTTTCGCTAAAAACCAACCTCTCTGTTGTTTCCAGTTTTGTTTTTGTTTTGTTTTGTCTTTTGTCATCTTTTTCTTAATTCTTGTTTCCAATTTCACTACTTTATAACAATATTAGGTTTATATAACACTGTAATATTTTTATATAGCACTGGAATACTATTTTCCTCACTCTTACGAGCATTTTATTTCTTAGTTTCATTCGTGCACCTGCCATTAGCTGCTATTGCCCCATGTTAAATACACCACAGACTAGTGATTCTTATTCTTACATCCATGGATCCTCAAGGGACCCACAGAAAAATGATCCACGGATCAGAAAATACACTGGCTTGATAAAAATATCTTAGCATCATCTGAGCTATATTTATGGCTTTATTTTAAATGACGAATCTGCAGCTGTGTTCAGGCCAGAAAAGGGGGCCCACAGATGTTATCAGGTCGGAAATGGGGTCCACATATGTTCTCAGCCCAGAAAGGGGTCCACAGTTGTTCTCATGCCGGTAAGAGGGTCCACTCCTAAAAGAGTTAAGAACCCCTGTCATAGAAAATCAAAATATGGCTAGGGTCAAGTCTCATTCTGTTATTTCACTTTTGACAAATTATTGATATCAACTCTAGTGTTTTTGTTTTTTTGCAGTTTATGCGGTGAAGATGTTGACCCACAGCATAGTATAAGCTTGGGAGACGGCAATGGCAGCTATTTTTACAGTCCCTGTTTGCAACTAGAAATCAAGGGGAGTTGAATACTTCTTTAGCAGACTCCACTACCACGGGAGCTGTGGTGTTTCCTGCTCAGGTTGGCCAGGTTTGGCCTGTTACTGGGGGGGGGGGGGTGCCAACTGTGAGACTGGACAGGGTCTTGGTCAGCTATGGTACGCCAGCTCTGACACCAGCATGTCAGCTACGTGTCGCTGATTGCCAAATCGGACATCTTAACCCTCCACCCAAGTCAACCTTTAGACCCAAGTCAACCTTTAGCTAAAAAAAAAAAAAGAAAATGCCTGGATATTATTTTCTGTTTTCAACAGAAATAGAAGAGGTACACTTATACAGAAAGTGTTTTTTTTTTATTTCAGTGTAATGGACCAAAACAAAAAACCCCCCAGCATTAAATGAATATAAAAAAGAACACAGTAAAAGAAAAATCAACCATCAGACGTCCAGGAAAATCAGCTTGTGAAACAAAGAACATGATAGATGTTAATTAACTATGGTGTTAGCACAGAAGCGCCTCGCATTCTCGGACAAAAAGCATCCATCGACTGTCAACGAGTTGGAATAAGATGACGTGCCGCATGCGTTCTTCCCATAAATTTCTGTAAGCATCATCATTAGTGTCTAATTTAGCCGGCTGCTTGTAGCGGCTATCATACAGCAGCCCTGCCGACATTGTCGTTTACCCCGGCCGTGCGAACGAGTCAGTTTTCATAGCCGTGAGAAATGGAATCACTTCTGTCACATAACACACACAGAAGACAAGTAAGAGTCACATCTGCTGGAGATGCAGGACTCAGAAATCCCGCCCAACTATTTGTTTTAACAGAGTTCTTTTTTTAACATTTATTTTGTTAACTACATTTTGTTCCGTTCATTTTGTCGATTTTTAAAATGTATTTTGTTTTATTGAATTTATTCATTGTATTTACTGGAATTTATTCTACCCCTCCCCCCCCCCCCCCCAATTTCTTTTCTCTATTTTATTTCGTTTCAATTATTTTGTTGGGTTTATTTTGTTGATTTGCGGGTAAAGGCGCCCAATAACGTAATCAGCGACCCATAGCTGATATGCCAGCGTCAGGGTTAGCGAACCATAGCTGACCAAGACCCTGTCCTACCTCTCTGTAGTAGCCCCAGTAACAGGCATAGCCTGGCTAACGGGGCAGGGATCGCCATAGTCCTCATGGTGGTGGAGTCTGCGGTACTCCGGTACTGAAAAAGTAGCCGCCATAGCCCGGTCCCACGCCGATACGATGATGTGCCTCAACATCTTTACAGCATCGGCTGCAAAGAAATACAGATCGTAGTTACAGGGAGTTCAAGTACAAGAATTTTGTTGATTTTTCCGTGATTTTTATTTCTTTTTATTTATTTTGTTGATTTTTAAAAAATTTTGTTTTCTTTCATTTATTTTGTTGGTTTCATAAATATTTTAACGTATTTTCGTCACTATTTATTTGTTATATTTCATTTAATATGCAGGTTAGATCGCTTTCTTTTCTTCCAGTCTACTATTACAACAACAACAACAACAACAACAGCAACAGCAACAACTACTACTACTACTACTACTAATACTAATACTACTCCTGCTGCTGCTACTGCTATACTACTACTACTACTACTACTAGTACTACCACAGGTAATACAACTACTACTGCTACTGCAACTACTTCTACAACTATTACTGCTACTACTACTACAACTATTACTGCTACTACTACTACAACTACTACTACAACTATTACTGCTACTACTACTACAACTATTACTGCTACTACTACTACAACTACTACTACAACTATTATTACTACGACTACTACTACTACTACAACTATTACTGCTACTACTACTACAACTACTACTACAACTATTATTACTACGACTACTACTACTACTGCTACTGCTACTACTACTACTACAACTACAAATATTACTGCTAGTACTACTACTGCAATTGCTGCTATTATTACTACTAACACTAATACTACTATTACTCTTTCTCTCTGTCTCTCTGAACCTTAAGTGCCCAGAGCACATGCGTCTCCCGCATACTACTACTACTACTACTGCTGCTGCTGCTGCTGCTGCTGCTGTTGCTACTACTACTACTATTACTATTACTACAACTTTTACTACTATTACAGTTATTACTGCTGTTAATATAATACTACTTTTACTACTACTACTGTTACTACTGCTACTGCTACTACTGTTACTACTACTACAGCCACTACTGCTGCTAATACTACTACTACTTTTACTACTACTACTGCTGCTACTGCTGTTGCTACTACTACTACTACTATTACTACTACTAAACTTTTACTACTACTACAAATATTACTGCTGCTAATACTACTACTACTTTTAGTACTACTACTGTTACTACTGCTACTTCTATTACTGCTTCCGCTACGACTACTACTACTACTACTACTACTACTACTACTACCATCCCTACCGCTTCAACTACTACTACTACTACTACTACTACTATTACTGCTACTGATACTGCTACTATTAGTGTTACTATTACTACTGCTACTGCTATTACTGCTTTTGCTACGACTACTACTACTACTATACTACCATCCTTACCGCTTCAATTACTACTACTACTACTACTGCTACTACTACTATTATTACTACTATTACTACTACTACTACTATTACTACTACTATTACTGCTACTGCTACTACTACTATTACTAGTACTACTGCTTCTGCCTCTACCACTGCTATTGCTACTGCTATTACTGTTACTCCTACTGCATTACTACTACTATTACTACTACTACTACTACTACTACGACTACTTTTACTACTATTACTACTACTTCTATTACTACTACTACTACTGCTACTTCTACCACTACTTGTACTACTGCTACTTCAATTACTATTGCTACTGCTTCAACTACTACTAATACAGCTACTATTAATGCTACTGCTGCTGCACCTGCTACTCCTACTGTTGCTACTACTCTACTACTACTACTAATAATAATAATAATAATAATAATAATACAAATACTACTATTAATGCTACTGCTACTACTACTACTACTACAGCTACTACAACAACTTCTACTACTACCAAAGCTACTGGTAATACTACTACTATTACTACTACAACAACTACTACTACTACTACAGATACTGCTGCTAATAGTATTACAACTACTGCTACTACTACTACTACTGCTACTACTACTACTACTACTACTACTACTACTACTTCTATTACTACTACTACTACTACAGATACTGCTGCTAATAGTATTACAATTACTGCTACTACTACTACTACTGGTACTACTACTACTACTACTACTTCTACTACTACTACTACTTCTACTACTACTACTACTACTTCTGCTGCTAGTGCTTCAACTACTACCACTACTACTACTATTACTACTGCTACTATTGCTACTACTAATGCTGCTACTACTGCTACTGCTACTACTACTACTGCTATTTTTACTTCTGTTATTATTATCTGTGTTTTTTTTCATTACTATTGTTCAGGCATAACATTTTAATTGTATGATCTCTAGATATTTTTTATGTTATATTGTGTTTCCCTTTATGCAGTGACAAGTGTTCGGAATAGTGTAACTTAGTGAGAAGCGCCATGATGGTATTTTTTTATACATACGAGGTATATGCTTTTACACACAGAAAAAATACTAGTAAAATATGAATATACACATACAGACAACGTGGTTACACACATACAAAAGAAACATACAGACAAATAATTTTCCACTTTCTATACTTCTGGTAATAAACCGTACAGATTATCTGACACACGACTTCAGTCTCCTACTCCGCCCCCGCCCAGCTCTCCACACACCCACCTACCCCCGCCGTTTCCCCCCCCCCCCCCACCCCTTCCTAGTCTAGAGCGATAAACAATAATTTGAAGCAGAATAAAACAAAAGAGAAAAGATCTCAAGATCAATGACCCAGTCCTGAAGGAGAAAAGTCTAGGCTAGTGTCTATTTTCTTTCGCTGGCTTAGTCTAGTTAAGGCGCTAGCAACGTCTAGTTAACGTCCGCTAGACTTGTCCGTTGGTCAGTGGTTTTCAGTGCGGTATACAAATGAGTCATTTAATGGCTAAACAACAAAGCTGCAGGTGAAGATGAAATAACACCTGAAATGTTAAAAGCTATCAATAGTAACAACATGAGACAACTACAGAGAGTGTTTAATAAGATTTGGAAAGAAGAAGAGGTCCCTTCTAAATGGAAAAGAGGAATCATTGTTAAAATGCCACAAAAAAAAAGGCAACCTTAGTGACTGTAACAATTGGAGAGGAGTAACCTTAATATCAGTTGTGTCAAAAGTATTTTGCAAGGTCATTTTGAATAGACTTAAAGATATAGTGGATACTGCAATGAGAGAAGAACAAGCAGGATTTCGAAAAGGGAGAAGCTGTCTCGATCAAATCTTTACTCTAAGAATAATACTTGAAGAAAATATTGAAAAGCAGAAATCACTAATACTGAACTTCACAGATTTAAAAAGGCATTTGATAGCATTCACAGAGATTCATTGTGGAGAATTTTAAGTCTGTATGGAATACTATCTAAAATTGTCAACACCATTAAGGACCTCTACAATGGATATGTTGGTGCAATCAAAACAGAAGAAGGGATGAGCGAATGGTTCTAAATTGAAACAGGCGTGAAACAATGATGTATACTGTCTCCTTTGGTTTTTTTGGAATTGCAATAGACTTCATAATGAAAAAATGCTGCACAGGTAACACAGGTATTGATTGGGTACATGGGTCCAACTAGAAGATCTTGATTTTACTGATGACAAAACTCCTATTAGTAACAATGTGAATTCCATGCAAGAAAAAACAGATAGACTGTCTTCACTGGATAGCAAAATAGGACTTGAAATTAACAAGGACAAAATAAAAATAATGAAACTTCCCATTAATCAAAATGGAAAAAATACACGTAGAAGGGACAGATGTTGAAGAAGTAAACCAATTTGCATACTTTGCCAGCTACATAGATCAGGATGGTGACACCAGAAAGGAAGTTGGAAATGCAAAAGCATCATCGATCTTCAAGAATCTTGAGAACACATGGCATTCAAAAATTATAAGCACAAAAACCAAGTTAAGACTATTCCATTCAAATGTAATATCCACCCTCATTTATGCATGTGAAAGCTGGAAAACAACTAAAGAAATAGACAAGAAATTAGACTCTTTTGAAAACAAATGCCTAAGGAAAATGCTAGGCATCAAGTGGAACGAATTCAAGAACAATGCAGAGATAAGACAGAGATAAGACAGATGACTGAACAACAACCAGTATCATGGGTGATCAAGAAAAGGGGATGGACATATGTTGGTCACATGATGAGAATAAACGATCAAAGAATCTTAAAACAAGCTATCAAGTGGAGCACAACAGGTTGAAGAAAAAAAGGCAGACCATGTGAAACTCTAAAGAGGACAGTGTTAAGAGAGGCCAAATTAATAGGCATAAAATACCTTGATGAGGTTGAAAAGCTCACCGAAAACAGGAAAAACTGGCGAACTACTTTGCGAGCACTATGTGACGTTTAACGGCACGGGAAGGATATAAGAAAAAATATAAGAATGCAAATTGTCTTTTAGTGGTATTTACAGGATTGGTACCAAACTGTTTAGTCTTCTGGTGATATTTGCAGGATTGACAGCAAACTCTGTGGTCTTCTGGTGATATATTTGCAGGATTGACAGCAAACTCTGTGGTCTTCTGGTGATATCTGCAGCAGGATTGATAGCAAACGATGTGGTCTTCTGGTGATATCTTCAGGATTGATAGTAAACTATGTGGTCATCTGATGATACCTGCAAGAGCGGTAATAAACTATGTGATCTTCTGGTGATGTCTACCGGATTGATATTAAACTATTTGGTCTTCTGGTGATATCTAAAAGATTGGTACCAAACTATTTCAAGCAGTTGGCAAAATTAAATTAATAAAATCCTTATACCCCAAAACGTTCAGTATTGTCCCCTCTTAGATCTGATCTGTTCCCTTAGCTCCTGTCTAATCAGTCGGGTGGTAACATGGGCTCTGAGGTTGGGTTGTAACATGGGCTCTGAGGTCGGGTGGTACCATGGGCTCTGAGGTCGGGTGGTAACATAGGCTCTGAGGTCGGGTGGTACCATGGGTCTCTGAGTAAATTAATGTATAAAATAGATTTTCTGTTAGAAGATCTGTAGTTTTTTTTTTGTCAGTCACTCACAGACAGTGTGTATATGCAAGGGAAAGACTTGGCTCATGTATGCCTTACAGAGCGGTGTGACTATAGTATTCACATTCTGTTTGCCGTTATGCACCGGTCAGGGCACCTGAATAACGAATCTGTCATAGAACCTGAGTGACTAATCTATCAGGAAACATGAGTGACTCATATATTTGGACACCAATGTGATTAATCTATCAGGGCACCTAGGTCATTAATTCGTCAGGGTACCTGAGTGACTATTCTACCATGGCACATGAGTCATTAATCCGTCAGGGTACCTGAGTGACTAATCTATCAGGGCACATGAGTCATTAATCCGTCAGGGTACCTGAGTGACTAATAATCTATCAGGGCACCTGAGTCATTAATCCGTCAGGGCACCTGAGTGACTAATCTATCAGGGCACCTGAGTCATTAATCCGTCAGGGTACCTGAGTGACTAATCTATCAGGGCACTTGAGTCATTAATCCGTCAG
Organism: Achatina immaculata; assembly: GCA_009760885.1. Classification (NCBI taxonomy): domain Eukaryota; kingdom Metazoa; phylum Mollusca; class Gastropoda; order Stylommatophora; family Achatinidae; genus Lissachatina; species Lissachatina immaculata. Next base: position 12,886,018 of record CM019716.1, read on the forward strand.
GGCACTTGAGTCATTAATCCGTCAGGGTACCTGAGTGACTAATCTATCAGGGCACATGAGTCATTAATCCGTCAGGGTACCTGAGTGACTAATAATCTATCAGGGCACCTGAGTCATTAATCCGTCAGGGCACCTGAGTGACTAATCTATCAGGGCACCTGAGTCATTAATCCGTCAGGGTACCTGAGTGACTAATCTATCAGGGCGCATGAGTCATTAATCCGTCAGGGTACCAAAGTGACTATCTATCAGGCACCTGAGTGACTAATCTATCAGGGCACCTAAGAGACTAATCTATCAGGGCAGTGACTAACTCTATCAGGACACCTAAGTGACTACTCTATTATGCCACCTAAGTCACTAATCCGTCAGGGTACCTAAGTGACTAATCCATCGGGATACCAGAGTGATTAATCTGTCAGGCAAACAAGCGACTATCAGTGCAGATGAGTGATTAATCCGCCAGAATACCTGACCTGAGTGACTATTCAGTTAGGACATCGGAGTGACCAATCAAATGTTTTGGGTCTTATCCTGAGCACATTTTCTCCCTAGTTCACCACCACGTCCAGAATTTCACTCTAAAACAATCCAGTTTTTTTTTCCCCGAAGCTTTCAATGAAATCAAGCTCTCTTTATGTACTAAAACACATTTTTTTCTGATTGTCTTTCCTTTGTGGGTTTTTTTGCTGTTATCTTCCTACAGCTCTTTCTCTGGATCTCATCTGCTCAATGTAGCCTTTCACAATAAGATATCTAAATGCACCAATGATAACCTTCTAATCTTATAGCATTGTCAAAACTTGATCGCTTTTACTTGATCCACGTGCTGAATGTGACATACTATCATTGTTACCAGTTCACCTCTGCAAGCAGAACACAAGATGAAAGGACTAAAATTGTTAGTTCCCCACACTTGGGTCTAATGTAATATAAATTGTATTATAATTACATTCATGGCAGAAAACTCTCTTTTGCGACAGTAATCAAAGAAAGTAAAAAGACAGAAAAAAAACATTTTCGGAAAAAATTCTACGTCTGATGGAAAATGAGACTAAAGTTTATGAAACCGGAAATTAGTCAATCGAAAAGTTCAGTACTAAACCATAAAACTATATTTAACTTTTAAATTAGCAAATGGCTTTTTAAAAAATTAAATAACTAAAATACTATGGTTTTTTTTCCGTATGTAGGAGTTTGAAATGATATACTTCTATCATGTTTAAAAATAGGCTTGACGTAATTTTCTGATTTAAAGAAAATCTTTGATTATAAAAAAAAATACGTGTATGTGTGAGTGTGTGGTGTGTGTGTGTGTATGTGTGTGTTACGGACGTTGTTTGGGTGTGTTTAGAGGCAATCTTGAAATAAGCGCAGGTGTGTATATTTCGGAGGCGGCTCTTGTCTTACGGCCAGGCTGTGAGAGTGGACATCTACGCCTGTGAGAATGGATATCTACGCCTGTGAGAGCGGACATCTACGCCTGTGAGAATGGATATCTACGCCTGTGAGAGCGGACATCTACGCCTGTGAGAGTGGACATCTACCATTGTGAGAGCGGACATCTACCATTGTGAGAGTGGACATCTACGCCTGTGAGAGTGGACATCTACGCCTGTGAGAGCGGACATCTACGCATGTGAGAATGGATATCTACGCCTGTGAGAGTGGACACCTACCATTGTGAGAGCGGACATCTACGCCTGTGAGAGTGGACATCTACGCCTGTGAGAGTGGACATCTACCATTGTGAGAGCATACATCTACCACTGTCGTGACCTGCTCAACCCAGCATTAAGAGATGGATCTCGGCACGAACGTGTTGAAGAAACAGTCTCTGAAATCAGACGGAGTCTACATACAGAGTGAAGTTGTCCAGAGTGGGCTGTAGGTACTGGTCAGTGCATGAAGGCATCGGTTTAGGTGAAGGAAAAAAACCCCAAGAAATATGGAACTACTCAGAATACCCAAGTTCAGAATGAGTGGACGCTGAAAGATTCTTCTTCTTCTTCTTCGATTTCCTTGGAACTGCGATGTGGGGTTCTTTGCAGCCGATGCTGTGGAGATATTGAGACACATCATCGTGTCGGACTGGGAGCGGGTCATGGCAGCTAAAATGCAGGGAGTGTACACTATTTTTTTAACAGACTATGGAGACAATCGCGGTCCCAGACCTGTTAGCCAAGGTCAGGCTGCTCCTGGGGGAACCAACCTAGAAGTGGGGGCAGGGATTTAATCTTCTGAAGTTCGCTAACACTGATGCCAGCATGTCGGTTATGAGTCGCTGAATGCCAAAACGAAAAAAAAAAATGAACAAGAACCTTCACTTCGTTATTACTAAGTATATTTTAAACATCGTTACAGCCGGAACAGACAAAGTAATATGTCAGGTTTATAAATGTCGTGTAATGATAAGTACTGACTATATTAAACGTTTACTGATAAGTACTGACTATATTAAACGTTTACTGATGGTGCATCTTCCACTGTGATGATAATTTACACTAGATTTGCTATATATTTTAATCGCAGCCACTAGACAGAGATTAAGTAAACTACACGCAAGATCAAATGACAGCCAGAAGGCCGAGGCTCAACTTTGTAAATTACATAGTATAAAAGTATAATGTGCAATATAAATCTCAAAGTCAAAGACACCCTCCGAATATAGCTAGCTCTGATGGTATGATGGTATTATTAGTCTAAATAGACATAAACCAGGAGCAGGCATCGGGGGGAGGGGGGCGGGCGGCAGACATCTGGTCGAGGGGGAGGGGGGCGGGCGGCAGACATCTGGTCGACGGGGAGGGGGTGGGCGGCAGACATCTGGTCGACGGGGAGGGGGTGGGCGGCAGACATCTGGTCGACGGGGAAGGGGGCGGGCGGCAGACATCTGGTCGGGGGGAGGGGAGGGCGGGCGGCAGACATCTGGTCGGGGGGAGGGGGGCGGGCGGCAGACATCTGGTCCGGGGGAGCGGGGAGGGTGGAGGGCGGCAGACATCTGGGAGGGGGGAGGGGGAGACTTCAGCAATACTGACTTTTAAGGTTGAAAAGAGAGCAAAGGTAGCCCAGTTATGCCAGGGCATGTAGTGTTAGTGGACATAATTTCCCTTGCCAGTCTACACTCTAGGGAGAGGTGTGGTCAGCACCGTGCCACAATCTCCAGAAGAAGTCAGATACCGAGTTCCAGATCCTCATGACTGGGGCGTTTTCAGTTGGATTTGAACCACCTGCCTTCACCATGGGTGTCAGAGTTTTATTCTTATTAGTTAGCCCGTTAATATGATTTTTTTAAATAGCCTGTTGGTGATACAGGATATAAACCATGAAAATATACACCGACTCTCTCTCTCTCTCTCTTTCTCTCTCTCTATATATAAATTTCTTGATATTCTCTCTCTCTATATATATAAGTTTCTTGATATTAATATGTAGATAAATCACTCTTTCCAGAAGGCAGGCCAGATATCTCTGATGAACAAATACGCCAGGTGACATTAGATTTAATTGTCTACTCAACTGATTTCTTAAGCTTACAGATAGAAAGAAAGAAAGAAATGTAAAGAAAAGACCAAAAGAAAAAATAAGTAAAGAAAGAGGACTTATAAAAGATGAATCATTACAATTTTCTACACGAGTTCAATTTAAAGTTAATGATTACGGAAAGAACAAAATGAAAGGATACCAGGAAATAACTTGGCCTGGAATCTACAACTGCAGCCTGGGAGATGATCAAATGACCACACGACGTATGTGACTCCCATGTACTGTAAGACGTGCTGCGCGGTAGTGCGCGAGTACTCTATCCTCTCCGGTGACCCACTTCATCAGTAAGATGGTCCAGCACGGCTTCTCTTAGGCTCAGACGTTACAGAGATGGGGGAATACACAGACCAATAACTTGCATTTTCTGGTCATCCTTTGCTGCTTTCATTACTGCCGAGGGGGGGGGAGGGGGTTGGAGTTCGCTTAACCCGACTCTGAAGGTTGCTTCCACAAATGTTGGTGGTGGAAAATGTTATGCTCTGGTTTCCTCCTAACTTATTTTCCCATTCATTTTTTTTTCTTTTCTTTTCCAAGTCTGAGTTTCTTTAATACCAAGTTTACAAAAACTTCCAATCTTTTGCCTCTTGAGTAGTTGTTACTATGCAATTTACATTTAATTTATTTTTCATTAATTTATCTGTATTTCAGCTGACTTCCTCTTCTTCGCTTCTCTTGAGTTCTGGCTAATGTATAAACTATACTTCTAAAAATTTGAAAAAGTATATGAATTAAGTAAGGAATATGTGAAATATATGAATGAATGAATATGTTATGTTCTTTCCTTCATTCATTCATTTGCATGCCCCTTGTGGAACTTTGCCTCCCTAACAGCACTCCTGTAGGCCTTTCCGTTGTAAGAAAGATGTCCTGCTGCTGATGCATCCAAACTGCAGAACATCAACGATGTCTTGCAACCATCTTCGCTTTGGTCTTCCTTTCTTTCTTTTTCCCATTATGTACCTTTCCAAGACTGTCTTTTCCAAATTCTCATGACGTTTAATGTGTTCACAATATTTACGTTTTCTCTCTTTAATCTTCCTTACTAACCAATCTTCTTCAATATTAAGTTCTTGTAGTATGGATATGTTTGTTCTTTTTTGTGTCCATGATATTTGAAGAACTCTTCTGCAGCATTTACATTCAAAGCCATTTATGTGTTTCTCAGCTGTTTTGTTAAGTGATCAGGTCTCACAGGCATATGTTGGAATGGGAAAGATGCATGCCCTTAAAAATCGTATTTTTGTAGTTCTGTCTGTTCCTCTCCACAGATTCTTTAATTGCTTGACTTTCTGAAGAGCGATAGATGTCTTCCTTTTAATTTCCCTCATTGTATCTCCATTATTAGTTAGTAGTGATTCACGATATCTCCACTTCTTCCAGTTTTTCCTCATTACTATATATTTCAGCTGCCGTGTTTGTTTTGTCAATTGTCATCAATTTAGTTTTCTTTGCATTACGATAGAGGTTTTGCTCTTCGCTGTTCTTACGGACTGACATAATTAGTTTTTTTTCATTCCTTTTTGTGTTGTGGACAGTAACACTGTGTCATCAGCATATCTAATCTCTGGTATTTCATAACCTCCAATTGTTACGGCATCGTAATATTCTTTGTCTGCATCTTCTCTAACATTCCTCATTATATTTTCAGTATACAAGTTAAATAAGTAAGGCGACAATATGCACCCCTGATGGAGCCCTTGTTTTTTGTCACACCAAATTGTTGTTTCACCATTTATTCTTACTGCTGGTCTAGATACAGTAGTGATGTTAATTGTATCAAATGTGTTGGAAATCCTATTTTTTCCATTATTTCCCAAAGTTTCTGGTGTTGTACACAATTAAATGCCTTTGAATAGTCCATAAAAGATAAATATAGATTCACATTAAATTCTCTGCATTTCTCTATTATTAATCTTATATTGAATATATGATCTCTTGATCCTCTTCCTTACTTGAAACCATCTTGGACTATATTGATTTCTTCTATTTTCTTATGAAGTCTACCCATTATGATTTTTAACAGACTTTTACTGCTATGACTAATCAGGGCAACAGTTCTGTAGTTTGTGCATAATTTCAGGTTGCCCTTTTTTGGCAGTGGTATGAATACAGTTCTTTTCAATTCTTTTGGCCAAATACCAGAATGCCATATCTTTTTACATAGTGCATGATAGATTGTTGCACATTCATTTCCTCCTGCTTTAATAAGTTCAGCTGTTATCTCATCACATCCTGGTGATTTACCATTTTTCAGATTCTTTATTGCCCCTAAACTTCTTCTATTGTCGGTTCGGGTTCTTTCTCCTCCAATAATAATTCACACTCTTGATTTCTGCTTTCACAGTCGGTTGTTTCATACATTCCTTTGCAATATTCCTTCCATCTTTCTAGAATTTCATCTGTTCTGTCAAGGTACTCCCCATCTATTCGCAAACCACATTTAGCTTAGGTGTGACATTTCTCGTCAGTGTCTTCATTTCTTTAAACATTTCACTATCTCTTCCACACTTCTGATGTCCTTCTATTCTTTCACAACAATCTTGTATGTATTGTTTTTTGTCTTTTCTTATGTTTCTTCGTATTTCTTTTGTTAAAGATTTATATCTCTCTTTGTTGTTGTTTGTCACTTTCCATTGTGTCTTCACTTCTCTACGTTGTTTTATCAGTTCTAGTGAGCCTGCTGTAATCCATCCATTCTTTTGTGTTTTCTTTACTGGAACCTCGTCTTTAGCTGTTGTTATTAAGATATCTCTGGCCTGTGTAGCCAATTCATCTCCTCATGTACAGCTATCAGGATTTTTTTAAGGTTCTTCACTTCTATACCGTATTGTTCAGGTCATTCATTCATTCATTCATTCATTTGCATGTCCCTTGCGGAACTTTGCCTCCCTAACAGCACTCCTGTAGGCCTCTCGGTTGTGAGCAAGATGGCCTGCTGCTGCTGCGTCCATCTGCAGATCGTCAACGATGTCTTGCAGCCATCTTCGTTTTGGTCTTCCTCTTTTTCTTTTTCCCATTATGTATCCTTCCAAAATGGTCTTCTCTAAATTATGACGTTCAATGTGTCCAAAATATTTAAGTTTTCTCTCTTTAATCCTCTTTACTAGCCAGCCTTCTTCAATATTAAGCTCTTGTAGTATAGACATATTTGTTCTTTTTTGTGTCCACGATATTTGGAGAACTCTTCTGTAGCATTTACATTCAAAGGCATTTATGTGTTTCTGAGCTGTTTTGTTAAGTGTCCAGGTCTCACAGGCATATGTTGCGATGGGGAAGATGCATGCCCTTAAAAATCTTATTTTTGTAGTTCTGTCTGCTTCTCTCCACAGATTCTTTATTTGTTTTACTTTCTGAAGAGCAATAGATGTCCTCATTTTAATTTCCCTGATTGTATCTCCATTATTAGTTAGCAGTGATCCAAGATATTCAAAACTCTCCACTTCTTCCAATTTTTCCTCATTGATATATATTTCATCTGCCTGTTCAGGTATTTTTGTAAAATCAAAGCGGAGTGGTCTTGATAACTGTCTTTTTTATCTTTATCTTCATGCCTGCTATTAATAACTCATGGTCCGTGTCACAATCAGCATCTGGTAAAGTTTTTGCTGATGTTATACTTGGTCTCCATCTTCTTTGCATTAAAATGTAACCTATTTGATTCGTGGCTTTCCCATCAGGTGATGTCCATGTGTAAAGTCTTCTTGGATGGTGTTTAAAAAATGTGCTAGCGATCATTAGCTCATTTTCCATGTAAAATGCCATTAGATTGTCACCTGCCTCATTTCTATGTCCTATGCTAAATTTCCCCCACAACATATCCTTCATTTTCTGCTCTTTCTGTACCAATCTTTGCATTAAAATCCCCCATTATTAATACAATATCATTTTTTCGTACATGGTCTATGGTCAGCTGCAGTATGTTATAAAAGTCTTCTACTTCCTCTTCTTCTGCTGCTGATGTAGGTGCATACATCTGAATGATTTTTACATTTCTAGGAGTGCCCTTAAGTCTGATAGTGAGGATTATATCACTTACTGGATTGTAACCTAGTAATGTTGATTTGTCCAAGTAAAAAGCCACTCCATTCCTTCCCCCTAATTCTCCACCAGAGTATATAAAGATATTATCATTCTCGCTCTTGAAGTGTCCTGATCCTTTCCATCGATGTTCAGAGATTCCCAAAATGTGTATCCCCGTTCTTTTCATCTCGACACTTATTATTTTATATTTTCCCTCATACATACGTCTTATATTCCATGTTCCTATTCTTATTTTTCTTTTTAGTTTGATGCCGGGGTTTTCCTTAGAAACACAGTCAGGATTGTGTCCGTCATCACAATTACTAGTACTAACCTCTGTCTCACACTCTTCCCCAGTGCTAAAATTAGATGTATCTGGCCTGGGGGACTCGACACCAGATCTTTTTCCTGTTTGGGTTTCTTTGTATATTTCCAGAAGGTAGTTTACCATTGCTTTACTTCCGGGCTTCTTTTTCCATATACATGATAAATAAAAAATGACAGCATGTGTAATCAATATCTTAGTTAAATGATCTTTAAGCAAAGACAGAAATGGCTAAGTAACAGTCCTTGATAGCCAGCGAGCAGTGTGAAGAATATCAAAGCAATAAGAAGCTGCACAAAGAAATGCTTTGACCAATGAACGATGCCTAGGTCTTCAGGATGCTTTCTAGAAGAAGATATCAAACAGACTCCTTTGAATAAATAGAATTAAGATTCTTTCTACTTCAGCTGGTCATTACTAGTACTTTTCACGTGCAAATCCTGGCGTTATAGTTTCTGTAGATTGCATGACCATACTTCTGGACTATAATTTCCTCTCTTTTAGACTTTGTAAATTGTAGGAGTATTTTTTTAAGCGGTAACTTTCACCTCAACTTTCAGATTAAACATGTATAAGTTAGCTACACTGTGTGGCGCAATGGCATTTTTAGAAGAGGCAAGAAATGAGAAAAACACAACGGTATGGACAAAAAAATGCTACATTAAGAAGAAAAAAAAGCAACCAATATTTGGACAAAAGGCAAATACAAAATAAGAAATGAAATAAAACAGTGGAGAAAAACATAGAAACGAAGGTTGATTGATAAGTTCTCGGCATAAGGTACAAAACACACAGTTGATATTAGTTGCATTTGTAGATATGGTTACTGTAAGATTAAACACAAAGTTCAAAAAAATTAACTGCAACCAATTTTTTTACAGGCTACTGAAGTGGTAATGGGTGGCTGAAATTGAGAAAATGGATAAAATTTCTCATCGGTACCTCTGCATCAAGGGGTTATCATCGAAGATCCATTAGGATATGGTAGAGACTCTAAGGGAGAGTGCCCCTTTCTACAGCACAGTGAAGAAATGGACAGCTCAGTTCAAACATGGAAGGGAGAGTCTGGAAGATGATCCCGTCCAGGAAGACCAAGAACGGTAACCACCGATGAAACCACCGGCAGAATCCATGACATGATAATGTAAGATCGACGACTAACTGAACGGTACATTGTTACTGAGTTCGGCATCTCCCAGGAACGTGTTCATGCCATTATTCACAATGATCTTCAAATGACAAAGGTCTCTGCTCGATGGGTCCCGAAACTTATTGGAACTGATCACAAACGACAGCGTCTCAACATGTCAAGAAACAATCTTAGCCATTTTTCTGCAGATCCTGAAAAGTTTCTTCAGCAATTTGTGACTATGGATGAGACTTGGTTTCATTATTTTCAACCAGAAACCAAAGAACAGTCAAAGCAGTGGAAACATCATGGATCCCCACCTCCAAAGAAAGCAAGGGTGGTTCTGTCTGCAGGCAAAGTGATGGCTTCCGTCTTTTGGGATTCAGAAGGTGTGCTATTGGTAGACTATCTTTAAAAGGGCAGAACGGTCACCGGGGCCTTTTACTCTAATCTTGTGAAGAGGCAACCGCGGGTCAAACTGAAGGAAAAGCGTCGAGAGAAATTGACGAGAGGAGTCATCTTTCGTCAAGACAATGCTCCAGTTACCAAGTCGGCGGTGGCAATGGCTGCCATTCATGAATGCTGCTTCCAGCTTCTTGAACATCCTCCTTATTCCCCAGATTTGGCCCCTTCCGACTATTACCTGTTTACCAAACTCAAAAAGGAGCTCGATGGTCGCAAATTTGCTTCAGATGATGATGTCATTCATGCTGTAGACCACTTTCTACCGGCACAATATGCTGACTTTTACAAAGAAGGGATCCATATGTTCCAGGATCGCTGGACTAAGTGTATAAACTTGCAAGGGGACTATGTTTAGAAATAACCTTCTCCACAAGTAACCCGTTGTACCTTATGCCGAGAACTTATCAATTACCCCTCGTATCTCGGAAAAAGTGGCACCAGGTCCAATGAGATGAAGAAGAGGAGTTCGGCCAAGGCATTGGTCTGGGGTCCGGAATTTTCCCGTTTTAAAGGAGGACCCAGAGGGATTCCAGGAAGCCCATACTGTTGTGAATTAAAACAGAATGACTAACCACTAGCTTAGGAATGACTGTTTGAACAGCGTTGCCTGGTTACCGCCAACTATTTGACTGTTTGGAATATGAAACAAATATGCCTAGCGGTTTAACTACCTTATGCAAATACAGCCGGACAGTATACAGGAAAACAACATTCATAGGTAAGAAACAGAGAGAGAGAGAGAGAAACAGAGTGAGACAGAGAGAGAGAGAGAGAAACAGAGTGAGACATAGAAAGAGAGAGAGATTGATTGATTGATTGATTGATTGATTGATTGATTGATTGATTGATCTTTATTTCAAAAGTGTTAAGAATTGGGCACGCAGGCCCGTCTGACATTCTCTGAGAAACAGAGGGAGACATAGAGAGAGAGTGAGACAGCGAGAGAGAGAGAGAAATAGAGTGAGACATAGAGAGAGAGAGAAACAGAGTGAGACATAGAGAGAGAGAGAGAGAAATAGAGTGAGACATCGAGAGAGAGAGAGAAACAGAATGAGATATATATAGAGAGAGATAGAAACAGAGTGATATATATATATATATATATATATATATATATATATATATATATATAGAGAGAGAGAGAGAGAGAGAGAGAGGAATGAATAGAGGAAGAAAAAAAACCATCATCCACGCACTCCTGACACATCCACAGGTGCTTCAATCTCAACTTTAGTTTCTCCCTCAGCGCACAGGAACTGATTACAAACTCATTTTTTTGTTTAATGGAGGATATTAAATATCCCATAATATCAAGCACACCTTTAAGTCTTATCAAGAAATATGGTTGCTAAGTCATCACTGAAAGATAAACAAGGAGAACTGGACACAAAAAGAAAAAAAAATGTACTGATTATTTCAGTTCTCACAAGTTTGTTTCAAAGGTCAGTGGCTGTTTAATGTAGCTTTTGTTAGCGAGAACTGTCTGTTTCAAAGAGCACTGACAGGGTTGAAGTAGCATTCGCTGTTTAAGAGATACTGATTGTGTGAAAGGGCATTTACTATTTGTGAGAGTGGAGTCTGTTTAAATTAGTGGAGGTTCGTCTGTTTAAATTACTGGGGTTTCGTCTGTTTAAAATGGGTGGGAGTTTTGTTTCTTTGTTCTTTTTTTTTTTTTTTTTTTTTTTGTTTTTTTTTTGTTCCGAAGAGTTTTGTATGTTTATTAGAGAACTACAGAAATAGAGAAGTTTGAGAACTATATAAGTAGAGAACTATTAGATAACTATAGAATTATATAACTATTAGAGAACTATATAATTAGAGAACTATTAGATAACTATAGAATTAGAGAACGATTAGAGAACTACAGAATTAGAGAACTATTAGAGAACTAACCGATGAAGCATTAGTTAATGCATAGAATGCTTGTTGTTTAGCCCTATTTCCCCTGAACAACACTTGCAGTGCTGGAAGACCTTGAATACCAAATACAAATCAGTGTCAGAGCGACATCTAGTCAAGTCTAAATAAAGCGAAAAGTAGCACATTTCTAGTCGAGCCCAAGTTTTTATCTAAATTATTTAGTAGCTTCCCTCTAGTTTATATCTACCAAAATCTTCCATCAAAATTTATTCTGGCAGGGCATGGGACATATATCACAAGCGAAAGAGCTAAAAGGGCACTTTTTGTGTGTGTATGTGGGGGAGGGGGTAGGTTAATAAATGGGTTTTTTTTAAATGAGAGTAATGATTACTCGATAAATTACGAATCTGCTGGAAGAAAAATAGATCTTTATAAAAACAAATACGGCGCTGGCTATCTATACAATTTCTGACTGATGCTGGCTGTCTATATTATAAGTTATGACTGACGCTGGCTATCTATACAATTTCTGACTGATGCTGGCTGTCTATATTATAAGTTATGACTGACGCTGGCTATCTATATAAGTTCTGACTGACGCTGGCTGTCTATGCAAGTTCTGACTGACGCTGGGTGTTTATACAAGTACTAACTTGCGCTGACTATCTATGAGAGTTCTGACTGACGCTGGGTATTTATACAAGTTCTGACTGACGCTAGCTGTCTATACAATTTATGACAGACGCTAGTTATCTATGCGGGTTTTAACCGACTGTCTGTGCGAGTTCTGACTGACGCTGGCTAGCTATACAAGCTCTGACTGACGCTGGCTAGCTATGAGGGTTCTGATAGTCTAAAAGGTCTTCTGCTTAGAGCACTTATTCAATTTTTAAATTGCACGAGACATGAAAATTTTTTGTTGATCAACAGTACCAGAGTAATACTACATTCACAAGATTTTCATTTCACTTTTGTGTAACACTTACCACCCCTATAGCTGAGTACATCACTCTACAGAGCCCGATACCAAGATATGGTAAAGGTAGTCCCATAGCAAATACCGTAGGGGATGAGGTGGACCATCAGGTATGAGTTAGGGTGACCGGTTCCTTTTCTTGCTTACCATTACGAGGCTGGATCGATCTCGGGCCCGTACTGATCTGAAAAAAAAAATCCTACTCAGCTGGGAATTCGAGCCCTCGACCATTCGGTTGCTAGACGAGTGCTCTAACCACTACGCTAGCCGCGCCCCCCCCCCCCCCGGACGATACACAAGCAAAATACCTTCAAGACGAGACGAGGGGGGTGGGAGGACTGCAAAAAGTGCATTAGTGAAGTGCAACTGAATCACTAACTACATTAAATGTAATCCATTGATGGTTTTTCAGCATCATTTGACACTGAATTTATTCTTTTTTCTTTCCAGTCGGCGCTCTGGTGATGATCTATGCCAGAAAAAAAAAACCCCAAATATCAAATGAATTTGGTAACAGGAAGAAAGGTTTTCAGTGCATTCACATCTCGGATGGCTCGTTGAGTTCTCGTCTACCTGGATAAAGCTGAAATACTCTTGATGTTTTTAAAACTAATCTTCCAATTCTGTGATGTACTAGTTATAATACATTTTTAATTTGTGCTGCACGATGTAAGGTCTTCAGTCATCAGAGTTAGGTCTGTGAGAAAATGTACAGATTATTCTACCTATATAGCCGAATTCGTGGCTTATTTTCCCATTTATATTATTAATATTAATTTCGCAGTCGTGCATGAAGTGTTTTGTGGTATAAAGTGTTTTTTTTATGTTTGTGAGGGTGTAGGTTGTGGCATGGTGGCTTGTAGGTGGTGGCTTGTAGGTTATGGTACGGTGGCACAATGAAGTACCAAACGATCTTATTTTTTCTTGTGAACTGCCTGGAGAAAATACAGGGTCTTGACGAGATTTGGCGGCTTTGGTAGTCGTTACAATTCTGTGGCACGGTCATTTCATCCCCACCCCCAACCTTTCCGGGTAATGTGAAAAGCGAGAGACAAAGGACTAGGAATTACTGGGACACGATTTGCTGGGTTGTCCCAGAAAGCGCCTCTTGGGTGTCTAAAAATTACCAGACGAATTTCACTGGACGTCTTGTGGCAGGTGACAAAAAGTGCTTTTCATTATTACTCTTTCCCCCCCCCCCCCCCAGATCCCGGTCCTATCCTATCCCATGATTCCCTCTACGCCCCTGTCACGTGGGCGTCCAGAATGTTCATTGCTGTACTCCTCCACCCAATAGAAAAACTCCACCCTTTAAATACATTTGTTACGGTTTTTTTCGGCTCGGAGGCGATATTACAACAAGAAAAGGAGAAAAACCGCAGAGACAAAACGGGAATATAGAAATCGATTTGAAGGAAGACAGATTTGATAAAATGAGAAAAACATGTTGAAGTTGATTTATTTCATTTCTAATTTTCTAACCAAATCTCCAGCGTCCTTGCACTCGTCACCCCGAGGAGAGAAATGACTTTCTCTGGTTCTCATTTCCTTCCGTCTATCATTCTGAGCACAACAAAAATTATGGAACGTTCGCGATATCCGAAACAAATAAGACTAATAATAATGTATCTGTAAGGCTACTGTACACGATAAAAATAATTGTTACATTGAAGTGTAATGTAATTTTTTTTTTTTAGTCATCGCTGTAAAGTGGAAACTGAAGAATTTGTTAATATTTGATGAAGAATAAATATATAGAAATGTAGAGATACTAACACTGCTACTGGTTACATATAGTATGAGGTAAGCCCAACCCTTGAGTAATCAAAGAATACTCATAAATGGTTCTGAAGCTGTTATAAGATGTTTCAAACGAGCGAAAAAAAAAGGGGCGAAAGAGTGTGATTAAATAATAAGTATAGTCTACACATGAAACAATGTTCATAAACAAACAAACAAACAAATGTCATTTCAGTGGATGACTGACGTTTCTTTAAATGTATTAAAGAGTATATCTGTGAGGGTGACAGATGTGCTAGAAATGGTGAAAGAAATGTGTTTTAAAATCAGTAACAGATACACTTAAGTGGATGAATTAGTGTTAACAGATCATTGCATTATTTAAGATGATGAAAGATTATATTTGCAAGGCGAAAAAAAAATGTATTTAAACGAAGGAAAAAGAGTAGATTTACTTGGAAATGGTATATTTCAATACAGAAAGAGAATATTTAAATGGATTTCCAAAAAAAAAATTATATTTAAATTTTAACGCAGAAAGATCAAAGAACGTATTTACATTTTAAAAAATGTATTTAAATTTAAATTTAAACATATGCCTGTGAGACCTGAACACTTAACGAAACAGCTGAGAAACACATAAATGGCTTTGAATGTAAATGCTACAGAAGAGTTCTTCAGATATCATGGACACAAAAAAGAACAAATATATCCATACTACAAGAACTTAATATTGAAGAAGGCTGGCTAGTAAAGAGGATTAAAGAGAGAAAACTTAAATATGTTGGACACATTAAACGTCAAGATAATCTAGAGAAGACTGTCTTGGAAGGGTACATAATGGGAAAAAGAAAGAGAGGAAGACCAAAGCGAAGATGGCTTGCAAGACATCGTTGATGATCTGCAAATGGATGCAGGTAACCTTGATCAGAACCGAGGGGCCTACAGGAGTGCTGTTTGGGAGGCAAAGTTTCGCAAGGGACATGCAAATGAATGAATGAATGAATTTAAATGAAGTAAAGAATATATATTTAAACGGACAAAAGATTACATCAAAATGAAGAAAAGGGTGTACTAAAACATATGACAGAGTGTGCCTAAATGCGTAAGTATGAAAGCGTGTATTTACAATCAGGAAAGCGTGTATTTACATGGAGGAAAGAGTGTATTTACATGGAGGAAAGAGTGTATTTACATGGAGGAAAGAGTTATTTACATGGAGGAAAGAGTGTATTTACAATGAGAAAAGCGTGTATTTACATGGAGGAAAGAGTGTATTTACATGGAGGAAAGAGTGTATTTACATGGAGGAAAGAGTGTATTTACATGGAGGAAAGAGTGTATTTACAATGACAAAAGCGTGTATTTACAATGACAAAAGCGTGTATTTACAATGACAAAAGCGTGTATTTACAATGACAAAAGCGTGTATTTACAATGACAAAAGCGTGTATTTACAGTTAGGAAAAAGTGTATTTACCATGAGGAAACAGTGTATTTACAATGAGAAAAAAGTCTATTAAATCGGACGACTAAAATTTGTTCAGACCCATTATTTGCGTCAAGAAATGAATGCACTTCAACACAAGCAATAGTGCACATAGAAAAATCTTTGATTCAAGTATTATCTGTGCTCCATCAGCACACAGACTTTTTAACTGTTTTTTTTTATCTCTTATGTTACCATATTTAAGATTCTCTTTTTTCTTTTTTTCTAACCGTAATATATTATCCTGATATCACTGGTTACTGTTTATTTCTGGCCATTTGTTATCTGGCAAGTGCTGCTGTGGTTACCCGTAACGTCTTTATTATCTTCGTCCCACCGTTGTTGATATTGGTGTTATTATGTCTCGTTACAGCTTGGAACGTTGTGATTATTCCTGTCGACCCCCCGTGTCTAAGATACTGTAGCGATGGTGCTGGACAGGGAGTGGTCTACTTAAATATTTATTTGAAAACAAAGAAATGCGTTGGTTCTTATGAAACATAGCGTTGTAATTTCCAGAAGATAAGAAATGAGGTGCATCAAAAAATGGGCCTAAGATTAATAGACTAATAATAGTTGTATTAATAGTAATTACCTGTAGTAGTAGTAGTAGTAGTAGTAGTAGTAGTAGTAGTAGTAGTAGTACTAGTAGTAGTGGTAGTAGTAATAGTAGTAAAAGTTGTAGTTACAGTAATATTAGTATCTGAAGTCCTAATAGTAATAGAGAAACATAGTAACAGTAGTAGTGGTAGTAGTAGTAGTAATAGTAGTATTGGTAGTGGTAATGGTAATGATAGTAGTAGTAGGAGTAGTTGTTGGAGTAGTAATATCAGAAGTAGAATGGTAGTAATAGTAGTAGTAGTAGTAGTAGTAGTAGTAGTAGTAGTAGTAGTAGTAGTAGTAGTAGTAGTAGTAGTAGTAGTAGTAGTAGTAGTAGTAATAGTAGTAGTAGCAGCAATAATATTAACAGAAGAACAGTAGTAACACTTGCAAAAAAAAAGACTAGGAAAATATAATACCTGGTGCATCAATTCTAGTATGAGTAGGTGTGAAGTACCAGCAGCAGTAGCATTATTAGCAGTAGCCTCCATCTGTTACGCCCTAGAACAAGCAGAATAGCTGAAGCAAGGTTAGCCACCCATGCTTGTTTTGTCTGGCTTCCAGTTTCTGTGCTATTTCGCTTCTCAGCTGCCATGCGGTTCTCTCTCCCTTAACATTTCATTTTTTCCACAGAATATGGCTGAGGACCACTTCAGATTGAGGTGATAGGCAACACAGACTTACCAGGATGTTGCAAAAAAGGTTCATAGTAATCGAAGTAACCACGAAACAGTGAGTAATTAAAAAGTTACTACAACAATGATAAGTAAGTTACTACAACAATGATAAGTAAGTTACTACAACAATGATAAGTAAGTTACTACAACAATGATGAGTAAGTTACTACAACAATGATGAGTAAATTACTACAACAATGATAAGTAAGTTACTACAACAATGATAAGTAAGTTACTACAACAATGATAAGTAAGTTACTACAACAATGATAAGTAAGTTACTACAACAATGATGAGTAATAAGCAAGCTAATACAACAATAATGAGCGATAAGTAAGTTACTACAATAATGATGAGTTATAAGTAAGTTACTACAACAGTGGTGAGTTATAAGTAAGTTACTACAACAATAATAAGTGATTACAATTGTGTTTTGTTCTTGTTTCTTTTCTTCTACTAGGTCCCTGACAGTGGAGAAATCCCATATTTACAGGATGGAGTTATACGTGATATTCTCTGCTGTCCTTCACCAACTTATAGATATGTGTAAAGGTTTAATACCCAGTGTTCCCCGCCGTGCAAGTAGATGTTATTTGTCGTCCAGTGTGGCAATATTTTCTCAGCACGACGTGCGGAGTAACCATTCTTGCCTGTGCCACATGAGGACGTGACGAGCAGGGGCTGATTCCTCTTCTTCAGTTCCATACTGAGCCAGATACCGTGTGACTACCTACCCTCAATAACTGAACAAACAAACATATGAGGACTCAAGAGATATGAAAACGTTAAGGGAGACAACTACAGATAATCCAGAACGGTATAATTTCTGAATGTGATGAATGTGTACGGCAAATCGTTATATTACTCATTGTTTCAGCACCTGGTAACAATTGTGTTAAAGAGCACACTTATCTTAACAGTCTTTGTGAGACAGGGAGCATAGATCTGATTGCTTAAAAACTGACCTACTTCTGTAGCAGAGAAACCTGTAGCAGTCACCACTGGTTGTATTTGTTATTTTTGTAAAATGTAATGTCAAGATGGTGGACGGATAGGGATATGGAGATCGCCGATGAATCCAGGTCGTGACAAGTCTATGGGTCTCTACAACAATGGCTATCAGAATGATGTAAACAAAACAGAGCCAGCAGACTATAGGTGGTGGGGAATGGATATCGTTGAAGCACTCATCAGATTCCTCATCCCAAGGACAGAATGTCTCTGTGGAACTGCCTCAAACTCGTTGGGCCTGATGTGGAGAAGGAGCTTAAGTACATCCACCAGAAGCTTGAAAACAATGTATTGGCCAGGCCAGCCTACACCACCGTCCTCATGGCAGTCCGAGCAAGACCACAGTCTGACCTAGCAAGGAAAGATGCTGAAGTCGGAGGTACCTGACATTGCAAAATATCAAGGTACCATGCATTATCGCTATATGCGTACAAAGAAGAAGAAGAAGAAGATGATGATGATGATGTACCGTCTTATCCTTGGGAACATTTGACAGTTGCCCAGAGGTCCCACGATTCAAGTATTGTCAATATAGCTCTTCTCTGCGTCATTTAAATAATTGCCAGTGCGTGTAGGGGGCCCACAGCATTACTTTGTCCAGGGTCGATAATGCTGTTAATATCTGACTTACAGAGTGTCATAGTTTCCCAGTAAATCAGTAGCACATGTTTTTTTTTTCAAATATTCAGTAATTTGTTCATATTTCTTCATGAATCAGGCATGACTAACTTTTCTGCTTCACTTAGTCATTTCAATAACACAGAACGTGAAACTGTATATAGATGTACTATATAAAAGAAAGATTTAGTAGATCAGAGAGAAAAGAGGGTGATAACTAAGAAAGATTTAGATAAGCTGAGAGAGGGGAAGGAGGAAGTGAAGTAAATGAAGAAGATACAGAGGAAGAACTATAGGAATAGAAAATGGGCTACAGCGACATGGAAATAACAATAAATATTTCCTTGAACATGTCTTAACCTGTTTAATCACTAACAACAACAACAACAACAAACTCAAAAAGAGTGCACGAAAGAGAGAGAGAGAGAGAAAGAGAAAATTACCTGAACGTGCTGGTCAAGCGGGATGTAAGTAAGGAAGACAACCTATTTGATTGTAAAGTACCACTGACCACAGTACAAGTATGGACACCATCAACATCTAAATTGTGTGCGTTAACAAGTGAATGAAACACATATGTTCTTTTTTTTAATATCATCGCTTCTCTCCCTTCGCTGGTAAATTAAACAAGAAATTCTGTAATGTTTGTGTGGTTTTTTTTTTAATATCATCGTTTCTCTCCCTTCTCTGGTAAATTATGCAAGAAATTACGTAATTTAAAAATTTCTTCGTTTCTTTCCCTTCTCTGGTAAATTATGCAAGAAATTACGTAATTTAAAAATTTCTTCGTTTCTCTCCCTTCTCTGGTAAATTATGCAAGAAATTACGTAATTTAAAAATTTCTTCGTTTCTTTCCCTTCTCTGGTAAATTATGCAAGAAATCCTGTTATGATTTTTTTTTCAATATCATCGCTACTCTCTGGTAGTTTGTACAAGATATTCTGTAATGTTATTTTTTTTAATATAATCTCTTCTCTCCATTCTCTTGTAGTTTATACAAGAAATTCTGTTATGGTTTTTTTTCTTTTTAATATTATCGCTTCCCTCCCATCTCTGATGGTTTATTCAAGAAATTCTGTAATAGTTCACTCAATGAGTTTCCTCCATTTTGGTTGTCTGGTGCTGTTCTTGAAACACCACAATTAATAAAGCTGTGGGAAAAAAATCTGAAACTTTTGAAATGTAGATAATGAAAAATCTGGCTGATCTCCATAAAGATACAGGAGATATAAATATGGAATATTTAATCAAGAGGAGAGAAAAGGGAGAGATAAATGAGGAATATTTAGTAGAGCGGAGATGAAAGGAGAGAGAGGTAATTAAGGAGGATTTAACAGCGTACAGAAAAAAAGAGGTAGACAAATTAGGAAGATTTAGTAGAGAAAAAGAAGACGTAAATAAGAAGATTTATTAGAGCGGAGGGAAAAGAGAGAGGCAACTGAGGAAGATTTAGTAGAATTGATAGAAAAGAGAAAGATAAATAAGGAAGATTTCATGGAGCAGAGAAAAGAGAGATAACTAAGGAAAACGATTTACTGGAGTAGAGAGAAAACTGAGAGATAAATAAAGAACATTTAGTAAAACAGAGAGAAAATGGAGAGGTAAATAAAGAACATTTAGTAAAATAGAGAGAAAATGGAGAGGTAAATAAAGAACATTTAGTAAAACAGAGAGAAAATGGAGAGGTAAATAAAGAACATTTAGTAAAATAGTGAGAAAATGGAAAGGTAAATAAAGAACATTTAGTAAAACTGAGAAAAAATGGAGAGGTAAATAAAGAACATTTAGTAAAACAGGGAGAAAATTGAGAGGTAAATAAAGAACATTTAATAAAACTGAGAAAAAATGGAGAATGAATGAATGAATGAATAATCTTTATTTTTCAAGGGTAAAGAATTGGGCACGCAGGCCCGTCTTACATTCTGCCCTTCATCACTCCATCTTTCATTCTTCCCACACACTTGATTTAGTAAAAAAAAAAAAAATACAAATTAAATTAGGAAAAACATATCAAAAGAGTGTAAGATTTAACTATTACATTCAAGGTAAAAGAGAAGAAGTCATTAACTTAATAAAATAGCACTCACGCACACATACACACGCAGACATATACATAAATAAAAATACATTGTAAATCATCTTCTAACATATGTTTTTTAACAAACATTAAAATAATTTCTAACAATATCTAACAAGTTGCTTTTCTAACTATGTCATTGAAGTACTTGATGGTTTACGAGCCATGTGTTGAGAGAGTGCTGGCTATTTTATGGAGGCATATAATTACAAGCAAGTAAATAATGAAACAGGTTTCAGTTAAAGGATGAAGTATTACCAATGTATTTTAAATTGTAGGGGAGAGTGTTCCAGAGTTGTACTGCAGAGTATGCAAGGCTTTTCTTGTACAGATCAATCCTGGGTTTAGGAAGAAGACAGTTTTTTAAACGCTGGCTATGTTTAGTGTTATACGTAAACAGTGACCACAAGTAAGGCGAAGCATTGTGCGACAGAATTCTGTGAACAAACTTAACTTTGTTAAAAATGATTCTATTTTTGAGGGGTAGAATTTTGAGTTGTTTGTGTTGATCTACAGTCTGTACTGGGTGTTTGTCACAAATAAGATTTAATGCTCGCTTGTGAAGTGAGTGGAGCCTTTTTGTGTTTGAGACTGAGCATCCATCCCAGATTGTGGAACAGTAATCTAAGTGTGTTTGTATGTGTGATATGTAGTATATTTTTCTTGTGTCTTTGTCGATAAAGTGTTTAATTTTGACTAATTGGTAAACTTTCTGTGCAATCAAATTTGTTAGGTTATGTACGTGAGAATTCCAAGTTAAATGCTGATCAGTGATGAGTCCTAGGGTTTTCTGTTCATGAACATTTTCTATTGCCTTAGTCCCAGCACAAAGCTGTAGTGAAGTTTTAGTTGCATTTTGCAGTTTCTGTCTTGTAGTGATGAGCATGCATTTTGTTTTGTTGG
This sequence comes from Achatina immaculata, assembly GCA_009760885.1. NCBI lineage: Eukaryota > Metazoa > Mollusca > Gastropoda > Stylommatophora > Achatinidae > Lissachatina > Lissachatina immaculata. The sequence goes on from CM019716.1 coordinate 12,907,454, forward strand.
TGTTTATCAACATACCATTTTGATTACTCCATTTAATCAAACTGTTTATATCATTTTGGAGCGCTGTCTGTAGTTTATTGATGTCATATTCACTATTGTAAACAGTACAGTCGTCAGCGAAAAGATCACATGAAGAGTGCTTTAAATGTAGTGGTAGGTCGTTAATATAGATAGCAAAGAGAAGAGGACCAAGAATGGAGCCTTGAGGAATACCAGTATCAACCACAGACGAGCCAGATATTTTGTTTCTAAAGCAAACTACTTGTTTTCTACCTGAGAGAAAAGATGTAATACATTTTGTTAGGTGAGGGTGTAATCTATAGCCTTCCAGCTTTTTGCAAGAATTTCATGATCAATCATATCGAAGGCTTTCTTAAAATCAACAAAGACAGCACCACACAATTTGTCATCATTTATATTAGACAGCCAGCTTTCTGTCATTTTAGTTAATGCTGTGTGGCAGGAGTAATTTGGTCTAAAACCTGACTGACTGTCTATTAGTAGATTGTTTTCTTGCATGTGGAGCAGAGTTAACTTTTGTATATGTTTTTCAAGAGTTTTTGATAGTGATGACAGAATGATATGGGTCTATAGTTTGAGAGGTCACTAGTCTGTCCAGATTTAAAAAGAGGAAAAACTTTGGCGAGTTTAAAAGCGTCAGGGAAATATTTTTTGTCAATACACAAGTTGTATAAGTATGTTAGTGTGTCTGTGATAACTGGTGCAGCGTAGCGTAGTATCTTGTTACTAATGTCATCACATCCTGCTGAGTTAGTGTTCTTTAAGGACCGGATGTAGTTATAAACATCATCGACTGTGAGGAAAGGAATATTAGTTTGTTTTAGCTTTACACATTTACTGTCGCTGAAAGTTTTCAACACGCTCAGGTCGCAATTAGGGGTCGGTAATGAAGATTTTAGAATACTAATTTCTTCCATAAAATGTTCACTGAAGTTAGTGCAAGTATGTTCACCATTAAGTGTTTGTGGGTCAGTTTGCTTCCTTTTATTTACAAGAGTATTAATCACTTTCCAGATTGATTTACTATCAGTTTTGTCTTTCACTAAATTTCTGAAGTAATGTTTCTTTTCCTGCCTAATTAAATACTGCACCTTATTCCTAAGTGAACGATAGTTACTGAAATTTCTGCTTTTGTGAGCTTCATCCCGTTTCCTCATGAGTTGCAATATATCGGGAGTTATCCACGGGGATTTTGTTACGTGTTTTACTTTCATTTCTTTGATGGGGACATGCTTGTCAAAAATATTTCGAAATATCTTGATCCAGTATTCGATAGCCTCATCTGGATTTGTTAACTGGAAAACGTATGTAAGAGGCGAAGCTTTTAGATCAGTTAAAAATAATTCCAAGTTAAAGTTTTTAAAGTTTCTATATTTGATGCTGGTATGTTTGTGTTTAGGTATTTTATACCCCTTATGTGACCACGTACAGCAGACCGGGTAGTGATCACTCAGCGACACATGAGGGACAGTACATTCAGTAATGTTTCCTGGATCAGCTACATAAATATGATCTATTAGTGTTGATGATGATTTTGTAAATCATCTCAACAATTTTGTAAATGATGAGAGGTAAATAAAGAACATTTAGTAAAACAGGGAGAAAATGGAGAGGTAAATAAAGAACATTTAATAAAACTGAGAAAAAATGGAGAGGTAAATAAAGAACATTTAGTAAAACAGGGAGAAAATGGAGAGGTAAATAAAGAACATTTAATAAAACCGAGAAAAAATGGAGAGGTAAATAAAGAACATTTAGTAAAACAGGGAGAAAATGGAGAGGTAAATAAAGAACATTTAGTAAATCAGAGAGAAAACTGAGAGGTAAATAAAGAACATTTAGTAAATCAAAGAGAAAACTGAGAGGTAAATAAAGAACATTTAGTAAATCAAAGAGAAAACTGAAAGGTAAATAAAGAACATTTAGTAAATCAAAGAGAAAACTGAAAGGTAAATAAAGAACATTTAGTAAAACAGAGAGAAAACTGAGAGGTAAATAAAGAACATTTAGTAAATCAGAGAGAAAACTGAGAGGTAAATAAAGAACATTTAGTAAATCAAAGAGAAAACTGAAAGGTAAATAAAGAACATTTAGTAAATCAGAGAGAAAAGTGAGAGGTAAATAAAGAACATTTAGTAGAGCAGAGAGAAAACTGAGAGGTAAATAAAGAACATTTAGTAAATCAGAGAGAAAAGTGAGAGGTAAATAAAGAACATTTAGTAGAGCAGAGAGAAAACTGAGAAGTAAATAAATAACATTTAGTAGAGCAGAGAGAAAACTGAGAAGTAAATAAAGAACATTTAGTAGGACAGAGAGAAAACTGAGAAGTAAATAAAGAACATTTAGTAGAGCAGAGAGAAAACTGAGAAGTAAATAAATAACATTTAGTAGAGCAGAGAGAAAACTGAGAAGTAAATAAAGAACATTTAGTAGGACAGAGAGAAAACTGAGAAGTAAATAAAGAACATTTAGTAGAGCAGAGAGAAAACTGAGAAGTAAATAAAGAACATTTAGTAGAGCAGAGAGAAAACTGAGAAGTAAATAAAGAACATTTAGTGGAGCAGAGAGAAAACTGAGAAGTAAATAAAGAACATTTAATAGAGCAGAGAGAAAACTGAGAAGTAAATAAAGAACATTTAGTAGAGCAGAGAGAAAACTGAGAGGTAAATAAAGAACATTTAGTAGAGCAGAGAGAAAACTGAGAAGTAAATAAAGAACATTTGGTGGAGAAGAAAGAGAACTGAGAGGTAAATGAGGACGAATTAGCAAAGCAGTGACAAAAGGATACGGTAAATAAGGAAAATTTAGAAGAAAAGAAAAAAAAAAAACTCTTCTCTGCCCCCTTTGCAAGCCCCAGCCAGCGCTTGTCCTTGAATAAAATATATTCATTCTCTTCTGTTCAAGTAAGAATTCTCCACAAATTCATATCCGGTAAAAAAAAAAAAAAAGAAAAAAGGAAAACTCCTGGTCAGAACCTCTCCTCTCCACTTCCCCCTCACTCCCTCTCAGAATTCACATCCCTCGATTCCCCGAAAGCCGAAAGATTCACTTTTGTCTTGAGCAAGTCATCTTTCAAGAAATCAGCGATTTCCAAATTTTTGCTTCTTTTTTCCCACAAGCGCTGTTTTATCTGAAAGCTTTCTCCCAATTTTAGAACCTTTTTCTTTTGTGTGTGTGTGTGTGTGTGTGTGTGTGTGTTCGTTTCCTGGAACTTCTATAGCCTGCTAAATATGTTTCTCTAATTACTCCTTTTACAAAGATTTTTTTGTTCAATTACTTATGTAATATCTGAACATTTATTGCATGTTTTTCTAAAATGTTACGGCGATGTTAAAGCACGGAATGTGAAGGAAGTCTGAAATTCTAGGTAAGTCTATTTACAGCCTTCACAAGAAAAATAATATATATATATATGGCCTGCATGAAGGATCGGGTACTCTGGAGAAGCATAATAGCCAACGCCAGTCGGCACGGCAGCTGATGATGATGATATATGTATATCAAACGGCGTCTCTCAAAGGTCAGTAGTGTGCCTTTCTGAGGTCTGCGACTTATGCTGCTGCCTAGTGCATCTAATGGCAGCAACTGTCCAGGATTCTATGACAAGAAGCCTAAAACTATATTTAAATACAACCAGACTAATATGGCACTTATCTTGTCGAATTTCTGAAGAAACAACAACAACAACAACAATAACAAAGAGTGCAGTAAGGAGAAATAATGTTAGGAGTAAACAGAGAGCAGCGACTAGGAGTAGAGAGAGAGACAGAGAGAGAGAGAGAGAGAGAGCAGACACTTTTTTGTAAAGAATTAGCACTTTCTAAGAGTGAAGAGGAACAGATTCTAGGAATAAAGATGGAATATAAGTTTGGAGTAAAGAGGGAACAGAAGCTAGGAATAAAAAAAGAACATAAGCTACGAGTAAAGAAGAAACAGAAGCTAGGAGTAAAGAAAGAACAAAAGCTAGGAGAAAAGAAACAACAGAATTAGGTGTAAAGAAAAAACAAGAGCTAGGAGAAAAGAAGAAACAGAAACTAGGAGAAAGAATAAACAAAAGCTAGGAATAAAGAAGAAAGAGAAGCTAGGAGAAAGAGGAAACAAAAGATAGGAATAAAGAAGAAACTGAAGCTAGGAATAAAGAACAAAGAGAAGCTAGGATAAAGAAGAAAAAGAGCTAGGAGAAAGAAGGAACAAAAGCTAAGAATAAAGAAGAGAAGCTAGGAGAAATAAGAAACAGAAGCCAGGAGTAAATAATAAACAAAAGCTATGAGTAAAGAAGAACAGAAGTTAAGGGTAAAGAAGAAAAAGAAACTAGGAGTAAGAAGAAACAGAAGCTAGGAGTAAAGAAAGAACAAAAGCTAGGAGAAAAGAAACAACAGAATTAGGTGTAAAGAAAAAACAAGAGCTAGGAGAAAAGAAGAAACAGAAACTAGGAGAAAGAATAAACAAAAGCTAGGAATAAAGAAGAAAGAGAAGCTAGGAGAAAGAGGAAACAAAAGATAGGAATAAAGAAGAAACTGAAGCTAGGAATAAAGAACAAAGAGAAGCTAGGATAAAGAAGAAAAAGAGCTAGGAGAAAGAAGGAACAAAAGCTAAGAATAAAGAAGAGAAGCTAGGAGAAATAAGAAACAGAAGCCAGGAGTAAATAATAAACAAAAGCTATGAGTAAAGAAGAAACAGAAGTTAAGGGTAAAGAAGAAAAAGAAACTAGGAGTAAAGAAGAAACAGGAGCTAGGAGTAATGAAGAAACAGAAGGTATGATAAAGAAGAAACAGAAGTGAAGGGTAAAGATGAAAAAGAAGCTAGGAGTAAAGAAGAAATAGAAGCTAGGAGTAAATAATAAACAAAAGCTAGGAGTAAAGAAGAAAAAGAAGCTAGGAGTAAAGAATAAACAAAAGCTAGGAGTAAAGAAGAAAAAGAAGCTAGGAGTAAAGAAAAAACAGAAGCTAGGAGTAAAGAAGAAACAGAAGCTAGGAGTAAAGAAGAAACAAAAGCTAGGAGTAAAGAAGAAAAAGAAGCTAGGAGTAAAGAAGAAACAGAAGCTAGGAGTAAAGAAGAAACAGAAGCTAGAAGTAAATAATAAACAAAAGCTCTAAGTAAAGAAGAAAAAGAAGCTAGAAGTAAAGAAGAAACAGAAGCTAGGGGTAAATAATAAACAAAAGCTATGAGTAAAGAAGAAAAAGAAGTTAAGGGTAAAGAAGAAAAAGAAGCTATGGGTAAAGAAGAAACAGAAGCCAGGAGAAATAGGAAAACTAAAGGTAGGAGTAAAGATGAAACAGAAGCTAGGGGTAAAGTAGAAACTGAAGCTAGGGGTAAAGAAGAAACAAAAGCTATGAGTAAAGAAGAAACAGAAGAGAAGAGTAAAGGCAATAAGTGAATGCTGTGCTCATTTTACTTCTATGATGACCCTGTTGTTCTTGGTGATATAACCCATTTCCTCTGCGCTAGATGGTAAGGATCCTCGCTCGTGCTATGGAGTTTGTGCACCATGTTTAGACCCTTTTTCTAGGGTGGAGATCTGAGGACCTCTGGATGTGTCTGGGGCGCACGGCTGATGATCCTAACATTTATAAGCTTTTTTTTAAAAGTTATTGTTATTCAATAAACGACATACATTTGTTTTCAAAGGAAGAAGTATTGGGTACGCAGGCCTCGTTATCAATATGTCTTAGGATATCTTTTCAATAATGTGAAACGTACACATCATACATGCGCACACATAATGCGTAAATCATCATCATCATCATCATCATGTACCATATCTATAGAGAATATTGACTATAATGATCTTTCAGCTTGTTCGGTCCGTTGTTTTCACAGTGCCCACCTAGCGTATCTTGATGTTGTACGTCCGTGGATGTCATCATATTCTTGATGTTGTACGTCCGGATCTGTCATCATATTCTTAATGTAGTACATCCGTGGTTGTCATCATATTCTTGATGTTGTACATCCGTGGCTGTCATCATATTCTTGCTGTTGTACATCCGTGGCTGTCATCATATTCTTGATGTTGTACGTCCGGATCTGTCATCATATTCTTAATGTTGTACATCCGTGGCTGTCATCATATTCTTGATGTTGTACGTCCGTGGCTGTCATCATATTCTTTTATTTCCTTTAACTTTTCCGCCAAAACACGGTTTCCTTCTTTCATTACGCCTCTGGATATGACCTAAATATTTTAGTTAACTGCATTTTATTTTGTTCACTGTTTCTTTTCAATTTCAGGTGATTTACCACTTTTTTGTTTGTTTTCTTTTCTGTTCCTGGAACAGACGTATATTCTTCGGTATAGTCTCCAACATTTCTTTTCTTTTCAGCTGCTGACTTTACAAAATTGGCTGCTTGGTAAATGGTAAATGTAGCCATTATGTCAACTAAATTAAGAGAATATAAATATGTAAAAGACATTTATATACAACTGTACAGCTGGCTGTGTGATGATATGAACCTTTCGAGTGAAAATCAGAAGCAGCATCACTTATCTTTTAGAACTCAATATTCAAACAATTATCGTCTTGCAAATATAACAAAGTTCTATTAATAATTTATAAGATAACCATTACCCTCCAGTAGCAGACCTACCCTGGCTAACGGGGCGGGGATCGCCATAGTTTCCATGGTGGTGGAGTCTGCTAAAGAAGCAATGCACACCCCCTTCTTTTTAGCTGTATTCTGGGACTGAAAAAGTAGCTGCCATAACCCGCTTCCACGCCGTTACGATGCTGTGCCTCAACACCTCTACAGCATCAGCTGCAAAAGAACAACAGCTCGCAGTTACAGGGAGTTTGTACAAGTGATGTTGGCGAATGAAATCAAAGACCTGTTTGCGAATAGTACAAGGGAAATAACTGTTCAAATATTCACAGAATTCTTGACATTAAAAGTTGTGGTTCTTCGTTCAGCAAATACAAGTTAGTCACCGATTCTCAAAGCTAGAGTTACCTGCTTACTGAGGTGGAAAGATCCAGCAAAAGAACACTGTATTCCTAATATGCCTTCAAAAGCATTGAACATCAAACTTCTTCATTTGTGCAGACACTTCCTCATTTTGGGGGTAATTTTCTTGCTCAAGTATGGACTTTCATATGTCGGTTTTACGTATGTTGTGAGCCACCTGTGCTGGAATTTCCTTGATCAAGTGCTAACATGTAGGATTTTTCATGATCTTATTTTTGTCAGGAAAGTATTTCCGTGGCCTGGTTACGGTAATGATTTATGTCTTAGTGACCAAAGTGTAAAATTCGTTGGGCCATTTATTCAGTAAACGGCTTCTTCTGACAGGTCGAGGTCACATTAGATCAACTTTACCGGCTGTAACATAGCTCAGTGATGTATGATTAGATTCTTTTGTCCCTAAAATAAATAGCTCAGCATTATAATTTATAGTTTGTAAAACACTCATCATAAAGTGATGTTAAACTCCTGTGTAGTTTGTTATTTTCTATCCACATATCAACAAAATATACGTGTAATAACAATCACGACAACTGAGTGGAATTGATTTTAGAACAGTGAAATAAAAACTATGCAACATTACTTATTGGCACATGGGACTTCCTCAAGGATTTTCCACAAACGCCTGCCCCTCACCATTTTTTTTACCACTCTTGCCCAGGCGAGCCCTGTGTTGCTCAAATTCCTCTCTGTAGTTCTTCTCCATGCCTCCTTTGGCCTACCCATTTAAAATCCATTGAACTCAAACCTGTTTCATTATTTACTTGCTTGTAATTATATGCCTCCATAGAATAACGAGCACTCTCTCAACACATGACTCGCCAGCCATCAAGTACTAAAATGACATAGTTCGAAAAGTAACATTTTAGATATTGTTAGAAATTATTTTAATGTTTGTTAAAAAAACATATGTTCGAAGATCTGTATTTACAATGTATTTTTGTTTATGTATATGTCTGTCTGTGTATGTGTGCGTGAGTGCTATTTTATTAGGTTAATTACTTCTTCTCTTTTACTTTGAATGTAATAGTTAAATCTTACACTCTTTTGATCATTTTTTTCCTAATTTAATTTGTATATTTATATTAAATCGAGTGTGTGGGAAGAATGAAAGATGGAGTGACGAAGGGCAGAATGTAAGACGGGCCTGCGTGCCCAATTCTTTACCCTTTAAAAATAAAGATCATTCACTCATTCATTCATTCATTCATTCATACCCGTACGCCTGTTCTCCTATGGTACCCATTTCAGAGCTGTTTTTGGTAATGAATCGTCAGTCATCCGGAGCGCGTGTCCCAACCATCGCCAGCGTCTTTCCTTAATAATTGATGTTAACGGATTTATCTCTAGTACAGACAGCTCTCAACATACACAAAACCGACATATGAAAATCGGTACTTGATGGAGAAATTTATACCAAAAATGAAGACATGTTTGCATAAATGAAGAAGTTTGATAACCGTATGTTCAATGCTACTGAAGGCATATTGGGGATATAGTGTTAGTATTGATATTTCCACTGTTTGTTGGCTGGATCATTCCACCTTATTGTGTGGGAAGAATAAAAGATGGATTGATGAAGGGCAGAATGTAAGACGGGGCTGCGTGCCCAGTTCTTTACCCTTTAAAAATAAAGATTATTCATTCATTCTTATCATGCTTGGCCAAATCAAAATGCTCTCTCACACATACCACACCACACCACACCACTTCACACACACACAAATACATATATTACTTAGCTTTTACTATATTACAATATGCCTGAACTCCGTCATCCATATGATATCCTAGCTAGAGAGGAAAAGAGTACGAGAACGTGCTTTGCACATTTGTTAAGCAAGCATATGAAAGATAACTAATTAGTCTTATCAAAATGTTAAATCCGGTCAGTAAATTGTGTTTTCTGCGAAACAATCCTCAGAGTTATATTTAGGCAAAATCTACAAGTACTCGTAGCTCATTTTTTAACGCAACTAGTTTTTTTCTTACTTATAGACCAATGTTCTTTCTATTGCATTTTTTTCCTAAATTATTCATTGAAATATGTTCTAGAATAGGTTAGACCTTACTTCAGGCGTGAGAGAATTAAAAGTACTCATCTACGAAAGTCTAACAATCAGTGTTTCTATCCAGTTTACGATTTAAAGAAACAAAATTGTTACAGTCTAAACAACGAAAATAAATGTCAACTCCGTGTTTGTTCATTCCGAAAACTTTCATAAGTTACACTAGAAACTGTAACAGCTCCTTCATTGAATTCGACCCAGTGTAAATCAATATACAGGGATATCCAGTTTCGTCAAGGGCTATTTTTAACGGCAAGATAATCTTGTCCTGTCTTGTCTTGTCTTGTCTTGTCTTTATTAGATTCAGTGTTGAGGGGGACAAACAGACTTCTTGGTAAGACACGGCATTTTACTTCATATAATGGGATACTTAAGATTTTTGCAGTTGCCTCCCTCCATCTCTTTCGTGTGCGGTCTACCCCCTCTGCTGTAACGTGGCCAAATCATTTGACTTGTAGTTATTGTATCTAATATAATAGTTAATGTAAGCCCAACCTTTGCCAGGATGGTGTCATATCTAGTTTGATCTCTCCTTGTTACATTTAGTATCCTTCTCGAGCATCTCACTTTTGTCGTGATGATGGTCCTTTCGTTTTCAGGTCATTGTCCATGTTTGACACCGATAGCACAGAGCTGAGAGTAAGATTAAGTTGTAGCACAGAGCTGGGAGCAAGATTAAGTTGCAGCACAGAGCTGAGAGTAAGATTAAGTTGTAGCACAGAGCTGAGAGTAAGATTAAGTTGTAGCACAGAGCTGAGAGTAAGATTAAGTTGTAGCACACAGCTGGGAGTAAGATTAAGTTGTAACACAGAGCTGGGAGTAAGATTAAGTTGTAACACAGAGCTGAGAGTAAGATTAAGTTGTAACACAGAGCTGGAAGTAAGATTAAGTTGTAAAACAGAGCTGAAAGTAAGATTAAGTTGTAACACAGAGCTGATAGTAAGATTAAGTTGTAACACAGACCTGAGAGTAAGATTAAGTTGTAACACGAGAGTAAGATTAAGTTGTAACACAGAGCTGGGAGTAAGATTAAGTTGTAACACAGACCTGAGAGTATGATTAAGTTGTGGCACAGAGCTGATAGTAAGATTAAGTTGTAACACAGAGCTGAGAGTAAGATTGAGTTGTAACACAGAGCTGAGAGTAATATTAAGTTGTAACACAGAGCTGGGAGTAAGATTAAGTTGTAACACAGAGCTGGGAGTAAGATTAAGTTGTGGCACATAGCTGGGAGTAAGACAGATTTGTACAGGCCGAGATAGTGGCCGTAGTATTCTTCTGGCAATGAGAAGTTTTTGCGGGCAACAAGCAAAGTTGTTGACACAGAACGACTCAGCAACTAAATTATATTTTAGAGACCATTAATTTAGGTCAATGACTTCCACAGCCAGGGGGTACCGCCCCTGTGTATGCGTGTATGTGTGTGCGGGTGGAGAGAAGGGTGAGGGGGGGGGCTAGTGAAAAGATAAGAGACTGCGAGAGTAATGAAGCAAGGTGATGAAGCGGTATAAAGAACAAAGAAGATGAAGGGGTATGGAGTGCTATAAAAGAAAAGGGGATCGATGGGTGTGGGTGGGTAGGGAGGACGGACAGGTATTAGACCAGGTGAGTGCAGATTTTTTTAAACAAAATCTAATGACAAAATCTGTACCAGAATTCTAAGCCCAACATTAATGTTATGCAAAAATAAACCGAAAGTGATTTGGGGACTATTATAAGTGAATATAAACTTATATCGGGCTCCTTGAGATGAACAGAAGAAAGCGCTTCCATTATAGACACTTAAATTTTTCAAATAAGAAACAACGTAGCTTTGACATAGAAAAGTGGTAGACTATAATATTGTGTGGTTAGCCGTGGGACAACAAAAGCGCAGTCAAAACGTTTCAGGTTTTAGATATAAAAGAAACTAAAACGAGAATGAAACTCGGATTCCGGTAGGACTGGGCGTCTGCTAGTCTTATGAAAGTCCGAGGTGCGAGTCATTTGCTCTGTTACAGCCGGTAAAGTTGATCTAATGTGACCTCGATCTTTCAGAAGAAGCCGTTTTCTGAGTAACTGGTCCATCAAATTGTACACTTTGGTCACTAAGACATAAATCACCACTGTAATCAGACCACGGAAATACTTTCCTGACAAAAATAGGATCATGAAAATGTTAGCGCTTGACCAAGGAAACTCTAGTACAGACAACTCTCAACATACATAAAACCGACATATGAAAATCGGTATTTGAGAGAGAAATTTACACCCAAAATGAGGACATGTGTGCATAAATGAAGAAGTTTGACTGTTCGTTGGCTGGATCATTCCACCAAGCCGGTAACTCTTGGTTTGAGAATCACTGCTTTTTGACTAGCATATGTGTCAAACGAAGAACCACAACTTTTAATAATAAAACGTCAGTGAATATTTAAACAGTTGCTTCCCTTGCACTATTCTCTAAAGCAGTTTTTCGAAAAGTGGACGATAACTCTATTGCTCTATAAATATTTCGTCACTTTTGATGCACCTTACGTCTACCGTCTGGAAATTACACCGCATCGTTTAATAAGAACCAGTACATGATTTTTTTCAAATCAATCAAATATTTATGTAGCCTCTTTCCCACCCAGCACCTCTGTCACAATACCTTAGGCACAGGAGCTGACAGGAAAGATCACAATGTTCCATGAAAGAAGAAGAAGAAGTACCGTGGTTTAGAAATGTGAAGACACTACTAACACTTAATACTCTTACGGCGTGTAAATGCTACTGGACACAGATTTCTGGTTCACTAGTATTAATTCAACCAGTGGTATCTTTATCCTAGTTCAGTTTATATAACAACTCTTCAACAGTCGGTAGCTATTCTTGAACATAATTGTTCAATGGACACAACATACATCTCTCTCTCTCTCTATTTCTCTCTCGCTCTCTCTCTCTCCCCCCCTCTCTCTCTCCCTCTCTCTCTCTCCCCCTCTCTCTCTCCCTCTCTCTCTCCCTCTCTCTCTCCCTCTTTCTCTCTCCCTCTCTCTCTCTCCCTCTCCCTTTCTCTCTCCCTCTCTCTCTCCCTCCCTCTCCCTCTCTCTCTCCCTCTCTCTCTCTCGCTCTCTCTCTCTCTCTGGTCCATGCCAGTCGGGCATTGATCGTCACTGATTTCCACAACTATTTGTCCTTTGCTCTTTCTATAACATACATCATGCTCCGTGCAACTCTTTTAATCCAAGAAGTATCTTGGGTTTTTTATCTTCCTCTGTTCCTTTTTCCTTCCAGTTTTCCTGTTGTCAATAGGTGTTCCAGTTTTCTTCTTCTCAGAACATCTTCTACAAATCTGGACTGTCGTGTTCTGAATGTTGCTATAATTTCGCTCTTCTGCCAAGCCTCATTTAGAACATCTTCCATTTCTTTTCTTGACTGCTCATGGTATTCTCGTCATTCTTCTTAGGAACAACATCTCTGTGCTTCCAGTAGATTATGAATGCCCTTGGTTACTGTCCGTACCTCGCATACATATAACAGTACGATATAACACTGAATAACTCTCTTACTGGGATTCATCAACAGAGATCTGTTGCATAGAACACTTTCATAAATGCTGACCTGGCCTGGGCCATTCTGCCTCTTATTTCAGTTTCGTATCTTCTGTCGTGTCATTATTTTTCCCAAATACTTGAATTAATGTGTCTACGTGCATTAATTCTGTGTACAACATACATATATGAGGTAACTGCTGCAGTCATACACACTACGATAAGAAAGAAATATACATGATTTATACATAACGTTATAATTTTCAAAATCAACACAAACAAGAAAAGAACATTTTGTGCAAAATGGCATAGTTTTAAAAAATCTGACAGAAGTTAGTTTTAGAGAAGGAAAATAATTCTACAATGATTTTTGTTTTAAAGAAGGAAGATAATTCTCATCATCAGGTGCCGTGCCGACTGGCGTTGGCTTTTATGCTTCTCCAGAGTACACAATACTTCATGCAGGCCATCAATTCAGTTGGTGATCTCTCACACCATCCCGTCAGACTGTCCAGTATCATTTCTCTTGGTCTTCCTCTTGATCTTCTTCCCTCTGTTTTTCCTGTTGTTATAATATTTTCAATGCCCCCTCTTCTCATTGTATGTCCTATGAAAGTACATTGTCTCTCTCTTATTTTTTTGTGATAAGATTTGTTGTCTCTCCAGCTCTTCTCATACATTCTTCATTAGTTAATTTTTGCTGTCCAGGGGATTCGCAACATTCTTCTAATAAACCACATTTCTGATGCTTCCAATGATTTTTGTGCAGACCTGCCTTCTGTCCATGATTCACTTCCATATAACAAGATATGTTCAATATAGCATTTTAGGACTCGTTTTCTAACACTCATTGATAAGGATGTGTTCACAATATGTTTCTCATTCTCTGAAATTCAGTCTTTGCTTGGCCTATTCTGTTCTTAATTTCTGTTCTGCATTCCCCATCTGATGTTATTACTGCTCCAAGGTATTTTAATTTCTGCACCTGTTTTAGAATAGTTCCGTTTCATTTTATACTGCATGTTGGTGGATTCTGTTTCTTAGATATAACCATAGTCTCTGTATTTTTTATGTTTAAAGTAAGGTCTTTCTGTTCACTTCCTTTAGCGACTTTATCCAAGAGATTTTGCAGGTCTTGTTGGTTCTCAGCTATCAGTACTGTGTCGTCAGCATACCGAAGGTTGTTAATATTGTATCCTCCAATTTTTATGCCTGGTTCTGTGATGATCGTTCTTAGAATATTCTCGCTGTACAGAGAAAAAAGGTCTGGAGATAGTACACATCCTTGTCGCAACCCTTGTTTTATATGTTGATATTTTCCAGTTCTATTTTCAACTCGAACTGCTGCTTCTTGCTACCAGTATAGATGTTTTACCATCCTCAGGACTTTGTCGTCTATATTGATGTCTTCAAGCATTTTAATAATTTCATTATGTTTCACCTTGTCGAATGCTTTGGTGTAATCAATGAAGCATAAGTAGAGATCTTTCTGTACTTCTAAAGATCTTTCTGTTAGTGTTCGTAAAGCATAAATGGCATTGTGTGTTCCTTTTCCTTCAACAAATCAAAACCGTTCATCTGCTATTTCCATTTTTATCTATTTCCTTGTTCTAATATTTTAGAAGGTTGACTAGTAAAGAAGATTAAACAGAGAAAACTTAAATATTTTGGACATATTAAACGTCATGAGAATTTAGAGAAGACAGTCTTGGAAGGGTGCATAATGGGAAAAAGAAAGAGAGGACGACCAAGGCGAAGATGGCTGAAAGACATCGTTGATGATCTGCGAATGGACGCATCAGCTGCAGGGCATCTTGCTTACAACCGAGAGGCCTACAGAAGAGCTGTTAGGGAGGCAAAATTCCGCAAAGGGACATGCAAATGACTGAATGAACCATACAACACTTGCTCTAATGCTTTACTGTACGAAAGCTTCGTTGTTTCCTATTTGTTTTTTTTCCACAGTCTGGGGAATTTCTTCGAATCAGACACATGTTTCTGCCATCAAATTTCTGGTTAATAATATTTACATTATAAGCATTATCATCATTAACACTATCATCGTACTACACGCCATTTTGATCAGCGTAAACCACACAAATGATGTTAAACACTCTCTGTGGCATTTTATTTCCATGCTAAAATTACTTTATTTTAATTTAAACATTCCAGATTCTATTTTTTGTTCTAAACTTCTTTTTCCCCATATAGGTCAGTGCTGTGTTCTGGTACAACAACACTCCAGCTGGTGAACTGGGTAATCTCACCCTCCATACCAGCTGTCCCGTGATTTTTTTTTGGAGAGAAATGGGGTATTTGAGAATATTTAGATCCACATTTGACAGCTGTACTCATAGTCAAGATTTTGTTGTCATCTGTGTGTATTGTATATGGATACCTGTGTGTTATGAATGAAAGCATTCTTTTTAAACGTATGTTTTATTCTTTTGATTTAATATGAGGCTGTCTTATCTTAACTTATAATATTTGAATAAAATGCACAAATATATTTTAAAACTCCCTGTCACCTTTCAATGTAATCCTCACCATGTACAGTGCAGGCTTGTCATCGCTTCATGAATGTCTGGATTTCTCGAGGGGTTGGGGGGGGGGGGGTTGGGGAGAGAGAATCTTCCGACTGACCTTGTAGCCAGCCTATGCACGGGCTCTTTAATCTCCTCGAACTTCTTCCCACCTAATGTAATCGAGTGGTGCGAGGTCGGGTGAATATCCTGGATTTGGAAGACAGATTCGTAATTCGGTGCGCCGTCATGATCCACCAAATCAGATCAAAACACAACATTTTGACCTGCTACAGGTTTTCAGAGGTTCTCAAGCAGACCACAGTATACCTCGCTTTTCATAGTGGTTCCTCTGGATATGTATTTTTTTCGGATTGGGCGTTTACACATCAAGAGGAGCGTGAGCATCAGATTTCAGGCGGACTTTCAGTTGTGTGGAACTTCTATGGTTTCATAGACTAAGACTGTCATCACTCCTTGCTGGCTGGTTTTGTCTCTGGCTGGAAGTAATGTACCCAGCATTCATGTCCACTGATTATACTTTATAGAAAGCCATTCCCTATGGGCTTCACAATGTCGTAAAAGAATTTCACAAACATCCTCATCAAGTTCTTCTATCAGATCGGTAGCTGAGCTGATTTGGTACCCACCTAGCAGAGACTTTTCAGGACTGCAGCACTTCATGATATTGGTGCTTGAGCTACGACTAATCTTTAGTTCTCCAGTCATCTCATCAATTGTTACTGTTTTGTCGCAAGGCATGAGGGTACAGAATGTTGCCAACCTCAAGGAAAACAAAAACTTTGATGCCGATGTTACTACAAAGTAACCCCTTTACACTTCACTTTTTTTTCTTACAGACGACAGTTATAAGGTGAATAATTTATTGAAGGGTACATAATGGGAAAAAGAAAGAGAAGAAGACCAAGGCGAAGAAGGCTGCAATACACTGTTGATGATCTGCAAATGGATGCATCAGCAGCAGGACATCTTGCTCACAACCGAGAGGCCTACAGGAGAACTGTTAAGGAGGCAAAGTTCCGCAAGGGACATGCAAATGAATGAATGAATGAACCCTGTATTATATGTAAATAGGTTTAGGTAAAATTCCCGTTTCCATGCCATTAAGGCATAATGGGGATACGGTGTTAGGCCCGTGTTCCAAGACTCATCAGCACATGAAAGTGTGATGTGGTCAGTGTCACGTCTGGCCACATTTACCTTCCCCAGATTTCTCTGATGCCCATTTTTAGAGGCTGGGTGAACCCCTGGGGCCTTTTTGGTGTGTACTAGAAAAAATCTCACTGCTGGAACTTGAACCCAGGTTAGTAAACCAAGCAAATTATTACATTACATATTATTTTATGTACTGTATAAATTAAAGTGAAAGTGCATGTACAGGTAAAAAAAAAGGTAAAATTCCCGTTTCCACGCCATTAGGGCATATTGGGGAATACGGTGTTAGGCCTGTATTTTCCATGACCTTCGGCACATGAAAGTGTGATGTGGTCAGTATCACGCCTGGCTGCTTTACCTTCCCAGATTTCTCTGGTACCCATTTTTAGAGCCATGTGTTGGTGGCATAACTAAATTTACAACAGATAATTAAATAAATACAAACTTTAGAATGAATTAGTATAAGTTTAGAATAACAAATATAATGAAACATCATCATCATCATGTGCCGTGCCGATTGGCGTTGGCTTTTATGCTTCTCCAGAGTACGCGATAATAAATAAGCATAAATATGAAAATCAGGATATTTAAGAGTAATGTTCTAAGTGTACTACTCTATGGAAGCGAATGCTGGAAAATCACCAAAACCATAGAAAACAAGTTGAATTCTTTCCAGACTAAATGTTTACGAAGAATTAGAAAAATATTTTGGCCAAACACTATAAGAAATAACATCTTATTAGCAGAAATGCAGATGAAACCACTGACAACAATTATTGAGGAAAGACGCTGGCGATGGTTGGGACATGTGCTCCGAATGACTGACAACTCACTACCAAAAATAGCACTAAGATGGACACCACAGGGGAGCAGAAGTAAGGGTAGACCAAAAGAGACATGGAGAAGAACAACAGAAAGGATGTTGAGCAATAGAGGGCTCACCTGGGCAAGAGCAGAAAAAAAGGCGAAGGACAGGCATTTGTGGAAAACCCTTGCGGAAGCCCCATGTGCCCTGGGCACTTAAGGTTCAGAGAGAGAGAGAGAGAGAGAGAGTACGCGATCCTTCATGCATGCCATCAGCTCAGTTGGTGATCTCTTCTCACACCATCCCGTCAGACTGTCCAGTATCATTCTTCTTGGTCTTCCTCTTGATCTTCTTCCTTCTATTTTTCCTGTTGTTATAATATTTTCAATGCCCCCTCTTCTCATTGCATGTCCTATGAAAGTACATTGTCTTCTCTTATCTTTTTGACAAGGTTTTTTGTCTCTCCAGCTCTTCTCATACATTCTTCATTAGTTATTTTTGCTGTCCAGGGGATACGCAACATTCTTCTAAAAACCACATTTCTGCTGCTTCCAATGATTTTTGTGCAGACCTGCTGGGAATATAACCACTGTTGTAAA
The DNA here is from genome assembly GCA_009760885.1 of Achatina immaculata. NCBI lineage: Eukaryota > Metazoa > Mollusca > Gastropoda > Stylommatophora > Achatinidae > Lissachatina > Lissachatina immaculata. The sequence continues at coordinate 12,925,118 of CM019716.1, forward strand.
TGTCATTCAGTAACTTGGTTATTATTTTTATTCCTGTCTCCTCTAGTGCCTCTATTTCTTCTATTGTTATATTATCAGGCCCAGTCGCTTTTCCTTTCTTCATGTGTTTGATGGCATCTATGATTTCATCTTCAAGTATTGGTAGTCCCTCACAGTTTTCAGTATCTGGTGTTAATTCTGGTCTTTCTCCTCCATATAGCTCACCGATATACTCTGTCCACCTGTCCACAATGTCTTCTTTTCCCATTAACATTTTACCTTCTTTTGATTTCAGGCATCCTGTGGTATATTTTGTTTTCTTGCCCGTGAGTTCATTAATTCGTTTGTGCATGTTTTTGCTGTCTTTAATATGAGAGTCCTCTATCTGTCTGCACTGCTCATTTAACCACACTTCTTTTGCTTCTCTGCATTTGCGTCTTATTTCTTTATTTATCTTGTTATATTTTTTCTCGTTATTTTTACTCCTCCTCCTCTTGTTCATCAGTCCTAAGATGTCGTCTGTCATCCATTTATTTTTAGGGGCTTCTTTTTTTGGTGGTATTATCTCCTTAACAGTTTGGTGGATAGAATCTCTTAACATTTCCCATTGTTCATCTATACTATTTATCTTTGCTATTGCATTGTATCTATTTGTTATAATAAATTTGTATTGTTCTCTCAGTTCTTGGTCATTTTTAAGAAGTTCTGTATTCAGTTTGATGTTTCTCACTTTTCTGCCTGCTTTCTTTAGTTTTATTCTAACTTTTCCACAGAGTGGATCATGGTCACTATTGCAGTCAGCTCCTGGCATGGTTTTTGTTGTCAGTAATGCATTGCGGAATCGTTTGTTGATTAATATATAGTCTATCTGGTTAAAAGTCTTTTTGTCTGGACTACACCACGTTGCCAGTCTTCGAGGATGTTGTTTAAACCAGGTGTTTCCTACAACCATGCTGTGTATTCTTGCCCATTCAATTAATTTATAACCTCTGTCATTCCTCTCCCCCAGTCCATAGTCACCAACGATGTCTGAAGTTCTTCCTTTACCAACTGTACAGCTGAAGAAGATGTACAGCTATTTTATAATGACATAGAGACAGCACTAAAACACACAAAGTCACATGAAGTTACCATAGTCATGGGAGATTTTAATGCCAAAGTTGGTAAAGGAAGAACTTCAGATATAATGAAACACGAAAGGAAATTTTTTTTAAAATTTATAATGCTTGCTTTATATTTTTCAGTTACAAATGACCTATGGAAATGCCTTCAGATGCCGATGTGGTTTGACCCAAAGTGCCACACAACTGGACATAGAAAAAGATATGATGAGAGGCTACATGCGCAGGAGAGCAAAATGACATAAATTGTTACTTGTTATTCTAGTTTGTTTTCTATGTTTCATCATAACCATGAAGATTTTGTCTGGTGCAACAATAATTTGAGTAACATATTTTGAAGTGAAATAATTATGAAATTTTAGCAGAGTAAATCTTAAACTTATATTATTATTGGGGACCAGCTAGCCAGTGGTTAGAGCACTCGTCTAGCAATCAAATGGTCAAGGGTTCAAATCCCCAGCTTTTATTTTTCTAGGAAGCCCTCACTTTTTGAGGCTGAGTGTACCCCAGTGATTAGCATCACACCTGGCCACCTCTGCTTCTTTAGCTCCAAGGTAAGCCAGGAACCCAGTTTTACAGTTGGGTGACTGTTGCCTCTGGTCAGACTTGAACCACTGACTTCATCATGGTGAGACCAGTACACAAACCACTTCACTACTTAGGCAATCAACAATGATACAGTTATAAGATCTTATCCTGTCTGATAAGACGCTTGATAATTTCACTATGGTATCAGCTATAACAGCTTCAAGATCACAGTCCTTGAGAAATACAGCAGTTGCTGCAAGCAGATTTCATGTACTCAGTGACCATATTCTCTCAATTATGATGCATGTAAACCAGTTCCATTGAAAAAGCAAGATGGTAAATCTAATTAGAGACTTCAAAAGACCACACAGTGTAGAAAAGAAAGATCACAACCCTCCATTACAACAACGATGATAGTTATCCCATCATGTATGACCGTCATACACAACTCTTCTTGAACTATTGAATAAAATTAGCGCAGAAACCTCAAAAGTTCATTTTAAAATCAACACATCTGCTGTCTACACAACCTCTGAACACAGCAGAGAGGTTCTTGAGAAGAACCACCCAAATTTCTCATGGCCCCATACAGGGTTGCCAATCTTTTCATTAGCTGACAGGACCAAAGAATCTTGTAACTGGTTGATGGGAGCCAAGACGGCAGTGTTCAAGTTATTACAATCTCATTATGACCAGCAAACTGAAGCTGATCAAAATCTTTTTCTTTCTAAAGTAGGATCGTCCGCTTGTACCATATGGTTTGACGTGTAGTGCCCACCGCTATCTTGAAGCGTCTAAGTCATCAGATGATACAAGAATGTCAGTGATACAGACTGGGCTCAAGCAAGAAAATAGGAAGAGTGGATTTCTGCTGTGATATGTGTGCGCTCTTACATGTTGTTGTTGCCTGTAAGGATTGGTATTATTGACTGACCAAAATGCAAATTTGTCACATTAGTACTCCCTAGGTGGCACAACAACAAGACCAGGTTCACGACCGCTACAACAAAAACACCAGCGTCACAATGAAAACTTTGACTGGACTTCCACTCACACGACAGAACCAACAACGGAAAACTCCATAAAGATAACCAGAGTCCAAGTATGATATTACAGATCACAGCATTTATTGAATGGAAAAACGAAGTGTGAATAATGAGGATGAGAAATGGAAGGTACTGCCAACATGGCAGGGTGATCAACAATTACTTCACAGGACTTCCCCGGGCACGCAGTCCATGCCATGGGGAAGGAAAATACCTGACAATATTCTACTATAATGAATACCAACTACCTACAGTTTCAGAATTTCCACAGTCATCAGAAATACATCAAACTCCCAAAGATGAACACAGCTCTGTCCTAACAAGGACAAGCATACTACTGCTTACATTTCAGTTCAAAAACTTGTCCCTACGGACACTGTTACTACTGCGACTAAGTCATAACTGAAAACTGTCTGGACTGCTACTCAAAACTATGACTGCTAGTAACACAGAACTAGAACTGATGCAACTGGTGCAAAAACTCATCCTAAACTGACTCATACAAAACTAAAAACTGACTGAATCTCATCCTAAACTGACTCATACAAAACTAAAAACTGACTGAATCTCATCCTAAACTGACTCATACAAAACTAAAAACTGACTGAATCTCATCCTAAACTGACTCATATAAATCTAAAAACTGACTGAATCTCATCCTAAACTGACTCATATAAATCTAAAAACTGACTGACTCTCATCTTAAACTGATACTAACTCATCCCCTGAATAAATTACTCAGGCTTAAATATTAATTCTAAAACCTTCCCATTACTCCCGAACATTCTATCCTGAAAAAAAGTCAACTTTGGTGAAGTTCTATCTTTTTATGACCTTTGGTTTTCTTAAACAAACATCTTCCTAAAAACTAACTCTCTATTACTAAATTTAGTCTGTGCCAACAACAGACATCACAGTCAAGATTTCCCCGAGCTGAGACCAACTTTTTCCCGTTCAAAGTGAGTTCAGTATAGCTATTTCTTCATAGTAACAAGGGACTAAATCATAACTACCCTTACTTTTTAAAGTTTATTACTTCCCTTAGGCTAAGGAAAATTCTCTCTCTATTGATCTCACAGTACACTTTCACATATCTCCAAGTGGAGGTGAGTAATTTTTCCCACCCCTTCAAGTGGTGGTCAAGAGATTATCGTATTGGAAGGATACATAATGGGAAAAAGAAAAAGAGGAAGACCAAGACGAAGATGGCTGCAAGACATCGTTGACGATCTGGAAATGGATGCAGCAGCAGCAGGTCATCTTGCTCACAACTGAGAGGCCTACAGGAGTGCTGTTTGGGAGGCAAAGTTCCGCAAGGGACATGCAAATGAATGAATGAATGAATGAGTATAGATATATTTGTTCTTTTTTGTGTCAACGATATTTGGAGAACTCTTCTGTAGCATTTACATTCAAAGGCATTTATGTGTTTCTCAGCTGTTTTGTTAAGTGTCCAGGTCTCACAGGCATATGTTGCGATGGGAAAGATCTGCTTACATTTCAGTTAAAAAACTTCTCCCTACGGACACTGTTACTACTCCAGAATAAGTCATAACTGAAAACTGCTTGAACTGCCACTCAAAACTATGACTGCTAGTAACACAGAACTAGAACTGATGCAACTGGTGCAAAAACTCATGCTAAATTGACTCATGCAGAACTAAACACTGACTGACTCTCATCCTAAACTGACTCATATAAAACTAAAAACTGACTGAATCTCATGCTAAATTGACTCATGCAGAACTAAACACTGACTGACTCTCATCCTAAACTGACTCATATAAATCTAAAAACTAACTGACTCTCATCCTAAACTGACTCATACAAAACTAAAAACTGACTGACTCTCATCCTAAACTGATACTAACTCATCCTCTGAATAAATTACTCAGGCTTAAATATTAATTCTAAAACCTTCCCATTGCTCCCGAACATTCTATCCTGAAAAAAAGTCAACTTTGGTGAAGTTCTATCTTTTTATGACCTTTGGTTTTCTTAAACAAACATCTTCCTAAAAACTAACTCTCTATTACTAAATTTAGTCTGTGCCAACAACAGACATCACAGTCAAGATTTCCCCGAGCTGAGACCAACTTTTTCCCGTTCAAAGTGAGTTCAGTATAGCTATTTCTTCATAGTAACAAGGGACTAAATCATAACTACCCTTACTTTTTAAAGTTTATTACTTCCCTTAGGCTAAGGAAAATTCTCTCTCTATTGATCTCACAGTACACTTTCACATATCTCCAAGTGGAGGTGAGTAATTTTTCCCACCCCTTCAAGTGGTGGTCAAGAGATTATCTATGTGGTGCTCGAGAGCTTATCTAAGTGGTGGTCAAGAGATTATCTAAGTGGTGCTCAAGAACTTATCTAAGTGGTGTTCAAGAACTTATCTAAGTGGTGCTCAAGAGCTTATTTAAGTGGTGGTCAAAAGTGGTGCTCATGAACTTATCTAAGTGGTGCTCAAGAACTTATCTAAGTGGTGCTCAAGAGCTTATCTAAGTGGTGCTCAAGAACTTATCTAATTGGTGCTCAAGAACTTATTTAAGTGGTGGTCAAGAATTTATCTAAGTGGTGGTCAAGAACTTATCTAAGTGGTGGTCAAGAGCTTATTTAAGTGGTGGTCAAGAACTATTCTAAGTGGTGGTCAAGAACTTATCTAAGTAGTGATCAAGAGCTTATCACATTTCCAAGTGGTGGTACTGAGCTTATCCTACCTCCAAGCATTCTTTAAACTTCTTTAAATATCCACCTACTTTCTGCTGTCAATACCGCACTTTCTTTCTTTTTTTTTTCTCAGCCCCACTCATTCCGCTGCAGTTTTAGCTTCATCTCTTCCTTCTTCTGTAACAGCCTCCAGGTGTTTATAGTTTTCTTGCCTCTTTCTGTACACACCCCCCCCCCTCTCCTCACTATTGTTCACTCACTTTCCATCCACACCACCTAAGGTTTCTGATTGTTCAAAGTTTTGAAGTTCTTATCCTACGTCATTGACTTCATTCCTACCCTACCATTCCATTTACCTAGGCCACTTATGCTTGTCTTTCAAAGCAGGAGGAGACCAAAAATCTAAGTTTTGTGTTGTCCTTGTATGTAGTCCTTGAAAAAGGCTCACGCCAAAATATTGGATATTGTATGTTCTTCATTTATACGTTATCATCTTATTTCCTTATTCTCTGCCATTTGTGTTTCTGCTTAGTCTCCTCATTTCCTTTGCCATTTTGAAAAACTGAGCCATGCACCTCTATCTACCTTATTACTAGAACCATACACCTCTATCTACCTTTATTACTAGAACCATACACCTCTATCTACCTTTATTACTAGAACCATACACCTCTATCTACCTTATTACTAGAACCATACACCTCTATCTACCTTATTACTAGAACCATACACCTCTATCTACCTTATTACTAGAACCATACACCTCTATCTACCTTATTACTAGAACCATACACCTCTATCTACCTTATTACTAGAACCATACAACTCTATCTACCTTATTACTAGAACCATACACCTCTATCTACCTTATTACTAGAACCATACACCTCTATCTACCTTATTACTAGAACCATACAACTCTATCTACCTTATTACTAGAACCATACACCTCTATCTACCTTATTACTAGAACCATACACCTCTATCTACCTTATTACTAGAACCATACACCTCTATCTACCTTATTACTAGAACCATACACCTCTATCTACCTTACTACAAAAGTATGTGAATTTCTTGTCTTCTCTGACTGGCAAATGGTTCATAGTGAATAATTGTGTAAATTTGTGCAAAACTATTTTCGGACTTCCCAATTTATTGATTATACATTCTGTTTTCATCCACTTCAGACTTTCCCTGAAACAGAGAAGCTCCCTGGGTAGTACGAGTAAGCTATGTATGTGTGTGAGGGCCTCACTTGATTCTGTACCTGTAGATATGTCACTGGGTTACAAAATAGAGGCATGGTGCTTGATCCTATAGCTACATAAAAGCCTCAGACCTGTAACCTGGTCCTGTAGCCAGAGATATGCCTCCAGAACCAAAATATGAAAATATTTTAATGGATCCTTCAACTGTCAAAATGTGACTGTAGCTGGGATTGTTCAGTGGATTCTGTATCTGAAGAAAAGTCATTGGAATCCCCACAGAGTTATGTGTTTCTTGATTCTACAGACTTAACTGTGTCACCAGGTCCTATAGCTGTCAAATTATCACTTGATCTAGTGGATACAGGTGCATCACTAGGATCTGTAGCTATGGTCACAGTACTGGATCCTGCACCTAATGTAACATCAACTGATCCAGCGTTAAAGGTGGCATCAGTGGGAAATGTAGAAATGTGAACATCGCTGGTTTCCGCAGCTCTAGATACTTCATCAGATCCTGCATCAGTGGGTACATCACTAACACCTGCGGCTGTGTCCGTGTCGCTGCATCCTACAAACGATGACTTGTCACTAGCTTCTACAGCTGGAGTTTCATCACTGGATTCTTTGCTTGGTTGTATGTCACTGAATCCCATAGTTTGGGGTGAGCAACTGGCTCCAGGTCTTGACTTAGTTGTTTTCTGTAACCAATAACACAACAAAACAAATTCCTCACAGTAGTAAATATAGTAACCCCTCAATTCAAAGGACTAACATGGGGGAAAGTTGTGTCTGCTGAAGTCTGTTAAATCAAATGTGACTAGGAGTGGTGGAGGAGGGCACATGTTTTTATATATTTGTTACTGTTTTTTTTTTAAGTTTTAAAAAACTTTAATACAAAATACAGTACTGTACAATAAAAAAAATTATTAAATTATAATAAAAATATGTAACATTTATGTACTTTTCTTCATAATGTATTTGAAGAGTATTTTGCATAACCAACAGTGGTGGATGTACTGTAATCTTTGTTGTCCTGCCCAATATATTGGGATTCTAAACCACATTTTATTTTTTTATTGATTTATTATATCTTTCAATTCTCAGTAACACCTCCACTACTTTGGAAGTGTAACTAATTTTGGTCACAAATGTCTAAATATCTTTCAAACCAATTATCATCTTCTCTTTGTTTTTGCCATCATCTACAATGCACTAGGGTGAAGTATTTTACTGGTGGCACGACCTTTGTGTGTTATCCTATCTTCCCTTTCATTTGCTGAAGATTTGCCCTGTGTCCAGTGTAATCTGATGTGCCTTGTAAAGCTGGTAGTGTCCTTCTTCAGAAGTTGTCTTCCCCAGTTTGACTATGTTCAGTATCCATTTTACAGATGGATCAACTAAATGTGGCCTGTAGTGGGTCAAAAACCCACAACCTTCTGGGTGAGAAGGCAGGTCACCATTGACTAAACTTCTTGTGTCCCCTGAATATCTTTAGTCCTTAGGAATTCATAAATAACAGATCTGTTATCCAGATCCTCGCTTAGAATGAGTACTATATTGATCTGAAGTCATGACTGAGTATTTAATACTGAAACATGTAAATAGTGCAGAATTCTTCAACTGTCACAAAAAAAAGTTGTATGATCTCCATTTTGCTGTGATCAAGCAATTTTTGCCAAATGATACTTTGTTGAAGAATATGTCTCTCTCTGAACCTAAGTGCCCAGGGCATATGGGGCTTCTGCAAGGGTTTTTTTACAAATGCCTTTTTTTCTGCTCTTGCCCAGGTGAGCCATCTATTGCTCAATATCCTTTCTGTTGTTCTTCTCCATGTCTCCTTTGGTCTACCCTTACTTCTGGTCTCCTGTGGTGTCCATCTTAGTGCTATTTTTGGTAGTTAGAGTAGTCAGTCATTCGGAGCACATGTTCCAACCATTGCCAGCATCTTTTGCTGTCAGTGGCTTCATCTGCATTTCTGCCAACAAGATGTTATTTCTTATGGTGTTTGGCCAAAATATTTTTCTAATTCTTCATAAACATTTAGTCTGGAAAAAATTCAACTTGTTTTCTATAGTTATGGTGATTTTCCAGCATTCACTTCCATAGAATAGTACACTTAGAACATTACTCTTAAATATCCTGATTTTCATATTTATGCTTAGTTTTTTAGATTTCCATATAGTCTGCAGCACTGCAAAAGCCTGGTTTGCTCTAGTAAGTCTACTGTTGATGTCCTCTGTGCTATCTCCATTTTCTACTACTCTGCTGCCAAGGTATACAAATTCGTTGACCTCCTCCACTAATTTGTTATCTACTCTGAGTACATTTCTGTTGTTCACATTTTGCTTCATTAACTTTGTCTTTCCTACGTTGATCTTTAGTCCTATGTTGTTTGCATTCTGAGTTAGCTTGCTTATTTTATCTTGCATATCTTTGTGGCTGCTTGATAGTAGTCAGATATTGTCAGCAAAGTCAAGGTCCTCCAGCACTGTGTCAAGGGTCCATTGTAATCCTATACGTTTGTCTGATGTTGCCTCCTTCATTAACCAGTCTACTGCCAAGATAAATAATGTTGGTGATAGTACACATCCCTGCTTCACTCCTGTTTGTACCCTAAAGCTGCTGGAGGTATGTTCTCCACAGATCACTTTGCACTGAAAACCCTCATATAGGGCTTTGATTACATTCACTATCTTATGGGGCAGGCCATGCAATCTTAGAATTTTCCACAGTGCATCTCTGTTGACAGTGTCAAAGGCTTTCTGAAAATCTATAAACAGTGCATATGTTGTGCTATGCCACTCATTTGCCTGCTCTAATATGTGGTCTATGCATGATCTTCTTTTCCTAAATCCTAGCTGCTCTTTCAGAAGTTTTTCCTCAAGTGCTGGTACAATTCTGTTGATGATTATTCTGCAAAATACTTTACTGACAGGTGGCAGTAGGATAATGCCTCTCCAGTTCCCACAATCTCTGAGGTCACCCATCTTTGATAGTTTTACTATAAGGCCAGTTTTCCACTCCTCTGGAGCTTTTTCTAGATCCCAAATTTGTTGTAGTATCCAGCAAAGTTGTTCTGGTGTTTCTGTTTCTTCTGCTTTCAACATCTCAGCAGTCACTTCATCTTCATCTGGCGCCCTGTCTAATTTTAGCTTCTTTATTGCCTCCACTACTTCACTTATTGTTATTGGTCCTGTATTGATGTTTAGTTCCGTTTTTGCTTCATGTATGTCTATTGTTTGTGCTGCTTGTGTTCTGTTTAGTAGGGTGTTAAAGTGTTCCTTCCATCTTTCAATTTTTTTCTCTTTCTCCACCGATCAGTTGTCCCTTATGTGTCCTTACTGCACTTTCACATCTTGTGCTGAAGTTACCTGTCATCTGCTTTGTGATTTTGTATATGGTTTTCATGTCATTTGCATATGCTGCTTTCTCTGCTGCCTCTGCTAAGTTGTTATAGTATTGATGTTTATCTTGACGGCATGACTCCTTCATTTCTTTGTCTTTTTGTGCATAATTACTTAAAACCTGTTCTTTTAGCCTTTATGATTTGGTGTTCAGTAATTTTTTTCTTGATTTCCTTTCTTTGCTCTATCTTTTCCCATGTGGCCTTGCTTATCCATTCCTCTTTTCTCCATTTCCGGTATCCCAGCACCTCTTTTGTTCTTTCCTGTAGTGTTTCACTGAACTCTAGACATTTCTGCTTCGTCCTGTAGGACACTGAAGCAGTTCTTAAGTACTATTGAGAATTCATTCCTTGTTTCCTTGTCTTTCAGTTTTGCTGTATCAAAGCATGCCTTTCTGTGTTCTCCGATTTTGGCTTTCTTTAATTTTAGTTTTATCTTCAGAAGGTTGTGATCACATTCTACATCTGCTCCTTTCCTTGCTCTCACATCTTGTAGTGACCATTTCCACTGTATTTTTTTTCCCGTGCTCTGTTTCTGTAGCAGTCTGTTGGTTTTTTTACCGGATAGAGTTGCTGGCCCTATGCTGAACCCTCCTTAGTCGCCTTTTACGATCGTGCGTGGTAGTGTACAGTGGTTCTATTCTTTGCTTCCCAGGCATGTGCACAGGTTTCGGGTACCACACAGGGGAAGATCATGTAATAAAGCATAATTATCATTACGGGATATGCTAGTTTTTCTGTATGTTAGTTTCCTGGCTGGATCATGAAAGCAGGATTATAGATTATTCACCTCTGGCAACATGACAACTCCCCAGTTAATTGTTCAGATTGTAATATCACAAAAGTCTGTTACTAAGAGCACTATAGATCAGGTACAGATAATGTCTGTCAGCGGCTTTTTGACCTTTTGACAAAGTCCATTCTGTTGAAGTCATCTCAGCTTCTCTACAAACACAAAGTTACTACTTTATTTCTGGCTATTAAATAATCAATCATACTTAAATACATGAGAAATATATAGCTAAAATCTAATCAACATGAAGAAAGGTGATAGAAATTTATTTTTATTGAAATGAAGAAACTAACAAATTAAGAAATGTCCTTAATAGAGGGAAAAAAATATGATAATAGAGTACAGTATAGAGGCCAATACTATTACTGTGTTTTTGAAGCAAGAACAATAAATAAATGAAAACGACATCTGAACCAGCAGATATGTGGCTTCTGTTGACCAGCAGAATTCTCAGGGACAAAGATGACTGATCAAGTACTACACGAAATTAATAGCTAAAGTGATTAGACGTACCAAGTGCTGCACAAAATGGAGAATTACTCCCAGTGTTTATCAATGTGTCACTTCATAAATGAAATGAAAGCACATAACAGACAGGCTTAAAAAAAAAATACCCACAGTAATAAAACTCACCACTTCACAGGTTGGAGAGACTGATGTATATTTGAATTTACTGCAAAGGAAAAAAAAAATCACAATGGCTATTGGCATGAGTTTTGTAATCACATTTCTGAGACGTTAAAAGGAAGACTTTTATTTTCTAAATACAGAAATGTTTTTAAAATTTCTTTATTTTTATCATTATCTTGACACTCCAGTCTGGTCCAAGGTACCCAGGTGACCCAGGTGACCCGGCTGTGACAACTGAGGTGGGGAAGAAAAACATATCCCCTAGGTGCCTCTATGGCAGGAAACTCTCTGTTGTAGAGAGCAAAACAACAACATAACTCCTCAGATCATAGGAGAAGTACCGTCCCTCCTCAGGCAAGCATTTTGGCCCTTTAAACTTCTGACACTCTAACAAAGGGGTGGGTCCCCTCTGGGTCCCCTCTGGGTCTCATGACTCCCAGAGGCCTGTGAATAACAGAGCTACCTTTACCTTTGACACTGCACACAAGCATGGTTCAGCTTCTCAACTGCTGCTGTTACTTCCCTGGAACTATGAGCAGGATGTTCTTAGAAGCTGGTGCTGTGGAGATGTTGGAACACAGGCACTGTATCACACTGAGAGTGGACTGTGGTGGATAGCTTTAAACTGGATACTGGATACAACTCAGCACTGTTGCTAGTCTGAGGGAGCTGCTTCGTTATGCTCAGAACATGCCCATAAGTGTTCTGCATCCAACATCAAGGGTACCCTTTAGTGTTTTGGCTGTAGTAACACCAAGACTGTGTTGGCTGTAAATGGCTTTTATCCTAGTACACAACTGGGATTTGCTTCCACTTCCTCTGAGGAGATGTAGCTCATTGAGGAGGGTGAGGAAGGTTTTTGCCACTGATTCTTCAATTTACTGCTTGAAAGATTGATATATGTCTTGATATATATGTCTTATTATATATGTCTTGATATGTTTTGCTATATATGTATTGACATGGCTTGTTATATGTCTTGTTATATGTCTTGCTATACATGTCTTGTTATATATGTCTTGCTATATATGTCTTGCTATATATGTCTTGCTATATATGTCTTGATGTATGTCTTGATATCTCTTGGCTAGCTTCAAGAGCTGGAATGAACCCCAAAAAAGTGAACTTTCTGATAAACTCCAACACTATCACAGAGACTAAAAAGAAGTGGCAAAGGACAGATGGTACAGGGTCATACCCAGCTCTGTTTTGCTGACACTCCAGCACATTTCTGCACCTTTCTCACCTACATGAACAAAATGATATCCACTTTATCCCTGTACGAGTACAGGGTTACTCATAACATAAACTGCTCACGTTTACTGAACGCCATATTTGCTACTGCTACCTACTAGTGGCAAACCACGGGAGCTCTGCACACGGACTTTATGTTTAAAAAACTTCAAGAGTTCTCTCTCTCTTGGCGTAAGAATAACCATGATCCATTACGTAGTTCATTTGCTGCGAATTTTTAAAATGTTTCACATTTATGAATAACCCTGTACAATAGCCTCAGTCTAATTTACTTTATATTACTGTTATCACTCAAGATCACTTTCATCATGTAATATCTAGTTTCTTTATCTCAGTTACGAAACAGTATATGCCCTAATTTCTTGACTGGCATTTATAATTTAGTTTTCATAGGAAAGTCTCACTGCTGCTCTCGTTTTCTTGTGCAGTAGAGTGAGAAATCTTCTATTTTTTTAAAAAAATATCTGTTACTCAAATATTACCAGTTTGTTTTTTATATTTACTTTTTTCTGTGCTATAATAAAGAACTTAATATTGAAGAAGGTTGGCTAGTAAAGAACATTAAACAGAGAAAACTTAAATATTTTGTACATATCAAATGTCATGAGAATTTAGAGAAGACAGTCTTGGAAGGGTACATGCTGGGAAAAAGAGAGGAAGACCACTGCAAGGATGGCTGTAAGACATTGTTGATGATCTGCAAATGGATGCATCAGCAGCAGGGCATCTTGCTCACAGCCGAGAGGCCTACAAGAGAGCTTTTAGGGAGGCAAAGTTCCACAAGGGAAGGCAAATGACTGACTATGCTATAATATAACCTACTTCTATATAAAATGGTATGTAACAAATGGCTTTAACAAAAAAAAGATTAACTGGGAAAAGAAGCAAATATAGAGTTCAAGAAGATTTAAGCACAGTATAGGTCTCTATGGCGTGAATTCTTCAGTGCACCAAGGGAAGATAATCATGAATATCTCACATTTTTTTCTTGCGTGATGGTGATGTGGTTCTTTCCCTTGTATACAACTTCTGATGTTGCTGTTGTATCTCCACGCAATCTGTCTCGTAGCGATTTTGCAGTGTCAGTTTTGTGCCATATAACATGTACTCTTGATCAACACGGTGTGAAACCATCTAAAAAAATTCACATTAATTAATCTTTCATTTTACTGCAACAGATTTTCAGAATACTTACATGGCATCTGACATCATTGTTATAAATGTATACATAAATGTTTTTAATTAAAGAAAGATTAAATTTGTGTCCCCTTATCTTACATCTTACACTGCTCCCGTGCTGTTAAACATCACACAGGGCTCGCATAGTTGTTTGCCAAGTTTTCCTGTTCTCTGCAAATCTTTAAACTTCATCAAGGGATGTTATGCCCACTAAACTGGCTTCTCTTAACAATGTTCCTCTTTAGAGTTTCACGCAGTCAACCTCTTTTTCTTCGGCCTGTTGTGCTCCACCTGATAGCTTGTTTTGGTATTCTCTGATTGTTTCTTTCCATCACGTGACCAACATATGTCTGTCTTCTTTTTCTGATCACCCATGATACAGGTTGTTTGCTCATCTGTCTCATCTCTGCGTTGTTCTTGAATTCGTTCCACTTTATATCAAGTATTTTCCTTAGGCATTTGTTTTCAAAAGAGTCAAAGTTCTTGTCTACTTCTTTAGTTGATTTCCAGCTTTCACATGCATAAACTGAGGGTGGATATCACATTTGAATTGGATAATCTTAACTTGGCTTTTGTGCTTATAATTTTAAATTCCGTATTTGAAGGACAATGCTGCTTCTGCAATTCCTTGTACCAGCAATTCCTTGTCCCCTTATCTGCATGAACATAATTACCCTTTGACTCTTTTCTTTCACCACAGCTCTTTGCTCACTTATAATGTGAAAAAAAAAATGTCCATATTCTAAAACTAAAGAAAGAAACAGCATTGTCTGCATGCAGGCTAAAACATATGATGATGACAATGCCAGAGGGTATGTTCTACTGGTCCTTGTGCAGCTCCAAAGTGATGTGGATTAATGGCAATACATTTTTCAATATTTCTCCCATCCATCAATCCATCCATTCATCCATCCACCCACCCATCCATCCATCCATCCATTAATCCATTCATCCATCCATCCATTCATCCATCCATCCATCCATCCATTCATTCATCCATCCATCCATCCATTCATCCATCCATTTTCATTCATCCATCCATCTATTCATCCATCCATCCATCCATCCATCCATCTATCCATCCATTCATCCATCCATTCATCAATCCATTCATCCATTTATCCATCCATCCATCCATCAATCCATTCATTCATCCATCCATCCATCTATCCATCCATTCATCCTTCCATCCATCCATCCATCCATCCATTCATCCATCCATCCATCCATCAATCCATCCATCAATCCATCCATCTATCAATCCATTCATCCATCCATCCATCAATCCATCCATTCATCCATCCATTCATCCATCCATCAATCCATTTATCCACCCACTCATTCATTCATCCATCCATCCATCCATCCATCCATCGATCCATCCATCCATCCATGTCTTTAGATGGTGACTGACTAAGCAAAACACCATCCAATGCATCTTGTGGCATCTTGCAGAGCAAGAACAAGTTCTCCACTTTTTATGGTCTGCTTTTTTTTTTTGTGCTGCTCCAGTTGTGTTGCATGCTACTCAGCCCTGCTTCTGTATTTGTTCACCAGACTGTCTTTGGTTGGCTTCTCTCAGGATTCACTGCTTGGTTGTTTTAGTGATGTTGCTGGCATGATCAAATCATTTCCAGCATCTTTTTTTTTCTGTACCTGGTATGTCCAACTTCAGTAGCCCCAAGGGCCGCAGCTGTATGCTGAAATCACTGGCAGGCTGCACCTAAATCAAACTAGTCTTTGTAGTAATAACCTTGTGGGCCTCAGGAAAAGCTTTGTGTGCCAGCAGTTGGACACCCCTGTCACATACTGTAATAATGTGCATATCGTCTAGCTCACACCGGGCAAGTAAGTCTCTATTATTGTTTGTAATCAGAAAATGTTCAAAATATGTGTAAAGCAGGATATTGAGAATATTTAGACCTTTTCCTTTTTGGTTCTCTAGCAATTCTGCTTCATATAGAACTATGGATAGTATACAGTGTTGGCTGGTACAATTCCATCTTGGTTCTAGTTCTGTAATTGGGGGGGGGGGGGGGGGGAGAACTTCCACATGAAAGAGGCATATTTTAGCTCACCAATGAAAAAAAAGTGTTTTTTGTTTAAGCTTAGTAAATATGGAAATATGAATAAAGGAAATTTCATGTGATGTGAATCAATTTATTTCTTGCCCAATACATGAAAGAAATTCCCACATTATCTTAAATTTACAAAACTGTCAAATTAAAAAAACACAAGTTTAGCACAAGTACCGCAGAAGCTCTCTTCACTGAACGACTTGAGCTAAGCTTTGACAGTTCATGCTGTAGCCTCAAACCTTGATCACTGTTGTTCCATTTGCAACCTGCCAGTAGCTCATTTCCAAACCCATCTGATAATTCATTCTGTATTTGAGGATACAAAAACACAGTGCTTCAATTTATTTATTCATTTTTACCTTCTAGGTCTTTATATATGGAGCTGTTTGTACTGACAGGAGGAATGGAGACCATCAGTCTCTTGCATCTTAAAATTAGTTCTCTGCAAATGAAGTTCATTAACTTTGAACTGCAGTGTTTCTAAAAAAAGCATTTATGACTCTCTGATTTTAGATGCTCATGGCCTTTCATATGAAAAATGTTGATCTCAGGAAAAAGTCTGGAACTGTAGACTTTCAGTCTAATATTAGGTCCAGTATCACTGGGAAATTAATTCGGTATTTTTTACATCTTACATCCTTCCCATGCCATTAAACATCACATAGGGCCTGCATGGTAGTTCGCCAAGATTTCCTGTCTTTAGTAAGTTTTTCAATCTTATCAAGGGATGTTATGCCCACTGAACTGGCCTCTTTTAACAATATCCTCTTTAGAGTTTCACATGGCTGACCTCTTTTTCTTTGGCCTGTTGTGTTCCACTTGATAGCTTGTTCTGAGATTCTCTGATTGCTTCTTCTCATCACATGACCAACATATGTCCATCTTCTTTTTCTGATCGCCCATGATACAGGTTGTTGTTTGCTCATCTGTCTTATCTTTGCATTGTTCCTGAATTGGTTCCACTTTATACAGAGTATTTTCCTTAGGTATTTGTTTTCAAAAGAGTCTAATTTCTTGTCTATTTCTTTAGTTGTTTTCCAGCTTTCACATGCATAAAAGCGGGTGGATATTATATTTGAATTGAATAATTTTAACTTGGTTTTTGTGCTTATAACTTTTGAATGCCATATGTTCTCAAGATTCTTGAAGGTCAATGCTGCTTTTGCAATCGAATTCTAACTTCCTTTTTTTGGTGTCACCTATAGCAGTATACTGAATGTTAGGATGTAAGATAGATAACTCATCTAAGAATTGTAAAAATTAATATAAAAAAAGTTATCTTCTAAACTAATCAGCTGTTTGTGAGTAGAGTCCATCTGCTTTGTCTCGGGTTGCACGAGGGTCACGGCTAAGGTATGACAGAGAAAAGGTCAGGTGAGAGAGAAATCATATGACTGAGGGACAGTTGTGTTTTGTGTATCGTCTGAGATAAACGTAGATTAGGCTGTTAGAAATGTTGCTGTTTAGTGAAACAGATGTACAATAGAGTGTATTAGGATGTTCTGATGGTGACAGTAGTCTATCGGGAACATATATTATATCGTGGAGATGTCTAGTCTTGTGTCCATGGATTTTGTTGATGCCTTTTGTTGTTCTCATCATATCGCTCATCGACTCATCGTGCATCATTTAAGTCATTTCAGCTGTAAAATTGCTGCTTCTGTATTACTATTTCCACTGCGAGAGAATGAACCTGGGAGCAAGTAAGTCTGTGAAGTGAATAACAAAACAGACGCAAAACAACGTAGAATAGTCGTAGATTAAATGAGATAAAATGTTAACAGTAATTGATAAAGTCAACACTTGTCATTGTAAACAGAAAGAACATTATTCCAGTGGACAATAGTGGAAATTTACAGAGATGAATAGCAATATATCTACAGTTTACATTCTACACATAGAAGAGCAGAAGATGGAATCACCTCTCAAGTAACCTGTCAATGCTGCTTTTGCAATTCGAATTCTAACTTCCTTTCTGGTGTCACCATCCTGGTCTATGTAGCTGCCAAGATATGCAAATTGGTTTACTTCTTCAACAGCTGTTCCTTCTACATATATTTTTCTTTTGTGGTTAATGAGAAGTTTCATTATTTTTGTTTTATCCTTGGTAGTTTCAAGTCCTATTTTACTAGCCACTGAAGACAGGGTATCTGTTTTTTCTTGCATTGATTTCACATTGTCACTAATAAGAGTTATGTCATCAGCAAAATCAAGATCTTCCAGCTGGGTCTCATCAATGCCCGTTTTACCTGTGCAGTATTTTTTCATTATGAAGTCTATTGCAATTCCAAAAAGCAAGGGAGATAATATATATCCTTGTTTCACACCTGTTTCAATCTGGAACCATTCACTCATTTCTTCTTATGTGTTGACCGCACAATATTTGCTGACAATTAAAAGCATCAACTATGCTTTTCCTTTGGAGGATGGCTAGGGAACAAGTTCATTTCTTGTTTCAGATAATTTCCTCTCACCATGGATCACACACTAGCATTAGCAGTTTAAAAGTGCAGCAAGAAGAGAAAACCTTGTCAAAAAGATAAGAGAGAGACAATGTACCTTCATAGGACATGCAATGAGAAGAGGGGGCATTGAAAATATTATAACAACAGGAAAAATAGAAGGAAGAAGATCAAGAGGAAGACCAAGAGAAATGATACTGGACAGTATGACAGGATGGTGTGAGAGGAGATCACCAACTGAGCTGATAGCCTGCATGAAGGATCGTGTACTCTGGAGATGCATAATAGCCAATGCCAGTTGGCACGGCACCTGATGATGATGATGAAGAAGAGAAATGACCACATTTCTGTATGGAATTTGAGACAATATATTTAAGGCCACATCTTAGAAGTCCACCATTACAAATGTACTGTTTGTTTAGTTCAGGCTGTCATTTGTTCTATCCTCTCTGTAGACATCATACTAAGTTAAAAATTTGTAAAAGAACATTATTTTAAAAAATTAACCATCATTTATCCCAAAATAATTAATATTTTCTGTATTATTTTGATAAACTGTTATGTGATTTGCTTGTTTAAGCACAATTTGACACAGGCTTGCAATACTAAAATGAGTTTATCAAGATAGTCTTTAACAAGATGTAAAAAAGACTTAGATGTACATAAAATGACGCAATTCAACTTTTGGCATGTACTCATCAAATTAACCATCTCTAGAACTTCACTTAATCCTTGCATTCATTAAGTTACATTATATTTGTATAATGTACTTCCGAAAACTTACACAAGATCGTGAACTGAACCTCTGAGACTGTGGTCTTAGGGACAAGGCTAATGATGGTTCATGGTCTGAGTCCACAACAAATGAGCTGCTTGTTGTCCGACTACTTGGACGAGATGCCACTGAAGCTTTTCTCACTTTGGACCCACTGATTAAAAAAGAAAAGAAAGGAACCAATTTTTGAACTAAAAAGTCCAAATCCAATGTCAAAAGATGTTAATGAAACCCCCAACTCTCAAAATACAGTAAAAACTCCACTTTTGTACACACAGACAAATTCTGTCAACCATCTACTAGACATTATGAATCTTAATAGTTTACTTTGTTGCAGGAGTGATAAAAGAAGTGCTATAGTGTACAGTTTGTACAGTGTTGATGATACTGGTGATAGTTTCCAATCACTGCTAGTTTTGTCTCTTGTATAGGCAATAGCATTATTATTAAGGGTGTTGCATAGTTATGGTAAAGCTATCAAGTGGAACACAACAGGCCAAAGAAAAAGAGGCAGACCGTGTGAAACTCTGTAGAGGACATTATTAAGAGAGGCCAAATTAACAGGCATAAAATCCTTTGATGAGGAGGAAAGACTCGCCAAAGACAGGAAAAATTGGCGAACTACTTTGCGAGCGCTATGTGACGTCTAACGGCACGGGAAGGATATAAGATATAAGATAAGATAGTTATGGTAACTTTAATTTCTATTGCATGATTTTTCCTCAATCATCTGCTGGTCACAAGATTGATCTGAAGATGAACATTTTAAAAATTATCTTCTTATGCGTTCAGTTTCTTAGGCTGAGCCATCTAGGCAACAAAAATAGTTGCTTCCTTAAATCAAACTGCCAACAAGTTCTTCACACGTGCTGCGTGGTTTTCCTTCCACGTTGTTATCCTAGAATCAGGTCTTGGCTGTTAAATCTCTGCATTTTTTTACTCCGCTGACAGACATGTATACAGTGTTCTCTAATGGGCTTTGGTTTGCAGGCAGATAATCATCATTATCAGAAACAGTTCTTTATCATAAATGCATCAAGGACTCAATGTATATCTGTTTTTTCATTGAAATAAACACTGTTGGACTACATCATTTTTCAAAAGGAGTCAATTCACTATTAATAGCAGCACTCCCATGCCACACTGCTCCACTGCTGCTGAAGCCATCTCCACCTTAGAAATCATATCAACTAGACCACACACATCACACATATTTAAACAGACATTCGTCTCATGTGAATAACTGCACAAAATAAACATATCTGCAATGGTCTGTTAACCAACTTTCCTTCCACTGAATGTGCAGCACAAAAATTAATTTTATGGTTCATCCCTACACTATATAACATTTTTATCCCTACAGTATATAAAGTGTTTATCACTACACTATAAAAAGTGTTTATCCCTATACTATATAAAGTGTTTATCCCTACATTATAAAAAGTGTTTACTACACTATAAAAAATTATTATCCCTACATTATTAAAAAGTGTTTATCCCTACATTTAAACACATCTTACATCCTTCCCATCTCGTTAAACATCACATAGGGCTCGCATAGTTGTTTGCAAAGTTTTCCTGTTCTTGGCAAGTCTTTCAACTTCATCAAGGAATATTATAATGTATAAAATTGGAAAAAAGTAGGAGCAGCTTTATTACTTAACGATTACAAAGTTCTGGTAACAGCCATTAAACAATGTCACGCAGATGACACAAGCCGCCTGGCACTTGAGAACCGGTGCATTCAAAATTATGGGACGCTGGAACCACATGGGTTAAACTCGCTGTTTAGTTACACGTAACATCATCTTCTTCAATCATTATAGTACCTCTCCACTAAATCCACCCCTTTTTACTTTTCAAACTTCCTCACAGCATCACTCTGCAACCCCGCTATTTTCTCAGCAACCCCTCTTCTCTGCAACATCTCTTCCCCAATCACCTGTTTCAAATTCTCCTAGCTAGGCCAGTAGTGCGTCACTCTCTCTCCCCTCCCCGGTTCCCCATCCACCACTCCCAGTTACAACCCACCGACCACATGTCACAGGTCTCTATTTAAACAATTTCCACGTCCTACCAGATCCATTTCTGACACACACCGCCAGACAAGCCACACCTTATTTACAGCTAAGTACCTTTTTTTTTTTTTTACAGTATTCATGTAAATCTATACTTTATCTCCTCTCCCTATTTCTTCGTCCTGTATGTTTTTGTATGATTAAGGCTCACGCCGAAACGTCACAACTTTGTAATCGTTAAGTAATAAAGCTGCTCCTACTTTTTTCCAATTTTATACATTCTAGTATCACAGCTTTACTGCAGTGTTTAGTGTATAGTTGTATACTTATACACCAATTATTGTGTTACCAAGGAATATTATGCCCACTAAACTGGATTCTCTTAACAATGTCCTCTTTAGAGGTTCACATGGTCGACCTCTTTTTCTTCAGCCTGTTGTGCTCCACTTGATAGCTTGTTTTGGTATTCTCTGATTGTTTCTTTTCATCACATGGCCTACATATGTCATCTTCTTTTTTTTGATCATCTATGAGACAGGTTGTTGTTTGCTCTTCTATCTTATCTCTGCATTGTTCTTGAATTTGTTCCACTTTATTTATACCAAGTATTTTCCTTGGGCATTTGTTTTCAAAAGAGTCTAATTTCTTGTCTATTTCTTTAGCTGATTTCCAGCTTTCCCATACATAAATGAGGGTGGATATCACATTTGAATTGAATAATCTTAACATGGTTTTTGTGCTTATAACTTTTGAATACCATGTGTTCTCAAGATTTTTGAAGGACAATGCTGCTTTTGCAATTCTAATTCTAACTTCCTTCCTGGTGTCACCACCTGGTCTATGTAGCTGCCAAGATATGCAGATTGGTTTACTTCATCAACAACTGTTCCTTCTACATATATTTTTCCTTCTTGATTAATAAGAAGTTTCATTATTTTTTTTTTGTCTTTGTTAATTTCAAGACCTATTTTGCTAGCCAGTGAAGACAGGCTGGCTATCTGTTTTTTCCTGTATCGATTTCACATTGTCACTGATAAGAGTTATGTCATCTGCAAAATCAAGATCTTCTATATGGGTCCTCCCATGTACCCAATCAATACCGGTTTTACTTGTACAGCATCTTTTCATTATAAAGTCTATGGCAATTCCAAAGACCAATGGAGATAATGTACATCCATGTTTCACGCTTGTTTCAGTGAAACCATTTGCTCATTCCTTCTTCTGTCTTGACTGCACAAACATATCCGTTGTAGAGGTCCTTAATGATGTTGACAATTTTAGATGTTATTCCATATAGACTTAAAATTCTCCACAATGAATCTCTGTGTATGCTATCAAATGCCTTTTTAAAGTCTTTGAAGTTCAGTATTAATGGTTTTTGCTTTATATGTTCTTCAAGTATTATTCTTAGAGAAAAGATCTGAAATAAACAAATCTTATTAAACATTCTTTGTAGTTTTCTCATGTTATTAATAGCTTTTAACATTTCGGGTGTTATTTCATCTTCTCCTGCAGCTTTGTTGCTAGCCATTAAATTCACTGCTGTTTCAATTTCATGCAATGTAATTTCGTCTAGATTGGCATTTAGTTTGAGATTGGTAAGTCAGTTCCAAGGTTTATCAATTCTTTTGGGTGCGGTCGATTAAGTGTTTCTTGTAAGTGTTCAGTCCATCTTTGCTTTTGGTCTTTACCTGATGTTAATAGGGTTCCAGTTTTGCTAAGGATTGGTCTTTCTTTAGATGTAATAGTACCTGTTAGCCTCTTTTGTATGTTATATAAAGTTTTGCTGTCTCCTGTTTTTGCTGCTTTCTCTGCCTCTTTCACCATATTGTCTATGTATTCTCTTTTACCCCTTCTAGCTGAATTTTTTACTTTATTGTCTATTTCTTTTGTATGTTGCTTTCGCCAGATCTTTTTCAAGATCTGTCCTTACATTCAACATGGCTATTTTGGCTGCTCGTCTTTCATGTATGTACTTCCATGTGTTTTCTGGTATCCATGCTTCCCTATTTGGTTTTTTCAGTCCAGCATTTGCTTTTGCTGCTGTGATTATGGCTGTGCTGTAAGAATTCCATACTTCATCTATACTTATCTCCTCCACTTCACTGAGTGTTGTGGAATGTTTGACAAGTTCCTGATTGAAATTACTGTTAATATTTTCTTCTTGTAGGCTGTGGCTGTTTATATTTCTGTGTATTGATTTCTTGTGTTGGCTTTTCAGATTTAGTTTTATTTCTTTGGAAACTTGCAAAGAAATCTTTTACTGGGTAAACAGAAATATCATTTCACATTTTATTGGGTAAACAGAAATATCATTTCACATTTTAAAAATCCATAAAACTTCCTACTAGTCCCACAAAAGCCACTTCATTCCTTGTTCAAATGAGAACAAATAAAACTCATACAGAACCAAGCACTCATTTCATATACAAGTAACAGGGCCTACATATTTCTTTTAAAAGCTTTTATGTATATAACTTGGGATCTGAGCTCTTCTAGTCTTAACATAAAACATTAAGTCCACTGCCTGTCTTCCATTACTGGGGGGAGAGGAAACAAAAACAAGGTCATGTCAATCTCTCAGACTGCTCTTTGGAAAACTCTCTTAACTATAAACTGCACTTGTGGCATGGTTCCACAGTTTGTGTTTTTGTTTAATCTGTGTCATTTTTGTATACGTGAAGCCTGACTCCATTGAGAGAAGTGTTACTTATACATAATGAATGGTCATTGAAACTTTAAGACTAACTCTGAATTTCTGAGTGCCAGTATAAATCTATAGAAAATGTGTTGTTGCAGTCAGATCAAGAATTCTGACATTGATGACTGGTAGTTTAGGAATAAAATAGTAATAAGAAAGTAAATAAACTACCATAGAAAGGTAAATAAACTAGCAATAAGAAGATAAATAAACCAGTTTTAGAAAGTAAATAAACTAGTAATGGGAAAGTAGATAAACTAGTAATGGGAAAGTAAATAAACTAGTAATGGGAAAGTAAATAAACTAGTAATGGGAAAGTAGATAAACTAGCATAGAAAGGTAAATAAACTAGTAATGGGAAAGTAAATAAACTAGTAATGGGAAAGTAAATAAACTAGTGATGGGAAAGTAAATAAACTAGCATAGAAAGGTAAATAAACTAGCAATAAGAATATAAATAAACCAGTTTTAGAAAGTAAATAAACTAGTAATGGGAAAGTAAATAAACTAGTAATGGGAAAGTAAATAAACTAGTGATGGGAAAGTAAATAAACTAGCATAGAAAGGTAAATAAACTAGCAATAAGAATATAAATAAACCAGTTTTAGAAAGTAAATAAACTAGTAATGGGAAAGTAAATAAACTAGTAATGGGAAAGTAAATAAACCAGTAATGGGAAAGTAAATAAACCAGTAATGAGAAAGTAAATAAACTAGTAATGAGAAAGTAAATAAACTAGTAATGAGAAAGTAAAATAAACTACTTATAGGAAGGTTAATAAACTACTAATAGGAAGGTAAATAAACTAGTAAAACTGTATATTTGCATTACAGGTTAAATAGGCAATTAAATTAGATTACTGTAAACAGATTTCAGCATATTATCATTACCAGTCCTTGTTATATCTCAAGACACTTAAGTAAAGGCGAAAACACTGAACTCTTGTTGTGACTGTATGCTTCATCCCATATTTCATGCCCTTTTTAAATCTTTATTTGAAAGATCTGTCTCCATCTGCCTCTGGGTATGTCCTTGTTTTCTTTCTCCTAGTAGAGTTCAATGTATTTTCTTTCTCCTAATGGAGTCCAATGTATTTTCTTTCTCCTAGTGGAGTCCAATGTATTTTCTTTCTCCTAGTGGAGTCCAATGTATTTTCTTTCTCCCAGTGGAGTCCAATGTATTTTCTTTCTCCCTGTGGAGTCCAATGTATTTTCTTTCTCCTAGTGGAGTTCAATGTATTTTCCTTCTCTTAGTGGAGTCCAATGTATTTTCTTTCTCCTAATGGAGTCCAATGTATTTTCTTCTTCCCTGTGGAGTCCAGTCTATTTTTTTTTGGCTTAGTTTTCCATTCAGTTTTATGTACAATGCCAGTTCATCTCCACCTCATTTTAAACAGACATTACCATAACATTACCATAACTATGGAAAGGTGATCATTTCTATGCCAGCTGTTGCTTTTTTTTTTCTAAATTTCCTACATCTAACTTATCCCTAGACCTTAGCTCTTGTTTTTAAGTTATTCTTCATCATTTTCGTCTCTCAATTATTTGTTCATGGACTTTTATTTATGAGGTCTATTTTTTCTATTTCCTTATTGCTTCAACAAAAAAAAAAGAGAGGTAGCTTTGTTGAGCATTTACTATTCTACTTCCTGCTTTGGTTCACAGCTGGTGTGAATTTATACTCAGCCAAGTAATGGAGAAATTCAAATATTTACTATTTGCATTCGGGCACTTGGAATCTCTCTCTCTCTCTCTCTCTCTCTCTCTCTCTCTCTCTCTCTCTCTCCAAACCTTAAGTGCCCAGGGCAAGGGTTTTCCACAAATGCCTGTCCTCTGCCTTTTTTTCTGCTCTTGCCCAGGTGAACCCTCTATTGAGCAACATCCTTTCTGTTGTTCTTCTCCGTGTCTCTTTTGGTCTACCCTTACTTCTGTTCCCCTGTGGTGTCCATCTTAGTGCTACTTTTTGTAGTGAGTCAACTCACTACTCAGAATATCAGTTACTTATCAGTACTTCCTCTGATGATCTGAAGGAGTTGTGTTGTTGTTCCGCTCTCTACGGCAGAGAGTTTCCTGCATATGCATACTTATGTTTCACCAAATACTAGAAACTTAGTATCTGACATCTCTAGTTTTTAATTCATAAATTTGTAATGCACAATTCCCTTGCTATCACAAAAAATGATCACTATGCTCTTGACTTTGCTTTTTTTGGCTGTCTGGTCATTTCTGGTCATGGTGATCCTGGATTTTTCCACTGAGACAATTGCTGCTTTGTCCTCAGGGCATAACCATAAGCCCAGCTCTTGTGGCTCTGAAGAAGAAGGTTTCATCCTCTGAGATGAATTCCAGTTGTTGAAGTTCAGTGCAGACACCAACACACTGCTGCAACTGACAGCCATGCCGATCCCTGGCACAAAACTGGCAGCGATGTGGCTTAAGTGTTCTTCAGTGAGAATCTTCTGACTTGTCCCAGAGTCATTTCCCAACTCCTCACAAAACTCTCACTTGGCCACGCATCATCAACTCTTACAGATGAACTGTAGGATTTCTGCAACATTTTGAGAAACTGTGCATGTGAAAGGCCTCCCCGTATGGTTATCATCAACTAGTGTCCAACCAGCCTTGAATAACACATGCTACATAAAGACCTATGTTGGACCAAGAGATTGCTCAAAAAAACACTTGCTGGATTTGTGCCAGGGTCTCTGATGCACATTGCTCAAGATGTGCACAAAATCTCAAGCAAACTCACTGCTCCCTTTTTATACCCTTCATGAAAATTGGCACATGACAAGAGTATGGTGTCAAACAAATGAATGTTACTACTTGGTACATAAGCTTAGCTTTGGGCCACACAGGACATTGATTCACACATCTTGTCAGTACTACCACCAGACACTGTATAATGCCACTGCAACAGGTTCAGGCATTGCTAGTTCAGTCCAAAACATTTCCTGTCGCACCTTGAATGCTCCAGTTTTCTGTACACATACATATATATATATATATATATATATACATAACATACTGATTTTTTTTATATTTCATGTTCTTGTTTGAACAGCAAACTATAAAGCATGATATATTACACTACAGACATTTATACTGGACACATTTTGAAGTTTTCTTCACAAAACTAAAAAATGTTATTACATGTATCTGTAGTGGCTGCATTGTAGAAAGAATGGAAGAAAACAGACAAATGAAAATGATGTATGTACAAGAGATGAAGGAAACAAGACCAAGAGTTAGACCAAGATAGAGGTGGAAAGAAAATATAGAAGAGTATATAAAGGAAATTGGTGTCACCACCTGCAGAGAGAAGATTAGGAATAGAGAGGAATGGAGATGAACTTTATCTGCAGCAATGAGGCTTAATGGCTTGGAAAGCAGAAGAGGAAGAAGAAGAAGAAGTAGTGGCCGCAATATTTTGGTAAAGCTTCTACTTCATAAAATTGTATTGTTGCTTGCCAGAATGGCTGTTCATGTACACTGCACACTTTTCTTTTTGGATGGCGGTATCCACTCTGTAGTTCTGACTGAAAAAGTAGTTTTATTAAGAGAAGCTCAGGTCAGAGTAAGCTGTAACTTCCTACGCTCAGTTTCAGATATTTGTGGAGCACAAGGCAAATGCAAAATTTCTCCATATACATATATATTA
This sequence comes from Achatina immaculata, assembly GCA_009760885.1. Lineage (NCBI taxonomy): Eukaryota > Metazoa > Mollusca > Gastropoda > Stylommatophora > Achatinidae > Lissachatina > Lissachatina immaculata. The sequence goes on from CM019716.1 coordinate 12,952,629, forward strand.
CATTCCAGCTTTTCCTTTTACCTTTACAATATTTCTACAATTACTCTCTTGGCTTCCTTTGATAATGTGGGGTGTAATGTAATGGACAACAGTTTAAGGTCTTACCTCAGTCCTCTCTGTGGGCTAACATGTTCATCTGGTGCTTCTAAAATTACTTGACTCTGAAAAAGAATTTAAAAGTGATCTAATGTTATGTCATCCTTATAACTTCAAACTTTGTCAACATCTGTTTGATATGGACTATATGCCTCCCTAAGCATAGTCTAAAGCAGTTTAAAGTATGGCTTGATTGTTGTAATTTTTTTATACTGCTTTTTTATAAATTTGTTAGTTATGAATGAATGTAAGAATGCAAGTTTATGCTGTTGCACAAATCAGAGTGTAGAGTGTATGGACATGAGATAAATTTATTATTTATTTATGTAATCATTTAATTGTGTCTTCATGATTATTATGCTCACTAACAAGTGCTGAATGACTGTGACTGAGTGAATGCTGTATGATGAAGGGCAGAATGTTAGATGGGTCTGCGTGCCCAATTCTTAACCCTTTGAAAATAAAGTATGTTCGTTCGTTCGTTCTTTCACCGAGCTCATCTTACAAGACTAAAACTGGGTTCCAAGGATATTTGTAAGTTATTTTTGTTCTTCCATTAGTATGGTGGACTGGGAGAAGTAGTAAAGGACAGAGACACACAGTAAGCAACTCTGCATAGGGATGCAATGCATTCAAGGACAGGAAAGCCAAAAGTGAAGGCAAAAAATTGTAAGTACATGGAATTGGACCTTACAACCTTAACATTGTTTTTTTTTTGTTACTGTGGTTGATAACAGAGATATAATACTGATAGAATCAGTCGAGTGAGAAACTGTTCAGCAAGATTATATCGTTGTTCTATCTCTGTGAGACTGTATTACAATATACTGTCATTCTGTCTATCTTCCTCTATTAGACTGTATTAAATTGTTGTTCTATCTCTGTGAGACTGTATTATATTGTTGTTCTATCTTCACAAGATTGTGATCAGGATGTTCTTTGTAGCCAGTGCAGTTAAGGTGTTGAAACACAGCATCATGCTGAATAAGGAGTAGGTTATTGTGGCTATTTTTTGCAGTCCCAGAGCACAGCTAAAAACCAGGGAAGTGCAACACTTCTTTAGTAGACTCCACCACAATAGGGACCACTGTCAGGCCGAGCCTGGGAGTACTAATAGAGAGGTAGAACAGTGTTTTTGTCACTATAGTTTACCAACCTTAATGCCAGTAGCCTGACATAGGTCAATGATCACTATCTTTGACTAAGTCATCAGTCAGTCAGTCAGTTAGTCATTTGCATGTCCCTTGCAGAACTTTGCCTAACAGCTCTCCTGTAGGCCTATCAGTTGTAAGCAAGATGCCATGCTGCTGATGCATCCATTCACAGATCATCAATGATGTCTTGCAGCCATCTTTGCCTTGGTCTTCCTCTCTTTCTTTTTCCCAATATGTACCCTTCCAAGACTGTCTTCTCTAAAATCTCACGACATTCAAAATGTCCAAAATATTTAAGCTTTCTCTGTTTAATCTTCTTTACTAGCCAACCTTCTTCAATATTAAGTTCTTGTAGTGTGGATATATTTGTTCTTTTTTGTGTCCATGATATTTGAAGAACTGAGTCATCACTCCCAGCAACTTTCACAAGAGTTAACATCTGCCAAGTTCAAAAAAGTCTTAAAAGGTGAAATGGACTATTATTGCCATGCTCATCTTACAACAATTTTCCTGTATATTCATCATTTCTCAGTCTGCTGTATGTGCTCCTGCTCCCTCTGCCATTAATCATTACTTCTGACAAGCTGCCTATTGTTCAGTTTCTATTTTTGTACAAAGAGCATACTTCCCTTACAGACATCAGCCTGCCCTACTCTCTATACATTGCCTTCCTAGAAACAGATGCACAATATGAGATGCTAAAATTTTCATTTCTAAAAATATATAAATTTGAGGTGTATTACTGGTTAAAAAAAATCTTTTGATAGTAGTAGGAAAGATCATGGACACAAAAAAGAACAAATATATTCATACTACAAGAACTTAAAAGTGAAGAAGGTTGGTTAGTAAAGAAGATTAATACTTTAGTATTTCAGACATAATAAACGTTATAAGAGTTTGGAGAAGACAGTCTTAGAAGGCTACATAATGGAAAAAAAGAAACAGAGGAAGACCAAGGCGAAGATGGCAACATGACATTGTTGATGATTTACAAAAGGATGCATCACCAGCAGGGCATCTTGCTTATAGTTAAGAGGCCTTCAATAGAGCTGAAGGAGGCAAAGTTCCCCTAGGAACATGCTAATGAGTGAATGAATGAATGAAAGTGAAGATCACTACTATCTTCAAGCTGATGCAGCCATGTCTTCCATTCATTTGTGAAATAGTTCTTTTTTTCCATTTTCTATTGTTTGCTAATTCAATTTATCCTTTTCAAACAGCTTTTGATGCTTTATGATTGTATCACTCTTTCCTTTAAAATTATGAAAATAATTGTAAATTACCTATTGTCCGCTGATATTTTATTTCAAAATTAATTCTAATTCTCAAGTACTAATTATTCTGTTTTATTTCTCTTTGTTTTTTTTTAACCATGGGCCAAAGAGCATTTTAAAAATGTCTTAATATTATTTACACGCGCTGAGCAATGTCAGTACAACAACAAAAAAAGAAACATGAAACAACACTAAGTATGTCTCAGCTCACCTGGAACACCTTACTCTGAATACCAGTACATGAGTTGCTATTACTGAACCATCCTGTTGGCGTTCCGCGGCGCGCGCTGACAGGAGGGGTTTTCAAACTGTAATCCATGACCACATTTCTTGCGGTCCTTAGCTGCATATTTTTGTTCCAGTTCAGCATTTTGTTTATCAAAGTGTGATCTGAGGGCGTGATGCAGAGGCTAAGAGATCCACTAATCTGACGCACGGTCGATGTTGCTGACTTGTGTCTTGGTGACCTGGTGTTATAAGGGTCGCGAGTGCCGCCCAGTGACGTAAATGATAACTCTGGTCTTTCGGTCATGATTAAATGAATGAAACTCTCCGAGTGATCAAAATCTGAAATTAAACATTTTCTTTTTTTTTAAATTAACTGCCGCGGGACAGTACAGGAAAATCGTAGGCAGCGTCAAGCTGTGAGACTACTTGTAAAAAAAATCATTCTCGTTTATTATCTGTTAAATGATTGAATTCATAACATTAAAATAGCAGGGTATTCTAACCACGATTAAAGTTTTTTTTCCTAGATAACTTTACTGTCTTTCCTAAGATCAATTACAGGACAGTCAAGTGGGGCAGAGGGTAGATGGGAAAGAAGTGGGATTTATGTGCGCTTGTTCGTGTATTAGAAGTTTTTATTTTATTTTATAAATATATAAATTTATAATATATTAAAGTTTATAATTTTACTTACAAATGCGTCAGTCACGTTCACTTATGTACTTCTCTACAGACTGAATTTTATTCAGAATAGTAACATTTCCACTATGATAACTGTTTCAAAATTCCAGGTATTTATGAACATCATTATCATCATCATCATCAGGTGCCGTGCCGACTGGCGTTGGCTATTATGCTTCTCCAGAGTACCCGATCCTTCATGCAGGCCATCAGTTCAGTTGGTGATCTCCTCTCACACCATCTCGTCAGACTGTCCAGTATCATTTCTCTTGGTCTTCCTCTTGATCTTCTTCTATTTTTCCTGTTGTTATACTATTTTCAATGCCCCCTCTTCTCACTGCATGTCCTATGAAAGTACATTGTCTCTCTCTTATCTTTTTGACAAGGTTTTTTGTCTCTCCAGCTCTTCTCATACATTCTTCATTAGTTATTTTTGCTGTCTAGGGGATTCGCAACATTCTTCTAATAAACCACATTTCTGCTGCTTCCAATGATTTTTGTGCAGACTTGCCTATTGTCCATAATTCACTTCCATATAACAAGATAGGTTCAATATAGCATTTTAGGACTCGTTTTCTAACATTCATGGATAAACATGCAGCGATCAAAATTAGAATACGGGATAATAAATGACATGTGTTAGGGTGGACATCCAGGCGTCTCGACCGAAGTAATACAATCCTTGTGACAAATATTTAAATACGTTATACGTCCAGTATAATATGGGACAACTAGTGATTTTACTGTAGACGACAGTTTTTGGAGGGTGGATATTAGACTTGTGCTGACCACGAATGGCAGGTATATGAAAAGCCCTGTGATTCATAGACTTCCAACCTGGAATGTGTGGACGCTCGACGCTGGTTTCTGATCGATTATTTAAAAATTTCCACATTCCTGTCGCCCAGTGTTTGCCATCTAATCTCCTCCTCGCTCAAAGACATAGAGTTATAGCCCAAGCGCTCTACCGAATTCATTCATAACCAAAATCACACTATAATATGTTTGTGCGCTCTGCTAGAAACGAGATAATGAAATTCGAGATAAATGTAAGCCATGTCTGTAGATTAATAAATGTGGCTCCAAAAAAAAAATGCGCCATAGATTTCTGAGTTGGGTTATAAAATAAAACAAAGAAATGCACTTATTGTGTATAATTTCACTTATTTATTACATTAACGGAAGGGGCAAATGTTTTTCTTTTTAAATTAAACATCATGGCGGCTGGTAGCACGTGACCTGTCTCATATCTGTGCCCTAGAAACTTCCATGATCGCCTCGACCTATGGGCCACTTTGAACAAAGTGGGCTCCAATCATTTTTCATGTCGTGGACCCGGAAGCCAATAATAATTTGCCGTTGATCCTTTACACTTTACTGCCACCTGAGATTTAAACCCAAATCCTTCTGAGCATTAGAATTTGAACAAGTTTTGGTTTTCACCATTATGATTCAAAGAATTGTGGATTGTCATGATTGTTATTTGGAATGTACAGTGTTAGTGTCCCCTTGCCTTCCACAGGTTTGTTTATGGTTTACTCCACTAGCCTTTGACTCCGGCTAGAGCCCATCCCACGTGGCAGCAGGAGGTTTGAAATCAGTTTTCCTTCTCCTAAATGAACTGCCAACCAAGACTAATGAGCCTCATCTACCAGAAGCGTCTGGTTTTCATGCGCCAGACAATTGCCTTTCACCTTCTCTTGTCAGTTACAGTTCCGCCACGAGAAGCTGGACTTGGACTGTCAGGGGCTATTCGAGACGCACGCCTTGGAGACATTTAATTGAAGTGGAGAGCGTATTCTGCACCCTACCTCCGGCTATTACCGTCGAGAACAATCATGACAATCCACAATTCTTTGAATCATAACGACGTTAATGGGGGTTCCCGTGGAACTACCTCGTCTGGTGGGGGCAATCACGTGCGACAGGTGATATCAGATCGTCATCGAACGAAAACTGTACACAAAGAAATCATAAGCAACACCACAGAAATTGCAACATAGAACATTAAAACATTAACAGAACTTGGAAAACTGGAAAACATCGAATAGGAAATGAAAAGAATGGAAATTAACATCCTTGGTTTATGTGAAATGAGATAGATTGGAGCAGGAAGCAGAGATCATAAAGACTTCAAATTAATATATTCCGGGGGAAACCAGCATAGAAATGGAGTTGGCATAATATTGGATAAGAAGACAGCAAGAACTGTGAAATGTTTCTGGCGCGTATTGGACAGAGTGGTTACACCCAATAGACACAGATCTCATCCAAGTATACACACCAACTTCAGAAAGCTCCGATGATGAAATAAAAGAATTTTACAACAATCTGGACATGGCAATGAAATAGTGCAAACCATGGGAAGTAAACTTTGTGCTAGGGGATTTAAACGCGAAAATAGAGACTGAACAAGACAATGAAGCTACTGGCAAGTACGGACTAGGAATCAGAAACAACAGATGAGAAATGTTGATTGAGTGGGCAGAAAAGAATAAAATGATAATAGGAAATACTTGGTTTAAACAACACCCTAGGCGACTATGAACATGGAAAAGCCCAAATAATAACATACGTAACCAGATAGATTATATTATGATCAATAGAAGATTCAGGAACTCATTAATATCCGTGAAAACAAGACCAAGCCCAGACTGCAACAGTGACCACATCCTAGTCGTAGGAAAAGTGAGAATCAGGCTAAAGGTAGCAGCTAAAAACAAAGAAGTAGATAGAGAGCTGTTATGGAAAGATAAAGCAATACAGTAATAATATAGAACCATAGTACATAATAGATATAATGTTATTGAGAAGATTGAAACGATTGATGAAACTGGAATATGCTTAAAGACTCTATTCAGCAGACATCTGTCTAAATCCTACCTCCAAATAAAAGACACGCTAAACAGGTGTGGGTGACAGAAGAAATTTTGCAACTAATGGAACAGAGAAGAAGTCTTAAGGAAGATAAAGATGAATATGACAAAATAAAGAAAGAAATAAGACACAAATGCAATAAAGCTAAGGAAGAGTGACAAAATAAGAAATGTGGTGAAATAGAGACACACCATCATGGAAACACAAGAGATATGTTCAAACAAATAAAGGAGTTAACAAACAAAGAGGCATACCACAAGACTGGTTGCCTGAAGTACAATAAGTACAGTAATGGACAGAGAAGAAATGATGGCAAGATAGAGCAAATACATTAGAGAACTCTTTGAGGACAATAGAAGCGAAATAGATATGCGAAATAATAATGAAGGGCTTCACATATTAAAAGCAGACGTGGAAGAAGCCATCAAACACATGAAGAACAACAAAGGACCAGGACCAGATAAAATCACCAAGGAAGAATTGGAAGCATTAGGACAGCTTGGCATCGAAATAATTACCAGATTGCTGAATGACATCTATAATGGTAACTATGTCCCATCAGACCTTTTGCAACCAATTTTCAGCCCTTCTAAAGAAACACGATGCAGTTGGATGTGAAGACCATCGAACCATTAGTCTTGTGAACCATGTTACCAAAATCCTGCTTCATATTGTCATGAGAAGAGTCAGGAGCAAAGTAAAACTAGAAATTGCTGAAGAACAGTGTGGCTTCGTCGAAGGAAAAGGTATAACTAATGCCGTATATATATATATATATATATATATATATATATATATATATATAATGTGAACAGTGATGTAGAGATCAGTAAAAGTAAAGACGGACCTATATTTATGCTTCATAGACTACTGTAAAGCATTCGATAAAGTGAGACACACAGAAATTATAAGTATACTCGAAGACATCAACATATATGGGAAAGATCTGAAACTCATCAAAAACTTATACTGGCACCAATCAGCAGCAATGGAGTTGAGAACCAAATAAGAGCATTCCAAGGCATAAAGTTGGTAGTGAGACAAGGATATGTTCTATCTTCTGACCTCTTCTACTTGTACAGCGAAGAAGTCTTAAGGAAGATAAAGATGAATATGACAAAATAAAGAAAGAAATAAGACACAAATGCAATAAAGCTAAGGAAGAGTGACAAAATAAGAAATGTGGTGAAATAGAGACACACCATCATGGAAACACAAGAGATATGTTCAAACAAATAAAGGAGTTAACAAACAAAGAGGCATACCACAAGACTGGTTGCCTGAAGTACAATAAGTACAGTAATGGACAGAGAAGAAATGATGGCAAGATAGAGCAAATACATTAGAGAACTCTTTGAGGACAATAGAAGCGAAATAGATATGCGAAATAATAATGAAGGGCTTCACATATTAAAAGCAGACGTGGAAGAAGCCATCAAACACATGAAGAACAACAAAGGACCAGGACCAGATAAAATCACCAAGGAAGAATTGGAAGCATTAGGACAGCTTGGCATCGAAATAATTACCAGATTGCTGAATGACATCTATAATGGTAACTATGTCCCATCAGACCTTTTGCAACTAATTTTCAGCCCTACTAAAGAAACACGATGCAGTTGGATGTGAAGACCATCGAACCATTAGTCTTGTGAACCATGTTACCAAAATCCTGCTTCATATTGTCATGAGAAGAGTCAGGAGCAAAGTAAAACTAGAAATTGCTGAAGAACAGTGTGGCTTCGTCGAAGGAAAAGGTATAACTAATGCCGTATATATATATATATATATATATATATATATATATATATATATAATGTGAACAGTGATGTAGAGATCAGTAAAAGTAAAGACGGACCTATATTTATGCTTCATAGACTACTGTAAAGCATTCGATAAAGTGAGACACACAGAAATTATAAGTATACTCGAAGACATCAACATATATGGGAAAGATCTGAAACTCATCAAAAACTTATACTGGCACCAATCAGCAGCAATGGAGTTGAGAACCAAATAAGAGCATTCCAAGGCATAAAGTTGGTAGTGAGACAAGGATATGTTCTATCTTCTGACCTCTTCTACTTGTACAGCGAAAACATAATGAGAAATATAGAAAACATGCCAGGAATATCATTTGGCGGGTACAACCTTAACAACAAGATATGCAGAAGACACAGCTCTGATTGCTAAAAGTGAAAGGGAGCTACAGGCTCTTCTGGACATCGTGGTTCGTGAAAGTAAAAATAAAGGTCTCAGCCTGAACAAAAGGAAAACTGAAGAGATGGTCATCTCAAAGAAAAGAATACCACCAAAATGTAGCATTACCATCGATGACACAAATCTGAAACAAGTTGATAGATTCAAGTACTTAGGAACGATTATAACAACTGATGGGAAATGTTACAATGAAATAAAAAGCAGACGTGCTCAGGCCAAGTCAGCATTCCAGAATATGAGACACATCTTGTACAACAGATCCATATCAATGGAAACAAGATTCCGAGTACTTAAATGTTACAACGAGCCAATTTCTGGTTTATAGGTGTGAAGCATGAACTATGAATAGGGGTACAGCGAGAAATGGAGGCCATAGAAATGTGGTTTATAAGAAGGATGTTGAAGGTACCATGGATAGCCAAGAAAACCAATGAAGAAGTGTTTAAAAGAGGCTGGAGTTAAAAAGCAAATTATAACAAAGATCAGAGGCAGACAAGCCAGATATATATGACATTTCCCGAGAAGAGGAAAACTGGAACACACTGTGACAATTGGAAAATTTGAGGGAAGAAAAGACAGAGGAAGACAGAGAGAGAAGTTACTGGATGGGCTGTCAATGTGGCTAGGAAGAAAGTCACAGGCAGATCTCATAATCAAAGCAAGACATGGAATTGTGGAGAGAAATGATCGCCTACGTCACGCGGCATGGCACTTAGATTAGATTTGGTTTTCGACTGCTTACGATGTAAGCATATTTTTAAACCACTGTTTCCCAACCTTTTCTGGATCATGCCCCACCTCAATGCCTCAAAAATGTTGATGGCCCATTCTCCACCCCCCACCCCCGCCAAAAGCATAACACTAAATCAAATTCTGAAAAAGTATAATATAAGTGCCCCCTGTGGGGTGCACGTCCTGTGTTGGGAAACATTTTTTTTTAAAAACCTATGGATCAATGGGCTACAATTGGTTCATACCAATGCTCACTAATATCAACATTCACTCATGTATTATCATTCACCCATTTCTTCTTGTACCCTCACTATATATATTGTCATAATGTTTGGAGGGTATACATTCTAAAATATTTAGAATCACTCATCATAGTTTTGATACCTGTTAATTTTATAAAATTAAGCTTCGGATAATGACGATTTTCACCACCAACTTTATCCGTTTCGTAGTGTGGATATTCATGCTTATGATAGAATATTTAGACCAATCCAGATTTGTACTCCATTTTTGTTTATTTAGTCAAACGTTCAGCTACTGAACTAGTCGTCGCCAGCATTGTTGTTGTTGTTGTTGTTGCTTTTTCCTGTATAAAGCTCCAGCTGCAGATAGTACTGATAACGTAGTTTTGCTTCTTGTTTTCTCTTGTACTGTCTCCCTGTAACTGCAAGCTGGTGTTCTTTGCAGTCGATGCTGAAGAAGAACAGCATCGTATCGGCGTGGGAGCGAGCTATGGCAGCTACTTTTTCAGTATCTGGATACAGTTAGAAAACAGGGGGTGTGCAGTGCTTCTTTACCAGACTCCACCACCATGATCCGATAGCCAGGCTATGCCTGTTACTGGGGGTACCAACGGAGAGGTGGGACAGGGTCTTGGTCAATTATGGTTCGCTAACCCTGACGCTAGCATATCAGCTATAGGTCGCTGATTGCCTAATCGAACCCCCGTAGTTTTGCTTATCTTGAAATACTAACTCTTGCACTTCACCTTTCCTTGGTGCTACTTGGGAGGTAAGTTTCTGTGAGATTTTATTGTCTGCCTAATAGAAAAGTAGATTAAAAGATTCTTGGAGAAACGTAGAAGAAGAAATACAAGGCGGGGATAAAACGAAAAAAGAAGAAAAAAAAACTGTTCAGAAAGTTCAGAATTAATGTTCTAGTGATACTGGAAAGTCGATGCTAAGAAATGGCGGTGTCATGTTGTTTTGCACTTTTGGCTGATAATTATTATTGAATAATAAAACTGTGACATTTGAAAGTCAGTATTGCGCCTTTATAAGATCTGCTAGCTGGTCTAAAGAATATAAGCAAGAAGTATCTTCATCTAATTAACGAAATAAAGATCACAAACCCGAATAAATGTCACAAAACGCTGCTATTCCTTCATTCGTTGTGTCAAAAAGCGTAGTCACTTTTTCAAAAACTGTCTGAACAAGTTTTCAGTGCACTTTATCAAATCTACTTGATTGTCAAACTGCCAGTAATCACTCTTCTGCGCACTCGTGGTCCATATTTGCATAACACTTCGGACGTTTTATATGAGACGTGTAAGGTAGGTTCTGTTTATTGGAGCTGTCCTGATAAGTTCTCTGCAGCTACAATCTGATCTACGCTAGCTAAGCTAAAAAACAACTGCGTCCTTAACGGGTTTTTTTGTTCATAATTATGTGATCGGAAACAAATACTCGTTAGCCATTCCATTGTGAATGTGGGGTACTTAGTAATAAATTCAGCCATTCCATTGTGAATGTGGGGTACTTAGTAATAAATTCAGCCATTCCATTGTGAATGTGGGGTACTTAGTAATAAATTCATTTACCGTACTGGTAGCTAACGGTTATTACACTTCTCCATATCGTACAGTCCTGGATATTTCCATTGAATTACCTTTTATTCCCCTTGCCACACTTTCAAATATTATTTTCTCTGTCTTTCTTCTTTTATCCTTGAGTTTTCCAGTGATTTTTTGGTTCTCTAATACGTATCTTCTCTTTACATGTTTAAAAGAATTTGAATTCCCTTTTCTCTTTATGGGTTTAACTGGTCTTAGTTGTTCTGCAACTTCTCTTAGAATTTGTTAGTTGTGAGAACATATACATAATCATGTTATACTTAAGACGTGATTACAACTAATCTGCCAATGCTGTGCCCAAGAAAACATCTACCAATGCTATAACCAATAGACACAAGACTAACTATGCTATGACTGATAATGCTATAACCAATAGACACAAGACTAACTATGCTATGGCAGATAAACATATATCGACGCATGATGTAACTAACAGACACGGACCTATCATGTAACCAGCAAGCACATATATATCCATGATGTAACCAGTAAGCACATACCTATCTGTGATGTAACCAGTAAGCACATACCTATCTATGCTGTAACCAACAAACACATACCTATCTATGATGTAACCAACAAATACACACTTGTCTGTGCTGTAACCAACAAACACATACCTATCTATGATGTAACCAACAAACACATACCTATCTATGATGTAACCAACAAACACATACCTATCTATGATGTAACCAACAAACACATACCTATCTATGATGTAACCAACAAACACATACCTATCTATGATGTAACCAACAAACACATACCTATCTATGATGTAACCAACATACACATACCTATCTATAATATGTCCCAACAAACATACACCTACCTACCTATACCGCGACCAATAAAGCACACACCAAGACAAACCCGCCAACGTTTCTCGCGACTACACAGAAAAGAATGCCCTCTCTGACAGGGTTCTACTAGTCCACGACACGCTGTCCCTAAACATGACGTAACGTGCACATTTTATGTTCTAGCCCGGACTTTTTAGCAAACAAAGAAAAAAAGCGTGAGAATGATCACTCAAGGGCATTCTGACACATGGTTTTATTTTGGGGGAGGGGAGAGGCGAACACACAGACAAATAGGTAGACAGCAACAAACAAACAATAGACAGGCCGACTGACTGACTGAGTGAGTGATTGACTGAACGTTATTTGCAAATGACGAAGAATTGGGCACGCATACTAGTCTGCTATGAATCTTGAACCATCAGCCTATGAACTTTTATCATACAACTTTCTCTCTATTTCAGACAGTATGCATCAGACAGTACAAATTTGCTGTTCATATAACAAACATGATTTAAACTGAAACAGCAAAAGTGATATAGCAAAGAAGACATGACAAATCTGTTACGTTTCAACTTTAGCTCATACCCGAAACTAAGACTAACCCTGTAAGAAAAAAACGTAAAGAGAAATTTTGCTCAGGGAATGAATAATAAATCTCTCGGCTTACATACACATTAGATGAAAAAAAAACCAGAGAAAGTTGCTAATCTAGTACAGCTTGCTTCAAGATCTACAGAAAATAACCACTGATTGTGTAGACACATACCACAACTTCAATTTGTTCTACTGGCTTTTCTTGTAATAAAATCTTCATCTTCGGCATACCTAAGAATCAATAATAGGGACCCTTACACAGCTCTTATCGCCTTTCTATTTTATTCCCTCTTTGTGAAAGCGAGGCCTATTCATTCGATGTACCCATATTGCGTTAGTCCATGGTTATTTACGAGGGGCGTTCAGAAAGTAATGCACAACATCGTTTTTTTTTTTTGTTTACATGGAGCTTGTTAGCAACTTGCGGTATAAGCAGCGAATTGTGACAGAATTTCTCGTTGCAGAGAAGGAAACTGTCGTGAACATTCACAAACGTCTATGTGATGTGTATGGAAGTTCTGCAGTCGACAAGAGTACAGTCAGTCGCTGGTTTCAAAGAATCAAAGAATCAATAAGTGGAGATAAGGAGTTGCATGATCGGCCGCGCTGTGGACGTCCTGCCACAGCCACCAATGCAGAAATGTTGAAATGCGCTGAGGGCATTATCCTTACTGATAGGCGTATCACTATTCAACAACTGGCCTTAAAGCTGTTAGTCAGCAATGGTAGTGCAAATGCAGTTGTGAAAGCTCTCGGATTTTCTAAGGTTTGCGCAAGATGGGTTCCTCGAAGTCTCACAAATGAACATCGACTGCAAAGGAAAGCAATTTCTTCTGAATTGTTGGAGCATTTCAATGCTGAGGGAGAGAACTTTTTGGCTAAGATTGTAACAAGTGACGAAACCTGGGCACATCATTTTGAACCTGAGACAAAAAGACAGTCAATGGAGTGGCATCATCCGCAATCACCATGAAGAAAGAAATTCAAGACAACTCCTTTGGCTGGAAAGGTCATGATCACTGTCTTTTGGGACACTGAAGGTGTGATTCTTGTGGATGTTTTGCCAAGAGGAGAGAATCAATTCACAAGCTCAATCAACATTTTCGCGGAGTTCGGCTGCACAAGCATCCAGCAGACCTGCTTCTTCTTCACATCAATGCGTGCCCTCACACAAGTCTGGCAACACGGGAAGCAATTACCATGGTAATTGGGTTGGACTGTACTACCCCATCCACCCTATAGTCCTGATTTGACATCCTCTGATTTCCATCTGTTTGGTCCACTTAAAGATGCACTCCAAGGGGTAAGATTTGAAAATGACGCAGGAGTGATTCATGCAGCGAAGAAATGGCTACATAATCAAGAGAAAATCTGATACGTGCTAGGAATACGTGCACTTGTTTCACACTGGCGTAAAGTCGTACAAGTTGATGGGGATTATGTTGAATAATACCGATGTTTATATGACATATCCATGTATTTTGTTATAAATTTCATGCTTTTTTAATAAACAGCTCCTGAGAAAAACGATGTGGTGCATTACTTTCTGAAAGCCCATTGTACATTCAAATTGTGTTCATTATTTTGAAATATATATTGTTTGCTAAAGACGTAATGAGTCAGGGATTGTGAATACCGCCTTTATTTCGGTGAACAAAGATCTCAGCCCCTATTAGCCTTTAAGCTAATATTTGGCACAAAGACGGAAATAATAACTTTACCTGAAGGGTAAGTATTTTTTGGCAGTGGCTGTGCCGAGTTTGAATGATGAGGGGTTCTACGAGTGTGCAGCCACTTTAAGGTAGTATAAAATGGATGCCTAAGCAGAACATCTCTCTCTCTCTCTCTTTCTCTTAACCAGTGTTGCTTTAACTAACCACTGCTTCTTTATCTGGTATTGGTTTCCCCATAGAGTGAATTATAATTCCCGATTCTGTTACAGTACATGATCATCCCCGGGAAAACACAAAAAGAGGGAAAATGAAAACAAAGTCACTTTGAAACAAAGAGAACATTTCTTTTTTGTACTAAGTCATCAGTTTTTTCTTATAGATTATTCTGGTCTAATTTCTTTGACATACTGCATTTATCTTCTTTAATTTATAATAATAATATAAAAAAAATATATTACCAAGCCCTGTTTGTACCCTAAAGCTGCTGGAGGTATGTTCTCCACAGGTGAAGGACAGGCATTTGTGGAGGACCCTTGCGGAAGCCCTATGTGCCCTGGGCACTTAAGGTTCAGAGAGAGAGAGAGAGAGATATTATCAAACACACAAATAAATATTCCTAATCAGTTTACATCCCTGAAATGGTATTTTGAAAGTGTTTTCAAATTAGCTGGTGACTGGTTTATCCAGCATGGGTATAGTCACGCAGCGGCCAGATAAGACAGAGTCTAATATACATGTTATCACACATGATAAGACAGAGCTCAATGTGTACGTTTTCATGCATGATAAGACAGAGTCTAATGTATATGTTATCATGTATGGGAATATCAATACGACAGCAGAGAAATCTGCTTAATATTTCTGCTGAACTGTCAACCATATAAATCTTGAACCACCAACCTATGAACCTTGAACAACCTGCCCTATATGATTATGGAAAGTTGATAAGATGGCTGAGCTTTTGTTATAAAAAATTCAGCCAGCTGTAAGTTCCATGCTGGATATATGAGTAGCATCTATGTAGCATGAGGTATAATGAACGAGGGAACCACCGAAAGTTGTTGATCTTAACCGCAGACATTACTCATGATCTGCAGAAGAAGACATCAGTATGGTCCTAGCTGGTTTTAGACAAGGAAGAGGATCATTCATTCATTCATTCATTTGCATGTCCCTTGCGGAACTTTGCCTCCCAAGCAGCACTCCTGGAAGAGGATCAAGAGATTATATATTCAATATAAGATTAATAATAGAGAAATGCAGATAATTTAATGTGAATCTATATTTATCCTTTATAGACTACTCATATTAGTCATGCCAGTAAAATTCTGTTAAAAATCATAATGGGTAGACTTCGTAAGAAAATAGAAGAAGAAGTCGATATGGTCCACGCTGGTTTCAGGCAAGGAAGAGGATCAAGAGATCATATATTCTATCTAAGATTAATAATAGAGAAATGCAGAGAATTTAATATGAATCTATATTTATCCTTTATAGACTACTCAAAGGCATTTGATTGTGTACAACACCAGAAACTTTGGGAAATAATGGAAAAAATGGGATTTACAACACATTTGATACAATTAACATCACTGTTGTATCTAGACCAACAAGCCGCAGTAAGAATAAATGGTGAAACAACAACTTGGTTTGACACAAAACAAGGGGTCCGTCAGGGGTGCATATTGTCACCCTACTTATTTAACTTGTATACTGAAAATATAATGAGGAATGTTAGAGAAGATGTAGACAAAGAATATTACGATGCCATAACAATTGGAGGTTATGAAATACCAGAGATTAGATATGCTGATGACACAGTGTTACTATCCACAACACAAAAAGGAATGGAAAAACTAATTATGTCAGTCCGTAAGAACAGCGAAGAGCAGAACCTCTATCTTAATGCAAAGAAAACTAAATTGATGATAACTGACAAAATAAACAAGGCAGCTGAAATATATATCAATAAGGACAAATTGGAAGAGGTGGAGAGTTTTGAATATCTTGGATCATTACTAATAATGGAGATGCAATGAGGGAAATTAAAAGTAGGACATCTATTGCTCTTCAAAAAGTAAAACAACTAAAGAAGCTGTTGAGAGGAACAGAGAGGACTACAAAAATAAGATTTTTAAGAGCATGCATCTTTCCCATTGCAACATATGCCTGTGAGACCTGTAACACTTAACAAAACAGCTGAGAAACACATAAATGTCTTTGAATGTAAATGCTACAGAAGAGTTCTTCAAATATAATGGACACAGAAAAGAACAAATATATCCATACTACAAGAACTTAATACTGAAGAAGGTTGTCTAGTAAAGAGAATTAAAGAGAGAAAACTTAAATATTTTAGACACATTAAACGTCACGAGAATTTAGTGAAGACAGACTTGGAATGATACATAATGGGAAAAAAGAAAGAAAGGAAGACCAAGATGAAGATGGCTACAAGACATCGTTGATAATCTGCAAATGGATGCATCAGCAGCAGGGCATCTTGCTTACAACCGAGAGCTCTACAGAAGAGCTGTTAGGGAGGCAAAGTTCCGCAAAGGACATGCAAATGTACATCTGACTGCACTGACCTGCAGTTACATATTACTCTGTTACAGGGCGCATTTTTCCTGGTTCAATCTGGTGCTACAAACTCTCGGTGTACCTCCGATTGTTTATCCCAGTTCAGTCTTAAATTCCTTTACTAGAGTTTCCGTAAAGTTCCGCAAGGGACATGCAAAGGAATGAATGAAGAGTTTCCGTTCTTCTTTTTCTGCCTGTTGTCTGCTACTTTATTTAATTAAAACAAATTAGCAAATGAGCAAATTTTCATACTTGTATTTTTTTCAATAATCTCAGTAGAACTTACCATTTTCTCCTATATATGTGTTCATATTTACGCTTGCAACTCCGAATATTGCTCCTTATAGCATGATAATACCTCTCATAGTTTTCATTACTTGCAGAAACATAGTGAAACACCATTTTAGCGTCCTGGTTTCTATAGTGGAGGCGGCAAATATAATTTTTGTAATATATATTTTATCATTAACCTGACAAGTATAAGATATTCTAGTAACATATCATGCACTTTAAAATAAATGTATCCTTACTTAAGGACTACGTAGGGCTTTCTGCTTGCAATATATTTAACATAAACTAAACATACGCATATGATAAATAATACCTCCCTGTGGTTGTCAAAGATGGCGGAGTGAGTGATCAGTTGTTCAAAATAGAAGAAAAAAAATATGTTCGATTTTTTAAAAAAATGTTATGTTTATTGTAAATTGTAGTTGCTCACAGCAGCGACACAAACATTTAACAGTTACTATTTTGTTGGCTGAATAAATTTTTTTTCATATTACAGGGTAAAATGGATGTCATCAGTCGCCGGACATGATTTGTCTACCGCGGATGATAAAACTATTTTACAGCCACATAACTGTAGCTTGCTTGCAGAAAGCTAACTCCTTGTGTTTTGTCCACATTAATAAGATTTTTAAGAGCATGCATCTTTCCCATTGCAACATATGCCTGTGAGACCTGTAACACTTAACAAAACAGCTGAGAAACACATAAATGTCTTTGAATGTAAATGCTACAGAAGAGTTCTTCAAATATAATGGACACAGAAAAGAACAAATATATCCATACTACAAGAACTTAATACTGAAGAAGGTTGTCTAGTAAAGAGAATTAAAGAGAGAAAACTTAAATATTTTAGACACATTAAACGTCACGAGAATTTAGTGAAGACAGACTTGGAATGATACATAATGGGAAAAAAGAAAGAAAGGAAGACCAAGATGAAGATGGCTACAAGACATCGTTGATAATCTGCAAATGGATGCATCAGCAGCAGGGCATCTTGCTTACAACCGAGAGCTCTACAGAAGAGCTGTTAGGGAGGCAAAGTTCCGCAAAGGACATGCAAATGTACATCTGACTGCACTGACCTGCAGTTACATATTACTCTGTTACAGGGCGCATTTTTCCTGGTTCAATCTGGTGCTACAAACTCTCGGTGTACCTCCGATTGTTTATCCCAGTTCAGTCTTAAATTCCTTTACTAGAGTTTCCGTTCTTCTTTTTCTGCCTGTTGTCTGCTACTTTATTTAATTAAAACAAATTAGCAAATGAGCAAATTTTCATACTTGTATTTTTTCAATAATCTCAGTAGAACTTACCATTTTCTCCTATATATGTGTTCATATTTACGCTTGCAACTCCGAATATTGCTCCTTATAGCATGATAATACCTCTCATAGTTTTCATTACTTGCAGAAACATAGTGAAACACCATTTTAGCGTCCTGGTTTCTATAGTGGAGGCGGCAAATATAATTTTTGTAATATATATTTTATCATTAACCTTACAAGTATAAGATATTCTAGTAACATATCATGCACTTTAAAATAAATGTATCCTTACTTAAGGACTACGTAGGGCTTTCTGCTTGCAATATATTTAACATAAACTAAACATACGCATATGATAAATAATACCTCCCTGTGGTTGTCAAAGATGGCGGAGTGAGTGATCAGTTGTTCAAAATAGAAGAAAAAAATATGTTCGATTTTTTAAAAAAAATGTTATGTTTATTGTAAATTGTAGTTGCTCACAGCAGCGACACAAACATTTAACAGTTACTATTTTGTTGGCTGAATAATTTTTTTTTCATATTACAGGGTAAAATGGATGTCATCAGTCGCCGGACATGATTTGTCTACCGCGGATGATAAAACTATTTTACAGCCACATAACTGTAGCTTGCTTGCAGAAAGCTAACTCCTTGTGTTTTGTCCACATTAATCCAGCCAGATTTAAGTTAATTCTTTGTTTTATCATCAGACATCTTTACTGAAGTTCTACACAAACCGTGCATTTGTAATGAGTACAGTATAAATTGTTACTCAAATGGTACAAGGATTCACAAACTTTGTTTTCCCATGTATCCATCTCATCTCCCACTTCAGGATTAAAATTTTCACAACTCTGTCTAGCCTCGTTAGTCTAGAAAAACATTTAGTCGGGCAATAGAAAATCCGGGGGGGGGGGGGCACTGAGAGATTAGTTCTGTGGAAAAATGACCTTCTAGCATACTAACAAATCAGGAAGAACAGGACACCAGCACCATCTCTCTTATATCAAGAGTGGCTGACCAGTTGACAGCATATGAGGTTATTAGAAAATGTAATTTATTTGATTAAAATTAACAATTTTCTTCAAAACACCACATCATCGCCTTTCACTCATTTGAGAGCATGGGCCACGGATGAAGGGTCTTCGGTCATCTCTGGTCTTGGAATTATTCTCTGCTTCCTTCCTTGTGTATCCCTTGTCTCTGAGCACTGTCATAATTTCTCTTCTCCAAGTAAGTCTAGGTCGTCCTCATTTTTTTCTTCAAATAATTGAGGGGGGGGGGAGGGAGAAGAGAATTTTCGAAGATCTAGAAAACTAATTAGCTACAGTCAGGTCATCTTTACTTCATAACTGTTAATTTTTCTAATTTTTATTTCTTGTCTTGTGCAATCTCTGTAACTGCAAGCTGGTGTTCATTGCAGCCAATGTAGTGAGGCACAGCATCTTATCAGCTTGGAAGCGGGTTACGGCAGCTGTTTTTTTAGTCCCAGAGCACAGCTAAAAAGCAAGGGGTGTGCAGTGCTTCTTTAACAGCCTCCACCACCATGGGACTAAGGTTATCCTGTCTAGGCCTGTTACTGGTGATACCAGTGGAAAGGTGGGACAGGGTCTTGGTCAGTTATGGTTTGCTAACCCTGATGCTAGCGTAACAACTGTAGGTCACTGGCTGCCGAATCGGACAGCATCTTCACCCAAGAACTTGTCTTTTTTTTTTTTTTCAAAGGAGCGAAATCCTTCATTTTAAAAATTTTATGTAAGTTGACAAAAACTGATTTAGATATGGCTGCCACTTGATTTCCACTTACAGTTGTGACCTTCAAGACCACTGAAGTTGGGCACCCCATTCCTATGTACTTCATTGGTAAGACAGGGCTATCTATATTGCCTAATGTTATAGACTGTTTCATGCAGTCTTTATGTTATATTAATATTTCATGCAGTCTTTATGTTATATTAATATTTCATGCAGTCTCCAGGAACACAAGGTGGATGTACATGCAGCCACAAACCACAAAGCATCAGAAGCAGAAGAAAAAGAGAGGTACTTGAAGTTGTGTGGGTGTGTGTGCATGCGTGTGCACACGCATTTGTTATTGAATCCAAAGGAAAAAAAAAAACTACAGTGGTTTTCAGGTTTTGTGTATTATGTTTTCATGTATTATGGTGCTAGACTGATTGTTTTCATATGATATTTAGTTACTTCTTCTTCTTCTTCTTCGTTCACTTCTACCACCAAGACCACCCCGTGATGCTACTGAATTTACACAGGTGGTCCTTGATAGGTCCAGTGGTCCTCCTGTGGTCCCCGAAAAGACCACAGGAGATCCCTGAGAGGACCTCAAGAGGTTCAGAGTACCACAGGGCTTGGGCCTGTATTCTTGGTGGGTTGCAGAAGCGGGATTGCATGACACAGTGGCTTTTGTTGCACCAGTTTAATCTAGAGTTGGACTTTCTCACTAGAAAATCTCAACGTGTTCTGGATATCAGTATATCCCCTCTGGGTGTGAGAGGTGGTTGCCCATCCAGCCTAGAGGTGGACTTTCTCACTGGAAAACCTCGACGTGTTTTGGGATATCCATGTATCCCTGTTGGGTGAGAGATGGTTGCCCATCCAGTCCAGCATTGGACTTTCTCACTGGAAAACCTCCGCAAGATTAGGATATGCATACATCCCCGTCGGGTGAGAGGTGGTTGCCTATCTAAACTGCACTGGTCCAGTGTCTCCGATTTCAGCAGTTTGTGGTCGTGGCCACTACCCTTCCTAGCTGTGACCAGAACGGAGCTTTTTTCCATGACAAATCCTCACCACTAGTAGGTTTCACCCCTGGGTTAAGCCGGTTTAGGCGTATTATCCCAGTATGGGCGTGTTTAGGACATGTTCGACCTCTAGAGCGGAGTTGCCATGACATGAGTAGTCATTAAGTTTCACCCCTGGTTTAAGCCTGTTTAGGCATATTTCACCAGTATGGGTGTATATCGGGCGTGGCCATCCTCTAGAGCAGAGGTGCCTTGGTATGAGTAGCTCTCATCGCGAGACTACAGGACATACCAATTAATCTTCACTTTATCCTTTCCTTCACTTTTTCACAGCGACGCCGCTCGGCAACCCTATTCGCATTTTCTTCATTGGCCAGGAGGAGTTTCACCCTACATGCGGCAGACAAAGAATCTCGCCAGCAGTGTCTTAGTTTAACCCCTGGGTTAAGGCGGTTCAGGCAATTCGCCCGGTATGCGTGCGTGCACATAGAACGTGGCCAACCTCCAGAGCAGAGGTGCTGTGATTCGAGCAGTCCTGACCTTGAGACTGCTGATTACTTCACTTAATCCTTTCTTTCACCTTTTCCACTGTGGCGCTGTGTGGCAACCCCATTCGCACCTTTCTTCACTGGGTGGGAGGAGCCCCACTCCACACACAGCAGTTGAAGAATCTCGCCAGCAGCAGGTTTTAAATCAGAGTTTTCCTTATCTCAGATGAGCTACGAAACATGACTCTCATCTACCAAAAGTGTCTAGTTTTCAGGCACCAGATATTCGCCTTCGCTCCTTCTCCTGTCAGTTTGAACAGTTCCACCACAAGAAGGCCAGGAGCTGGACTTGACTGTCAGAGGCTGTTTGAGACACATGCCTTGGAGACATTTAATTTGAGTGGAGAGCATATCCTCCACCCCACCTCCGGCTGTGACAGTCCTTAGAACCATATTTGGTTACGAAAGTTAGAAACCACTTGTTCTTATTCACATAGCATGAGTTTTGAGAAGAACATTACCCTCATGACAGCCTGTTTGAAAATGCCCTATTGTCTAGCCAGAATTATTGATTCAGTGAGTGTGGTGTTTGAAGTATCTGTGATATTCTGGGCATCTTGTCTTCTTGACTGCCCCTTCCTCATTGCTCAGGAATCACATATTCTGTTATTGTTCTCACTAGGCCATCATGCCTTTAATACAATCAAAGAGGAATAATCTTTTTCTTGAAGATGATGATGGGCTGGTTGTCATCCACACAGTGATCTTTTGAGATACTTTTGTTGCTCTTCTTCTCCTTCCTGGATGTTCCTATGACTCTCCAGTAATGTCTCATCTCATGAAAAATTGAACTAAACCTATGACTCTCCAGTAATGTCTCATCTCATGAAAAATTGAACTAAAGTATGAAAATAAACATGTTGGGGGAACTCTGGAAAATTCATGGAAAGCATATAAATTAGGACATTGTTAAGAGAGGCCAAATTAGTGGGCATAAAATCCCTTGATGAGGTTGAAAAAACTCACCGAAAACAGGAAAACTTGGAGAACTACCCTGTGTGACATTTATCGGCACAGGAAGGATGTAAGATGTAAGAGTAAAATATAAATTGTGGAGGATGAAGTGAAAAGTGTGGCTTAAGTTAATTCATGCACTCCAGTAGGAGTGACAAGCATAAATTTCACGAATTCAGTTGTGCCTATTTAATCACATGGTGCTTATCATGTGGAATTGGCAAAAAACAACAAACATTATATTTGTTGTGAAATTGTATTTAATTTTAGTTATGCAGATGCTTTCAGTTTCAGATGATTACTGAAACAAATGGGGCCCAAGTAGCAAAGTGCATGGTGCCTTATCCTCTCATGATAAAAGTCAGTGCTTTATGTCAGACTGGAGACACCTCAGTCACCCAGCTGTAGAAGTGGGTACCTAACTCTTCTTATAGAGTGGGAAGTGAAGGTGGTTCTGGTATCCATCACATCACATCAAGATTGTCATGAAGTTTCAAGACCTGAATATCAGTCCAATGTAAATGAGGCCGTACCTGAGTTTGAAATTGGGTAAATAGGAAAAAAAAATGTTTTGTTTCTCAGTGGCTTTGCCAGAAATGGAATGAACGATCCGCACTTTCTAGTACCAAACTCATCCTTCACTGACATACTGTACGTGGAAATACAAAGCAGTTAAAAGAATTACACATTCTGTCTCCTCCTTCCTCATCTCCTTCTTCTTCTTTTTCTGCTTCTTTTTCTTTCTTCTTCCTTCTCCTTCTTCTTCTTTTCAGAACCATAAGCAGCCAATACAGTGAAGATGTTGAGACACAGCATTAAGTTGGATTTGGAGCAGGTTACAGCAACTATTTTTTTTAAGTCCCCAAGCAGAGACCAAAAAAGGCAGAGAGTGTGCAGTGTTTCTTTAGCAGACTCCACCACCACCACGGGGTCTATGGCAGTCTCTGCCCCGTTAGCCAGGCTAGGCCTGTTTCTAGGGGTACCAATGGAGGGGTGGAACAGGGTCTTGTTTGATTATGGTTCACCAGCCCTGACACTAGCATGTCAGTTACGGGTTGCTGACTGGCACAACGGACAGCAGCATCTTTGCCCCCTGCACGTTCCACCGCTTGACATTTTTAAAAAGTGAAAACTCATAAGCTAATCAGAGACAGGAGAAGTTGAGATCTCCCCCCCCCCTCACTTTCCCTCCAGTTTCTCTGTCATACACTCTCTCTGTCTATCTGCCTCTTTTTTTTTTTTTTGGTTGATCTATTGGGGGGGGGGCATTCAAAGATGCCATCCAGTGTGTGATAGTCTACAGTCCATGTCTGACAAGCCCGCTTCAAGGTTATAGATGACCTAGATTCTGCCTCCACCTCTCCATTGGTACCCCCAGTAATATGCCTGCACCCCCCCCCCCCCCCCAAGGCTAATGGAGCAAGGATTGCTATAGCCCCCATACTGGTGGAGTCTGCTAAAGGAGCGTTGCACATTTATTCTGTCAAAGGGAGAATATATTTTCTGTTTAAGTCTAAACTTGTTTTTCCTTTCAGTGTTTGTTCCTCTTTTTTTGATCCTACAGATGGAAAGAGCTTCTGAGAGCCAGGCTGATTGAATGTGGCTGGAGAGATCAGCTTAAAGTACACTGTAAAAGTATGTACACGAATTCATTCTGTTGTTTATTCATGTTATTTAGAGAAAAAAAAAAAAAAAAATATATATGTAAATATAAAATATAAAAAGGCATATCGTCACCTTACTTATTTAACTTGTATACTGAAAATATAATGAGGAATGTTAGAGAAGATATAGACAAAAAATATTACGATGCCATAACAACTGTAGGTTATGAAGTATATGCTGATGACACAGTATTATTGTCCACTACACAAAAAATTATGGAAAAACTAATTATGTCAGTCCGTGAGAACAGCAAAGAGCAAAACCTCTACCTTAATGCGAAGAAAACTAAATTGATGACAACTGACAAAACAAATAAGGCATTTGAAATATGTATCAATGAGGAAAAACTGAAAGAAGTGGAGAGTTTTGAATATCGTGGATCACTACTAACTAATAATGTGTATACCATGAGGGAAATTAAAAGGAGGACATCTATCGCTCTTAAGAAAGTAAAACAACTAAAGAATCTGTGGAGAGGAACAGAGAGAACCACAAAAATAAGATTTTTAAGGTCATGCATCTTTCCCATCGCAACATATGCCTGTGAGACCTGCAACACTTAACAAAACAGCTGAGAAACACATAAATGCCTTTGACTGTAAATACTACAGAAGAGTTCTTCAAATATCATAGACACAAAAAAGAACAAATATATCCATACTACAAGAACTTAATATTGAAGAAGGCTGTCTAGTAAAGAGGATTAAAGAGAGAAAACCTAAATATTTCGGACACATTATACATCATGATAATCTAGAGAAAACTGTCTTGGAAGGGTACATAATGACATAATGGGAAAAAGAAAGAGAGGAAGACCAAGGCGAAGATGGCTGCAAGACATTGTTAATGATCTGCAAATGGATGCATCAGCAGCAGGCCATCTTGCTCACAACTGAGAGGCCTACAGGAGTGCTGTTAGGGAGGCAAAGTTCTGCAAGGGACATGCAAATGAATGAATGATAGATATATATATATATATATATATATATATATATATATATATATATATATATATATATATATATATATATAAAGTTATGACATGAATATGTAACTGATGTTGTTGATCTAAATGATGTGTGGGTCATTAAGAAGACCTTAATGATCATTTAACTGTAGTTCTTACAAGTTTGTGGGAGAAAACAGAAAAAAAGCCTTGCTACAAGTTTATTGCCAATGTCTGAAAAAGAGTTGACACATATTTATTATATACATCTGCTTTACTAGGCTATGTCAGAGAGAGAAAGAAAATGGGTAAGATCTGCTTCACTAGGCTATACCGGAGAGAGTGAAGATTAGTAAAATCTGTTTCACTAGGCTATACTGGAGAGAGTGAAGATTAGTAAAATCTGTTTCACTAGGCTATACTGGAGGGAGTGAAGATTAGTAAGATCTGCTTTAATAGGCTATACCGGAGAGAGTGAAGATTAGTAAGATCTGCTTTACTAGGCTATACCGGAGAGAGTGAAGATTAGTAAAATCTGTTTCACTAGGCTATACTGGAGAGAGTGAAGATTAGTAAAATCTGTTTCACTAGGCTATACTGGAGGGAGTGAAGATTAGTAAGATCTGCTTTAATAGGCTATACCGGAGAGAGTGAAGATTAGTAAGATCTGCTTTACTAGGCTATACCGGAGAGAGTGAAGATTAGTAAGATCTGCTTCCTAGGCTATATCGGAGAGAGTGAAGATGAGTAAGATCTGGTCTACTAGGCTATATCGGAGAGAGTGAAGATGAGTAAGATCTGCTTTACTATTAACATTGTGAAGTAGAGAGGCCATTCTTTACTTCCTGGAAAAATCCCATGCATATTTCTTAAGTCAGAGTTGACCCTAGTACCAGTAAGTCTGGTTAAAAAAAAAAAAATTCCCAAAATGAGAATGGAGCCCAGGATCTTCTGGTTGGCATGTGAGTGCTGTGACCGCTACACCATCATGACACATGGAGAATATGAACCAAGAATGCATTTTTTAAAGTGCTGTAAGAGTACTTTTTAAAAAATGTTGTCATGTTGTAAAAAATGAATTGAGATAATATTCTCGTAACTCTTATCCTGATGTTCTGTTCTTGAGACACTACCTGGTGCTGTTTTGTCTGGTGGGGTTTTAGCTTCATTTTTGTTTTGTTTTTTTTTTCTTAAAACATTTCAATTTTCAGAAATTATTCAGCAGAAGGGTTTACAGCACATCACAGTGCCTGACCTCGTTAGTGAGATCACACCAAGGGGAAGATGTAAGTGAAGGAAAACTTTGATCTGGGTTTTTTTAAATAGAAGAGTAGACAGTAAGGGGGAAGTAAATGGTCTAAATTTGAAACATGACATATTTCTTAGACCTGGATTTTTTGAATGGTGATGTCATAATTTCTTTTCTTTTTCTTAAATGTATTCTGAACAACAAGCACATTATTTACACAAAGTTGTTTTTTGTTTCCTGTGGCAGAAATAAGAATGAAGTTTAATCAGGAAGGGTGTTTTTTTCATCATCATCATCAGGTGCCATGCCGACTGGTGTTGGCTGTTATGCTTCTCCAGAGTACGCGATCCTTCATGCAGGCCATCAGTTCAGTTGGTGATCTCCTCTCACACCATCCCGTCAGACTGTCCAGTATCATTCTTCTTGGTCTTCCTCTTGATCTTCTTCCTTCTATTTTTCCTGTTGTTATAATATTTTCAATGCCCCCTCTTCTCATTGCATGTCCTGTGAAAGTACATTGTCTCTCTCTTATCTTTTTGACAAGGTTTTTTGTCTGTCCAGCTCTTCTCATACATTCTTCATTGGTTATTTTTGCTGTCCATGGGATTCACAACATTCTTCTAATAAACCACATTTCGTTTTTTTCTAAATCATCAAAAAAGGTTTCTAAACCATCTAATATGACCCAGCAACGGCTAAATTGTAAGGCTGTAGAGGAATATATAACTTTATATACGTTTTTTTTTTCTTTATATTAACCATATATAAGTTTATATCTTTTAAAATAAAATTACTTTTTTCACATTTATGTTGTTATCATTCATGGAGCCCTCTGTTTATAGTCAGTCTGAGTTAAAAGTTTCTCTTTTTAAAATTTACTTTCATTGCATTATTTTTTTTTTGTAACATACTTAATTATTTCTTTCTCTGTAACTTCAGTTTTTTTTTGGATAAAGACAAAAAGAAAACACAAAGAACATTGATTATTAAAGAATACACAAAGCAACTAGTTTGTTTTTCTTTTTAATAAACTGCAGCATAACTAATTTTTTTTTTTTAATGAATCTTTTATTTTAGCTCTGGTCCCAGATGAAGTGAAGAAAGAACTGTTACAAAGGATTCGAACATTCCTGGAGCAGCAGTCAAACAGCTGATGGCATTCAGGTTGTTCTATCCAAACATCTTTACCAATGGATGATGGATGACCACAGAAATCACATATAGACCTGGCTGTAAAGGGCAGAAATAAATTCTCTCCCCTTCTCAGCAGTTGTTGTCTGAATAGTGTTTCCTGATGTGTTACAGTCTGATTTCTGGGTTATTGCTTGGTTAAAATTTGTCATATCCGAGCTGAAATAGTTTCTGTTATGTTGTATAAATTTTCCAGTGGAGAAGTATTAAAGTTGATTATTTTGATTTTTTTTAAAAAATTGTTTCATTTGATGTTCCTGTCTGTTCACCTTCTGTGAAATGTGGCATTGATTCCATGTGCATTATTGTGATTATTACAAGAGCATCGTATTTATTTCTTTATGCAGCAGTAGTAGTATTGCGTCAGGTCTGGTAAGGTGTTCCATGCCTTGGTGTAGTTTCCTTAAAATAGACGGGTCAGGTACCAGCATTTCTGACAGGTTTTTGGTCTACTGCTTTTCCATAAGAGAAATGAGAACTACAATAGAACTGGTTCTTGAGAGAAATTAAAACTATAATAAAACTGGTTCTTGAGAGAAAACTGGTAAAACTGGCTCTAGTAATAAAAGTAGATAGATATGTATGTTGAGTTTTACAAGAAAGATAGAAAGAGAGAGTGGTAGAAAGCTAGATTAGCATGTAAAAATGAATACAACATACAACAATCTATTTTGGCAAAAGCATTTTTCAGCCATCACAAACTAAAACAACAGATAAAAAAATGAAAAACAAAACAATTAAACACTTAACATTTTTGGTATCCTCCTTGTAAGAAAGAGAAGCATAAAATTATATGTTCTTCATTTATACATGTTCATTTTACACTCTGCCATTCTCATACACTTCTGTCTACCTTTCTTTAACAGGCATTTAGCCATTTTTTTAAAAAATGCACTGTCACCTATTTCTTCTCCTGTAATGTTAAGGATCGTTTTCACTAATATACTTTGTCAGCTATTCTATTCTGCCATTCTTATATTTTCTTTCTCAGTATTTTTACTTCTCCCCTTATGGATCACTGTATAAATGTTAGTACATTTCATGTGTATTTCTTATGAAAGCGTATTTGTGAACATAATCATCCTTTTTAACTTTTGCTTGGGCCACTAGCAGGATTGGTAGATCTTGCACATCTGTGCTTTGAATAAGGGCACTAGCAGGGTTGGTAGATATTGCACATCTGTGCTTTGAATAAGGGCACTAGCAAGGTTGGTAGATATTGCACATCTGTGCTTTGAATAAGGGCATTAGCAGGATTTGTAGATCTTGCACATGTGTGCTTTAAAAAAAAAAAAGTACCACACTTCTAACCCAGCCCATATTTTAAATTGTGGAATAACTTCTTTTCTTTCTAGCAAAATTTCTCAGTAAACTTTATTCTGGGAGAGAGTGGAAAATAATTCATGGGTGAAAGATTAATCAACTTTAGTTTTGCTCGTTTCCGTATCATGTTTTTTTTCTGTTGATTATTTCCCTTGAAGAAGAATCATTACAGGTCACCACATCAGATTTTTCACTAAATAATGCAACAGCTTCTACAGTGTTCCAAATCACTGTAAAACCCACTAGAGACAGAATCAACAACCTGTTCTTCAGAGATCAGGGCACAATTATTAGGCTACGGATAAGGCATAGCACCTTCAGAAAACATGATCACTGCAGGCAGACTGACCACACACATTCTATATGTATTATAACAGACAACACTGGACCTTGCACTGAAGGTTCTGCTAGAGCATATCTCTCTCTCTCTCTGAACCTTAAGTGCCCAGGGCACATGGGGCTTCCGCAAGGGTTTTCCACAAATGCCTGTCCTTCGCCTTTTTTTTTCTGCTCTTGCCCAGGTGAGCCCTCTATTGCTCAACATCCTTTCTGTTGTTCTTTTCCATGTCTCTTTTGGTCTACCCTTACTTCTGCTCCCCTGTGGTGTCCATCTTAGTGCCATTTTTGGTAGTGAGTTGTCAGTCATTCGGAGCACATGTCCCAACCATCACCAGCGTCTTTCCTCAATAATTGTTGTCAGTGATAGAGCATATGCTAGCACAGAACTCCAAGAACATCACCAGGTCACCATACAGTAAAACAAAATCCCTCCATATTTTGTTGCCATGACGCAAAGGGTGAAGAGTGAAATTTCTACCAGGTGTAATTTTTTGTTATTTTTTTGTGGTATCGTATTTTTCAAACGAAAGTCGTTCATTGATCTCTCTCTCTCTTTCAACCATGGGGCTTCCACAAGGGTTTTAAACAAATGCTTGTCCTTTGCCTTTTTCCCCGATCTTGGCCAGATGAGCCCTCTATTGCTCAACATCCTTTCTCTTGCTCTTCTCCAGTGTCTCTGTTGGTCTTTCCTTACTCCTGTATCCCTGAGATGTCCATCTTAGTGCTGTTTTTGATAAGGAGTTTCCTCTGGGAAGAACTGCATTAAGAGCACACTTATCTTAAGATAGTCTTTGTGAGACAGGGAACATAGATCTGTTTGCTTAAAAACTCTGACCTATTTCTGTAGCCTAGAAACCTGTAGCTATCAACACTAATTGTAATTATTATTTTTGTAAAATGTAATGTCAGGTTGGTGGACGGATGGGGACATGGAGATCTCTGGCAGGGATGAGGAAAGTCTGGTGTGAAACCAATGAATCCAGGACGTGACAAGCCTATGGGTCTTTACAACAATGGCTATCAGAATGATGTAAACAAAACAGAGCCAGCAGACTATAGGTGGCGGGGAATGGATATCGTTGAAGCACTCATTGGATTCCTCATCTCAAAGTCAGAGTGTCTTTGTGGAACTGTCTCAAAACTGTCTGACATGGAAAAGGGACTTAAGTACAGCCACCAGAGGCTGGAAAACAAAGTTTTAGCCAGGCCAGCCTACACCATTGTCTTCATGGCAGTCCGAGCAAGACCACAGTCTGCCCTAGCAAGGAAAGGTGCTGAAGTCAGAGGTACCCAGCCAAAAGGCGCATTGCAAAAATCAGAGTAACACGCATTATCGCTAATGAAATGTTTCTATCTGCAGTTTTCAAACATGGTGCTCGCCCTGTGAAGACTAACCAGGCAGGTGCAGTGCCGGGCCCCCTGCCTCGAAAGGGTCCACCCAATGCTACTGGAGGTCCTCTCAGTTCATCTTGTGGAGCCAGGAGACATGAGAGTAGAACTACTGGCCAAAAAATACAACATCAGCAAACTGCCAAAAAGCAAGAACTTAAAATAATGCAGTGGAATGCTGAGGGTGTCAGCAGTGTTAGAGATGGCTATAGCAAAATGGTGGAACTAGAGAACATACTCTTTGCAGAGCAGATGAGTATATGCTGCTTACAGGAGACACACATAACCAAAGATGCTGCCTTTAAAATCAGAGGCTACCAGTGTTTTAGATCAGACCGACAGCACAGAAAAAAAGGAGTACTCGCACTTGTTAAGAATAATATCAGCCATGTCAGGTGCTAGTGTACATAGAAGGAGCCGAATACCAGATAATCCATCTAAAAACCAGTAATACAGACTTCCACCTCCTTAACTATTACTTGCTCTAGAAACAATCCCACACAAAGAGAGACTGATGGTCTGTGGCGATTTTAACAGCTATTCCCAGAGCTGGGGCTATGACCACATAGACAAGAGAGGAGAGGAAGTTGGGAGCTGGCAGGATGATAATGGACTTACCCTGATCAACCAGCCAATGCATCCCCCAACATTTTACTCAAGGGCTTGGCATACAACCTCAACACCAGATCTGGCCTTCCACTCTCCAGACCTGAAGTGAAACATTACACATGAAGTTGGAAAACAACTTGGAGGAAGCGACCATCAAGCAGTCTTCCTGACAATAGAAAATGAACTCATTAACACCAGTAGCCCTCTCCCCAGATGGAACTATAAAAAAGCAAACTGGACAGTGTACAGACATCGTACAGGTATCCTGGTGGGACAGCTGTCCATAGAAGATAAGGATATTAACAGCATAGTGAAGGAATTCAATGTTTGTATCCTTCAGGCTGCCCGTGAAACCATTCCCAGAGGAGCTCGTAGGGACTATAAACCATACTGGTCTAGTGAGCTGGGAAAACTCCATGATGACGTGGAAACAGGTTGAAAGCAAGCAGAAAATAGACCGTGCCAAGAACACAACAATAATTACCAACATGCTAAGGCCAAATTTCAGAGAGCCAGACGGGAAAGTTGGAGACCCTAAACTTTGAAAAAGATGGAAGAAAACTGTGGAAACTAATCAAACAGTTAAATGATGAGAGCACTGGAACAAGTACAAAGATTAAACTAATAGAGGATGGGAAAACTTACAGGTAAGCAGGTAGAGATCACTTTCCTCACATGTTTGCACAAGACTGTAACATTGATATCCATCCAGAGAAAGAGCGTGCAGTGCGCATTGACCCACAGAAAGAAGAGGAACAAGTCAGAAAAGTGGAGGTCATGGATGCACCAATCACACGCAGCGAGTTAGATCTAGCAGTCGGTAAGCTGAAACCGAGGAAATCACCATGACCAGATGGAGTGTCCAATGAAAAAGGGTGTGCTATGGAAACTAAGAAACTGCAATGTGAATGGAAGACTGTACAAATGGATAAAGTCCTATTTACACAATAGAAGAGCTAGAGTAGTAATGGATGGACACAAAAGCCTGAAAGTACTGCTGCGACATGGTGTACCACAAGGAGGAGTCATTTCACCTACACTATTCCTGGTATTCATTAATGACCTGGTCAAGGAACCTCCCTATGAAATCAAAGCAGCACTGTATGCAGATGATCTGGTCATGTGGTGTACAGATGAATATGCGACATTTGCTACACAGAGACTCCAAAGAGCAGCAGACATCTTGACATCATGGACAAACAAATGGTGTGTAAGTATCAACACAGAGAAATCAAGTACCACTCTGTTCACTGTCTCATCTAAACAGAAAACAGGTAAGATCTTTGTAAATGAAATATTCTTAAGGATGGACAACCAACCCACTTAGGAGTGACTCTTGACTCCCCCCCATGTGGTACATGGGATCTGCAAAGAATAGGACCACTGTACCCTACCACGCATGATCGTAAAAGGCGACTAAGGAGGGTTCGGCATTGGGCCAGCAACCCTATCTGGTAAAAAAAACTATCAGACTGCTACAGAAACGGAAGCAAGGGAAAAAACAAATGCAGGTGGAAGGAGAAATGCTTATCAGGAAACTGAGCCCATGAAGGTTGTGGATGAAAGCCAGCCACTGGAAGTCCCCAGCCTGACTGCAGACCTCCTGGAACCTAAACACAAGGTGCAAATAGGCAGCTGGAATGTAAGAACACTTAACCAGACTGGAAAACTAGCGCAAACCATCAAGGAAGTGCACAAATACATACTAGGAATACAAGAAGCAAGATGGACAGGACAAGGCAAAAGGAAATTAACAACACAGCACACAGAAGATACAATAATATGGTCAGGTAAAGAAGATCTTCATGAAGGAGGAGTAGTATTGATTATAACAAAAGAAGAATCAAGAGCATTGCTGAAATGGACCCCAATAAATGAGAGATTATTATATGCACGCTTCAACTCAAGATTCACGAAGCTGTCTATTATAGTTTGTTATGCACCAACAGAAGCAGCTGAAGAGGAATTAAAAGAAGATTTTTACAACAGCCTCCAAGCCACAGTAGAAACAATACCCAAGCATGATATGTTACTCATCTTGGGCAACTTTCTTTTGGCGAAAAAGCGCTCTCGAGTTCCGTGCGTGGGGAGACAGGCTTTCGCTCCCTTCCCGGACGGCGAGAGTTAAGGTGTTTCGATGCAGAAGCAAGTGGTTTGTCCGTCGAGCGAAGCATGTAAACGGCTAGCCAGCCAGGTTCGTGATAATGATGTAGTACGGTTTTGTCGACCGATGGTCTCGAAATTGGCCCATCTCTCGCAAAGAGTATCGGGTCTGCAGTATGTAACGTGTGTTGTTTGTGGGTGGCCAGGCTTTCTTCTCCGCTCGTTAGAGCAGAGAGAGCCGCCCCCGCCGGTTAAAGGAAATGAAACGCCGCCGGGGTCGAAAGGGATCCGCTCTGAGCAGAGCGCTGTCTCCCTTGCCCCGCGTCGGTCTGTCGGCAGATATCCGACAAAGGTTCGGTGAAGAAAGCTATCTGGTTGATCCTGCCAGTAGTCATATGCTTGTCTCAAAGATTAAGCCATGCATGTCTAAGTTCACACTGTCTCACGGTGAAACCGCGAATGGCTCATTAAATCAGTCGAGGTTCCTTAGATGACACGATCCTACTTGGATAACTGTGGCAATTCTAGAGCTAATACATGCTTACCAAGCTCCGACCCTCGTGGAAAGAGCGCTTTTATTAGTTCAAATCGCTGTTGGCGAGATTTTTCAGCTGCCGTGCGTGGAGCGGTGCTCTTCCCGGCCAATGAAGAAAGGTACAAATGAGGTTGCCGTGCAGCATCACTGCAGAAAAGGTGGTAGAAAGGATAAAGTGAAGCAAACAGTCAAATCATGGCACCTCTGGTCTGGAGGTCGGCCACGTCCTGAGTGCAGTCATGTCGGGTGAAATGCATGAACCGGCTTGTCTCACTGCTGGCGAGACTCTTCAAATGCCGTGCGTGGAGTGAAGCTCCTCCCGGTTAAGGAAGTAAATGTGGAAAAGAAATAAAGGTTGCTGTGCGGAGCCGATGGGAAAAGGTGGTGGAAAGTGAAGTTTAACCGGTATGTCCAGTAGTATCGCTACGAGAGCTATACCATGGCACCTCTGCTCTAGAGGCCGCCCACGTCCGAAATACACCTACACTGGTGAAATATGCCTAAACCGGCACACACCAGGGGTGGAACTTGATGGCTAGACATGTCATGCCACCTCCGCTCTAGAGGTCGGTAACGCCTGATATTCACCCATACTGGTGAATTTTGCCTAAACCGGCTCATGCCAGGGGTGAATCTTGAAGGCTATGCATGTCACAGTACCTCTGCTCTAGAGGTCGGTCCCGTCCCAAACACGCCCATACTGGGATAATGCCTAAACCGGCTCAACCCAGGGGTAGAAGTCACTAGTGGCGAGGATTCGTCCTCCTGGACAAAAGCTCCATCCTGGTCACAACTAGGAAGGGTAGCGGCCACGACCGCAAAATGCTGAAGTCGGAGACACTGGACCAGGGAAGTCTAGATAGGCAACCACCTCTCACCCGGCGGGGATGTTTGCGTATCCTAATCACGCTGAGGTTTTCCGGTGAGAAAGTCCAACCCTGGACTGGATGGGCAACCACCTCTCACCCGGCGGTGATACACGGGTATCTCAAAACACGTCGAGGTTTTCCGATGAGAAAGTCCAACTCTGTCCTGGGTGGGCTACAGCCTCTCACCCAGCGGGGATGCACTGATATCCTAAACACGTCGAGGTCTTCCGGTGAGAAAGTCCAACCCTAGACTAAACTGGTGCAATGAAAACCACAGTGTCACGCAATCCCACTTCAGAGACCCACCAAGAATACAGGCTAAAGCACTGTGACACACTGAATCTCTTGTGGTCCTTTCGTGGATCTCGTGTGGTCTATTTTGGACCACACGGGACCTAACGAGGACCACAGGCATGAATTCAGTAGGTTCACAGTGCGGTTTTTGGTGGTAGAAGTGAACGAAGAAGAAGAAGATCTTGGGCAACTTCAATGCAAAAATAGGTGAAGGAAATGAAGATAGAAAAAGAATCATGAGAAGAGAAGGAATCGGAGAAATACCAAAACAACTTTGCCGGATATTACAACAAATTTGGGATCTAGAAAAAGCCCCAGAGGAGTGGAAAACTGGGCTTATAGTAAAACTACCAAAGAAGGGTGACCTCAGAGATTGCGGGAACTGGAGAGGCATTACCCTACTACCACTCACCAGTAAAGTATTTTGCAGAATAATCATCAACAGAATTGTACCAACACTTGAGGAAAAACTTCGGAAAGAGCAGGCAGGATCACATATTTGTACTTAGACAAATATTAAAACAGGCAAATGAGTGGCATAGTACAATATATGCATTGTTCATAGATTTTGAGAAAGCCTTTGACAGTGTCAACAGAGATGCACTGTGGAAAATCCTAAGATGACATGGCCTCCCCCATAAGATAGTAAATGTAATCAAAGCCCTATATGAGGGTTTTCAGTGCAAAGTGATCTGTGGAGAACATACCTCCAGCAGCTTTAGGGTACAAACAGGAGTGAAGCAGGGATGTGTACTATCACCAACATTATTTATCTTAGCAGTAGACTGGTTAATGAGGGAGGCAACATCAGAAAAACGCAGAGGATTACAATGGACCCTTGACACAGTGCTGGAGGACCTTGACTTTGGGGACGACATTTGTCTGTTATCAAGCAGTCACAAAGATATGCAAGATAAAATAAACAAGCTAACTCAGAATGCAAACAACATAGGACTAAAGATCAATGTAGGAAAGACAAAGTTAATGAAGCAAAATGTGAACAACAGA
Source organism: Achatina immaculata (assembly GCA_009760885.1). Classification (NCBI taxonomy): domain Eukaryota; kingdom Metazoa; phylum Mollusca; class Gastropoda; order Stylommatophora; family Achatinidae; genus Lissachatina; species Lissachatina immaculata. The sequence continues at coordinate 12,988,741 of CM019716.1, forward strand.
AATGTACTCAGAGTAGATAACAAGTTAGTGGAGGAGGTCAATGAATTTGTATACCTTGGCAGTAGAGTAGTAGAAAATGGAGACAGCACAGAGGACATCAACAGCAGACTTACTAGAGCAAACCAGGCTTTTGCAGTGCTGCAGACTATATGGAAATCAAAAAAACTAAGCATAAATATGAAAATCAGGATATTTAAGAGTAATGTTCTAAGTGTACTACTCTATGGAAGTGAATGCTGGAAAATCACCAAAACCATAGAAAACAAGTTGAATTCTTTCCAGATTAAATGTTTACGAAGAATTAGACAAATATTTTGGCCAAACACCATAAGAAATAACATCTTATTGGCAGAAATGCAGATGAAGCCACTGACAACAATTATTGAGGAAAGACGCTGGCAATGGTTGGGACATGTGCTCCGAATGACTGACAACTCACTACCAAAAATAGCACTAAGATGGACACCACAAGGGAACAGAAGTAAGGGTAGACCAAAAGAGACATGGAAAAGAACAACAGAAAGGATGTTGAGCAATAGAGGGCTCACCTGGACAAGAGCAGAAAAAAAGGCGAAGGACAGGCATTTGTGGAAAACCCTTGCGGAAGCCCCATGTGCCCTGGGCACTTAAGTTCAGAGAGAGAGAGACTCTTGACTCAAAACTGACCTGGAAGCAACACATCAACAGTGCAGAAGCAAAAGCCAGAAGAAAACTAGCCATATTAAGAAAATTGAGTGGAACCACATGGGGAGCTAGTGAAAGAATCCTCAAGAATGTATATCAGCAAAGTATTCTACCACATTTAGAATATGGCTCAACATCTTGGTGCACAGCATCAAACACTATGCTGCATAATCTAGACAAGGTTCAAAATCAGTCACTACGGATTATCACAGGTGCCATGAGGTCCACACCAATAGTAGAAATGCAGAAAATAGTTGGTGTTCAAGCATTAAAGGAACGTAGAGACACAAAGACCATGACCATGGGAGAGAAATTCCTCAGCTCTGTAAGCCATCCCCTGAAGGAGGGATTCAATAACTTGGCACTAAGATGGCTTAAAAGAAGCAGATTCATTCATCAGGCCAATCGTATGCGTAAGCTGATACCTGACCTTCTAACTGTAGTCACTCCATTATCATCTGTACCAGAGCATAAACCATGGAAAGAAGCAGATTATACACAAATAACTATTCAGACTGAAGTGAAAGGTGTGCAGAATGGTGAGATGCAAAGCAGTCTTGTAAGATCAACAGCCACACTTAATTTGCTAGATGACAAATATCCATGTGACACCTGGATACGTGTGTATACAGATAGATCTACACACAATGCCATAAAGAATGAAGGGGCAGGAGCACATTTTGAATATCCAAACAACACCACTGACAAGATTTCTATACCCACTGGAAAATACTGCAACAACTTTGATGCAGAAGTTAGGGCAATTATTGCTGCAGCTGAAAAACTATTAGACTCCAGAATTGATACATGTCCTGTAGTAATTCTCACAGATGCGAGATCAGTACTGGAAGCTCTTCAGTGCAACAAATTACCAGACCTTAAGGATGCCTTGTCAGAAATTGGCTTACAACACAGAGTCACTTTGCAATGGATTCCCTCCCACTGTGGGATACCAGGAAAAGAGAAACCTGACTGTCTTGCCAAAGAGAGCACTGAAATGGAGCAACCAGACATACCAGCCATCTATAGTCAGAAGAAAAGCATGATAAAAACCTGCAGGAAGCCAAACACCACCACATGATGACTATCACATGCTAAACAGAAAGGAACAAGTCACCACTTTCCGTCTTCAATCATGACACAGCCGACTCTGAAGTCATATGTATACAAAGTTTAAGATTGGTACTACTAATCTTTGTACATGTGCACCAACTATGAGACACTGAGAAATAATTACTGGCTCAGTGAAACCACTAAAGAAGATAAGCTCTATGGTTCCATACATGAATTACAAACAACAGTGAAATTTATCCAAGAGACAGGACTGTAGGTATAGACAGACAGTGTGAAAAGAAGAAGAAGATAATGAGTCACCAATCGTTTGGAGCATATGCCCTAACCATCACCAGCATCTTTCCTTAATAGTCAGATTCAATGGTTTCATATGCATTTCTGCCAGTAGTGTGTTACTTCTTATGGTGTTTGGCCATAATATTTGTCTAATGCTGCATAAACATTTAGTCGGGAAAGAATTCAGCTTGTTTTCTATAGTTTTGGTAAAGGTAAAATTCCTGTTTCCATGCCATTAAGGCATATTGGGGAATACAGTGTTAGGTCCATATTTTACATGACCATGCGGCATATGAAAGTGTGATGTGATCAGTATCGCGCTTGGCCGCTTTACCTTCCCAGATTTCTCTGGTACCCATTTTTAGAGGCTGAGTGAACCCAGGGGCCTTTTTGGCGTGTACCAGAAAAAAATCCCACTACTAGGACTGAACCTGGTACCACCAGATTAGTAAACCAAGTGCCTAACCACTCTTGGCGACTTATTATTATCCTCTTTGGAGAGGAGCAGACAGAACTACAAAAATAAGACTTTTAAGGGCATGCATCTTTCCCATTTGCAACATATGCCTGTGAGACCTGGACACTTAACAAAACAGCTGAGAAGCATAAATGCCTTTGAATGTAAATGCTACAGAAGAGTCCATCAAATATGGACACAAAAAAAAACCAAATATATCCATACTACAAGAACTTAATATTGAAGAAGGCTAGCTAGTAAGAAAGATTTAAACAAATATTTTGGACGTATTAAACATCATGATAATTTTGAGAAGACAGTCTTGGAAGGGAAAAAAGAAAGAGAGGAAAACCAAGGCAAAGATGGCTGCAAGACATCATTGATTATCTGCGAATGGACGCATCTTGCTTACAACCAAGAGGCCTACAAGAAAGCTGTTAGGGAGGCAGAGTTCCACAAGGGACATGCAAATGACTGACTGAATGAACTTATTATTCTTCAGTGTACCTGCTTCATGCTATGCTGGATCTTTGTATGTGTCCATAGTAAATCATACACAGACTCATAAATTTTGTGCAGTCACATCTGGGCAGGGATGCATATCGCCTTACTTCTTTAGCTAGGACTGATTCTGTTTTCTAATGCCAGAAATGGAATAATGTCACGTCCAGCTCATTTTTCTCTGATGTGTCGCCATCACTCCAGCACAGTCACCTTTATTCCTGTAGTGTTTAATGATGCAAGAGGTACACACTTGCTATAACAGAATGATATATCTCAAATAAATGTGGAGCAGAATAACAGAGGATGTTGAACAATAGAGGGCTCGCTTGAGGAAGAGCGGAAAAAAGGCGAAAGACAGGCACTTGTGGAAAACCCTTGAAGTAGCCTTATGTGTCTTGGGTACTTAAAGGTCCAAAGAGAGAGAGAGAGAGATCTAATTGAATGCACGCTTTCTTGAAACAGAATTCTTCAGGAATCTTAAAAAGAGAATTCATCTAGTGAACTTGCACCATCTCAAAATGTAATTCCTCAGGTGAACTTGTACTGTCTGAGGTGAAGTGAAGCAAGTATGACCCACTAAACCCTGGAGTAGAATTGTAGAAACAGAAATAGCAAATGTAAAGAAAATCTGTTTTGAAAAGAACTGATTGGCCATGAATAGGTCAGAATGAAGGTTGTATTTTATGAGATTGTGAAAGAGGAAAAGAAGGCTTAGAAGAAGACTGTCATGTAGACTTCTGATCTTCATTGCTCTCAACGAGATCCATATATAACTACAAAACAGTGCATAAAAGTGCATGTAGTGACATTCCAGAAGAGACATTTCATCAGATAATTAAAAACTAGCACCATGACATCTTGGTTTAGTAATCTCATTACACAAGATCTTAGGTCACGTCTGACCCATTTCTTTTTTTTCCTGGGTGCCGATTTCACCTGTGTCCAGTACGTGATCTACACATCTGGCCATCTGATTTTATTTCTCACAGTGTGCTGTTAAACACAGATTTTAATGCTGGTTATCCATTTTTTAATATATAGGTGAAATTAGTTATACACTAAATAAGGTGTATTCTGTTCTGCTTATCACACCTGCTTATTTCATATGTCTGACTTCTCAGCTCTACATTTCACTAGTACTATACCTTAGTGACGGTGAGCTTAAACTTCCACTGTAATTGACTCCATAGTATTAACCAGTGTATCAACGACAGACAGTCAAGATTTCACTCTTTCAAACAGTCGAGGTCCATCTTTTTTTTATCGTTGCTTCCTGATTGGTTTTAGTGCCTGCTTGGTGTCTGGTGGGTGTCTCTTGGTGTCTACTTGGTGTCTGCTTACTATACGCTTACAGACCAACTCTCCCAGGTACGTGCAATCACTCAGTGGCAATGCAAATAGCAGCTGTGTAGATTATGATGGTTTTATTTGATGCAAGTGGTGACAAAATGACGATGAGAGGAAAACAGTGGCAGTGACAATTCTAAATAACATGACATGACATTACTCCAGCAAGACAACATATATGATTCCAGGCGTCTACTAACATCAAGAAGACTTTGACGCCAACAGAATCCTACCACATACTGGGTTCACTATTCTATACTACAAAAACCACTGCCGACAACTAAGACGCAGACTAAGTTCCTACCTACAAAACTACGTCCTACTCTAACAAAACTAAGAGTCTAACAACTCCATCGAAAGTCTAACTTACCTCTCTTGATCATCTGATCAGTCTCTACTTACACGAGCTCCATGGCCAGCACGGGATTTACGAGCAATTACTTGACTTAAGGGGGAATGAAATGTAAACAAGTAGTTAACACATTCTATGGGACATAACTTTGGTTTTACCCAACTTTTAAATTCCAAAATGACTTACAAAACTTTCTACTACTATTATACTGTGTTTTCTTGTCTGCTGGTGTTTAATCAGGTAAAAGAAGATACTAAGGGGGTATATGGAAGAGCAAAAGAAATACTTTTCAGAAATTGAGGAGAGAAGACAACAATCAAGATCAGATTATGAATCATCTTTATACAAAAGCCATCGATTTCTCTGATCTTCATTCAAATTTAAAAGAGAACCAGGAGATATCTGTTGACATGTCACTAAAAATAAAATGTGAGAACACATCAGTCTGTGACTTTGGACTGGTGCTCACAAAGAGTTCAAGGAGCTTAGTGATATTGCCATTTCACTTGTACTATCTCCCTGTAATATAAGATTTTCAAGGGCATGCATCGTTCCCATCGCAACATATGCCTGTGAGACCTGGACACTTAACAAAACAGCTGATAAACACATAAATGCCTTTGAATGTAAATGCTACAGAAGAGTTGTTCAAATATCATGGACACAAAAAAGAACAAATATATCCATTCTACAAGAACTTAATATTGAAGAAGGTTGTATAATAAAGAGAATTAAAGAGAGAAAACTTAAATCATTTGGACACATTAAACGTCATGATAATCTAGAGAAGACCGTCTTGGAATGGTACATAATGGGAAAAAGAAAGAGAGGAAGACCAAGGCGAAGATGCCTGCAAAACATCGTTGATGATCTGCGAATGGATGCATCAGCAGCAGGCCATCTTTCTCACAACCGAGAGGCCTACAGGAGTGCTGTTAGGGAGGCAAAGTTCCGCAAGGGACATGCAAATAAATGAATGAATGAATATTTCCCTGTAACTAGGAGCTGGTTTTATTTGCAGCCGATGTCGTGGAGATGTTGAGACACGGCATCGTATCAGTGTGGGACTGGGTTATGGCAGCTGTTTTTTTTTCAGTCCCGGAGTACAGCTAAAAAGCAGGGGTGTGCAATGCTTCTTTAGCAGACTCCATCACCATGGGGACTATGGCGATCCCTACCCCGTTAACCAGTCTAGACCTTTTACTAAGGGTACCAATGGAGAAATGGAACAAGGTCTTTATCAACTATGGCTCACTAACACTGATGCTAGCATGTCAGCTATGGGTCGCTGATTGCCTCATTGGATAGCGTCTTTACTCCCATTACCATTTCTCATCTCTTGTTAATTTCCAACATCGTATTGGTGTGAGCAACGCTTCCCCATACTGATATTAATCAAAGTGAAGCACACAAAGTGTCTGACTCAAGGACCAGTGTTCGCACTTGACAAAGATTTGTCTCAAAACTGAGGTAACAGTGTCACAGAAGTACGCTCACTTCTCCTTAACAAGTTGCAATCACATTAATTAACATTTGCTGGTATGTTTAGACAAATTTTATTCTGCTAAAACAACTTTTTTGCTTATCAATAATTTTTAATAAATGAGAAATTAGACATATGCATCTGCAGAATTAAAATTTATTGTTTAATTATCCAAAAAAAATTTAACTGTTAAACCTCAGTACATTAAACTAATTACGAAGAATTAGAAAAATATTTTGGCCAAACGCCATAAGAAATAACATCTTGGCAGAAATAAAGATGAAGTCACTGATAGCAATTATTGAGTAAAGACGCTGGCGATGGTTGAGACATGTGTTCCGATTGACTGACAACTCACTACCAAAAACAGCACTAAGATGGACACCACAGGGGAACAGAAATAAGGACATGGAAAATAACAACAGAAAGGATGTTGAGCAATAGAGGGCTCACCTGGGAAAGAGCAGAAAAAAAAGGCAAAGGACAGGCATTTGTGGAAAACCTTTGCGGAAGCCCCATGTGTCCATGGCACTTACGGCTCAGAGAGAGAGAGAGAGAGAGAGAGAGAGAGAGAGAGAGAGAGAGAGAGAGAGATTAAACTAAAGGGGAAAAAAAAAGAAAAAAGCAAGGCCAAGAGACAAAAAAATCTCAGTGGACTGACCAAGTGGCATGGAACAAAGAAAAGCATCTGAACTAATCAAACAGCAAGGACTGCACACGGTAGAGTAGCCTGGTCGCCGGTGCTGTGTGGCACCGCACATAATTAAACTGGACGTAAATTGTAGGTTATTTTTTTACGCTTACCCTTTGCCCTAAAATTTTATTAATGTGCAAGTAAACTGAACACTTTAAAGCATGCACCGATAACCATAGGGATACATAGTTAAAAATAAATTATATCCTGGGGCATGAGACCAAAAAAAAAAAAAGGTTGAGAAACACTGGCATATTGTATCTTGGGGTGTGTTAAATTACTCTTGGAGTAAGTAGCAAGACTGCTCTTTTTTCACGTGACACTACAGTACAGTCTGCATTTGTAAGCTTCTTTGGTCATACCATCTGTTCTGTTATGCAAACCACCTTATGATCAAAGGATTATATGTGTACACCATTTAGTGCACCTTTAATTATGATATACTGGTACTGTATTTAGTGCACTTTATCAGATAGTTGACACGTCATTTAGTGCAGTTTATCAAGCAGCTGATACTGCATTTAATGCACTTTATCAAATACCCGATATACTGCATTTAATGCAGTTTAACATACAACTGGTACTGCATTTAATGGACTTTATCAAATAGCTGATACTGGATTTAATGGAGTTAACCAAATAGATGGTGTGGGTTTTTTTTTTGTTTTTGTTTTTTATTAACTCCTCATTTTCTACAGTTTACAACTAATCCAGCTCGATATATTCCAAGAACTCATTCTAAGTCTACTGTTTAAATGCATCTATCTATCCTTATTTTTTCCCCTTTCTGGGTTTTTCCCATTGATATAACATGAATAAATAATACATTTTCACTTTTGTTATGACTAGTGTATCCGTTTTTTTAAAAAAAACTATCCATCTCTTTGTACACTAATTGCCGGCTTTTCCTCCCTCTCCCATTTGTAGCATCGTGTTAACATTCCATGGCCCAATTACGGAAAATATTTTGGTGAGCTGCCACAGACCTAACTGAAGTTGGACTGATCTCTGTTTGAATTCCGGTAAGGGAAAAGGGGGAGGGTACACATTAACAGTTGACAGATTCTGTGTGTCATGAACATCTCTCAACACATAAACACGTACTAGCACCAGTATAGTCAGGATTATTCAGGCCCATGTGCTGTATTGGGCTAAGTGGAGAAAAGGGAGGCAAACATTTCCTGTGATGGAATGGGGTTTTTTTTTTTTTTCTCATTTTCAATGTGAATTAAAGATGTCTACAGTTAACATCACACCCCGGTGAAGAGCTGTAGAAGCTGAGATGAACAGTATGCAACACAGCTGGAGCAGTGTACAAAGACCAGCTGTTATCACGAGAAGTGGAAAGATATTGCTACCCTACAAGTTGCCACAAGACCTGCTGGGCAATGACTGATCACTGACCATGGAGATGGGCGAACGGAAAGTTATCACAAAGGGTCTTGAAATTTTACAGGCAGTGGTTTCTTCAACTGAAGTAGAAGACAAGTAGTGTGTTTCTTCAGCTGTTCCACCATTACTGGGAACATTTTGATCTCTGTTCCTCTGGTCTGGCTGGAATAGCAGACTTTCACTAAGGTTGAGAATTACTTATCTTCTTCTTCAGCATTTCCCAGGACTATGTTAGTCAGCGCACCAAACCTTCAATTCTGGCATCTATTTTTATTTTATTTCAACTTATTTATAAAATGGCACATTTCTACTGACTCTAGCTCTACTCAAACTGTTTCTGAGTCCTCTATTTTTCAGATGTGTAACTCCTTCAAAGCATCACTTCTCTACTGAATCCTGACTTCGCAACCTTGATTGTTTCACTATCTAAGACAAACTTCCTGTCCAGTGTGTATTTAGTAACTCTGTTCATCAACACCATTACTGCCTGTCATTCCCCTTGGGAGTACAGGCCACAGATAAAATCTTTCAAGGTCATCCCTGGTCTTGGATTTGTTCTATACTTCCCTCCATGTGTAACCCTTGTCTCTGGGCACCTTCATAACTTCCCTTCCCCAAGCAGTTCTGAATAAATCTATTACAGAACTCTAACCTGTTTCATGGAGATAAATCTGAAGCTGAGTGGGGCTTGACAGTTTTCATGTGGGCAATGAAGATGCTGGATCACAATGAATAAATAAAACACCAAGTAAAATCATGGATTCTCTGAAGTAGCAAACAAACTTCAAGCATACCAGCCACTAAATGACAATAAATTTTACTATCTGTAACTGTTAAATCCACCACCTTCAAAACTGCCTACAAAGAAAGCATACACAATACTCTACTCACATCTTGCCAATAGTTTCTCCTACTGTTGATCTGCACTGATCAAAACCCTGTTTCCTTTATCTACAAGTTTTCTGTGTACAATTTAGAACATGTTCACAATACATATTACAGCATGTTCACAGTAATACTATCTACTTCCACTACATTATCCTATTCAACTGTAAAATTGCAAAAGCCAAACTATGCACTCTGAACCTGGTCAATCTGAGATTCTCCTCAAACACACAAAAAAAAAGTCAACAATGCTCTTGTGCAGAACACTAACAACTGTTAACAGTTATGTCCGTAGTAATTACATATGAACAGAAGTTAAAAAAGAAAGGAATTCGCATACAACATGTGCACATATCTGCAGCAGACTTCCTGAGCAACACTGATAATAGTTAAAAAAAAAAAAAAGCACATCTAAAGTTATGAACTGTGATCACTCCCTTAAATCAGTGCTATTTAAAATTGTATGGAAGCACTGGACAAACTTTTTTTAACAGAACTGAATCAAAACACAGATCTTTGATATGCTCCATTTTAATATCTAAAAATAAAAAAAAGGCTTTATTCTGAAAAAGGAGGCAATTTATTGTACAAATTATATTTTATGTTCCCATGATACCACACCTAGACAACTACCAAAAGTCTAACAATAAGGAACTATAATCCTCCCAAGAGCGAGGATGCATGGAATAAAACTCTACAATGCTTTTATAATAAATGTGCACATAATGTATTACTGATAAGATTATCACTTATTATGGTCTTAATAGGCCTGGTCAGACAGAAGTATTGACCACAATAATTAGCTGAGACAGAGCGTTTGGGGCTGCCTTACTTAAATAAAAAAAAAAAAAAAAAGTGTAGACCATGACCAGGGTCTAGATCTAGCATAAGCAAAATTGACTGAGAAAACTTAAATATTTCAGACACATTAAACATCATGATAATCTAGAGAAGACTGACTTGGAAGGGTACATAACGGGAAAAAGAAAGAGAGGAAGATCAAAGCGAAGATGGCTGCAAGACATCGTCGATGATCTGCAAATGGATGCATCAGCAGCAGGCCATCTTGCTCACAACCGAGAGGCCTACAGGAGTGCTGTTAGAGAGGTAAAGTTCTGCAAGGGACATGCAAATGAATGAATGAAAACTGATTGGTGAAGAAGGACAACGAAGAACAACTTTGCTTTCTACATTTAGGGATGGTCAAGTTCTTTAGTTCTTTTATTTTTGTTCTCTTACCACAGTAAATAAATCTAGGCAAAAGTTCACTTTACAATAAGACATGCAAAGTAAATAGAAAAGAATTACCTTATCTGAAATTCTGCTTGCCAAAAAATAAACTTCAGTCATTATTTTGATACACAAATTTTCAAATAATAAATAAACAAACACTCTCACTGCTGGTCAGCCATGTGTGAAAGCCTCCATCTGACTGTGGAAACCAAATATGCCACACTCGCATTCAGCTTACTCATCCTAACTTTATATTAAGCAAACCACCAAAAGGCAACACCTGAATATGCACAGCACACAAGACTTTTAGAACCCACCAAAGGGGAGATTTACATGCTTTACAGACAAGGACAGAGTACACTTTGTCTGCTTAATCTGAGAAATACTGCCTGGCAGGTGGGAAAAGAACTAATTTACAGGAAAAAAAATGGAATCTCAAAAAAAACAAAACCATAGACCTGGTTCTTCTTGACAGTATCATAAATTGTGCTTATCTCAAAGAAAAAAAAACACGTCCCAGTCTCAGGATAAGATACAGTCATGAAATTAAGCAGACGATTTAAAAAAATTTAAAAAATCACAAGTGAATAAGGAACTTTCATGCACCTATTTCCAGTAAATAAATTATTGCTCAAAATTTATTATTTTGAAAGCTCTGAAAAGAAAAAAAAAAAAAAAAGCCAAATGCGTCACATCTCACAAGTATATTTGGCTGTTGTCAGAGACAGACAATATTCCCGCAGGATTCAACAGGACTACAAAAATATTTCAGTAAATACAGATCAAACGATCAATTATCTTTAGCACTGTTGGATATCAACAGAAAATAGGCACAAAACATGATCTGTCATTAAAACAATCCTCATGAAATTAATGGGAAAAAAAAGCATACAAAATTTGTAAACATAAAAACCAATGATGAGATCAAAATATATTTTGATTGTTTCCCTCCAACTGATATGCCATTTAATGTGTACATTAAAGCTGATATGTGAACATACAAATGAAGAAGACATATCAGAAGTGAGTTGGCAGCATTGCTAACTTGTTGGCAGGCAAATTATATGAAACACATGACAGGAGTACTGCAGTATGGGGGAGGACATGTCATCTGCAACTACCATAATGAAGGAGATCAGTCTTGCTTTGAGAACATCTGTAAAATAAATAAGCACTGCACTCTGGAATTAACAGTTCAAATCTCAACTTTCACCAGTGTCACTGAGGAGTCATGCTTGTTTTTTGTTTCACAAATAATGAAGATGGCTTAAACTTCTGTCAACATTTCCACAGCTGAAATATTTTCAGTAACAAGAAAGCTGCATTTTCGATCAAACTGTTTGAAAATATGTTATTTATGTCATGGAAATCTTCATTCAAAATGGAATCATGTGTTTCCAGAAATAATGATCATAAAATGTATCACAAACAACAACGGGAAAAAAAAAATGGATTTTTATATGATCAAAAAGATGTTGAGGTTGATTTGTGCCACATTATTTCTCCACTCTTGTCTTCATCTTTTTCGTATGCTTCACTCTTTTGTGAAATGTTTATTTACCAGCAGCCTTAACTTAAATTAATATTCTCTAAGTCAGCTTCACAATTACATGTGAGCAGAATACAAAATGGACTCTGCTGGGAGTGGACAACATTGATCATTTAAAAAAAAAAAACAATTAGTGCCAAAGAACAAAAACACACAGGAGATATTAGAAATGTCAAAACAAATACAATATCCTGGTCTGATGCTGTTTCTGCATATAGTTTTCTTGGTCCATGATACAATTAAAAAAAAAAAAACATAACCAACATAAGATACCATAGAGACCAGCAAAGAAAGAAAGACCCCCCCCCCCCCAAATTAAAAGCCAAAATCTTAAATGCATCCAATTTTAGCTTCATCTGAGAATAATATTTTCTTTGTCTGTGTAATGATCCCTTGGTCCTTTATACATTAAACAATATAATATATTTACTGGTGAGTCATGAGCACTGAATAAACAATTAACTCTCTGAAAAAAAAAGAAATAATAAAATGAACAAGAAAACTAAAAAACGTGTAGAAGAAAGAACAGTTTCCATTCTCACATGCATTCCTGCATGGTCATACAAGCAGAAATAAAAGGAGGAAGGGACAAAGCAATGAAACAATAATTATGATCATAAAGAACAATCATGAAGCATTTGGGTGGTACATTGCTAAACCTAGAATTTTCATTGTCTTTTTGGAATTGCAAGAAGCCACTGAAATAACTTCTAGAATTCTATTCAATGTATGGAAAACATAAACATCTACTGTGTTTACTAGCAGAAAAAGTATAGGTGTTCTAGAAAGACCTACTTTTCTTCATTTAATAATTGAAATAAGTTGTGCCTTCGGTGCAACACAGCTGCAGCACAATATGAGGGTCATGCCAAAAGTCATGACCAAAAATTTTTTAAAAATCAGAATTTATAGATTGAGAAAATATAAATGTATCACTTTAATCTGCATCCTTTGCACTTCGTGTAGAGATCACATGACATCACCATCATGTGTCACGTGACCATGCTGAGCATAAACAAAATGGCAGGTGCTGAACTTTTGTTTCTTCAATGTGCTGTTATCAAGTCCCTTGTTAAAGAGGAAATCCCTGCTGCTGAAATTCACCAAAGACTTCAACTTGCTTATAGAGATGTGTGTATAGGTGTTAGGAGGTGGGTGAAACATTTCAAAGATGGAATCATGAGCATCCAAGATATGCCTTGCAGCGGCCGCCCTCAAACTGCCTCCAATGAATGTAACGTGGAAAGGGTTGACGACATCATTAAACAAGACAGGCATGTCACAGTATCTGAAATCACCGTAAATCTTGCCAATAGGATAAAATGCAGTACAGTAAATGATTGAAACCCTAGGCTATAGAAAAGTTTGTGCCTGCTGGGTCCCACGTTTGTTGACTGAAGATCACAAAGCTGTGAGAAAAACTGGACAACTGAGGAACTTTAGAAAATAGGTTGGGAAATTCTTCCACAACCTGCCTATAGCCTTGACCTGGCACCCAGTGATTACCATCTTTTCGGTTTTGTGAAAGAACAGGATTTGATCTAGAGAGATTTTTTCACTTGCGATAATGCATGGCAGCCTGATTTTTGTCATGTGCCTTTTGGCTGGGTACCTCTGACTTCAGCACCTTTCTTTCCTAGGGCAGACTGTGGTCTTGCTCGGACTGCCATGAAGACTGCCAAAAACTTTGTTTTCCAGCCTCTGGTGGCTGTATTTTAGCCCCTTCTCCACATCAGATCCAGCGTGCAACGCTGACTGGCCAGACAGCTTTGAGACAGTTCCACAGAGACACTCCAACTTTGGGAAGAGGAATCCGATGAGTTCAACGATATCCATTCCTCACCATCTATAGCCTGCTGGCTCTGTTTTGTTTACATCATTCTGACAGCCACTGTTGTAAAGACCCATAGGTTGTCACGTCCATCTAAGCATTTTGTAAAGGTTAACTCTTGCCGCAGATGAATAAAATTTTCACATGAACATTTACTTTCCACTTTCTGTAAAGTGTGTTTAATTTTACATTAGAAAAAAGTATAATGTACGAATGTTGTATTCACAAAACCGGTATGTTGGTGTCTGATCGTAGCTGGGTCATTTGTCCCATGGTGGGCCAGGCCCCTAAACAACCGGACAGATGCCAATATGACATACAGTCTGTAGGGGGAGACAAGACTCTGTTACAGAGTCATCTGTACCACAAAATACATGTACACTTGTGTCTGTTCTCATGTTCCAGTGACCCAAAGTTAACCTTCTGTCCTCTGTTAAGTTATACAATGAATCTGACCAATGACTTGGGGCTGTCCTCTGTTAAGTTATACAATGAATCTGACCAATGAGAGGCTGTTCTCTGTTAAGTTAAACAATGAATCTGACCAACGACTTCAGGTGGTCCTCTGTTAAGTTAGACAATGAATCTGACCAATGACTTGGGGCTGTCCTCTGTTAAGTTAGACAATGAATCCGACCAATGACTTAGGGCTGTTCTCTGTTAAGTCCCACATGTCCACCAACCTGACATTACATTTTATAAAAATAACAATTACAATCAGTGTTGATTGCTACAGGGCTACAGAGGTATGTCAGAGTTTTTAACCTAACAGATCTATGTTTCCTGTCTCACAAAGACTATGTTAAGATAATATCATTAAATATCTTAACAGCTGTTCCAAGGGGAGATCTATAGAGATAAAGTGGATCCTTTTTTTTTTTTGGGGGGGGGGGGGGGGGAAGAACCAGCTTCAGCATTAAAGCATTCCACTGTATCAACTCTCATCTAAAAACTTGCAGTGTGGATCTTATAAACTAGCATAATTTTTTTTTTTTCCGAAAACATTTTCTTAGCAAAAATTGTTTAAATCCAGATCAACCGAGAACCATCCTGTCAATCTCATCAAACACCGAAATAACCTAAGCATGAACACGTTCAATTTTGAGCAAATGGGCAATGAAACAACAGCAGTTGAAGGAACAATATAAACAAGTCATCTATGTGATATATACATATTTTTTTAAAAAAATAACAGAAAATTTTTGGCTTTACTATTACCGTAAGTCTGTTTGGAGGAAAAAAAATAAGTTGGAACTTTTTGATGGGAAGATGATTGTGAGCTTATGCAGTTAAAAAAAAAAACAGAAAGAAAAATTATAGAAAATTTAAACAAAATAAAACTAATGACTTCTGACTCTGATAAAGACAAAATTCTTATTTTTATCACTGCCTGAACAACATATGAATAATGAACATAAAAAATCTCATGGTAACAAAGTTTAAAGTATTTGAAAAAAAAAAAAAAGCAAATTAAATATACGAATTATGTTGAATTCTTTAGGAACCGTCAACAATTTTAATGCAAAGTTCATTTTAGCTCAAAACATTGCACTTGACATACCAAAACAAGTATAAAATGCAACAGTGTAAGTCCTGTATACTAATATAGCACAATATGGACCCATTAACCCAGTTACAGATGAGGAAATTTTCACAACAAGTTTCAACAAAAGTCAAGTTCCAGCGATTATGATCCAAATCCAAAGCTTTTTTTTATATATCACTCATTAAGTACCTTGTCACACACTGAATTTACATTGACTCCTTCTTACGACATCTGTTCAAATATGACACAATTCCTAAAGAACCACCAATTCCAAAACGAACGAAATTATCTCCCACAAGGGGCCCCATAGCAAACAGCTGGGGCTCGTGAACTGACTGGTACGAGTAAGCATCTGTATCTATGATGTTGTGCTTGCTGTCAATGGGCCAGTCGGGCACTATTCCCAAGTGTCTGCCATCACGAGGGAGAAAGCCCAGGTCAGATCTGGAACCAATCATGATTGCTGCAAAGGAGACATCAAACCACGTGACAGTCCCTGAGCGCTTACAGTTAACAAGTACTTTATTCTGCCTTAACTCTGTGACAGAGTGGCCTGGCAGAGGCTTGTACAGCTCACTGGTTTCCTTTCCATTCATTAGAGAATGAATACGATGATATTCGGGGTACATGGCTTTGGGCAGCTTGGAAAAGATTAAAGTTGGGTCAGATGGCCTGCGCCTGAAAACATGGATGACAGGAATATTTGACTCCATGGCCATGAGAACAGCATCCGCTGCGCTCAACCCTGCACCTACTACAAGAACAGGGTCTGTGCTGGTGGAAGGTTCACAATGACAAAGAAGTTTCTCAAACTCCCACAGGCTGTGAACAACACAGGGCAGATTCTCTCCCTCCACACCAAGACGATTGGGAATATCATAAGCACCGGTGGCCAGAACAACATGAGGCGCAACATAACAGAAATCCTGCCTTGCCACGGGATCCCCCTGCTCATCTACCACTGTATGATAACCCCTGACCTCCCAGCAGTGGGTGTGGTTTGTCCTCACATTATGACAACAAGGCTCCACTTCTCCACTCTCACTGTCCACATGACTACGCAAATGGAACACCTGGCGAACTGAGGTGACGGTATGGAAGTCACGGAAATATTTTTCCAGCCCCTGTGTCTTGACAAAGTCACTGTAGTATTCTTTCACATCAGCAATTGTGGCACGGCCATGCATTGATTCCCTTGAAGGTGAATTTCTATAAAAAAAATGAAAGGAAATCACATTTGTATTATGTGCTACACAGTTGCTATATGCCAGTTTGTTTGGATTACTTTACACTGTAGTTCATTTATTACTTTACACATCCTATAGTGCATTTACTACTTTACACATTATAATGCATTTATTATTTTACACATCTCATAGTACATTAACTGCTTTGCTCATCCTATAGTGCATTAATTACTTCATGAATGAGTAAAGTTCCAATAATTTATTGCTTTACTCATCCCATAGTGCATTAATTACTTCACTCTTTATGCTATGTCTTATGTTATCAAAACTTTATAACAAATATGAAAACTCAACCAGCTACTGTTATTCTTATAGTTCTGGTCTGTTATTTCATGTTATACAACTACCTGTTTCTGTTGGCCAGCCATTCTTTGAAGCGGATGTTTGGAAGCTCCATCCAGGAATTCTGACTGATGGTCTGCATGGCACCATCAATTTTCTAGCACACAGACAGAAAAAAAATGATTTTAAGAAAATTTGTAACATGTGGTTTAAAGGTAATTTATCATTTTCTAGTGCCTGTGATCATATTTCAGTTTATAGTACTGCACTTAAATCCACTAATTAATATACTAATGTTCTTATTTTCTATAAGTACAACATTACATACAACATAAAACTCATTTCATATAAAAGAAGTATTTCCCCTGAACTGTTCAGTTTGACTGTCGAAATCAGTTACAGCTCATCACTGGCTATACTAACAAATAAGATGTCCCTAAAAGTGAGGACAAGAATCCATATTGCCACATAGTTACAGTGCTGGCGAGATTCTTTGGATGCCGCATGTGGAGTGAAACTCCTCCTGGCCAATGAAGAAAATGCAAAGAAGAAATTAGGGTTGCTGCGTGGCACCGATGTGAAAAGGTGATAGAAAGGATAAAGTGAAGCTCAGTTTGTATGTCCAGTGGTCTCACGGCGAGAGCTACTCATACCACGGTACCTCTGCTCTAGAGGACAGCCACGTCCGTTCTACACCCATACTGGTGAAATATTCCTAAACCGGCTTAAACAGAGGGGTGAAACTTGATGGCTACTCATGTCACGGTACCTCCGCTCTAGAGGTCGGTCACGTCCTAAACACGCCCATACTTGGATAATATGCCTAAACTGGCTCAACCCAGGGGTGAAACTTACTAGTGGCGAGGATTCATCCTCCTGAACAAAAGCTCCGTCCTGGTCACAACTAAGAAGGGTAGTGGCCACGACCACAAAATGCTAAGTCTGAGACACTGGACCAGTGCAGTCTAGATAGGCACCCTCTTCTCGTCTGGCGGGGATGTATGCGTATCCTAATCACGCTGATGTTTTCTGGTGAGAAAGTCCAACGCTGGACTGCATGGGCAACCACCTCTCACCTGGTGGGGATACACATGTATTCCAAAACACGACGAGGTTTTCCAGTGAGAAAGTCCAACTCTAGGCTGGATGGGCAAACACCTCTCACCCAGTGGGGATATACTGATATCCAAACACGTTGAGGTTTTCTAGCGAGAAAGTCCAACTCTAGATAACTGGTGCAACAAAAACCACAATGTCATGCATTCCTGCTTCTGAGACCCACCAAGAATACATGCTCAAGCCCTGCGATACTCTGAACCTCTTGTGGATCTCATATGATCCTTTCGGGGACCACAGGAAGACCATGGGACCTATCAAGGACCACAGGAGTAAATTCAGGAGATCACGGGGCGGTCTTGGTGGTAAAAGCGAATGAAGAAGAAGAAGCTACTTAGTTGTGAAACTTGGACAGTCAACAAAAAAGATACAAAGAAACTGGCAACAACAGATGTGATTTTGGCAAAAGATGCAACAAAAACCCGGAACAGGTAGAAAAAATGAACAAAAAGGTCCTTAAAAAAGTTTCAGAATAATAGAAACAGTTTAAAATGATAAGAAAAAGACAATCAAACTTTTTCTTGGATATAAAATGAGAAGACAGAAGTTGGGGAATTTAGTCATGACTGGAAAATTCATCAAGGAAGAAGGAAGACAGGATGGCCAAGAGAAAAAATATCTCAGTGGTTTGACCAAGAGGCATGGAAAAGGAAAAGCATCTGAATTAATCAGAAACACCAAGGACTGCACAAGATGGAGATACATGACTGCCAGTGCTATCCAGCACAGCACACAATAATAATAATAATAATTACATCGCAGTAGAAAATCAAGAGAGTGCACCTACCTGCCATGTTCCTCCTGGCTTTGTCTTGCCCAGCACAACATGTGGAATCTCATACATCTCTTCATGTTTCCATTCCAGGGCCGATGGTATATCTGCTCCCTGGTCAGCATCTGGGTGGAACAGGCTGTCAAACAGTAAGGCCACAGGGTTATTGGAGCGGCCTTCTAGGCCCTCACAAAGCGATGGCAAATCCTAGAGACAAAATCCATGGTTAATAAATGATGGGGAACTGTCATGAGCACTATCTGTCTATATGATGGAATAAGTAAAATATAAATAAGCCTACAGTATGCGTTATAAGCCTACAGTATACAAATAAGCCTACAGTATACATATAATCCTACAACATACAAACAAGTAAAAAACCACAGCCTATCAAAAAAAAAACCCAGAAATATTATGACAACACTGAATGGCAAGTGGAACTGAGATGAGAAAATCTTTAATCAGTAAGAAACTAATGAGAAGTAAGCTTGAAGCAACAACAGAGATATATCATTTTCAATTACTTTGTTCTGGGTACTGCTTCTCTCTATACATGCAATGTTTAACATGGAGAATCCCTATAGTTTAAATTTCAACTTTAAATAGGAAAGTGACAAAGTAAAATGTTACTGTTTTTATAGAAAGCTAATACACAAAACTGAGAGACAAAAAATCTAAGACACTTCAAGACATAAAGTGTGAGAAGACAGACTGCAGTCCTACACTTTATATGTGTAATATGACAGAAACCTACCTGCTCTACTAGACTTGTACCCATGTTCTCTTCCAATCTTTTCATTAGAAACTCATTGGAAAGTGTTGCTCCGTTATAGTAAGGTCGGTTGCCAGATAACATATAAGATAGAGCTATTGCTGATGGACCATTGCCTGTAGAAATGTGAAAAATAAAACATACTTAGTATTCTATACCAATGATGAAGTAAACCAACTAGCTGGCAGTACACATAGTCTGAAGTGCTTTGAAAGACATAACATTAACATTCCTAGAAATTAGAAAAAAAAGCTTTAAAAGACTACCATCCATCAAAACTCAAAGCTGTTTGCTGTTCTCAGATCTTCTTGTAGATGAAGGTTAGAAACTGCTGTCATAGCAAAGAAAATAAATTCAAGATCTGTGCTAATATTAGGCTATGTGGCTACTGGCATGGGTTCCTGATCTTCAGATAGCTGAAAAAAAAAAGCCTGCTACTAATAACCCCTTGATTAAAGACTTGAAAGCAAATGCTATGTGTACAAAACTAGTATTCTTTGCTGCCCAGAGAAACCTAATAAATTAAATTTCCGCCACTCTCTACTGTTACAATTAAAAAAAAAACACACACACATCTATTCCTATTCTGTTTGCCAGACTAAAGAGTTCATGACAAAACTATGTGGCAAACAATTCATTCAAGTAATCAGTTCATTATTTTTTTTTTTTACCTTTTATTTCCATATATACTTTGTACCCCCAATTAAAATAGGGAAAGCAAAAACAAGCACACCAAAATAAAGTTGCAATTGAACAAGAAATGAAAGGACTAGAATTGCCTGCTTAACAAAACATCTTCTAAGACATAAAATAGTCATTATATGAAAGGTGTTAGCCAATACTGTGTAAGAAACATGAAAAACTCACAATGTTACTTACCAACAACAACAACTTCCGTATGCATTACAACTGGGTGATGTTTCTTGGTTGTGTCCCCTGAAGCCATTCCTCAAGTTAATTTTTTTTAGAAGAGAAAAGGTGGCTCAAGTTAAGAGACTGATATTATGTAAGAATTTCACCTAGGAAACCAGTTTTCTGTTGAACTCTGGAACTTATACCTCCATGCCAGTTAGGACATGGACTTCTGGGGAAGACAAAAACAAATAAGGCCTTTAGGCACAATATGTATGCTATCATTAACTGCACAGCAAAATGATAAGTCTATTTAAAATAAAAGTAGGAACATCTTTATTAACAAGCACACAGTTTACACCTTTACAACTAAAAATGGAAACAAAATATAAAGACATAGTTCAGGTCAATTAATTTCCTAATAATTTACTAAATTCTGGGAGAAAATTGCCAGAAGGTATAAACTTTATCCATTCCTCATATTTAGAGAATTTGAAGTAAACCAGTTTGCTTACCTTGGCAGCTACATAGAGCAGGATGGTGACACCAGAAAGGAAGTTAGAATTGCAAAAGCAGAACTGACCTTCAAGAATCTTTAGAATATATGGCACTCAAAAGTTATAAGCACAAAAACCAAGATAAGAATATTCAATTCAAATGTAATATCCACCCTCATTTATGCACGCGAAAGCTGGAAAAGAACTAAAGAAACAAAAAACAAATTAGACTCTAGAAAACAAACGCCTAAGGAAAATACTTGGTATAAGTGGAACAAATTCAAGAACAATGCAGAGATAAGGCAGATGACCGGGGAAAAATCTGTCTCATGGGTGACCAGAAAAGGAGATGGACATATGTCGGTGACATGATGAGAAGAAATAGTCAGAGGATCCCAAAAGATTTGTTGAGTGCCCAAATTAGCAGGCATAAAATCACTCGATGAGATTGAAAAGCTCGCCAAAAACAAGAAAAACTGGCTAACTACCATGCCAGCCCTATGTGACATTTAACGGCATTGGAAAGATCTAAGTTTTAGTAATTTTAAAAAAAAAAAAGGAAGAAGAAAAACAAAAAAAAAGAGGGATGACAACTAATTTTTGGACAACTAGCTTCAACAAGGTATTGAAGCACAACTTAGAAGTACTACTTGATACATACTACAAACCCTATAAAAATTTTCATTATTATTTATCTTCTGTCTGATTCATTTCTGACTCCTTCTAAAGAATATATACATACACTACTAACTTCACCCAAAATTTCTTCCAGTTCAGAATCACCCTCAAATCTGTCAACTCCTGAATCTTTCACACATGAAACATTTCTACTCAAAAGTGTGTTTCCTCCAGCTCCACCACCTTGCCTGCTAGTATGCTATACTAAGACTGTAAGTGTTTACTAGATATCTGCTGTTAAAGCATACATATATTATCTACATCACAGCAACTGCCAGCCATATGAGATCAGGACAAGTTCTACCCAAACAACTGAATATAAGATCAGGACAAGTTCTACCCAAACAATTGAATCTGAGATCAGGACAAGTTCCACCCAAACAAGTGAATATGAGATCAGGACAAGTTCCACCCAAACAACTGAATATGAGATCAGGACAAGTTCCACCCAGACAACTGCATCTGAGATCAAAGCAAGTTCTACCCAAGCAACTACAACTCTAAACCACACAGGTGCAACCACAATACAACTTTTCAGATTTAACACTCTCAAACTTAAATTTCATTTTAAGCTTATAAATTTTTACATAAAATATTGATTTTAATTCTGTTTCCATACAATCATGCCTGTAAACCCTACGTATGGCTCACTGGACACATATGAAATTATTTAACATTACATCAATACAATGCCCGTTAGTAGTCTTTCCTCTTAACCATTTTTATGTTTTCGGTTTTTTAAAAAAATTATTTACAGGATATTCCAAATGCAAATAGCTAGATGACAACAGGTACTAATTTGCATTCCACTGGATTATGGAGACATATGATATATGGAAATACAAAGAGAAATGATCACATAAGCTGGCTGCTCATCATCATCGTCATCAGGTGCTGCGCCAACTAGTGTTGGCTATTATGTTTCTCCATAGTACCTGATCTTTTATGCAGCCCATCACTTTAGTTGGTGATTTTCTCTCACACCATCTCATCAAACTATCCAACAGCATTTCTCTCTACATTCCCCTGGCTCTTTTTCTCTCTACTTTCCCTGTCGTTACAATATTTTCAATGCCTCCTCTTCTCACTGGATGTCTTATGAAAGAACACTGTCTCTCTAGTATCTTTTTCACAAGATTTTTCTTGTCTCTCCAGCTCTT
Source organism: Achatina immaculata (assembly GCA_009760885.1). Taxonomy (NCBI): domain Eukaryota; kingdom Metazoa; phylum Mollusca; class Gastropoda; order Stylommatophora; family Achatinidae; genus Lissachatina; species Lissachatina immaculata. The sequence goes on from CM019716.1 coordinate 13,011,424, forward strand.
CTCATAAATTCTTCATTAGTAATCTTTGCTATCCAAGGAATTCACAACATTATTCTGATAAATCACATTTCTATATAAACTTGTTACTAATTAAGTTTTAAAAAATAATACTTGAAAGCATAAATATATATTTTATACAAAAGTAAGGTTGAAATAGCTCAATTACAAGTTAATAAAAACTTTGAATACACAGAGATTCATCATGGAGAATTTTAAGTCTATATGGAATACCATCTAAAATTGTCAACATCATTAGAGATCTCTACAACGGATATGTTTGTGCAGTTAAAACAGAAGAAGGGATAAGTGAATGGTTCCAGATTGAAACAGGAGTGAAACAAGGATGTATACTATCTCCTTTGCTTTTTGGAACTGCAATAGAATTCATTTTTTTAAAAAATGCACATATATTTTATTGGGTACATGGGACCCAACTAGAAGATCTTGATTCTGCTGATGACATAACTCTTATCAGTAACAATGTGAATTCCATGCAAGAAAAAACAGATATCCTGTCTTCACTGGCTAGCAAAATAGGACTTGAAATTAACAAGGACAAAACAAAAATACTGAAACTTCCCATTAATCAAAATGGAAAAATACACATAGAAGGGACAGATATTGAAGAAGTCAATCAATTTGCATACCTTGGCAACTACATAGAGCAGGATGGTGACACCAGAAAGAAAGTTAGAATTGCAAAATCAGCAATCGATCTTCAAGAATCTTGAGAAGATACAGCATTTAAAAGTTATAAGCACAAAAACCAAGTTAAGATTATTCAATTCAAATGTAATATCCACCCTCATTTATGTATGTGTGAAAGCTGGAAAACAATTAAAGAAATAGATAAGAAATTAGACACCTTTGAAAACAAATGCTTATAGAAAATACTCAGCATCAAGTGGAACAAATCCAAGAGCAATGCTGAGATAAGACAGATGAGCGAACAACAACCAGTCTCAATGGTCATCAGGAAAAGGAGATGGACATATGTTGGTCATGTGATGAGAAGAAATGATCAGAGAATCCCAAAACAAGCTATCAAGTGGAACACAACAGGCCAAAGAAAAAGAGCTCCACCATGGGGAAAAAAGAAGACATTGTTAAGAGAGGCCAAATTATTAGGCATAAAATCCCTTGATGAGGCTGAAAACAGGAAAAATTGGTGAATGCCTTGCGAGCCCTGTGTGATGTTTAAGGGGCACGGGAAGGATATAAGATATAAAACTAAGTATATGTTACATATTCATGTGAATTTATATTTTATCTTCTCTCTCTATTTCTTCGTGCTGTGTGTTTTTGTATGAGGTTCACACCGAAACGCCACAACAGAGTGCTCGTTAATTAATAAAGCTGTTCCTATTTTTTTTCCTAGTTTATACATAAATTATATCACAGACTGGTCACAAAACTATGTCCAAGGCTTCGGGTAAATAATGTGAAATTAAAGCACATGCTACTACTGGTACGCGACTTCAGAAATGGCGATGCCAACATTTATTAAGACTTTGAATGGCGTTTGTGATGTAAGACCCGGCTTAAGAGACTAAGAAAAAATACATTAACAGGACAGTCTACTCACGATGTGATATAATAACCGGTCTCTTCTCGACTTTCTGTGGCAAGTGCTCGGCAGGTTAGTTGCTTATCAGTGATTCTAAGCCGGTTATAAACTGTTTACTAGGATCTGCACATGTTCTCGAGTTTTCATAACGCGCTTTGAGCTATTTTTATATCCTTATTCATTCGTAAGCGTCTTACAACCAAGAAACACGTTCGCTAGCGCCGAATCCTGGTTTCCATTTCCATGATTTACTCGACCGAATAACATTTTTTAACAAAACACATCTAGTTACCTGCCACAAATATTACATTCTGAAAATTTCAACCAGCAGAAGCCATCAACTACATGAAATTTCCATCAATTTTCTGACAACAAACCGCTGTTCCTACCCCGTTGAAAAGCGCATGTCGTCTGCCATCAGGGCAGAATCGACTGCCGGTACTCTTGTACGCTGAAGTTAACGATTGGCCCATGTGATATTATAATTTTACGGTAAACGTTTGAATATTCTTTGTTGTAAGTATCGACCCACGCACTAATTAAACATTTAAAATGTGTCATCCTTTCCATGAGCATGAGGCTGTTTTAAAAATTCACTTTTATTTTTAATAAACCAATTCTGGTTTTGCTTCCGCCAAAATCTTGAAAGAAAAACTGCTGACTCACCTCGCCTTTTCTCTTCGGTATTAAAATTATTGACCAGTTATATAGCACGTACCGTTTATATGTCTAATCTATGTAACAACGACGACGTTTATATACTGGATACCAATTTATTATACAACTATCTTTTTGTGTGCGCGCGCATCTCTTGGTTTATGCAACTAAGACATGACTCTGCAATTATTAATATATTTTTTTTTTTTACGGTCGAACGAAGCATGGCGGGATTCCATAATGTCTGTAAAGGCAGATACGGCGGTCAAAACTGGTTCTAAGCAGATTTCGCTGGTTCTGTTCTATAGAAAATTATCCTTCAGACGTGCTGAAAGTTCGTCATTTTAGGCCAAGGAAAATGAGGAGTGTCAGATCTATTTTCCTTTGCCAGTCAATGGTTCTAGAAATGTGAATTCTTTTCTCTTTGAGAAAGATTGTTTGTGGTTCTTGTCATCCATTGATGTAAGTTCTCTCTTTCTAATTCATTTGACGCTTCTTCTTCTTCTTCGTTCGCTTCTACCACCAAAACCGCACTGTGGTCCTACTGAATTAACGCCTGTGGTCCTCGTTAGGTCCCGTGGTCTCCTGTGTGGTCCCCGAAAGGACCACACGAGATCCACGTGAAGACCACAAGGGGTTCAGAGTATCACAGGGCTTTAGCCTGTATTCTTGGTGGGTCTCTGAAGCGGGATTGCGTGACACTGTGGTTTTCGTTGCACCAGTTTAGTCTAGGGTTGGACTTTCTCACCGGAAGACCTCGATGTGTTTAGGATATCAGTGCATCCCCGCTGGGTGAGAGGCGGTAGCCCACCCAGGCCAGAGTTGGACCTTCTCACCGGAAAACCTCGACGTTTTTTAGATACCCGTGTATCACCGCCGGGTGAGAGGTGGTTGCCCATCTAGTCCAGAGTTCGACTTTCTCACCGGAAAACCTCAGCGTGAGTAGGATACGCAAACATCCACGCCGGGTGAGAGGTGGTTGCCTATCTAGACTGCCCTGGTCCAGTGTTTCCGACTTCAGCATTTTGCGGTCGTGGCCGCTACCCTTCCTAGTTGTGACCAGGATGGAGCTTTTATCCAGGAGGACGAATCCTCGCCACTAGTGACTTCCACTCCTGGGTTGAGCCGGTTTAGGCATATTATCCCAGTATAGGCGTGTTTGGGACGTGACCGACCTCTAGAGCAGAGGTACTGTGACATGCATAGCCTTCAAGATTCACCCCTGGTGTGAGCCGGTTTAGGCAAAATTCACCAGTATGGGTGTATATCAGGCGTTACCGACCTCTAGAGCGGAGGTGGCATGACATGTCTAGCCATCAAGTTCCACCCCTGGTGTGTGCCGATTTAGGCATATTTCACCAGTGTAGGTGTATTTCGGACGTGGCCGGCCTCTAGAGCAGAGGTGCCGTGGTATGTATAGCTCTCGTAGCGATACTACTGGACATACCGATTAAACTTCACTTTATCCGTTCCACCACCTTTCCCATCGGCAACGCACAGCAACCTTTATTTCTTTTCCGCATGTCTTCCTTGACAGAGAGGAGCTTCACTCCACGCACAGCATTTGAAGAGTCTCGCCAACAGTGTCTTAACCTCTGGGACAAGCCGGTTCATGCATTTCACCCGATAGGACTACACTCAGGACGTGGCCGACCTCCAGACCAGAGGTGGCGTGATTTGACTGTTTGCTTCGCTTTATCCTTTCTACCACCTTTTCCGCAGTGATGCTGCGCGGCAACCTCATTTGCAAATTTCTTCATTGGCCGGGAGGAGCACCGCTCCACGCACGGCAACTGAAAAATCTCGCCAACAGCGGCAGATGAGCTACCAAACGTGCCACTCATCTACCCTAAGTATCTGGTTTTCAGGCGCCAGATATTCGCCCTCGCCCCTTCTCCTGTCAGTTTAAACAGTTCTGCCACGGGAAGGCCAGGAGCTGGACTTGACTGCCAGAGGCTGTTTGAGGCGCATTTACAGTCCTTAGAACCATTTGACGCAAAGGAACCACGGCCTCTATTCCGCTGTAACTAGCTGTACCACAGCAGGCTGGCAAACGAGGACATCGAAACCAAGTTCGAGCTTAGTGAGATGTCTGTCAGCTCTGAACACTGGTCAAAGATATCCGTCATCACCAAAACTGTTGTTTAGCATTCCGAACAAAAAATAGTACGGAACATACATAATATATGTTTTATCTGATATCCATGCTTTTCTGTTTGTTTTTTTCAGTAAAACGCTTTCGTTCTGTATGGAGGAGATGGAGATGGCGAAACCGTATGTTCTAAAAACTGCCATATCTTGCATGAGTACCAGTTTGACTCTGTCCGAGCTACAGGGCGGATTAGGAGTGAGGGCCTGTTGCCGGGATATATGACTGGTACGCTTCCAAGACGACGTGAGAACATTATTATATGTTGTGTTTGTTTTTATATGTAATCAATGAATAAGGCTTACGTCGAAATACTGGATGTTGTATGTTTTCATTATTTGTGTGGCTCACACCAGGGGTGAATCTTGAAGGCTATGCATGTCATAGTACCTCTGCTCTAGAGGTCGGTCACGTCCCAAACACGCCTATACTGGGATAATATGCCTAAACCGGCTCAACCCAGGAGTGGAAGTCACTAGTGGCGAGGATTCGTCCTCCTGGATAAAAGCTCCATCCTGGTCACAACTAGGAAGGGTAGCGGCCACGACCGCAAAATGCTGAAGTCGGAAACACTGGACCAGGGCAGTCTAGATAGGCAACCACCTCTCACCCGGCGTGGATGTTTGCGTATCCTAATCACGCTGAGGTTTTCCAGTGAGAAAGTCCAACTTTGGACTGGATGGGCAACCACCTCTCACCCGGCGGTGATACACGGGTATCTCAAAACACGTCGAGGTTTTCCGGTGAGAAGGTCCAACTCTGGCCTGGGTGGGCTACCGCCTCTCACCCAGCGGGGATGCACTGATATCCTAAACACGTCGAGGTCTTCCGGTGAGAAAGTCCAACTCTAGACTAAACTGATGCAACGAAAACCACAGTGTCACGCAATCCGCTTCAGAGACCCACCAAGAATACAGGCTAAAGCCCTGCGATACTCTGAACCCCTTGTGGCCCTCTCGTGAATCTCATGTGGTCCTTTCGGGGACCACACAGGAGACCACGGGACCTAACGAGGACCACAGGCGTAAATTCAGTAGGATCACAGTGCGGTTTTGGTGGTAGACGCGAAGAAGAAGAAGAAGATTATTTGTGTTTTTTCTCAGTTTTCTTACTCCTATCGCTTTGTAAAACTGTACCATACACCTCTGTCTACCTGCAATACATAATAGACATCTCATTTGCCTATATACACCAAGGAAGGTTGCTTGGATTCATTTTAACATGTAACTAGAACCACTGAACGTGAAACAGAATCACAGTGCCGCTGATGTGTCATGCCTATACCTTTTTTTTATTATTTAATGCTGGTGTTTTATTATTTAATTAAAGAAGTAAAAGTGCAGTTATTATTATAATGTCTTGAAACAGAACAGACTCTGCTGGTTGGCCCATATAGAAAGAATGAAAGAGAACAGACAGACGAAAATGATGTATGTACAAGAGATGAGGGAACCAAGGGGGTAGGTCAAGGCAGATGTGGAAAGACAACGTAGAAGAGGATATAAAGGAAATTGGAGTCACCAACTGGAGAGAGAGAAGATTAGGAATAGACAGGAATGGAGGAGAACTTTATGTGCAGCAATGAGCCATAATGGCTTGGAAAGCTGAAGATTATTATTATTATCTGGAATAATCATGGATTCTCTCCAGTATCCCCCTGCTCGTGTGACTCAAGAGAATGACAGCAAATGAGAGATTCATAGGCACCTTCACGCAGGGGTAGTCAGCCACAGGTTTGTGTAAACAAAAATCTATGGCAAAAAATATGGCGCCTAGCTACGTTCGTACCTGGCTCGTTGTCAGATAAACGCGCGATTATTTTTGGTAATACAGGTAGATAGAGGTGTATGGTACAGTTTTACAAAGCGACAGAAGGAGTGAGAAAAAACACAAATAATGAAAAACACACAACATCCAGTATTTCGGCGTGAGCCTTTTTCAAGGATTACATACAAAAACAAACGCAACATATAATAATAAAAGAAGGAAAATGAAAATGAACTTAGCTTTGTGCCATCCCTCCTTGTACACAATACAACAGAATGCGACCTAAAGACAAGGCTGAGAGACCACAAAGGAAAACAAATTGAACCAATTGGATGTTAGCGGCAGTGAAAAGAAGAGAACGTTACGGGTTGGGGGTGGGGGGCGCCGCGGCGCAAGAAAGAGATCACGAGGCAATAATTACCTCTAGGCCGCTAGAGAAGAAGGTGGGGTTTATGGATTATTTTTGGACGTCCCGATTCCTTTAGCTCGTGATGATTTTGTTTTCCCTCAGTACTTGTCAGATTGCTAGGTGTTGCTGCGAGGAAGAAAATGGTCTTCGTCGTCTAAAAGCTCCTATACTGACGTCAGAGAATCTCTGCTTTCCATCATAACATCAGTAGTAGTAGTAGTAGTAGTAGTAGTAGTAGTAGTAGTAGTATTTGTAAGAGGAATAGGCTTTTGGGACTGTTATCTACAGTAGATTTAAGTAAGAGATCTATCAAGGTGAGCTAAATCACTACGCAGCTCCACAGATGATCAGAGAAAATTTCTCTTTCTCTCTCTCTCTCTCCCTTCTCTCCCTTTCCTCTCTCCACCCCCCCCCCCCCAAACCACCACCAAATCGCCACCATGCTGAAAATTCTTTATGTTTGTCAGATTCTGGGAAAATTCCCGCCTACCCACTCGATTATGTCACTTAGTCCATAGCTAAGATATCAACACAGATTTGGCGTCATTGTTTGCTGAACAACTCACTGGTATATTTAGGCAAGTAGTACCTGCTCCCCCGTGTGGTACCCGGGATCTGCAAAGAATAGGACCACTGTACCCTACCATGCATGATCGTAAAAGGCGACTAAGGAGGGTTCAGCATAGGGCCAGCAACCCTATCTGGTAAAAAAAAACTATCAGACTGCTACAGAAACGGAAGCAAGGGAAAAAACAAATGCAGGTGGAAGGAGAAATGCGTATCAGGAAACTGAGCCCATGAAGGTTGTGGATACATGTGCTCCGAATGACTGTTGAGCAATAGAGGGCTCACCTGGGCAAGAGCAGAAAAAAAGGCGAAGGACAGGCATTTGTGGAAAACCCTTGCGGAAGCCCCATGTGCCCTGGGCACTTAAGGTTCAGAGAGAGAGAGAGTACCTGCTAGTGTGGCAGTCTTGGAAGAGTACATAATGGTGGAAAAAAAAGAGAGGAAAACCACGGCGAAGATTGTTGACAATCTGCGAATGGATGCATCACCAGCAAGGCATATTGCTTATAACCGAGATGCCTACAGGAGAGCTGTTAGGAAGGTAACGTTCCGCAAGGGACAAGCAAATGACTGACTGGTTGAGGTGTGCCAAAGTTCAATGATACTGCTTTAAGAAATAAAGATAAAAAATAAAAACTACTGACAGCCAATCAGATTTGTACTGAAATTCTCAGAGCTCAATATAAGGTTCTACAGCGTTTCCCGACACACACTTTCCGACACAGCAACACAGAAGTCACCAAATAAGCAACCCCTTTTGTTTTCTTTCTATTATTAATTTATTATACATCATATAAGCGAGTCAAGTCTTTTTTTCATGCTTTTTCATACCCTATATATTTGTATAAATAACATGACTATCGAAACATCAAGTTTATTTACTCTGTTTATAAATAAAGCTATTCCTGTCTAAAAAAGGGTCTAATTAGATTAGTTACTTCTCGAACATTATGTTCTAAACCTAAAGCAATCAATCTTAATTGCTTAATGAAGTTAAAACAGCTTATGCAAACATGTTTAGCGTAATTAGTCGTAACAGACATTACGTATCATTCATCACCGCTTCTCGGTTGCATCATGTTTGAAATATAGCTGTAATGAAAACTAGGTTAGATATTCGGCCGAACGAGATAGCCAACAAGAGCAGATCATTCGGGGGCAAATACGACTACGGGTACAGATGACACTGAGGGAAAAAAAAATACGGTCCATATACTGTTAAATCGAAAGGGCGGATTTAATCCTTAAAGAAAGATAACACAGTATGCCAGGGCACGTTTATGTACTTGACACGAAAATAATTAAAACATGGCTGCATTGAAGTCGTAACACGCTACAAACTATTTACAGTGAATGACAATATAACTGAGCTATTTTCTGTTGGTATTTTGGTTATTCATCAGCACCTCGCCTACGTGGATAAAGACTGGGCCTTGATCCTTACGGCAGAAATTAATATGCATATTTTATTTGCTCATATTAGACGCAGGAAAAAGGGGGGGGGGGGGGGAGAGGAGGCGCGAAGACGCTGTCTGATTTGGCAGTGAACGATCCATAGCTGACATTCATCGTTAAGTTTGCGAACCACAGCTGGACAAGACCCTGTCCCACCCCTCCCTTTGTGCTCTAAGTAATAGGTCTGGGCTGGCTAACAGGGCAAGAATCGCCAAAGTCCCCATGGCGATGAAGTTTGCTAAAGAACTACTGCAAGTCCCCTGCTTTTTAGCTCCATTCAAGAACTGAAAAAGTAGACGTTGTAATTGGCTCACAGTCCCACACGATGGGTGCTTCAACATCTTTACCATATCGGCTGCAAAGAACGCTAGCTTGCGGTTCCAGTGAGAAAGAAAGAAAGAAAGAAATCACGAAAGAAAGAACGAAAGAAAGAAAGGTATAATTCCAAAGCAGCAAGTAAAGAAGCAGTGAAGGAGACGACTGGGTCGGAACATCACCGACACTCTGAACACCACGTTCACTGAAGCACGCATCTTATTTAGAAAACAACACGATTTTTTTTTTCAGATTGGCTTATCAAAAGAGCAACGATACACGAATGAAATTACTGTAGGTCACTGAACTTTTCGTTGTAAAAATTTATATGCGATTTTAACACTGAAACGTCTAGCATAATCTACAGGGGAAGAAAACAAGTCTGCTTTACTAATCGGCTAGACCCTACTTTGAACGGAACAGTTTGTGGCAAAAGAGTACAACAAAACTGCATATGGGCTGATGAATGACATTATCTCTCTTTTTTTTTTTTCTAACGTTTCTCTGTGCCATAATAGTGCTGGATTTTATTTTTGGATTTTATTATGTGTTCTATGAGAACTTTAAATTACATGTATACGCTATGATTCTGACGCTACGGCGTACAGTTGCGCACCTTTTTTTTAAAAGGACACACACAGTAGCGTGCCGGTCGTATGTTATTTATATTATTTGATGTATCCCATATAATCTCTCTCTTTTTCGCACTCTCTCTCTCTCTTTCTTTCTCTCTCTCTCTCTTTTTCTTTCTCTCTCTCTTTCTCTCACTTTCTTTCTCTCTCTTTCTCTTTCTTTCTCCTCTCTCTCTTTCTCATTCTTTCTCTCTCTCTCTCCCTCTCTTTATCTCTCTCTCTTTTTCTCTCTCTCTCTCTTTTTCTCTCTCTCTCTTTTTCTTTCTCTCTCTCTCTCTCTCTCTCTCTCTTTCCAGCAAGAGATTCCCGCCGTTTTATTTTTCAGTGTTTCGCTATCTTCTTGGCTGTTCTCCCATGTCAGTCCTTTGTTCACCAGCATCTCTCTGCTGTAAGTCTCCAAGTCTCTCTTGGTCCGTCCCATGCTTCTTTCAGCCTGTGGAGTAAACATCAAAGCTGTTCGTGGATAAGGGTTCGTTTGCCATTCTTATAACGTGGTCGGTTCATCGCCACTTTATCCTCTCGATGGCTGTCGACAGCGGTATCATGTCAGTCTCTTTTACAAAGAGGTCATTACTTAAGATACTTGGCCAGAACACTCCTTTGATTTTATGGAGAAACTTAGTTTTCTGATGCCTCTCGCCAGTTCTCACACATGCCCGGATTTTCGTTCTTGGCTAATTTTAAAGTCTTAACCAGCTCCTCTGTTCCGCTGTGATTTTTCTTCCGTGTCCCAAATGCTTTGTAATATTGTTTTGCAAAGAATGCTGTAGGAAATTCCAGTATTATGTCTTGTTCTTGTCAGTCTTCGTCAGTTCGTGCTGACTAATTTTTGTCACTTAATTCACTGGGTTCCCCCTCCCACCCCCGGGGGCCCCCGCCTCCACACACATATACACACATCGTTAAGTGTATCCCAGCTGCTCTAGTTTGTCGTGAGCATGGGAACATTCGCGTCGCTTGACATGAATGTGAGTTGTCGCCCTTGTCAAAACATTAGTACTGTAATGTCCTTTCCTTTCTGGCCACCCATTAACGTGCTTTCAAGAAACCTTTCAAAGATGTGTGTGTGTGTGTGTGTGTGGCGCCAGGTCGCCGAGACATCTACAGACGTTTTTTTGTAAATTTTAAGAGATGGGCGGAGGGAGAAGGAGTTGGCAGCATGAAGAGATTTCCATTATTAAGCATGTGGCATATATATATATAATTTTAAAAGAAATTACAAATCCGGTATTGTTTCGTTTCTTTTTCTTAAAAAAAAAAGCTTCTATAACTCTAAGGCTTCGCCATGGGAAGGTCGGTCATTTTTCAAGTAGGATCGGTCATTTTTCAAGCAAGGTCGGTCATTTTTCATGTAAGGTCGGTTATTTCATGGGGTTCACTTTTTTTTTTGGGGGGGGGGGGGTCCTACTCCCCCTACCCCCACCCCAACCTCGAAAATCTCACAGATCTAACGGAGAACTTTGTTGACTAGTTTCATGGGGACGCGCTTGGCTGGGCCGAAAGAACCATTTCATTCAACCACTTAGCCCGCTGGGGCGAGTGAACCATTTCATTCAACCTCTTAGCCCGCAAACTTTTGGCCTTAACGTCCGAGTCTCGGTAGAACTACATGACGTGTTTCGGCAATTCCAACATTTACGTGAAAGAATGAACGAACCCGGACAAAGATATTTCAAACATAAACCTCCCGTCATGCCTTGCTTCCCCGATATGATGTACACCTGGATGTAGGCCAGTCTTTCAGGTAGATCTTACTTCGTCTTTCTAAATTTGCATTCCTTACTCTTTTCTTTGCAGACACATATTGTTATCGCTTTATCTACGAGCAGGCTGTTCACATCATCCCACGTCGTGACGACGTTTGAAGACAGATCGAGCTTGGAATAAACTGTGACGACAAGCTTGAAGACAGGTCGAGCTGGGAATAAACTGTGACGACAAGCTTGAAGACAGGTCGAGCTGGGAATAATCTGTGACGACAAGCTTGAAGACAGTTCGAACTGGGAATAAACTGTGACGACAAGCTTGAAGACAGGTCGAGCTTGGAATAAACTGTGACGACAAGCTTGAAGACAGGTCGAGCTTGGAATAAACTGTGACGACAAGCTTGAAGACAGATCGAGCTTGGAATAAACTGTGACGACAAGCTTGAAGACAGGTCGAGCTGGGAATAAACTGTGACGACAAGCTTGAAGACAGGTCGAGCTGGGAATAAACTGTGACGACAAGCTTGAAGATCTGGACCAAAATAGAGAGCTTTCGAGCAGCCTCCACTACAACCGGGGCTACCTTCGCCCTTAGCCCCGTTAATCATGTTACTAGGAGCACCATCGAAGAGGTGGGATGTGATCTTCGGCAGGTCTGATTAACCAGTACTAATAATTGTGATGTGTGTCTAACACGATCATCTTTTGCTCCCGCTACCAACATATATCTATAATGCTCTCCGCTAGCTCCCTCAGTGTATATGTAATCGCCACAACGAACCAACAAACACTGCTCACATTTTGAATGTGGGGAGAGAAAAAAAATCCACAGTGAACAAATAAAATAAAAAAATAAACATTTCGACAGTGAAATTCAGCGGCAAGATTTAGAGGACAAATCTATCTACTAAAATGTTAGAAGACTACATACTTCTGCTTTCGCCCGCAAAATGCGATGGTTGCGTTGTATCACATTTCACTCCTGTTTCTGCGCCTTTCGGGTTTCAGCCCGAAACATCCATCGTCAGCATAAGGTATTTTTTGCGATTGAGTTTGTCTTACCCATTTCAGTACACATTAACTCAGCCGGGCTGCTGTCTTCGACAGTCTTGATCAGCTTTAGCACGCTAATCATGACGCAAGTAGTCATCTTTGCTCGCATAACCAGGACTCAAGTTGTCAGTTTTGCTTGCATAACCATGACGCAAGTTGTCAGTTTTGCTCGCATAACCATGACTCAAGTTGTCAGTTTTGCTCGCATAACCATGACGGAAGTTGTCAGTTTTGCTCGCATAACCATGGCTCAAGTTGTCAGTTTTGCTCGCATAATCAAGACGCAAGTGGTCAACTTTAGTTCATTAACCATAACGCTAGTAGCCAACTTTGGTTTGATAACCATGACTCAGGTAGCCTGCTATGGTTCACTGATGACTCAGGTAGCCAGCTATGGTTCACTGATGACTCAGGTAGCCAGCTATGGTTCACTGATGACTCAGGTAGCCAGCTATGGTTCACTGATGACTCAGGTAGCCAGCTATGGTTCACTGATGACTCAGGTAGCCAGCTATGGTTCACTGATGACTCAGGTAGCCAGCTATGGTTCACTGATCACTGTCTCATTTAGCTTGAGCACTGCCTCTTCGAACCTAGAATATCTCTCTCTCTCTCTCTCTCACACACACACACCACACACACACACAGTTAGCTCATAAAATAACTATACTTCTGCATAAACAAGATACCCTTCCCCACTTCTTCCCACCTTTCTATTACTTTGAAGAAGAAGAAGAAAAAGAAAAAAAAATGCCAATGATAAACTACATCCCACACGCAGAGCTTAAATATTTCGTTTACCTTGAGCACGTGACTGACAACGGTCAATGTAAAACTTGTAGCGGAAATAGAACAGGAGAAAAGAGACGGCTGAATACACTTTCAAAATCAATAAACGTTTAAAATAAAATAAAATAACATAAAATTCATTATCTCTTAATTCAAACAAAGGAAACCAATTATTTTCAAGATTTTTCAAGTATGTTGTGCGCTCTCGGCACTATCCTGTGCCCCATAAGCGTAACTGTTAACTGTGAAAATGAAAAATAAAATTTAAAAAAAACGGAGGCCATTGAAATGTGAACGTAGAGAAATGTGGCGAGTATTTCATAAGACTCACGAAGGTTAAAAAAGAAACGCTGGCATAGCTGAAGATGAAAGTAGAATTAATGAAAACATTAAGGACTCAGACTATCAGCTGAGCTGTTCTGAGTATATTAAGAAGTGTGATACTGTACTGAAAACAAGATATGAAAGCTCTGCGATACTGAAAACGCTCGATGCTACACTGAAAACAAGATATGAAGGCTCTGCGATACTGAAAACGCTCGATGCTACACTGAAAACAACGTATGAATGTATTAAGGAGTCAGACTTTACACTGAAAACAATGTTTGAATGTTTGACTATATTAAGAAGCCTAATGTTACACTAAAAACAATATTTGAATGTATTAATAAGCCGTTGTGACACTGGGAACAATGCTTTAACGTATTAAGAAGTTCGATGTTAAACTGAAAGCATGGTTTGAACGTTTTACGAAGATCGATGTTACACTGAAAACAATGTTTGAATGTATTAAGGAGCTCGATGTTACACTGAAAACAACGTTTGAATGTATTAAGGAGCTCGATATTACACTGAAAACAACGTTTGAATGTATTAAGGAGCTCAATGTTACACTGAAAACAATGTTTGAATGTATTAAGGAGCTCGATGTTACACTGAAAACAACGTTTGAATGTATTAAGGAGTTCGATGTTACTCTGAAAACAACGTTTGAATGTATTAAGGAGCTCGATCTTACACTGAAAACAACGTTTGAATGTATTAAGGAGCTCGATGTTACACTTGAAAACAACGTTTGAATGTGTTAAGGAGCTCGATGTTACACTGAAAACAACGTTTGAATGTATTAAGGAGCTCGATGTTACACTGAAAACAACGTTTGAATGTATTTAGTAGCTCGATGTTACACTGAAAACAACGGTTCGATGTCTTAAGAAGTTCGATTGGATACGGAATATACTATTTGAGAATATTAAGAACTCGGTGCGACACACACACAAAATATATATGTATTAGAGCGTACTAAGACGTATTTTACTTTACTGAAAACAACGTTTGTGAGAAAATCTGGGTACTACAACTGTAGGAGAGCAAGCGAAATGGATACCAATGCGGGGGACTAATTTATTATTGAACATAATGACGAGGGTATTAACAATGCTGGCCAAATTATATCTGTGTAGCTTGCTGAATAATGGTCCACAGATTACAATACCAGCATCGTGGCCAGGTTGTAGGAGTGAAGGGATTAACAGAGAGAATTTTTGAGTTTTTACTACAAACAGTGGAAGGAATGAGAGGAGACAAAATGGATAAACGAAAGAAAGAAACTAAAAGAAAGAATCGTTATACAGTAAACGAAAGAACAGGCAAAGTTAGGGGGAAAAAATTAAAAAGAATAATGTCTTTGAAAAAGAAAAACAGCTTCATAAATTTTAAAACAAAGAAAAGACACGAAAGTGCAGATGGGGAAAAAAAGGAACGAAAAGTAATACAGAAATGAGTCGGGGGAAATATAAAAAAAATTAAAGAAAGGAGGGAAATGGGAAAAGAAAATTAAGAACGATGGCGAATGGGGAAAATAAAATGAAAGTAAAATGGGGAACATAAGGAAAGATAGGAAATGGGTAAAGGGAAAACGAAGGTAATAAGGGAAATACAATATGAAAATTTAATTTTTTTTAAAACTGGAGACATGAAAAATCTAGAATCTACACCATTTTATGTTCCATTGACAAGGTACCCACCTGAAGGCGTTTAAGTTAGACGTGATGCAGAAGGCGCTGGCGAGATAAAATACCAAGACGTACGGGCCCAGACCTTTTTCTCTGTCCTGGCACGTGTTCGCTAATCGCAGACGTGAGATCTGTGGCCAACCTGACAGCTGCGAACTGTATTTAAGAGTCGTGGCTTGGATATTTTCATGGTTTTTTTTGTTTTTTGTTCTTTTCTTTTGGCCTAGACCGAAAGCCCCAGTGCCCGCACGCACTGAACCGTGGACTGCTTTTCTTTCCAATTTACCAGAGTGCTGGGATGAAAAGTAGAAATGAGATGGGGGGTGGGGTGGTAGGAAAACCGGGGGGGGGGGGAGTGGAGGGGAGGGGAAGAGGCATTTAAGAAGAGAACGAAAGAACTTTTATTTTGAAAGAGTTAATTATTGGTATACACAGACCCTTCTGACGATCTTTTCTACATCTCTCAAGTTTAGCTCTCTCTTTCTTTCTTTCTTGCTTTCTTTCTTTCTTTCTTTCTTTCTTTCCCTCTCTGTCGTTAACTTGCAACAGAAATGTGCCTGTTGCAGACAGCAAAACAACACAATACCTCAGACTGTCAATGAAGAGTGCCCCTACCCTTTACCTCCCACCCCCCCCCCCGTGCGCGCGCGCACACACACACACACACAAGACAAGCCTTTCGGTCCTTTACACTTCTGACGCTGCAAGTGGGGGGGGGGGGGAGGGGAGGGGAGTGTGGGCACCTCATGGTCATGACTTCCATAGGTCTGTGATTGGTTGATTTATAACCACTTCAAGAGGTTGAGGAAACAATGTGGACGTTCACTTCGGCGACTTAACCAATTTTCATTGTTGTTTGTTCGCTGGAGCAGAGAGTCCGAGGAAGAGAATCAGAAGTGGCGGCGTGATCTGATCTGTGAAGTTATTGTCGCTGCTGGGGATAAACCTTCCCTTCTGGCGAGGCCCTGGATGAAGCCTCCTGGCATGGCGGATCTCATTTATTTATCTCAACGTCCATATAAGGCCCCAAGAAATATGAGAAGACACAACAATCTCAGCTACTTATCCCAGTGTACATATAAGGCCCCAAGAAATATGAGAAGACACAACAATCTCAGCTACTTATCCCAGTGTACATATAAGGCCCCAAGAAATATGAGAAGACACAACAATCTCAGCTACTTATCCCGGTGTACATATAAGGCCCCAAGAAATATGAGAAGACACAACAATCTCAGCTACTTATCCCGGTGTACATATAAGGCCCCAAGAAATATGAGAAGACACAACAATCTCAGCTACTTATCCCAGTGTACATATAAGGCCCCAAGAAATATGAGAAGACACAACAATCTCAGCTACTTATCCCAGTGTACATATAAGGCCCCAAGAAATATGAGAAGACACAACAATCTCAGCTACTTATCCCAGTGTACATATAAGGCCCCAAGAAATATGAGAAGACACAACAATCTCAGCTACTTATCCCAGTGTACATATAAGGCCCCAAGAAATATGAAAAGACACAACAATCTCAGCTACTTATCCCAGTGTACATATAAGGCCCCAAGAAATATGAGAAGACACAACAATCTCAGCTACTTATCCCAGTGTACATATAAGGCCCCAAGAAATATGAAAAGACACAACAATCTCAGCTACTTATCCCAGTGTACATATAAGGCCCCAGAAAATATGAAAAGACACAACAATCTCAGCTACCTAGCTCAACGCCCATATAAGGCACCGAGAAATATGAAAAGACAATCATTTGTTCGCTTGTGGCACTGGACATTTGAAGCGACGCTCAAGTGGCACTGGACATTTGAAGCGACGCTCATACTCTTCACTAGTGGCACTGGACATTTGAAGCGACAGCTCATACTCTTCACTAGTGGCACTGGACATTTGAAGTGACAGCTCAAGCTCTTCACTAGTGGCACTGGACATTTGAAGTGACAGCTCAAGCTCTTCACTAGTGGCACTGGACATTTGAAGTGACAGCTCAAGCTCTTCACTAGTGGCACTGGACATTTGAAGCGACAGCTCATACTCTTCACTAGTGGCACTGGACATTTGAAGTGGCAGCTCAAGCTCTTCACTAGTGGCACTGGACATTTGAAGTGGCAGCTCAAGCTCTTCACTAGTGGCACTGGACATTTGAAGTGACAGCTCAAGCTCTTCACTAGTGGCACTGGACATTTGAAGTGGCAGCTCAAGCTCTTCACTAGTGGCACTGGACATTTGAAGCGATATAATATTGATAAATTGTGTGAATTATATATTTATGAATAGTTCCATAATATAAAATAGTTCTATAGTATTGAATCTTACAGATGCTCTTTGATGAACACATCACAGGTTTCACAAAACTTTACCACATTCGCTAGATCAGAGCAGGTCTGATGAAATGTTGACTGCATTATTTAATCCTGACAAATAAGCTCAAGATGTATTGTCGACAACATCACTTGGGTTGAATCACTTAATCATTTGTTCACAATATCAAACTCTATCACGTTCTACATACAGCATTTCGGCATTGTTCTCAACTTCAAGAGAAATATGTGATACTAGGACGATTCTGAATTCTGTTTTCTAATAGATCTGCAACATGTAGTCTGCTAATTTCTCGTCTGAAATCTCTTTACTCGAAGTTTCAAAGTAAAAAATCTTCTTAATCACTTGAAGCACTTGAAACACATCTTCCGTCTAACACTACTTCTGATTCTATATCGTCTCGTCCTCTTTCTTCTCTTCTGATTTCTTCTCTTGTCTGGACCGGCCTCTCTGACAATTTTCCTCTGCCGTCTGAATCGGCCTTCGCTTACTGACCGTCTTTGGTCGGACGATCACCTATTCGATCGTCCCTCTCTGTTTGCTGTTCTTCTCTGATCGTCTGATTGTCCCTGATTCAAACTGCCCGTGACTTATATATCGTAAGTCACTTGTCCAATAGGTCACGCCTCTAAATATTTAATTGGTCAGCTGGGCGAGTTTTACATTTTTATTTTATTTTTATTTCCTTTATTTAAAAACCGTGTGCAATAGCGTCCTAACGCTAAAAGATGTCGAACGTGTCAACTCCGTCTATACAATTGTCATTTACCTAAGTCATTATCTTGCTCTTTCATGTTGGAGGTTTTATTGTGTCCTCGCTTTTCATTGTGTATGTCTCTTCTATTCGTCTTTTCTATTGTTTACACGTGTCAGCGTCCAGTCATACAGTGTCAAGGAAGTTTGTTTTTTCTACCTTGCTCTAATTGTCCTATTTACTTTTTCTGTTGCTATTAGATGTTACTATTATGCCTACAATATATTCATAATCATATTCATTAATAATAATAATAACAACTATAATCATTACTTACAAGGCCATGCTACAGCTATAGCTCAAACTCTTCGCTGGTGGCACTGGACATTTGAAGCGACAGCTCAGACTCACTAGTCTCTGGACGACAATTTAGTGGCGTACTAAGGAGGACGAAGGAGATGTGGTCTGCAGTGGATGGCAGCAATAACGTGGTTGACTCTAGCTATTTTTGTTAAAAATGATAATAAAAAGAAACACCTAGGAAGTTCTAATCTGTGTGACTGGTCAAGGTATGAATAGGTGTGAATACAAGTTTTACGTTCCAACATTTCATACTGTTTGGAACTGTTGTTCGCTTAAAAGTCTGCCACGTTGTCTGTTTATTTCAGGTGTTGTCTAAATGTAACTTACCATGTGGACTGGTACCACCATTAGGCTAGTTAGCACCGGAGATCTCAGCGGGGAGCGGTAATGTCTCTTGCAAGCCCAGCTTTATATACATTAGCTTTGTCTGGGGCGCGGAATAATACTGCTTGATTTAACGCTGAAAGAAAGGATCTGCATATATTTACTTTAGTCTGTTTCTCTCGTGTTTATAGTTATATACATTTTCATTTTCTGTATTTCTTTCTTTTGTCAATTTTTTTCCCTGATGCTCTGTGAATACAGTAAATTTAAAAAGAACTTGATTATACCACCGTACTTTCACATTCGATACACAAAGGGCTAACAACCTTATCTCAAACAGGGGCCGGATTGCATGTGATTGTGTGGCAGGCAACATTCAGTACTATATCTAAATATGATCATTAAATTCTGTGGCGGGCAATATTCAGTACTATATCTCTTCTTCTTCTTCCTTCATTTCTACCACCAAGATCGCCCCGTGATCCTACTGGATTTACTCCTGTGATCCTTGATTGGTCCTGTGGTCCACGTGAGGGCCACACGAGATCCACGAGAGGACCACAAGAGGTTCAGAGTATCGCAGGGCTTGGCCCAGTATTCTCGGTGGGTTTCAGAAGCGGGATTGCGTGACACCGTGGTTTTCGTTGCACCAGTTTAATCTAAAGTTGGATTTTCTCACCTGAAAACCTCGACGTGTTTAGGATATCAGTATATCCCCACCTGTTGAGAAGTGGCAGCCCATCCAGCCCAGAGTTGGCCTTTCTCACCGGAAAACCTCGACGTGTTTTGGATATAAGTATATCCCCGCCGGGTGAGAGGTGGTTGCCCATCTAGTCCAGCGTTGGACTTTCTCACCGGAAAACCTCAGCGTGATTAGGATACGCATATATCCCCGTCGGGTGAGAGGTAGTTTGCACTGGTCCAGTGTCTCCGACTTCAGCATTTTGTGATCGTGGCCGCTACCCTTCCTAGTTGTGACCAGGACGGAGCTCTTGTCCAGGAGGACGAATCCTCGCTGCTAGTAGGTTTCACCCCTGGGTTAAGCTGGTTTAGGCGTATTATCTCAGTATGGGCAGGTTTAAGACTTGTTCGACCTCTAGAGCGGAGGTACCATGACACGAGTAGCCATCAAGTTTCATCCATAGGTTAAGCCGGTTTTGGCATATTTCACCAGTATGGGTGTATATCGGACGTGGCCGGCCTCTAAACCAGAGGTGCAGTGGTATGCAAAACCACTGGACATACCGTCTAAGCTTCACTTTATCTTTTCCATCACCTTTTCACATCGACATCTCACGGCAACCCTAATTTCATTTTCGCATTTTATTCATTGGCCGGGAGGAGCTTCACTCCATGCGTGGCAGCCGAAGAATCTCGCCAGCAGTGTCTTAACCTCTGGGTTAAGCTGGTTCAGGCATTTCCCCCGATATGAGTGCACATAGGACGTGGCCGACCTCCAGACCAGAGGTGCCGTGATTTGACTACTGTTTACTTCGCTTAATCCTTTCTTTCACCTTTTCCACAGTGGTGCCGCACGGCAACCCCATTCGCACCTTTCTTCACTGACCGGAAAGACCCCCCACTCCACGCACGGCAGCTGAAGAATCTCGCCAGCAGCGGTTACCTCTAGTGATCTTTGTGTCAATCTGGCATAGAGTATGATAGGCTCAATGTAACATTCTAGAACTCTTTTTCTGGTACTAAGTGACACAGATGTATTGAAAGAGATGTCTTGTCTAACTCCTTGCTTTATTAGTTGTGACGTGAGGACGCAACCTTGTCCAACTCCTTGCTTTATTAATTGTGGTGTCACGACACAATCTTGCCTTATTGATTGACTTTTGCCTATTATATTTTCTTCTAGCCTGATGGCTGCTTCTTAAATAGCTAATAAAAAGATAATAAAACATAATACAGTATGAATAATAATTACTTTAGTTACATGTTTTGTGATAAAGACACTAAACATGCACATTTACTTCATACTGTTATATATTTTGGCTAGTGAATTGTTCATAGTTCCGATTACTGCATTTAAATGGCTATGATGGGGCTCTTTTAAAGATAGGTGCAGGCCGGACGGTTATGATACTCTTTAAGTGCTCACAGGCCTGATGATTTCATGCTGCGGGCTGAATAGGGCCCGTGGATCATAGGTTGCCATTCCTTCTTCTCGGTCGTTCACTTATTATTTCTCCACGTCATACCGTTAGATGAGGAAAATCTTACGGTTGGGTGAACATGTCACGCTCTGCCTCCATCTGTTTACCTTTCTCAAAACTGTATCCGTGTTCACGGGAAAGGAAAGTTTTCACCCCCTTTTGACGCACCTTTAGAACCTTGGCCTGATTTCGATCAAAATTCTTTCACTGGAGGTCACTAGCACTCACTTTTATACATCAATGTTGACATCATGTTTGGGGCCGTGCGTAATTGTGAGATTGACTGACTGACACTCCTTTTGGGCCAACATTGGCTCATAGGGCGGAAATCATATTTTTCCATGTCTGACGACTCGCCGCCGCCCGCTGTAGATCATGGATAGACTTGAATCCCAAAGTTGTACTCTCTCTAGTGATGGTTCTACGTCTCCCTTGGCCTGCCTTGCTTTCTTTTGCCCTCCTGATCATGTAAGGGCTTGGCGAAGAAGTCTGGATTCGTCCATTCTGAGAACGTGGCCGAGATATGCCCATCGACGTCTTTTGGTGTATCTTGATACGTAGACTTGGTTCGATTCCTGTCTTATTGACTCGTTCGATTTAAAGTCGGACCATCTGATGTTCAATAGTCTAAGGAGACATTTCTTCTCAAATGCATCAAGTCTTTGATTGAGTAGACTGGTTGATTTCCAACTCTCACAACCGTATGTTAACACTGGGATCACACAGGAGTTGAACATTTTAAGTTTCGTGGTTTTACTGAGCGTATTTGACTTCCAGATAGTAGACAGTTTATTGAAAGTATTGGAAGCCATTGCAACGCGGGACTTGATTTCTGCTGTTGTATCACCCAATGTTGATATTTTGCTTCCAAAATAAGTGAAATTGTGGACTTTTTCAAAAGCAAAACCGTTTAGCAAGATCTCGTCAGGTCTATTTGTGAGATCAATAGTTTTTATTATTTCCTTATTAATTTGTAGGCCAAGTTGTTTTGAGTAGGAGGGGAGGCGACTCGTTTTCTCTTGGGCGTCTGCATGCGACACGCTCAGTGGCGCTATGTCCTCCACAAAGTCTAGGTCTTCCAGGGTTTTGAGCTCGGTCCATGCGATACCCAGCTGTGAGAGCAGTTCTTGAAATGTAAGACTTCATTTATCAGTTTTCTATGATTTCAAGAACGAAGTAGGCTGATATTTCTATTCTTAATGCCGGAAACTATATGATAATAAGGAAGATTGTGCAAATAACTTCTTTGGTGACTTGCTGAACAGGAGTAATAATACTTCTGCACTTTGAAGCTTCCAGATGTGATTAAAGCTGTAGAAACGGGTACCTGGCTTTTCCTTGACCTTGGTTAAGGAAAGGTGACTATCTTAATGTAGAACACATCACCTTGTAGCGCCTAGACAGGTCAGGGGAAAAAATTAACATCAAAATCGTACTCCCTTTAAGCATCACTGGCAATGTTTAATGCTATTTTTATTCTCTCTCTCTCTCTCTCTCTCTCTCCACTACCATCACTACTACTACTTCTACTACTACAATCACTACTGCGACTGCTACACCTGCCACCACCACTATTGTTACTATCATTACTACAACTAGCACTACTACTACTACTACTACTATTACTACTACTATTACTACTACTACTACTACTATTACTACTGTTAAAGCTAATACCTCTACAATTTCTTATAGATAAAAAATACACCCTAGAAAGAAGGCTATGTTAAAGATGTTTGACAACAAAAACAAATGCCATGGACAACGCAAACAAAATCATCTACCATAGCATAGAATCAGACAATGAGGTAGAAGCCACACGCAAGAACGTGATTAAACATAATAATCACGTTAAATTTAAACTTCACCAACTAATGTAACGTAGTTCTGAATGTGCTATGTAAAACGAAGCGCTTTTTAATCATGCAATGTAAAGAAAGGGCTTTTCAATTATGTAATGTAAAAAAAAGGTTTTTTAAATTATGTATGAATCTGATATCGGGCATGAGAATTTGTGACTCTTTTGATTTGACTGGGTGATTTCATCCACTTCGATACCGGAAGATGACGATCAGCCATGAAAGAGACAGCTCAGCAAAAATAATGCTTGACAAATGTCCGCGACCATTCACTTGCTTTAAAGCCAACTTCTAAGATTTAAACAACCAAATCTTTTTTTTTCTGGTGATTATAATTCATAAAAGACACCATATAAAAAAATCTCGTGTCCATGCCAGTAAAGCATCTTAGAGATACGGTGTTAGGCCCGTATTCCAAGACCTTCGGCACATGAAAGTCTGATGTGGTCAGTATCACGCCTGACCGCATTTACCTTCCCAGATTTCTCTGATACTCATTTTTAGAGGCTGTAAAGTAAGAGAACACAGTTTTGTAAGGTTAGACCTTGAAACACATGTAGACAAACCACTTTAGTGAGACGAGAGAGAAAGAAAAATCACAAAATCACATGAGATTCGAACCACGGACTCCGGTAGGACGAGCAGCCGTCTAGCCACGAGAGAACATCGTACTAACGATTTTTAGAGGCTAGTTTGACTCTTCCCCCGTGTGGTACCCGGGATCTGCAAAGAATAGGACCACTGTACCCTACCATGCATGATCGTAAAAGGCGACTAAGGAGGGTTCAGCATAGGGCCAGCAACCCTATCTGGTAAAAAACTATCAGACTGCTACAGAAACAGAAGCAAGGGAAAAAGCAAATGCAGGTGGAAGGAGAAATGCGTATCAGGAAACTGAGCCCATGAAGGTTGTGGATGAAAGCCAGCCACTGGAAGTCCCCAGCCCGACTGCAGACCTCCTGGAACCTAAACAAAAGATGCATATAGGCAGCTGGAATGTAAGAACACTAAACCAGACTGGAAAACTAGCACAAACCATCAAGGAAATGCACAGATACAAACTAGACATATAGGAATACAAGAAGCAAGATGGACAGGACAAGGCAGAAGGAAATTAACAACACAGCACACAGAAGATACAATAATATGGTCAGGTAAAGAAGATCTTCATGAAGGAGGAGTAGCATTGATTATAACAAAAGAAGCATCAAGAGCATTGCTGAAATGGACCCCAATAAATGAGAGATTATTATATGCACGTTTCAACTCAAGATTCACGAAGCTGTCTATTATAGTTTGTTATGCACCAACAGAAGCAGCTGAAGAGGAATTAAAAGAAGATTTTTACAACAGCCTCCAAGCCACAGTAGAAACAATACCCAAGCATGATATGCTACTCATCTTGGGCGACTTCAATGCAAAAGTAGGTGAAGGAAATGAAGATAGAAGAAGAATCATGGGAAGAGAAGGAATCGGAGAAATAAATGAAAATGGAGAAAGACTGTGCAGTTTCTGTGAAGAAAACATGATGACCATCGGAGGGACAATTTTCCAACACAAAAACATCCATAAGGTGACTTGGAGGTCACCAGATAAAACCACAGAAAACCAAATCGATCACATACTAATAAACAACAAGTGGAAACGGTCACTACAAGATGTGCGAGCAAGGAAAGGAGCAGATGTAGGAAGTGATCACAACCTTCTGGTAGCAAAAATAAAACTAAAATTAAGGAAAGCCAGAATCGGAGAACACAGAAAGATACATTTTGATACAAGAAAACTGATAGACCAGCAAACAAGAAAAAATTCTCAATAATACTTAAGAACCGCTTCAGTGTCCTACAAGACGAAGCAGAAATGTCCATATTAGAGTTCAATAAAACACTACAGGAAACAGCAAAAGAGGTGCTGGGATATCGGAAAAGGAGAAAAGAGGAATGGATAAGTGAGACCACATGGGAAAAGATAGAGCAAAGAAAAGAAATCAAGAAAAAATTACTGAACACCAAATCACAACGGCTAAAAGAACGAGTTTTAAGTAATTATGCACAAAAAGACAAAGAAGTGAAGGAATCATGCCGTCAAGATAAACGTCAGTATTATGACAACTTAGCAGAGACAGCAGAGAAAGCAGCATATACAAATGACATGAAAACCATATATAAAATCACAAAGCAGATGACAGGTAACTTCAATACAAGATGTGAAAGTGCAGTAAGAACACAAAATGGACAACTGGTCAGTGGAGAAAGAGAAAAAATTGAAAGATGGAGGGAACACTTTAACACCCTACTAAACAGAACACAAGCAGCACAAGCAATAGATATACCTGAAGCAAAAGCGGAACTAAACATCAATACAGGACCAATAACAATAAATGAAGTAAAAGAGGCGATAAAGATGCTAAAATCAGACAGGGCACCAGGTGAAGATGAAGTGACTGCTGAGATGTTGAAAGCAGAAGAAACAGAAACACCAAAACAACTTTGCCGGATATTACAACAAATTTGGGATTTAGAAAAAGCCCCAGAGGAGTGGAAAACTGGTCTTATAGTAAAACTACCAAAGAAGGGTGACCTCAGAGATTGCGGGAACTGGAGAGGCATTACCCTACTGCCACTCACTAGTAAAGTATTTTGCAGAATAATCATCAACAGAATTGTACCAACACTTGAGGAAAAACTTCGGAAAGAGCAGGCAGGATTTAGGAAAGGAAGATCATGCATAGACCATATATTTGTACTTAGACAAATATTAGAACAGGCAAATGAATGGCATAGCAGAACATATGCATTATTCATAGATTTTGAGAAAGCCTTTGACAGTGTCAACAGAGATGCACTGTGGAAAATCCTAAGATGGCATGGCCTCCCCCATAAAATAGTTAATGTAATCAAAGCCCTATACGAGGGTTTTCAGTGCAAAGTTATCTGTGGAGAACATACATCCAGCAGCTTTAGGGTACAAACAGGAGTGAAACAGGGATGTGTACTATCACCAACATTATTTATCTTGGCAGTAGACTGGTTAATGAAGGAGGCAACATCAGACAAACGCAGAGGATTACAATGGACCCTTAACACAGTGCTGGAGGACCTTGACTTTGCGGACGACATTTGTCTATTATCAAGCAGTCACAAAGATATGCAAGATAAAATAAACAAGTTAACCCAGAATGCAAACAACATAGGACTAAAGATCAACGTAGGAAAGACAAAGTTAATGAAGCAAAATGTGAACAGCAGAAATGTACTCAGAGTAGATAACAAGTTAGTGGAGGAGGTCAACGAATTTGTATACCTTGGCAGCAGAGTAGTAGAAAATGGAGACAGCACAGAGGACATCAACAGCAGACTTACTAGAGCAAACCAGGCTTTTGCAATGCTACAGAATATATGGAAATCAAATAAACTAAGCATAAATATGAAAATCAGGATATTTAAGAGTAATGTTCTAAGTGTACTACTCTATGGAAGTGAATGCTGGAAAATCACCAAAACCATAGAAAACAAGTTGAATTCTTTCCAGACTAAATGTTTACGTAGAATTAAAAAAATATTTTGGCCAAACACCATAAGAAATAACATCTTATTGGCAGAAATGCAGATGAAACCACTGACAACAATTATTGAGGAAAGACGCTGGCGATGGTTGGGACATGTGCTCCGAATGACTGACAACTCACTACCAAAAATAGCACTAAGATGGACACCACAGGGGAGCAGAAGTAAGGGTAGACCAAAAGAGACATGGAGAAGAACAACAGAAAGGATGTTGAGCAATAGAGGGCTCACCTGGGCAAGAGCAGAAAAAAAGGCGAAAGACAGGCATTTGTGGAAAACCCTTGCGGAAGCCCCATGTGCCCTGGGCACTTAAGGTTCAGAGAGAGAGAGAGAGAGTTTGACTCTGGGTTTGTTTTTTTTTTGGTGTGACCCAGAAAAAGAAAAATTCCACTGCTGGGACTGAACCCAGCTCCTAACCACTTAGCTAACCAGGCCGCCACCATATATAAAAATACTTAATTAATTAACTCTTTCACGACCAAATATATATCATTAGACCACACAAAACAAATTTATAATAAACACACCCGCCACGTTTATTTTTCACGTATAAATCGTCAATGTCTTACAATTAGTTTATATAGAGTAATATAAAATTTGAATCTACAAACTCATTCATTATGTATCGAGCTAGACAGCGTTGGAAATAATGCTTCGCCATCTTGCACATTTTAAAACTTTTCCAATCAACGCATTTCTTTTTCCATGTCACTTCTTTATCTTGGTCAGTCCGCTGAGTTTTTTTTTCCCTCTGAATGTGGTTGTGAAGAAAGATGCAAGAAACATCCTGGACATCCAGAAAGATAAAGTGGCGAACATCCTTGACATCCAGAAATATAAAGTGACAAACATCCTGGACATCCAGGAAGATAAAGTAGCAAACATCCTGGACATCCAGAAAGATAAAGTGACAAACATCCTTGACATCCAGAAAGATAAAGTGAAGAGGTGCGCAGAAAATCTTCACAACAGCGAACACTTTAGAGATAAATCCATCTTCCAGAACTTAGATATGATACGTGTATGCGTTCCTTTATCACTTGGAAATTCAAGAGTAAAGTTCTTTTAGTATTCTAAAGATGAACGTTTTTTTGACGAACAGTTTATTTATTGTCCAAGAAAAATTAATGAGAATCAAACGCGCATTAGGAGCAATTTTAAATAATATAGCGCTCTTGCTGGTTACTCTACCAAAGTCTCTGCTTGGCTTCTGGGTGTTAGGGATCGAATCTCGCCCATTATCTTCATTTGTATCAGAGTTCTAGCGGTCTAAGGAGAGCGTGCACGGACGGTGTTGATATCATAGGATGAGAATGGGACACACCATGAATGACCTGTCCCACTGTTACAGTATGGGAGGCAATCGTGTATATGTTATTTCTGCCTCAACTAGCGCCCTCGTTTGTAAGCGTATTTGTATTTTCGGGGAGGGGGGGGGTATCCAGAAGCTTCGAGAACAGGCACGTGATTTTTGGGTGAGTGAGTGAGTGTTCGTCTGACTGTGGTCCAGAGTGACCGTGTGTAGCCGTTGTCGTCAACATGCAGTTCCAGTGTGGTCGTGTGTAACCGTTGTGGTCAACATGTACTCCCAGTGTGGTTGTGTGTAACCGTTGTGGTCAACATGTACTCCCAGTGTGGTCGTGTGTAACCGTTGTGGTCAACATGTACTCCCAGTGTGGTCGTGTGTAACCGTTGTGGTCAACATGTAGTTCCAGTGTGGTCGTGTGTAGCCGTTGTGGTCAACATGTAGTCCCAGTGTGGTCGTGTGTAACCGTTGTGGTCAACATGTAGTTCCAGTGTGGTCGTGTGTAACCGTTATGGTCAACATGTACTCCCAGTGTGGTCGTGTGTAACCGTTGTGGTGAACATGTAGTCTGGTTTGTATTTTTCCGCAGAAATTGTCTTATTGGTGTTTTTTTTTTCTTGGCAATTTGGTATGTTTCTTGTTTGTATGTTGGATTGCCATATGGCAGGGTAACCTGCCGGCATATCATCGTTGTTTTTCTGTGAGCCATTTTCATCGAGTCCATCCCATTAAACGCCTTACCGAAATGTTTACGCCAAGTTGCTGAGTTGTTGCAAGATGCCAGATAATGGTTGTTGTAGAGCTTGGGTTATGTCTCAGAGCTGAAGAGAGTGTTTATCTACTTCAGGATAACTTCAGATGAAAGATTGGAAGATGTTCAGAATAAGTTGGATAAATATGATATTAGATTTAATATCAGTTGCTGTCTTGTGGATACCATTTCAGTTTACTGCATCAGCACGGGGCATCCGTTTGATGCCTAGTTTTAGGCACGATGCGGCTTTCCTAGATGAATCACAAAATTATGATAACTCTTTAACACTTTCTCAACCAGTTACTTGCACGAAAAGAGATCTTGATGGGCTTAAGTGTCGCAGAAAACTGGCTTGTAAACGCCGGCACAGTTAGAAAAAATGAGATACTTTGGCCACATCAAGAGGCACAATGCATTTGGAGAAGTTGATAGTAGAAGGCATAGCGCCCGGGGAAAGGGATCTGCTTGACGTAGGTGGATTCAGGACATCACGGAAAGTCTGAATGTGTCATTGCGAGATGCTGTTCAACTTACGCGAGACCGCACAACATTCAGGAAGGCCATGAGAGGGACAACGTTCTGGAAAGGATACGTCACGTGACACATACACTTGCGCATGTGGAGCGTGAGAGAACAGAGTAAGAAGGGTTAAACCAGAGAATTTATAGGGTAAAAATTTAAGAGGTGAGAGACATATTAAGAGGATGACTGGAGACAGAAGCGGAAAGTCCAGCAGGACGATAAAAGCTTAGGCACAGGAGGACAGGGCGCTAACCTCCAGACCACGAAATTTGTGGGTCCAGCTCTTAGTTATTTTATCGCTATCTTTCTTTTTCTCGCATCTAAAGCGCTTGTTCTGTCAGTTTTAGAGGCTGGTCATACTAGTTTTGCTCTCATACTTTAAACATCGCTGTTATACTGAACAATTGTACACATGCTGGAATGAGTACACTTTAAACCCTTTAACGAGGGTCTATTGGAGGGCAAGTCTGGTGCAAGCAGCTGCGGTAATTTCAGCTCACATCTGAGGTTCCCTCCTTGGAACAGGAGATTTGTTCGCGAACAGACGGACAACTTTATATCCGCCAATGCTCCTTCGTCGTATGATCTAAACCCTCCTGTATCGGGAGTTGAGCATAAGGCTAGCAACCTTATCCTGGGATAGAGGTGACTTTAGATGGGGAAATAATGAACTTGTTATGGAAACTAGTAGTAGTAGTAGTAGTAGTAGCAGCAGCAGCAGCAGCAGCAGCACTAGTAGTAGTAGTAGCAGCAGCAGTAGTAGTAGTAGTAGTAGTAGTAGTAGTAGTAGTAGTAGCAGCAGCAGCAGTAGTGTAACGGGAAGACAAGGAATAGTTTCACTCAGTACAAATAGTTGATTTATGTGATTTATCTGAGATAAATGGATTCAGCATAAGCAATGCATGATTTTATACGTTGAAATCTACACTCAATGTCACTTTTTCTTCATCTTTAAGAGCACTAAAAGGTAAACAAACTCCTCTAGCTACGTCTTCTTTCTGATGGATAAAAGGTAAAGATATACCTTGCTATGCCATAGAATAATTAGTGTATAATTATACACGAAACACTGCAGTAAAGCTGTGATACCAAAATGTATAAACTACGAAAAAAAGTAGGAGCAGCTTTATTACTTAACGAACACAAAGCTGTGACGTTTCGGCGTTAGTCTTAATCATATAAACATAAACAGGACGAAGAAATAGAGAGACGAGATAAAGTATAGAATCACATGAATCTTATGTTAAAGAAATAATAAATCAATGAAATTAGGACTCTTTGGTTCTAAGGACTGTTATAGATGGAGGTGGAGTGGGGGATATGCTCTCCACTCCAATGGCGTGCGTCTCAAATAGCCTCTGACAGTCAAGTCCAGCTGCTGCCCTTCTCGTGGCAGAATTGTTTAAACTGACAGGAGAAGGAGCGAAGGTGAATATCTGGCGCCTGAAAACCAGACGTTTCGGGTAGATGAGAGTCATGCTTTGTAGCTCATCTGCCGCTGCTGGCGAGATTCTTCAGCTGCCGTGCGTGGGGTTGGGGCTCCTCCTGGCCAGTGAAGAAAAGTCCGAATAGGGTTGCCGTGGAAAAGGTGAAAGAAAGGATTAAGCGAAGTAAACAATAGTCAAATCACGGCATCTCTGGTGTGGAGGTCGGCCACGTCCTATGTGCACCCATATCGGGCAAAATGCCTGAACTGGCTTAACCCAAAGGTTAAGACACTGCTGGCGAGATTCTTGGGATACCGCGCGTGGAGTGAAACTCCTCCTGGCCAATGAAGAAAATGCGAAAAATAAATTAGGGTTGCCGTGCCGCGCCGGTGTGAAAATGTGGTGGAAAGGATAAAGTGACGCTTAGTCGATATGTCCAGTGGTCTCGCGGTGAGAACTACTCATACCACGGCATCTCTGCTCTAAAGGCCGGCCACGTCCGATATACACCTATACTGGTGAAATATGCCTAAACCGGCTTAATCCAGGGGTGAAACTTGATAGCTACGCATGTCACTGTACCTCCGCTCTAGAGGTTGGTCGCGTCCTAAACGCGCCCATACTGGGACAATATGCCTAAACCGGCTCAACGTTCCTATTTTTATTCTTAGTTTATACATTTTGGTATCACAGCTTTACTGCAGTGCTTCGTTTATACAATAATTATTGTGTGTTACTAAACTATTTTCACTGCGACAAACGTTTTTGTACGTCTTAATTCTTATTTGTTCTTTCAATACACCTCTCTCAGCACGTTAGTCACATCTTTTCACCTTATCCAAAGCATCCTAATTTCATTTATTTATTATGTCTTTAACGTAAGATTCATGTGATTCTATACTTTATCTCGTCTCTCTATTTCTTCATCCTGTTTATGTTTGTATGCTTAATGCTAACGCCGAAACGTCACAGCTTTGTGTTCGTTAAGTAATGAAGCTGTTCCTACCTTCTTTTGTTGTTGTTGTTGTTGTTGTTATTGTTGTAGTTTATACATTTTGGTATGCCATAGAAGCATCTCATGGATATGATTCTGGTGTCCACATTTTCCTTGACCTGTCGGCACAATAGAGGGTGATGTGGTCTTTCTCTCCTTAGTCCCGAACGAAGCTATGTACATTTTTCTTCAGCGGGTTCTAGTTCTGTCAGACCTTTTAGGACTTTTTTCCTTTTGTCAGGAACGTTCCCCCCCCCCCTCCCCCGTATCAGGGACTTTTTTTCGTGTCAGGGACTATTTTTCAGCGTCAGAGACTTTTCCCCCTAGTGTAAGAAGCTTTTCCCGCTGAGTTTCCCCCCTCGTTTCAGGGACTTTTTTTCTTCCTGTCAGGGACTTTTTACCCACCGTAAGAACTTTTCCCCCTTTTTCAGGAACTTTTCCCGCCGTGTCAAGGATTTACCTCTAACGTGTCAAGGGGCAGAAACTGTTTTCTTGCATAACAAATTTGTTTTGCTTTTAGAGACAAGTTTTTCCTTTAGTTACAGATTTGTGTTTTTCTTACAGTTGCTTATCTCTATACTTTTTTTTTTCATGTTGACTGAATTTATTTGTCTTATCTGTTTCCACTTTTAGCACTACACAATCGTAAGGCTGTAGTAAAATATAGTCAACGTGGACATAATATGTGGAGTTCCAATAGCTCTGTTCTAATAGGAGCTCTAAAAGGAGAAGAACAGTAGGTAAACGTTTATTCAGTCTATGGTGATAGTGAAGACGCTCTCCGACTAGGCAATCAGCGACCCATAGCTGATATGCCAGCGTCAGGGTTAGCGAACCATAGCTGACCAAGACCCTGTCCCAC
Source organism: Achatina immaculata (assembly GCA_009760885.1). NCBI lineage: Eukaryota > Metazoa > Mollusca > Gastropoda > Stylommatophora > Achatinidae > Lissachatina > Lissachatina immaculata. The sequence goes on from CM019716.1 coordinate 13,043,678, forward strand.
CTCTCCGTTGGTACCCCTGGTATGAGAGGTGATTGATAAGTTCTCGGCATAAGGTACAAATACTTGAAACGCACAGTTGATATTAGGTGCCTTTGTAGATCAGGTTAATGTAAAATTAAACACCAACATTCAAGAAATTGATTGTAACCAATTTTTTTTTTACAGGCTACTGAAGTGGTAAGGGGTGGCAGAAATTGAGAAAATGGATAAAATTTCTCATCGAGCAGTCATTCGCTACCTCTGCACCAAGGGCTTATCATCGAAGGAGATCCATGAGGATATGGTGGAGACTCTAGGGGAGAGTGGCCCTTCTTACAGCACAGTGAAGAAATGGACAGCTCAATTCAAACATGGAAGGGAGAGTCTGGAAGATGATACCCGTCCAGGAAGACCAAGAACGGTAACCACCCATGAAACCACCGACAGAATCCATGACATAATAATGGAGGATCGACGACTAACTGAGTGGTACATTGCTACTGAGTTGGGCATCTCCTAGGAAGGTGTTCATGCAATTATTCACAATGATCTTCAAATGACAAAGGTCTCTGCTCGATGGGTCCCGAAATTTCTTGGAGCTGATAACAAACGACAGCATCTCAACATGTCAAAAGACAATCGTGGCCATTTTTCTGCGGATCCTGAAAATTTTCTTCAGCAGTTTGTGACTATGGATGAGACTTGGGTTCATCATTTTAAACCAGAAACCAAAGAACAGTTAAAGCAGTGGAAATGTCATGGATCCTCACCTACAAAAAAAGCAAGGATGGCAAAGTGATGGCTTCCATCTTTTGGGATTCAGACTATCTTCAAAAGGGCAGAACGGTCACCGGGGCCTATTACGCTAATCTTGTAAAGCAACTGTGAGTCAAACTGAAGGAAAACTGACGAAAGAAGTCATCTTTCATCAAGGCAATGCTACAGTTCACACGTCGGCGGTGGCAATGGCTGCCATTTATGAGTGCATCTTCCAACTTCTTGAACATTCTCCTTATTCCCCAGATTTGGCCCCTTCAGACTATTACCTGTTTACCAAACTCAGAGGGGAGCTCAGTGGTTGCAAATTTGTTTCTGATGATGACGTCATTCATGCTGTAGACCACTTTCACAAGATGCTGACTTTTACAAAGAAGGGATCCATATGCTCCAGGATCGCTGGACTAACTTGCAAAGGGACAATGTTGAGAAATAACAAACAAACAAAAAAGTGTCCACAAATAATCCGTTGTACCTTAGGCCGAGAACTTATCACTTACCCCTCGTAACAGGCCAAGACCCCTGTTCTACTTCCCAGAGGTGCCCCTGGAAAAGGATAGTAACTCTGGCTAAGTGAAATGGGATCGTAGTGGGAAAAATGAATCCGGTCGTTAAAAATGTATCGAGCCAAGGTCGGATGTAATGGGCCAATAGGCACATAACTGCGATACAACCCAACCACCGCTCTCATGAGGGCGAACAAAAAATAAGAAGAAGAAAATGAAGAAATTTCTTCATGTATTCTTGTGTTTACTGTAACTCTTGTAGCCTGAAGAAGACTTTGAAGAAAAATCCTGGTATGCTTCTTCTTCAGTATCGGCCCCTCATCACGGCACTGGTTTCCTTGTTTTGCCGCTATGAGCCTTGCAAGACTCGACACGTTCGATTTCGGCTTGGCGTAGTTTCACGACTAGGTTCGCCTTCACATCCCGGATCCCTGTTCACTTGACTAGATCACTGCCCATTTACAGAAGAGCATCACAGAGAGGCAGAATAGAGTCTTGACCCTTGGCTGCCCATGACTGGCCAACCCTAACGCAAACAACCAGTTATCAGTCGCTGGTGGCTCTCTTTCAGCATGGGATCTGCATTTTCGACCTCTTCTCTTTACACTGTATTTTATACTGTTTTTCTGTTACCGTCTAAATTTGCTTTACATTTTATACAGTACCCGTGACCCACATCAGAATATTACAGTCATCCTCACGACGAAAACACCGGCATATCTCCGTTATAAATCTGTTTGTTTTCATCCTGTTTGCTTTTCTGAGAAATCCTGTGATACAATCATGACGTCATCGCTGCAACGGTATATGAGCAATGACATTGCAACAATGTACACTGGGAAAGAACAAAGCACATGGATCAAGTGCCTGCTATTCTGTTAATGGTGCACCTGATATCATCAGTTGGACTTCTCTGTTTCAGATCGTTGATCAGGGAACGAAAAGAAGGTCATGGGCAAAACAAAAATAAGGACCGGAAAATTTCCGTCATAAAGAAAAAAAAATTGGGGAAAAAAAAACTAGGTGACAGTTTAAAAGCTAAGTTAAGTTCCCACCCCACCCCAACACCGTTCTCTCCCCCCCCCCCCCCCCCCCAACTATTTTGCTTTAGGCGCTCCTTAATGTAACAAGTATTGCTAACATATACGTGGACTAATATGTAACTACAAGCTCTGCCAATTTCTTGAATATTTTCCGCATTGTTTTCTACAACCGCCCCCCCCCCCGCCCACATGTTTTTCCCTTAATTCCCCTCGAACACTCTAACTCAGTGTTTCCCAGACTTTGTTCGGACTGCTGCCCTATTTTTTCCTAGGTCACATCATTTCCTCCCTCCACCTCCATGAACGACTATTACAGTGAGCTATTCAACATTTTACTCATTATACAAACTAAAGTATTATTGTACTATACTATTATAGTATTATTATAGTATTATTACGTTTAAAAAAGACGTGTACATGATATTAAAAAACGCATTTGGAAAAGAATATTATAGGATGTCAGAGCGTTTGTCTTCATGCCTAGAGCATGTCTCTGAATGACACGAGTATGTGCAGGATGTGACATAATTTCATAGATCGCAGAGCAGCAGGAGATAATGTGATTGAAGCGTCTTGATGTGACATGTGTACAATAACGTCATGTGGCAAGTGCACAGCATTATTACGATTGTTAAGAAAAGAAGATTTGTGGAAATATTTGCCTTAAATGGAAGAGATGAGCCAGGTACCGGATAGTTCTCGTGAGACTCAGCAAAGTCTTTTTTGTCTCAAACTCAGGTTCTTTTCAAACATTCATTACGAGCCTCGCCGATCGGGGCTAGCGCCCAACGCTTCTCATCTTGTCCAGTCTCTTGATGTTTCTTGTCTTGTTTGTGTTTCCTGTCTTGTTGGTGTTTCCTGTCTTGTTTGTGTTTCCTGTCTTGTTGTTGTGTCTTTTCTTGTCTTGTGTTTCCTGTCTTGTTGGTGTTTCCTGTCTTGTTGGTGTTTCCTGTCTTGTTGGTGTTTCCTGTCTTGTTGGTGTTTCCTGTCTTGTTGGTGTTTCCTGTCTTGCTGGTGTTTCCTGTCTTGTTGGTGTTTCCTGTCTTGTTGGTGTTTCCTGTCTTGCTGGTGTTTCCAGTCTTGTTGGTGTTTCCTGTCTTGCTGGTGTTTCCTGTCTTGTTGGTGTTTCCTGTCTTGTTGGTGTTTCCTGTCTTGCTGGTGTTTCCTGTCTTGCTGGTGTTTCCTGTCTTGTTGGTGTTTCCTGTCTTGTTGGTGTTTCCTGTCTTGTTGGTGTTTCCTGTCTTGCTGGTGTTTCCAGTCAACCCACCTTCTATTCTTTTCCCTTGCCGTTAGGTTAGCACATTCAGATATTGAAATATATTTACTCTGTTGCCATACTTTGTTCCTTGTTTCTGTTTATCTTTAATCCTTTCTTATTGTTCTCTCTAGTAACCTTGTTCTCTAGTCTATGCACTTACTTGTGTCATAACGGTGGCATCCTCTCACCTCAAGTTACTGGCATTATGGTCTCGTATTTGAATTCGTTTCAAATTTTTAATGAGTTCAGACGGCCTGTGAGTGTAAATGCTAAAGAAGAATCCTTCAAATATCGTGGACACAAACAAGAAGTAATGTATCCATACTACAAGAACTTAATATTGAAGAAATTTGGCTAGTCAGGAAGATTAAACGGAGAAAACTGAAATATTTTTGACATATTAAAGGTCATGATAATTTAGAGAAGACAGTCTTAGAAGGGCACATAATGGAAAAAAGAAAGAGAGGAAGATCAAGGCGAATATGGCTGCAAGACATCGTTGAAGATCTCAGAATGGAGGCTTCAGCAACAGGGCATCTTGCTTACAACATAGAGGCCTACAGGAGAGCTATCAGGGAGGTGAAGTTCAGCAAGGGACATGCAAGTGACTGACTAATCAGCAGGTAAATTCACAAAGAACAGGTCTTCAGTCTTCAGAAATGGTGAACAGTAATTTAAAGTGCATTTCCGTTTGAGAAGTAACGAGTCAGGCGGCAGTGCACTTTCATCTTTTGGCATTTACCTACGCCAATGTTTCATGTACAGTAGGCAGGTCTGCACAAAGATCATTGTAAGCAGTTGAAATGTGGTTTATTGGAAGAATGTTGCGAATCCCCTGGACAGCAAACATAACTAACGAAGAACAAAACATTCTATAGGGAAAACGACTAGTTTAAAATATTGGGCCCCCTTCCCAGACTGGGGTCCATGTGCCTTCACCCCCTACACACTGTATTGTTAGGGCCCCTGCTGGGGATAATCTGCACACAGACACAAAATAAGAAGGCCTTGATGAGAAGAGCTGGAGAGACAAAAAAATCTTGTCCAAAAAAAAAAAGATAAATAAATAAATAAATAAGCGAGAGACAAAGTACTTTCATAGAACATGCAATGAGAAGAGGGGGCATTGAAAATATTGTAACAAAGGGAACAGTTAGAAGGAAGAAGAGCCAGGGGAAGACCAAGAGAAACGATACTGGACACAGTCTGACGAGATGGTGTGAGAGGATATCATCGACTGAACTAATGGCCTGCATGAAGGACCTGGTACTATCATCATCATCATCATCATCATCATGTGCCGTGCCGACTGGGGTTAGCTATTATTCTTCTTCAGACTCTCATGCAGTTAACTATATATTTTCAGCATTTTCAAAGACTCACTATACTGATTTATATGTATAGGTATATGTAATAAACTGACAAATGAAAAACATTTGAGACTTAAGTTTCATTATACATTTTGTTCCAGTGTGGAAGATTCGCGACACAGATCTCTGGCCATTTAAGCTCGCCTTGGACCGAGGCTAATAACCAAACATCTTCTTCTTCTTCGTTCGCTTCTACCACCAAGACCGCCTCATGATCCTCCTGAATTTACTCCTGTGGTCCTCGATAGGTCCCGTGGTTCCCCCCCCCCCCCCGTGGTCACCGAAAGGACCACACGAGATCCACGAGAGGACCACAAGAGGTTCAGAGTATTGCAGGGCTTGAGCCTGTATTCTTGGTGGGCTCAGAAGCGGGATTGCGTGACACTATGGTTTTCGTTGCACCAGTTTAATCTAGAGTTGGACTTTCTCACAGGAAAACCTCGACGTGTTTTGGATATCAGTATATCCCCACTGGGTGAGAGGTGGTTGCTCATCCAGCCTAGAGTTGGACTTTCTCACCGGAAAACCTCAGCGTGATTATGATACGCATACATCCCTGCAGGGTGAGAGGTGGTTGCCTATCTAGACTGCACTGGTCCAGTGTCTCCGACTTCAGCATTTTGTGATCGTGGCCACTACCCTTCCTAGTTGTGACCAGGACGGAACTTTTGTCCAGGAGGTCGAATCCTCTTAACTAGTAAGTTTCACCCCATGGTTGAAACGGTTTAAGCATATTATCCCAGTATGGGCGTGTTTAGGACGTGACCTACCTCTAGAGCGGAGGTACAGTGACATGCGTAGCCATCAAGTTTCAACCCTGGTTTAAGCCGCTTTAGGTACATTTCACCAGTGTGGGTGTACACGAACGTGGCCGGCCTCTAGAGCAGGGGTGCCGTGGTATGTGTAGCTCTCTTCGCGATACCACTGGACATACCGACTAAGCTTCACTTTATCCCTTCCATCACCTTTTCACATCGGCGCCGCACGGCAACCCTAATTTCTTTTTCACATTTTCCTCATTGACCGGGAGGAGTTTCACTCCACGCGTGGCATCCGAAGAATCTTGCCAGCAGTGATAACAAAACTGATGTGGGTTCTCTACCTGACCCCGTGTATTTTTCATATAAATGAGCTAAAATGCGCTGTATTAATAATTTGGTCATTTTTTAAAAAGTCTTAACCTCTGGCGACACACCACTGCTCCTTGGCACACATTTTGAAAAACCGCATACTAGAGAACCTCAATTTTCAAAGCAAACAGAGCAGGAAACGTGACCACAAAAAAAAAAAAATGAATAAGGGACAAAAAAATCACACTGCAGTCGAAAGATCGAACCTACAGAAGTGTGACTTTCGATTTTCAATCGTTCCCGTAACATTTTAGTTCTAACATCTACTTGAATTGTCTAGATTTCCGGATCTTTTCATTGTTTTCAAAACGTATCTGTAATGAATGACCTGATGTGCATGCCCGCTGAGAACTACAGGGGAGGCTACCACATTCAACCCCGGCTTTTGAGATCGATATTGGTGATTTAACAGCGCGAACCACGGCAGCCGTGCTTTAACGTCTAGAGATTGAGGCCAGACGCCAGGTTACGTAACCATGATTAAGCAACTTTCCTCTGCCTCGGTCTGGATGTGCTTGTGTATGAAGCAACGAGAATAAGTTTCTTTCTTTCGGCTATACATTTTTCCTTTTCGAAAAAAAAGGACAAAATAGCTGATAGAGAATACAAAAGACTCGGCAAAATGGAGAGAAATATTATTGCCAGGTTCAGGAATGAATGAATGAATGTATAAATTTCTTCCGGTTAAAATTCGCTTTTCTAGTCAAGCAAAAACGAGTCCAGGATTTGGCCATCAACCAAGTATGTATGCATGTGTACGTGTCTCTGTGTGTGCATTTGTGTTTTTGTGTATGTGTGTCAAGGACGCAAAACTAATAAGAGAAGTCCCTGTTTTCAGAACCTGACATTAAATACTCGTAATTCTTGGAAAACAAGGGGGAGGGGTAAAATGGCCGTGGTGGCGTGGGTAGGGTTTAGGGCCATAATGAAAGCAGTTGCTAAGACGGGCTATATGCTCCTCTGTCCTGTCAATATGCCCATATTATTTGTTCGGGGTATTGCTTTTATTAATATTTCTTTTAAATTACGCTAAACTTATGCCAGGCTGTTGAAATGAAGCAAATATTTGTATAAGCCGTGGGGGGCCAGGATGAGGTCACCGTACGAAGTCTAGATTTTTAATATTGTTCGTACTCTTGCACGTCATAAAGCTCCGAGACTGTAACTTCTTCTTCTTCTTCTCCTCCTCCTCCTCCAGTCTCCCTGGAACTCGAACTGATGTTCTTCTTTCAGCCGATGTGGTAAAGGTGTTGAGACACCGCTTGAGGGTGGGTTACGGGGTGGGGGGGGGGGGAAGGGGCAGAGGGCTTTTTTTTTCAGTTCGTGAGTGCAGCTAAAAAGCAAAGATGTTCAATGCTTCTTTAGCAGACTCCAACCCACTATGAGGCATATGGATATCCCTGTACCATTAGCCAGGCTGTGCCCTGTTTCTGTGTGTACCACCGAAGAAGTGGGACAGGGTCTTCATCAGATGTAGGTGCCCAATAAGTCAGCTATAGGTCGCTAACTCCCAAGACAGACAGCGTCTTCAGCGCCACCCCCCCCCCCCTTTTTCTCATAATACAAATATTCAGAAGTATTTTTTAATGAAGATCGTACGAGTGTTATAATTTATAGATGGCAGTTTTCAGGGGTCCGTGATGGGCTGAGTTGGGAACCACTAATATCGCCTTTTCGCTAGTTGAAAAGAAAAGAAAAAGATGGAAATCGCCAGTAATGAGAGAAAATATGGAACAGTTTTGTTTTTTTTTTTTTTAAACTTTAGGGGAAACAAAAAAAGTGTCCTCTCTAGCCAAAGCAAAGCAAAGCAAGAAGCAGTGTCAGGTTCTCTACGGTGCACTTCTAGTGACCCGGTCACGCTGCACCGCTAGAGATTGCTTCGTCATTATCCGTTTTCTTACTGTAAAACTTTAACTATTTCGCCTCTACGTTAATATCACTCATCTGTTGATTTGCAATTTCATTACCATGTACAATTCATAATTTTTGTTCCTGTTTATGTGATTCACTGTAATTCACACTTCTCCCATATCGTCTTTCGCCCTCAGAAAGGCAGTGCTTGCGTTATGTCGCCTTTTGGCCCAACACACCCGACAAAGGCTCGACATATTTTTATTTATAACAGGGTTTTTTTTTCTTTCCACATCAGTCTCCATTCACTTGGCCAGACTACTGTCTGTTTCAAAGGGCACACTTCAAGGTAGAATAGGGTCTTGGCAGACTATGGGTCGCCGCATTTCCTACAAGACCTTGTCACCTTTACAGACGGTTCCGTGTCTCGAGGTCTAAAAAGCGGATAAGGATCTGTCGTGATTGTTGCAAACAGATCTCGAGTCTTTGCAGCTATCACCTGGAGTATGAGAATGGAAGTTGAGGCGGTATCAGAAGCAATTTCCTGGCTGCTTGGAACAGGATGAATCACATGGGGTCATTGTAAAAGACTCCTAAACCATGTTTCGGAAAATTAAAAGACATTCACTCCACAGAGAGTTGGGTCCACTTGCTCAGAAAGTTCATAGGTCACCAGCCTGACGTGGATCTACTGTCCGGGTCATGCTGGAGTCAAGGACAACGAAATAGCGGACAGGCCGGCAGGGAAGGTAGCGGTCCAGGACAACAAAATAGCGGACAGGCCGGCAGGGAAGGTAGCGGTCCAGGACAACAAAATAGCGGACAAGCCAGCAGGGAAGGTAGCGGTCCAGGATAACAAAATAGCGGACAGGCCAGCAGGGAAGGTAGTGGTCCAAGACAATGAAATAGCGGACAGGCCGGCAGGGAAGGTAGTGGTCCAGGACAACGAAATAGCAGACAGGCCAGCAGGGAAGGTAGTGGTTCAAGACAATGAAATAGTGGACAGGCCGGCAGGGAAGGTAGTGGTGCAGGACAACAAAATAGCAGACAGGCCGGCAGGGAAGGTAGTGGTCCAGGACAACGACATAGCGGACAGGCCGGCAGGGAAGGTAGTGGTCCAAGGCAATGAAATAGCGGACAGGCCGGCAGAGAAGGTAGTGGTGCAGGACAACGAAATAGCAGACAGGCCGGCAGGGAAAGTAGTGATGCAGGAGAACAAAATAGCAGACAGGCCGGCAGGGAAAGTAGTGATGCAGGAGAACAAAATAGCAGACAGGCCGGCAGGGAAAGTAGTGATGCAGGAGAACAAAATAGCAGACAGGCCGGCAGGGAAAGTAGTGATGCAGGAGAACAAAATAGCAGACAGGCCGGCAGGGAAAGTAGTGATGCAGGAGAATAAAATAGCAGACAGGCCGGCAGGGAAAGTAGTGGTGTAGGACAACAAAATAGCTGACAGGCCGGCAGGGAAAGTAGTGGTGCAGGAAAACAAAATAGCAGACAGGCCGGCAGGGAAAGTAGTGGTGCAGGACAACAAAATAGCAGACAGGCTGGAAAGTAGTGGTGCAGGAGAACAAAATAGCAGACAGGCTGGCAGAGAAAGTAGTGGTGCAGGACAACGACATAGCAGACAGGCCGGCAGGGAAAGTAGTGATCCAGGACAACGACATAGCGGACAGGCCGGCAGGGAAAGTAGTGATCCAGGACAACGACATAGCGGACAGGCGGGCAGGGAAAGTAGTGGTCCAGGACAACGACATAGCGGACAGGCCGGCAGGGAAAGTAGTGATCCAGGACAACGACATAGCGGACAGGCCGGCAGGGAAAGTAGTGGTCCAGGACAACGACATAGCGGACAGGCCGGCAGGGAAAGTAGTGGTCCAGGACAACGACATAGCGGACAGGCCGGCAGGGAAAGTAGTGGTCCAGGACAACAAAATAGCAGACAAACTGACAGGTGTAATATTTTGATGTTTTATATATATATATATATATGTATATATATATATATATATATATATATATATATATATATATATATATATATCTTTGAGATTAAAGGTGTTCTTTGTGTAATTCTGTAGTACTGACTATTCTTTTACATGATTATTAAGTTGAGTTTCTCTCACTGCTGTTTTAGGCTGTGGCCGCGACAACATTTGATATTCCTTCCCACTTTTAAGTTATTAATACACATTCCTAATTCTTCCTTTTGTTTGCTTCAACATTTCAGAATGTCACTCCACAGTGTACTGCATGGTCTATCACAAGACTTGAACTCTTAATAGACACATAGTCGTAAGAAAACTCCATATAATTCTTTCTTGAGTCAAATTATAGATCACTTTTAATACTCATCAACCGAAGTTCGCAGGTTTCAGATTAAAGGAACTCCATAAGCAATCTTCAAAAAGTTCCGAAAATACCAACTCTGCATTTCACTCGCAGTACTAATAATCACTTTCTAACTTGAAGCATTTGTTTTCATTCATTCATTCATTCATTCATTCGCATGCCCCTTATTGAACTTTGCCTCCCTAACAGCACTCCTGTAGGCTCGTCGGTTGTGAACAAGATGCCCTGCTGCTGATGCATCCATTTGCAGATCATCAACGATGTCTTGCAGTCATCTTCGCCTTGATCTTCCTCTCTTTCTTGTTCCCATTGTGTACCCTTCTAAGACGGTCTTCTCTAGATTATCATGACGTTTAATGTGTCCAAAATATTTAAAGCATTTCTTCCATCTGACCTAAACTACTGCTCCTGGTCCTAAAAACTCTATCTCCTTCCTCTCTTCCTACCTGTCTCCCTCCTCTCTTCCTACCTGTCTCCCTCCTCTCTTCCTACCTGTCTCCCTCCTCTCTTCCTACCTGTCTCCCTCCTCTCTTCCTACCTGTCTCCCTCCTCTCTTCCTACCTGTCTCCGTGTGTATGTCCTCTTCGCGTCCCATTTTCTTTCTTAACTGGCCACTCAGTAATTCTGCACTGTCATTCGAAACTCGTCCATTAGTTTTGGTATGTGCGCTAACTGGTTCCCGAGTCATAAATTGCTTGTTTAGTTGTGTTGAATGTCCGCCACTTTGTCTTTGTCTGTTTCTTCTGTTACATTTGCCAGCGTCCAGTCGTGATATTACATCTAATACCGTGGGAATGTTCCTCTACCAAACTGTCCATCTTTCCGACCTGCTTTCTGCGTATTAGTAACAATAATAATTATAATCATCATCATCATCATCATGTGCCGTGCGGACTGGCGTTGGCTATTATGCTTCTCCAGATTACACGATCCTTCATGCAGAACATCAGTTCAGTTGGTGATCTCCTTTCACACCATCCCGTCAGACTGTCCAGTATCATTTCTCTTGGTCTTCCTCTTGATCTTCTTTCTTCTATTTTTTCTGCTGTTATAATATTTTCAATGCCCCCTCTTCTCATTGCATGTCCTATGAAAGTACATTGTCTCTCTCTTATCTTTTTGACAAGGTTTTTTGTCTCTCCAGCTCTTCTCATACATAATTGTAATAAAAATGCTAATAGTAATAATAACAATAACATTAATAATCTCTCCCTCTCTCTGAACCTTAAGTGCCCAGGGCACATGGGGCTTCCGCAAGGGTATTCCACAAACGTCTGTCCTTTCCCTTTTTTGTCTGCTCTTGCCCATGTGAGCCCTCTATTGCTCAACATCCTCTCTGTTGTTCTTCTCCATGTCTCTTTTGGTCTACCCTTACTTCCGTTCCCCTGTGGTGTCCATCTTAGTGCTATTTTTGGTAGTGAGTTGTCAGTCATTCGGAGCACATGTCCCAACCATCGCCAGCGTCTTTCCTCAATAATTGTTGTCAGTGGCTTCATCTGCATTTCTGCCAGTAAAATGTTATTTCTTATGGTGTTTGGCCAAAATATTTTTCTAATTCTTCGTAAACATTTAGTCTGGAAAGAATTCAGCTTGTTTTCTATGGTTTTGGTGATTTTCCAGCATTCATTTCCATAGAGTAGTACACTTAGAACATTATCCTGATTTTCATCTTCATGCTTAGTTTTTTAGATTTCCATATAGTCTGCAGCATTGCAAAAGCCTGGTTTGCTCTAGTAAGTCTGCTGTTGATGTCCTCTGTGCTGTCTCCATTTTCTACTACTTTACTGCCAAGTTATACAAATTCGTTGACCTCCTCCACTAACTTGCTATCTGTTCTGAGTACATTTCTGTTGTTCACATTTTGCTTCATTAACTTTGTCTTTCCTACGTTGATCTTTAGTCCTGTGTTGTTTGCATTCTGAGTTAGCTTGTTTATTATAGCTTTGTGGCTGCTTGATAGTAGATAAATGTCGTCTGCAAAGTCAAGGTCCTCCAGCACTGTGTCAAGGGTCCATTGTAATCCTCTGCGTTTGTCTGATGTTGCTTCCTTCATTAACCAGTCTACTACCAAGATAAATAATGTTGGCGATAGTACACATCCCTGCTTCACTCCTGTTTGTATCCTAAAGCTGCTGGAGGTATGTTCTCCACAGATCACTATGCATTGAAAACCCTCGTATAGGGCTTTGATTACATTCAATGGGGGAGGCCATGCCATCTTAATATTTTCCACAGTGCATCTCTGTTGACACAGTCAAAGGCTTTCTCAAAATCTATAAACAATACATGTGTTGTGCTATGCCACTCATTTGCCTACTCTAATAATTGTCTAAGTACAAATATGTGGTCTATGCATGATCTTCTTTTCCTAAATCCTGCCTGCTCTTTCCAAAGTTTTCCCTCAAGTGTTGGTACAATTCTGTTGATGATTATTCTGCAAAATACTTTACTGGTGAGTGGCAGTAGGGTAATGCCTCTCCAGTTCCGCAATCTTTGAGGTCACCCTTCTTTGGTAGTTTTACTATAAGCCCAGTTTTTCACAGCTCTGGAGCTTTTTCTAGATCCCAAATTTGTTGTAATATCCGGCAAAGTTGTTTTGGTGTTTCTGTTTCTTCTGCTTTCAACATCTCAGCAGTCACTTCATCTTCACCTGGTGGCCTGTCTAATTTTAGCTTCTTTATTGCCTCCGTTACTTCACTTATTGTTATTGGTCCTGTATTGATGTTTAGTTCCGTTTGTGCTTCAGGTATGTCTATTGTTTGTGCTGCTTGTGTTCTGTTTAGTAGGGTGTTAAAGTGTTCCCTCCATCTTTTATTTTGTTCTTTCTCCACTAATCAGTTGTCCCTTATGTGTTTTTATTGCGCTCTCACATCTTGTGCTGAAGTTACCTGTCATCTGCTTTGTGATTTTATATATAGTTTTCATGTCATTTGCATATGCTGCTTTCTCTGCTGCTTCTGCTAAGTTGTCATAGTATTGACGTTTATCTTGACGGCATGATTCCTTCACTTCTTTGTCTTTTTGTGCATAATTACTTCTTCTTCTTCTTCTTCGTTCGCTTCTACCACCAAAACCGCACTGTGATCCTACTGAATTTACGCTTGTGGTCCTCATTAGGTCCGGTGGTTCCCTGTGTGATCCCCGAAGGACCACACGAGATCCACAAGAGGACCACAAGGGATTCAGAGTATCACAGGGCTTTAGCCTATATTCTTGGTGGGTCTCTGAAGCGGGATTGCGTGACACCGTGGTTTTCATTGCACCAGTTTAGTCTAGGGTTGGACTTTCTCACCGGAAGACCTCGGCGTGTTTAGGATATCAGTGCATCCCCGCTGGGTGAGAGGCGGTAGCCCACCCAGGCCATAGTTGGACCTTCTCACCGGAAAACCTCGACGTGTTTTGAGATACCCGTGTATCACCGCCAGGTGAGAGGTGGTTGCCCATCCAGTCCAGAGTTGGACTTTCTCACCGGAAAACCTCAGTGTAATTAGGATACGCAAACATCCCCGCCGGGTGAGAGGTGGTTGCCTATCTAGACTTCCCTGGTCCAGTGTCTCCGACTTCAGCATTTTGCGGTCGTGGCCGCTACCCTTCCTAGTTGTGACCAGGATGGAGCTTTTGTCCAGGAGGACGAATCCTCGCCACTAGTGACTTCTACCCCTGGGTTGAGCCGGTTTAGGCATTCCCAGTATGGGCGTGTTTGGGACGGGACATGCATAGCCTTCAAGATTTACCCCTGGTATGAGCCGGTTTAGGCAAAATTCACCAGTATGGGTGTTTATCAGGCGTTACCGACCTCTAGAGCGGAGGTGGCATGACATGTCTAGCCATCGAGTTCTACCCCTGGTGTGTGCCGGTTTAGGCATGTTTCACCAGTGTAGGTGTATTTCGGACTTGGGCGGCCTCTAGAGCAGAGGTGCCGTGGTATAGCTCTCGTAGCAATACTACTGGACATACCAGTTAAACTTCACTTTCCACCACCTTTTCCCATCGGCGTCGCACAGCAACCTTTATTTCTTTTCCGCATTTACTTCCTTAACCGGGAGGAGCTTCACTCCACGCACGGCATTTTGAAGTGTCTCGCCAGCAGTGACTTAACCTCTGAGACAAGCCGGTTCATGCATTTCACCCGATATGACTGCACTCAGGACGTGGCCGACCTCCAGACCAGAGGTGCCGTGATTTGACTGTTTGCTTCGCTTTATCCTTTCTGCCACCTTTTCCGCAGTGATGCTGCGCGGCAACCTCATTTGCAAATTTCTTCATTGGCCGGGAGGAGCACCGCTCCACGCACGGCAGCTGAAGATCTCGCCAACAGCGGGCATAATTACTTAAAACTTGTTCTTTTAGCCTTTATGATTTGGTGTTCAGTAATTTTTTTCTTGATTTCCTTTCTTTGCTCTATCTTTTCCCATGTGGTCCTGCTTATCCATTCCTCTTTTCTCCGTTTCCGATATCCCAGTTCCTCTTTTGCTGTTTCTTGTAGTGTTTTATTGAACTCTAGTATGGACATTTCTGCTTCGTCTTGTAGGACACTGAAGCGGTTCTTAAATACTATTGGAAATTCATTCCTTGTTTGCTGGTCTTTCAGTTTTCTTGTATCAAAACATGTCTTTCTGTGTTCTCCGATTTTGGCTTTCTTTAATTTTAGTTTTATTTTTGCAACCAGAAGGTTGTGATCACTTCCTACATCTGCTCCTTTCCTTGCTTTCACATCTTGTAGTAATTGTTTCTATTTGTTGTTTATTAGTATATGATCGATTTGGTTTTGTGTGGTTTTATCTGGGGACCTCTAAGTCACTTTATGCATGTTTTTATGTTGGAAAATTGTCCCTCCGATCTCTCTCTCTCTCTCTCTCTCTGAACCTTAAGTGCACAGGGCACATGGGGCTTCCGCAAGAGTTTTCCACAAACGTCTGTCCTTCGCCTTTTTTTTCTGCTCTTGCCCATGTGAGCCCTCTATTGCTAAACATCCTTTCTGTTGTTCTTCTCCATGTCTCTTTTGGTCTACCCTTACTTCCGTTCCCCTGTGGTGTCCATCTTAGTGCTATTTTTGGTAGTGAGTTGTCAGTCATTCGGAGCACATGTCCCAACCATCGCCAGCGTCTTTCCTCAATAATTGTTGTCAGTGGCTTCATCTGCATTTCTGCCAGTAAGATGTTATTTCTTATGGTGTTTGGCCAAAATATTTTTCTAATTCTTCGTAAACATTTAGTCTGGAAAGAATTCAACTTGTTTTCTATGGTTTTGATGATTTTCCAGCATTCACTTCCATAGAGTAGTACACTTAGAACATTACTCTTAAATATCCTGATTTTAGTATGTGGTCTGCTATCATCTTATTGGTGCCACATGCATGTTTAGTCGGTTGATCCTAATATAACGATCCAAATCCAGTGGTTGCTGTTCACGAAGGAGTTGGAGTTGGCAGAAATCTACTTTAGAACCCTACTTATAGAAAGATCATAAATAGCTGCTCAGTAAGTCAACAGCTAACATAGACAGTTCTCACAGGAGCAGTTCACTGCCTGATAATTCAAGTGAAAGAACAAGTTTGTGTGTGTGTATTAGGGGTTCTAATGGGGCAGCGATTACAAGACTCTCAAGGTATCCTACCCAGTCTACCTCACCCAGCAGATGGTGAACTCTGTTATACTCAGCGATTTGACCAAGATGGGCCATAGACCCAGCAGGCACCCAGTAGGGACAGCAAACGAGGTAAAGTCGAAACCAACCACTTCCTGTTAGAACTTCCTTCGGTTCCCAACGAAATCCGAGATATGCTGAAAGTGCCTATCAGAGTAGAGTGGGAACATCAGCAAACGGGCGCACATGCAACCATTTGATGGATCATGCCCGAGATAGACATACTGAAATGGTGTCGTCCCGTGGACCAAAGCCAAGAGAGGGTAGTACCGGGCCCCCGGCCTCGAAGAGGCCCATCCCAATGACTAGTGGCTCTGCCAATCAAGTCACAGGTAACTATACTGCATATAATAATCTCTCATTTACAGGGGTCCATTTCAGCAATGCTCTTGATGCTTCTTTTGTTATAATCAATGCTACTCCTCCTTCATGATGATCTTCTTTACCTGACCATATTATTGTATCTTCTGTGTGCTGTGTTGTTAATTTCCTTCTGCCATGACCTGTCCATCTTGCTTCTTGTATTCCTAGTATGTCTAGTTTGTAAGATTAATAATAATAATACAATAATCATAACTTACAGGGGACTATGCTACACAAGGAAGGTAGCGGTCCAGGACACTTGGGAATTGTTTAAGAAAGACAATGCGAAGGCTATTTTGGACATTTTGCGCATGAAGGATGAGACCTGGTTGGAGGATAATACTTGGTTTAAGGGAATATTAGAGCTGGAAAAAATAAATGAGAAGTGGCAGACAGTCCAACCCGTGTAAGGTGTGGTCGAAACAGTCAAGTAAGTCACTGGCATCTATGGATGTTGGAACTGGGGTTGGGAAGGGGCTCTTATGGGAGTGTCTCGAATGCAACCACTCCAGTCTCTGATTACAGATTACAGTAGTGTTATATCAGATACTGTTATCTGTCATTGATTTATTATTTTCCGAAACATATGGTACCAACAAGGAATTGTTATCGTCCCACCCTCTCTCTCTCTCTCTCTCTCTCTCTCTCTCTCTCTCTCTCCATATTTTGTGCTCCCGTAGAATCGATAGTCAGACCTGCCAGGAAGATAAAATCAAGCACGCCATGTTTATTTTCTTACCGGAAGTTCCGGTTGGCGTAACAAGCTTTAGCATTACCCACGAGCACGCGTCATCAGAATTTAGACTGACTCGCTAGCCTAAAAACTAGACATAGACGCACGAGCACGCTGAGTAAATTATATGTGATCATGTTAAACTGGACAGTTGACCTGTATTAATACGGGATAGTCCCGTATTTAACCATTTACGTCGGAAATCGTATCGTATTACTTCGGTCGGGAGGTCTAAATGTCTCCTGTATTTTAAAATGCATGTCCCATATTGTCTCGTATTCTCAGCTTTGATTGCCATAGACTGGGAAATACCCAGAATATTTTTTTTTTAATCTTAGTGTAAATGTTACTACTATATTTTGAAGAAACTCTGTAGAGAAGTACAAGTAAGCTTGTGTGGTATATTTCTAAGTAAAGTTATAAACTTATACATTTTAAATTTAATTTAACCTCTTCCCCAACTCCTCTCCTCCCCTCCTCCCCCCTCCCATTTGTACCTAGAAAAGGCGGTCAATTGAATGATCTGTATAAGCTAGACAGGACGAAAGAGCTCTAGCTAACAAATTGCCATTAATAGAAAGTGATAAATTTTAAAGTGTTTTACAGTAATTTTGATAACGTTAGTCACAGTTCGGGATGACGTAGCGAATTGCACCTGATCTCGATCACTCAGAATGGCTGCCTGCTTTGAGCGAATTTTCGGTTGCGGTTTACTTACAGGCAGGGCGTCGGAGAGAAATTTTGTGTGGCCGGTACACAACTTCTCCTCTTCCCTCAAAATCCTGCTCCTCTTTATCTCTTTTTTTTTTTTTTAATTCACTCATTCCCTCAACCGAGTCCCCCTTTCCCCAGAAATTGAAGGGCAGAATGTTAGACGGGCCTGCATGCCCAATTCTTAACCCTTTGAAAATAAAGTATGTTCGTTCGTTCGTTAGTTCCCCCTCCCCTCTTTCCCCCCCCCCCCCCCCAAATAGGGCCAGCTCATGAGCACTTACAGGAAAACAGGTGGAAATTATCTACTTGATAAAAATTACTTCTGTATTTGCATACACCTCTCCGCTGGTACCCCCAGTAACAGGCATAGCCTGGCTAACGGGGCAGGGATGGCCATAGTCTCCATGGTGGTGGAGTCTGCTAAAGAAGCATTGCACACCCCCCTGCTTTTTAGCTGTACTCCGGCACTGAAAAAGTAGCCGCCATAACCTGCTCCCTCGCCGATACGATGATGTGCCTCAACATCTCCACAGCATCGGCTGCAAAGAACACCAGCTCGCAGTTACAGGGAGTTCGTACAAGAACAAGTTGCTTCTGATTTTTAAAAAAATTACGGATAACAACTTCGGTGTGGCAGTGTGGTTGCATGGAGAGAACAGGAGGTGAAAGTAGTGTGGAACTACGTTAAAATGGAAGTAATATCATAAAGATTTTGTAAATTAACAACAACAACAACAACAACAACAACAAAAATAATGCATGTTCTCCTGAGAATGAAACGGAGGCTTAAGTGGTGCTTTAATCCAGTATGGTTTGGTTTGTTCGTTGATAATCTTCCTGTAACTGTGAACTAGATTCTCTCTCTCCCCCCCCCCCTCCAACTGAAACCGACAGTAAAGATTCTGAAACAAGTATTGTGTCGGACAGGGAGTTCATAACATTGAGCATTGGGAGCTAACTCGTTAGCTATCTCCGCAGACCTTTGGGTGCACGACAGCATGTCATACTTTTTGAAGGGCGCCCTAGAGTAATGTAACAGCTTGTTGACAGGAGTACAGCAAGATAGTAGAGAGGGTCTTGATCAGCATTGGCTGGCTTGTCCTAGCGGATGCACTACACTATTTCTGGTGATTATTTCACGTTTATACTGCTGGTTTTCCAGATTGGTTCTCCTTCTTCTTCTTCGTTCACTCCTACCACCAAAAACCGCACTGCGAACCTACTGAATTCACGCCTGTGGTCCTCGTTAGGTCCCGTGGTCCCCTGTGTGGTCCAAAATAGACCACACGAGATCCACGAGAGGACCACAAGGGGTGTAGAGTATCACAGTGCTTTAGCCTGTATTCTTGGTGGGTCTCGGAAGCGGGATTGCGTGACACCGTGGTTTTCATTGCACCAGTTTAGTCTAAAGTTGGACTTTCTCACCGGAAGACCTCGACGTGTTTAGGATATCAGTGCATCCCCGCTGGGTGAGAGGCGGTAGCCCACCCAGACCAGAGTTGGACTTTCTCACCGGAAAACCTCGACGTGTTTTGAGATACCCGTGTATCACCGCCGGGTGAGAGGTGGTTGCCCATCCAGTCCAGGGTTGGACTTTCTCACCGGAAAACCTCAGCGTGATTAGGATATGCAAACATCCCCGCCGGGTGAGAGGTGGTTGCCTATCTAGACTTCCCTGGTCCAGTGTCTCCGACTTCAGCATTTTGCGGTCGTGGCTGCTACCTTTCCTAGTTGTGACCAGGATGGAGCTTTTGTCCGGGAGGACGAATCCTCGCCACTAGTGACTTCTACCCCTGGGTTGAGCCGGTTTAGGCATTATCCCAGTATGGGCGTGTTTGGGACGGGACCGACCTCTAGGGCAGAGGTACTGTGACATGCATAGCCTTCAAGATTCACCCCTGGTATGAGCCGGTTTAGGCAAAATTCACCAGTATGGGTGTTTATCAGGCGTTACCGACCTCTAGAGCGGAGGTGGCATGACATGTCTAGCCATCAAGTTCCACCCCTGGTGTGTGCCGGTTTAGGCATATTTCACCAGTGTAGGTGTATTTCGGACGTGGCCGGCCTCTAGAGCAGAGGTGCCTTGGTATGTATAGCTCTCGTAGCAATACTACTAGACATACCGGTTAAACTTCACTTTCCACCACCTTTTCCCATCGGCTCCGCACAGCAACCTTTATTTCTTTTCCGCATTTACTTCCTTAACCGGGAGGAGCTTCAATCCACGCGCGGCATTTGAAGAGTCTCGCCAGCAGTGTCTTAACCTCTGGGACAAGCCGGTTCATGCATTTCACCCGATATGACTGCACTCAGGACGTGGCCGACCTCCAGACCAGAGGTGCCGTGATTTGACTGTTTGCTTCGCTTTATCCTTTCTACCACCTTTTCCGCAGTGATGCTGCGCGGCAACCTCATTTGCAAATTTCTTCATTGGCCGGGAGGAGCACCGCTCCACGCACGGCAGCTGAAGATCTCGCCAACAGCAGCAGATGAGCTACCAAACGTGCCACTCATCTACCCTAAGTAACTGGTTTTTAGGCGCCAGATATTCGCCCTCGCCCCTTCTCCTGTCAGTTTAAACAGTTCTGCCACGGGAAGGCCAGGAGCTGGACTTGACTGCCAGAGGCTGTTTGTAGCGCGTTTGCAGTCCTTAGAACCATTGGTTCTCCTAATGACTGTGATCCTAACGGCTATTCTATACTGGTCCAAATGGCTGCACCGTATTGGTTTTAATGGCTGGACTATACTGGTCATAACAGAAGATACAAACATTCATGAACTACTGCTTGAGGAGTATTTTAAATATTATGTGGCAGGACAAGATCAGGAACGAGAAGATCTGGGAAAGGGCAGGACAAGAACCTATGAACCTATCTTCTTGTTCTTCTTCGTTCGCTTCTACCACCAAGACCGCCCTGTGATCCTTCTGAATTTACCCCTGTGGTCCTCGTTAAGTCCCGTGGTCCCCCGTGTGGTCCTTTCGAGAGGACCACAGGAGGTTCAGAGTATCTCAGGGCTTCAGCCTGTATTTTCGGTGGGCCTCAGAAGCGGGATTGCGTGACACCGTGGTTTTCGTTGCACCAGTTTAGTCTAAAGTTGGACTTTCTCACCGGAAGACCTTAACGTGTTTTGGATATCAGTATATCCCCACTTTGTGAGTATGAACCTATAAATCATGTCTAGGAAGTGGAGGTGGATTGGCCACACTCTGAGGAAACCCGACGCCAACATAGGAAGACAGGCACTGACATGGAATCCTCATGGAAATAGAAAACGAGGAAGACCTAGACTTACTCGGAGAAGAGAAATTATGACAGAGCTCAGAGACGAGGGATGCACATGGAAGGAAGCAGAGAATAATTCAATGAACAGGGATGACTGGAGAGCCTTTATCCATGGCCTATACTCTCAAGGGAGTGAAAAGGCGATGATGATGATGATGATACTGGTCCTAGTGACAGTCCTTCCTTCCTTCCTCGCTTTCTTTGTCCCTGTCTCCAAAGGCCATCAACAAGGGCTCTCCATTTATTTCTGCCCAGGGCTGTATCTTCAGGGTTAGTCTATCACTGCTTCATGTCTCCTTCGCCAGGTCTTTCTAGGCCTTCCTTGTTTCCTCTTACCCTGAGGATTCCAGGTGATAGCCTTCTAGTTATGTTAGTGGTAGGCTTTCGAAGTGTACGTCCTATCCATCTCCAGCGTCTTTTCATTATCATTTTGACCACTGTGGGTTGGTTCGTTTTATGCCATAGCTCTTCATTGCTGATGTTATCTGGCCATCTGAAGGATCTTCCTTAGGCAGGTGTTAACAAAGATCTGCAGTCTCTTGGTACTTTTAGTTGATGCTGTCCATGTTTCTGATCCATATTTGTGTTGAACAGTCTAAGTTTTGTTGTTAAGTATATTCCCTTGTCCTTCTATATGATTCTCAGTTGTAGAAATCCTACTTTAGCCTTCCCAGTTCTTGCTGCAATATATGTTCCTGTATCACCCTCTCTGTCTATAATGCTGCCGACATATGTTAACATGTCTGCTGCTTTGTTTCCTCAATATATTACTCCTAGAAAATTTACCATACTAGTCTTGACGACTATACCATACTAGTCCTGGCGATTGTACCATACTAGTCCTGGCGACTGTACCATACTAGTCCTGACGACTGTACCATACTAGTCTTGACGACTGTACCATACTAGTCCTGGCGACTGTACCATACTAGTCTTGACGACTGTACCATACTAGTCCTGGCGACTGTACCATACTAGTCTTGACGACTGTACCACACTAGTCCTGTCGACTGTGCCATACTAGTCCTGGCGACTGTACCATACTCTTTGTTTCGACTGTACCATACCGGTCATAGTTGCTGCACAGAACTAGTCATGGTGGCCATTAATCCTCTCAAGCTTCCACTGAGAATAGCCATCCATGCCCACAGTTTCTCATGTCAGACCAGACCTCGTGACGGAAACTATGGGAACTTGACCGTTGCTTGGATACAGGCGTCTGACGCCAGAACGGCACAGAAGGCGCATGTTTGGCCTGGACTAAATTCGCGCCCCCCGTTTGTGTAGTTTGCGCCTAACAGAAAACCAGAAATCGAAGGCGATGTTTGAAGTGATCAAGCTATGGATTGATTCGCGTCCGCCCTAAATAATAATCATTTGTTAGCCCACAGTTCTATATTTGTCGGTGAAATCGAGTTTTCAAACACAAAGAATTTTAGAAGACCGAAGAAAATGGTAGTGTTTCTGGTTCTCCCCCCACCGCCAAGACTGGGAACACGGGGAAGAAAGAGAAACTGAGTGAGTTAGCGATAAACTGGCAGAATGTTGTAAATTCTATCACTGTATTGTGACATTCTTATCTTATATCTTATATCCTTCCCGTGCCGTTAGACGTCACATAGGGCTCGCAAAGTAGTTCGCCAATTTTTCCTGTCTTTGGCGAGTCTTTCAACCTCATCAAAGGACTCCACGCCTACTAATTTGGCCTCTCTTAATAATGTCCTCTTCAGAGTTTCACGCGGTCTGCCTCTTTTTCTTCGGCCTGTTGTGTTCCACTTGATAGCTTGTTTTGGGATTCTCTGATCATTTCTTCTCATCAAGTGACCAACATATGTCCATCTCCTTTTCCTGATCACCCGTGAGACTGGTTGTTGTTCAGTCATCTGTCTTATCTCTGCATTGTTCTTGAATTCATTCCACTTGATGCGAAGTATTTTCCTTAGGCATTTGTTTTCAAAAGAGTCTAATTTCTTTTCTATTTCTTTAGTTGTTTTCCAGCTTTCGCATGCATAAATGAGGGTGGATATTACATTTGAATTGAATAGTCTTAACTTGGTTTTTGTGCTTATAACTTTTGAGTTCCATATGTTTTCAAGATTCTTGAAGATTGATGCTGCTATTGCAATTCTGATCCTAACTTCCTTTCTAGTGTCACCATCCTGGTCTATGTAGCTGCCAAGGTATGCAAATTGATTGACTTCTTCAATATCTGTCCCTTCTATGTGTATTTTTCCATTTTGATTGAGAGGAATTTTCATTATTTTTGTTTTGTCCTTGTTAATATCAAGTCCTATTTTGCTAGCCAGTGAAGACAGGATATCTGTTTTTTCTTGCATGGAATTCACATTATTACTGATAAGAGTTATGTCATCAGAAAAATCAAGATCTTCTAGTTGGGTCCTATACTGTGACATTGGAACATATTAATTATTTTACTGCGTACAATTCGTCATGTATAATTATGGATCTTGAAATGCTATTTCACAAGAGGACGAGAGAGAGAGAGAGAGAGAGAGAGAGAGAGCTACACAAACGGGGCGCGAATTTTAGTGCAGGCCAAACGTGCGTCTTCGATGCCGTTCTTTTAGATTCTTTCGCCCGCCGTCAGACGCTCGTATCCAAGCAACATGTTCCCATGGTTTCCGTCGCGAGGTCTGGGTTGACATGAAACTGTGGGCACGGCTGGCTAGTCTCAATGGAAGCTAGAGAGGACCAGTGGTACAGCCGCCATGACTAGTACTGTACAGCAGCTATGACCAGTATGGTACAGTCGCAAGAACTGTGACACTGCTGGGAAAGGGTAAAGCGGAATGTTCGGACGTAGAAATCAGAATCGTTGGATCTTAGATCAAAACTTGGCATTTGTGGGCAACACGTTATCTCAAGTTAGGTGGTGAGGGATCGAAACAGGGCACCTGACTGGTCGGTGTCCCTCGACTACGATTCGGAACAGTGATCAATCCGACGGAAGGCCAGTGGAATGCCGAAAACAAAACTGTGAATCTGAACCGTTGCCATGCTACTAAGGCATATTTGGAATACGGTGTTAGCCTCGTATTTCCAAAACCATCGGCACATGAAAGTCTGATGTGATCTGCGTCACGCCTGGGCGCATTTACCTTCAAAAGATTTCTTTGGTACCCGTCTTTAGAGGCGGGGTGGACACCGGAGCCTTTCTGAACAAGTGTATAATAAAAATGTTGTCAGTCACGAATGATAAATAAACATAACTATTCACAAACTATTATGGAGTTGTTACTTGTTGTCTTTGCTACCGATTCTTACATCCTTCCTGTGGCGCTAAACGTCGCATGGGGCTCGCATGGTAGCTTGCCAATATTTCCTGTTTTCGGCGAGCTTTTCAACCTCATCAAGGGATGATATTCCTACTAAACCGGCCTCTGTTAACAATGTCCTCTTTAGAGTTTCACGTGGTCACCTCTTTTTCTTCGGCCTTTTGTGTTCCACTTGATAGCTTGTTTTGGGATTCTCTGGTTGTTGCTACCGTACAGGATATAATTTAAAGAACAAGTGATATAGATTCATATACCTATATATCTTTGCTGGAACAAGAAAAGTAATAGAAAGAGAAAGCTAGAAAACAAGAACAGTACATTAAGTTTTATATACACAAGGATTTTTTTGTTTTGTTTTAAATTTCACAATATAAGTTTGATCAAATTAGTGTTAGATAAACACTAAAAAATGATAGAAAAAGGGGAAGGCTGTGGTTTAAAGTATGAAAGAACAGCATGCGTCATATGACATGTCCTACCCAGAATGTTACCCCTCTCACATGATCACTGAATGCAATGCGATCTTGTGCAGGTTGTTCAGCTCTCGCGATAACATATTCAGATTTTCCTGCAGCGAGGTCGTCCTGTTCCCTTTTGGCGGGCACTCTGCCTTCTGCTACCAGCTCTCCGGACAACTGTGTCTCTTGATGTGGCCAGAGTATCTCATCTTTCTAACTTTGATGGTGTTTACAAGCCAGTTTTCTACACCTAATACGGTCAATATCTCTTTATTTGATTTTCGTTCTCTCCATATTCTAAATGCCCTTCTGTAATATTTCATTTCAAATGCTGTTATTCTCTTTCCTAATGATTTGTTAAGTGTTCGCGTTTACACTGCCACTGGGAGTATGTAAGCACTTAGTAAACATAGCTTTGTTTTCTTGTTGGTACTTGCCATAAAGAGAAAAAAAATGTGAGAAAGGATAAAACGGCAGATCCATGCCAATCCTGAAGTAAAGAGGAGGAGACAACTCGGCAAAGAACTGGTTAAACCAAGGTGGGTAAAACAATGCTGGGCGGCCACCATTTACAGGTTGGTTTCTGATCGTAAAAAGTTGGAGAACGTGTCTCTACTGGGAGCCATCATGAGGAAGACGTTTCTGGTAGTTGATTATCTTTCCAGGCGCGGGTATATGGCCTTTCACTTTTAGTAATACACTGAGAACCATTTTAAGACTGGGTTCCTCTCTCTCCATCCGTTCCTATCTATCTATCTATCTATCTATCTATCTATCTATCTATCTATCTATCTATCTGTCTGTCTGTCTGTCTGTCTGTCTGTCTGTCTGTCTGTCTGTCTGTCTGTCTACACAATAAAACTTTTAAAAATACATTATTTTATTGTGCAGTTTCTGCGGGGGTGTTTATTCTAACTAAGATGCATACTTTTTTTCCCTTTTATCTAATTCACTGTCGTGCATGAATCACAATTACCTGTAACATGGTTTGCGCACAGGTGTTAAAGGCAGGACTGTGTGTGGAAAGACCAATTAGTCAACAGAGTTCAGAAGGTCAGCCAACAGACTTAACGTGCTCATTATTTGTGCAGGAATGTTGAAGAAAAAACTGGTATTCGACCAAGTCTATCTGAATGAGGAGATAGATGTGACTGGTAGATAGACAGATAAAATAAGGAGGAAGAGTAGAGGCGATGAGGTGTCTGATTAGGCAATCAGCGATCTATAGCTGACATGTTAGTCTCAGGGTTGGCGAGCCATAGCTGACCAAGTCCCTGTCCAACCTCTCCGCTGGTAACCCCAGTAACAGGCCTAGCCTGGCTAACGGGGTAGGGATCGCCATAGTCCCCATGGTGATGGAGTCTGCTAAAGAAGCATTGCACACCCGCTGCTTTTTAGCTGTACTCCGGGACTGAAAAAAAAAATAGCTGCCATGACACGCTCCCAAGCCGTTACGATGCTGATCCTCAACACTTTCACAGCATCGGCTGCTAAGAACACCTGCTCGCAGGTACACAAGGAGATCGAGGAAAGAAAGGAGGAATACTTAAAAGGTATACACCACTTCTCGATCAAATCCAGTGACAAGTGTGATCACTTGTAGAATCTACGTGCAAACTTTGTTTTTGAACTGCCTACGTACTGTAAATACTTTTATTGTCTACGTATTGTGAGTGTTTGAATACGCATTCTGAATGTTTTTGCTGCCTATATATTGTGAATCAAGTTAAAGGATAAATAAACGCGTTTTAAAGATGGTAAATTACAAGAATGCGTTATTGGCTTGTTTATCAGTTAAATGACAATAAGCGAACGACAGTCAGTGACTAAATAAGGACAATGCATAGACACTACTAGGACAGACGGATATAATAAAAATAGGACATAAAATTTTTTGATATTATACATAGACTGTCATCATCATGTGCCTTCTCCGGAGCGAAGGTTGGCAGTAATGAATCTCCTTTTCT
Organism: Achatina immaculata; assembly: GCA_009760885.1. NCBI lineage: Eukaryota > Metazoa > Mollusca > Gastropoda > Stylommatophora > Achatinidae > Lissachatina > Lissachatina immaculata. Next base: position 13,070,408 of record CM019716.1, read on the forward strand.
CTTGCTTCCTCGCCTTGATGGTGGACTCAGCCAGCCTGTGTCCTGTCCATTCTCGTATGTTATCTTCCCATCTACATATCTGTCTTCCTCTGGCTCTTTTTTCCCCCTTCCACCTTTCCTTCTAGTATGGTCTTCAATATGTTGTTTATGTCTTTTTGATGTGGCCGAAGTATTGTGTTTTCTTCATCCTTATTTCTTTGAGAAGTTCACATTGCACTTGGAGCTGTTCTAAAACTTGTGCATTTTCTCTTTTCATTCTTTGTGTTATACGTTCTAGCTTTCTGTAGAACCACATTTCTGGTGACTTATCACATTACATTAATCACACATCACAGTCACATAGACTGTAATATAATACAGACTGTAACTGTAGCATTCTTTTTCTATCATTATTTAGGTCATAATTGTCTCAGTTTGGAACTTGTTCCCGTCGTTAAAAACTCCTTTCGCATAGTTAGTTCTTGACTTTTATAGCAAAATTCCTTAAATTCTGGAATTCTGTTCTTTTATTTAACTTTATAGAGGAGTTAACCAGGGATTCATTTGTTAGATTGACGTAGTGGTTAGCGCCCTTAGTTATTTTTTTAAAGTACAGGTCAACTATAGGTCAGGTTTGACACGTTGAAGGCCATTTCTTTTCATGTCCAGACACTGGATTTTTTACAGATAACTAAAGTTATCTGCTACATGTTTGTTTAATTCGTTTTTTTTTAGTTACAGAAAAGCTTAAATTACGATTGTTGTTTTTAGTTTATTGTCCAAGGTCATAAACAGGTAATTTTTGCACGGATTGAGATTTTAGACAGAAATGTTTTAATCACGATTTTTTATCTTCCACGAGATAGAATCTTCGGGAAGATTTAGGAATAGGAATTGTATTTCATTTTTTTTTTACATAGGATTATGATAAAGATTAGATTGATTAATAGTTTGGGATTCATTATGGTTGCAAATTCATTATATAGAGTTTGACTGAGAAGGATGTTTCAGATAGAATGCTTGAATGTGAACTGTTAGTTAGTTTTTTTCCTCATGGATCCAATGTGTACATTTTTTTATGCAGCTAGGAGTTATTAGAAATATACTGTCGAAAATTTAAAAAAAAAAGAAAGAAGCGCATAGCTTATATAAGCTTCATTTTAAAAAAATATGTTATGACAAAAATTTTTTCCCGGGTATCTAAAACCAAACCACAAATTGTCACCAAGATATCAGGTCCATGATTTAGCGTGAATTTTGCTATTCTCATGTATAGTCATAACGCAGTAGCTGCTCTTGCTAATCACGCATTTTTTTTTTACCATAACTCACATTGCATTTTTTGTGATTTGGTGGTGAGCACAACTCACTTCCAACGCAAATAAAACCCTATAAAAGGATGAAGTTACACAAACAAATTCAGTTAATTTTCAAGCACACAATTATGGCGCGTCTATCGCAAAATTTACGAAACATTGCTATTGGTCGCCTGCAAGCAGGCGAAAGTCAAAGTCAGTGTGTTTAAACGTGCAGCAGAGTACCATCAATCGACTTTGGCACCGTTTCCAAGCCACTGGCTCATCTGAAGCCCGGCACTGCAGTGGACGACCCAGGGTGACAACAGCAGCTGATGATCGCTTTATTCTGGTTCATCACCTCAGAAACAGGTTTACAACAGCTTCCTCAAGTGCCCAGTCATTGCTTGCAGGAGGTCGTGTGTCTGATCAAACTGTCCGGAATAGACTGCATGAAGCTGGACTGGTGGCACGACGACCTCACCGAGGTCCTGTCTTAACGAGACACCATTGCCAAAATCGACTTGTTTGGGGCAATCAGCATAGGCCCTGGACAACTGACAATCAGTTTAGACTGTCTGGTTTAGTGACCAATTTTTTGTTTGTTTGTTGCACCGCTATTATATGCGGAGAAGGGTCTATCGTAGGCCAAATGAACGTTTTGCCCAAAATTGCGTTGATGAAGCTCCGCCGCACGGCGGTGGAGGTGTAATGGTATGGAGAAATATCCATTTCAACGAAAGGAGTCCATTGGTGCAGATTGAAGGAGGCTTGAATGCGCAACGATACGTCAGTGAAATTCTTCGATCCCATGTCCTTCCAAATTTGGCTGCACAAATGTCTGTGTTTCAACAGGACAACGTCAGACCCCCATTCTGCATGGTTCACCACACAGTTCTTGACTGCCAACAACATTCTCACCCTTTCTTGGCCATACCTGTCTCCAGATAAGAATCCGATCGAGCACGAATGGGATGAGCTGCAAAGACGTGTTTGTCGCCGAAACGTCTCTCCAGCCAATTGTCGTGATCTGTGGCAGGCACTCCAGGAAGAGTGGGCAACCATCCCGCAGGCGCACATCAGACATCTGGTCGCATCCAAGACCAGGAGATGCCAGTCGCTGATCGATGCAAGCAGAGGCCACATATCATACTAAGTTGAGAACCCTGTGACTAACAAATTCTCGTCACACAGATGCAAGAAACTATCAAGTGAGTGTTTAAACCCTTAGGTATTATTGTGTGCAGTTTGAAAATTTTATTCGTTCAATTTAAAAAGCTATAGAATATCAAAGTTATGGCTAAAACTGGGTCATCAGCAGTTATGCGTTTCTTTTTATGGACAGTATAGTCTGTAACTGAAGAAATGTGAATTAGTTCTATTGAGATTTTTGAGGACTTTAAGTCCGATATTTTTGGTGATATGAAGTTGTATGTAAGGATCTATGGAATTTTCAGTGAGTTAGTAAGTTGGCTCTTATTCCATCACGTTGAATTCCTGTTTTTCCTAGCTGAGAGTGATTGTTGCCTACTTCCTTCCAATATGGCGAACTAGTTCTCGTCAGGAGAGGGGTTTGATTATTCATCTGTTTACTCAATTTATTGCTACATCCTCATTTATTCACCACTTATTTTTCCCATAATAAATATGTGTAGTTGCTATTATCAGTTTGAGTGTTAGTGGAGACTGTTGAGATGTGTTTGTTCTCAATTACACATTAACATTCCTCAGATGAAATGGCTGCAAGACATCGTTGACGATCTGGAAATGGATGCAACAGCAGCAGGCCATCTTGCTCACAACCGAGAGGCCTACAGGAGTGCTGTTTGGGAGGCAAAGTTCTGCAAGGGACATGCAAATGAATGAATGAGATGAAATCAGTAGATAAAGAGGAAGCAAAAGTAGCACAGGTTATCACTTGGGTGGCGGCTTTACACAGTCGCGAAGTACTTTAATTAGTACCGTGTCTTGCCACATACCATACTATACCGTTCTATTTTAATTTCTTTCAGTACACTTTGACTATCTGCTACTCGCAGAATCGCCATTTCATTTTTTAAAATCTGTGTGAATTAATTAATAGACTTCAGATCTATCTTCGGATGTATATTTCGCTGGATTTTGGAAGACCACTGTTTATTATATATATATATAAATGCGAAGTATTAAACACATTTTATTCCTACAAATGAAATAGCGTGAAGAAAAACAAATTCACTCAAATGTGTATATTCATAGTGAAGTATTCTCACATCATTCGGTTATACTGTGAACTGAATACTACTCTGTTCTCATCTCTCTCTCTCTCTCTCTCTCTCTCTCTCGCTCTCTGAGCAGAATGTAAGACGGGCCTGCGTGCTCAATTCTTTACCCTTTAAAAATAAAAGATCATTCATTCATTCATTCTTCACACATACACACAAGTATACACACTCACACCAAACTAAAGCAGCCCGTTGGGAAATATATGCCATCCATGTAAACACAAAGTCAACACGCTTTCAGCCATTATTATGTGAGCTCCCTGAATTAGAATTTTTACAGTAATGTCATATTGATCGCGGACGAAATTCAGGTCTCACACACGCACGCACTCTTGCGCTCTCGCTTCAACGTCGTAGCAGGGGTCCACTCCCTCCTCCCTTTCCCACACCACCACCACCATTTACCTGGAGAGCACGAGGTCAGAGCATGACCCGGATTTTACCGATTAAAATGGATCAGTGCCGAGTCACACAGAACCCAGCAGCGCAGTGTTTCTCAACGTAGAGCCTACTCCTCGCACTTGAAATTTGAATATTTTTTAAAGGGCGGAGGGGTGGGGTGGGTGGGGGCAGTTAATATATATTTATATTATACTTTTTAAAGACCTCGGTTGAGTGTTATGCTGTGAGGAGGGGCATCAAATTATTTGAGGCGTCGAGTTGGGGCATGATCCAGAAACAGTTGAGAAACACTGCAGTAGTCTGACCGCAAGCAGGTGATGTGTTTGGGATGTATAGAGTCGAAACCAGGGACAGTCTGGTTGTTTTGTGTAGTCTTCATCGACAAGGGTAGGGGTGTTATACGCGGAGCCAGTGTGTGTATAGAAACGACTGACTTAGTAAGGACATTATCAGGATCAGTGAACCTGAGATGTTCTAGAAGGGAAATGATCAGAGTTGGGAAATCAGAGATGTTCTAGAGGAGATTATCAGGATCGGGGAATAAAAAATGCGCTAGAAGGGAAATGATCAAAGTCAGGGTATCAGAGATGTTCTAGAAGGAAAAATATCAGCATCGATGAATCAAAGATGTTCTACGTATAAACAGGGAAAAAGTAGGAACAGCTTTATTACTTAACGATTACAAAGTTGAGACGTTTCGGCGTGAGCCTTAATCATACAAAAACATACAGGACGAAGAAATAGAGAGAGGAGATAAAGTATAGATTCACATGAATGGCGAAGGTCTGGGGTTCAAATCCCGCCGGAGACGCTAAGATTTTAATTTAAAAATCCTCACCACCTCACCGTGGTACAATTATCTGGCAGCACCATGCGGTGTATAAAAAAAAAGGTTCACATGAATGCTATGTTTTTTAAAAAGGAAATAAAATGAATAGGGCACTTAGCTGTAACTTGCAAGTAGATGTGGCTTGTCCGACGCTTGTTCAGAAATGGGCATGGTGGAGCTTAGAGAATGTTTAAATGGAGACTTGTGGTGTGTGGTAGGTTGGTCCTAAATAAGGATTGGGGGGGGGGGGGGGGGACCGTGGAAAGGAGAGAGAGATTACAATGGTAATCTAGCAAGTGATTATATTTGGAGTAGATGGGTTGTAATGTGATGCTGTGAGGAGGTTCTATGATGGAAATTATCAGGGCCTGCGAACTAAAATTAACATAGAAGTGAAACTATCAGAGTCGGTGAGTAAAACTATCACAGTCGGCGAGTAGAACTACCACAGAAGTGAAACTATCAGGGTCGGAGAGTAGAACTACCACAGAAGTGAAACTATCAGGGTCGGCGAGTAGAACTGTCACAGAAGTGAAACTATCAGGGTCGGCGAGTAGAACTGTCACAGAAGTGAAACTATCAGGGTCGGCGAGTAGAACTATCACAGAAGTGAAACTATCAGGGTTGGCGAGTAGAACTATCACAGAAGTGAAACTATCAGGGTCGGCGAGTAGAACTATCACAGAAGTGAAACTATCAGGGTCGGCGAGTAGAACTATCACAGAAGTGAAACTATCAGGGTCGGCGAGTAGAACTATCACAGAAGTGAAACTATCAGGGTCGGTGAGTAGAGCTAGCACAGAAGTGAAACTATCAGGGTCGGCGAGTAGAACTATCACAGAAGTGAAACTATCAGGGTCGGCGAGTAGAAGTGAAACTATCAGGGTCGGCGAGTAGAACTATCACAGAAGTGAAACTATCAGAGTCGGTGAGTAGAGCTAGCACAGAAGTGAAACTATCAGAGTCGGCGAGTAGAACTATCACAGAAATGAAACTATCAGGGTCGGCGAGTAGAACTATCACAGAAGTGAAACTATCAGGGTCGGCGAGTAGAACTATCACAGAAGTGAAACTATCAGAGTTGGCGAGTAGAACTATCACAGAAGTGAAACTATCAGGGTCGGCGAGTAGAGCTAGCACAGAAGTGAAACTATCAGAGTCGGCGAGTAGAACTATCACAGAAGTGAAACTATCAGAGTCGGCGAGTAGAACTATCACAGAAGTGAAACTATCAGGGTCGGCGAGTAGAGCTAGCACAGAAGTGAAACTATCAGAGTCGGCGAGTAGAACTATCACAGAAGTGAAACTATCAGGGTCGGCGAGTAGAAGTGAAACTATCAGGGTCGGCGAGTAGAACTATCACAGAAGTGAAACTATCAGGGTCGGCGAGTAGAGCTAGCACAGAAGTGAAACTATCAGAGTCGGCGAGTAGAACTATCACAGAAATGAAACTATCAGGGTCGGCGAGTAGAACTATCACAGAAGTGAAACTATCAGGGTCGGCGAGTAGAACTATCACAGAAGTGAAACTATCAGAGTTGGCGAGTAGAACTATCACAGAAGTGAAACTATCAGGGTCGGCGAGTAGAGCTAGCACAGAAGTGAAACTATCAGAGTCGGCGAGTAGAACTATCACAGAAGTGAAACTATCAGAGTCGGCGAGTAGAACTATCACAGAAGTGAAACTATCAGGGTCGGCGAGTAGAGCTAGCACAGAAGTGAAACTATCAGAGTCGGCGAGTAGAACTATCACAGAAGTGAAACTATCAGGGTCGGCGAGTCAGGGCTGGCAAAATCTGCATCTCATCCCTTCCTGATGCTGCTGGTAATATCTGCTAATGGCCTGCATGAAGGATCGTGTATCCTGAAGAAGCGTAATAGCCAACGTAGTCGGCACGGCACCTGATGATGATGATTGCTTGCCGTTATTGCTGTTCTTTGACCAGATATATTATAACATTTCTCTTCTGATCCACGTCCACCGTCTTGAAGGTGTTAGGGGGTGGGTCCCGTTTGATTCCTTCAGCCTTGTTGACTAGTTTCCCTGGTAGTGGAGTCTATTAAGAAGCCCCCTTCACACTGTGTTAGGAAAATGAACGAACCACCACAACAATTGTGCTAGGGAATGAATGACATTACACTGCGTTCTGAAAATGAATCAGCACCATAAAACCATGTTAGAAAAAAAAAAGAACAACCGTAACACTGTGATAGGGAAAAAAAGAAACAAACCGCCATAACAGTGTGCTAGGGGATTAAAAAAAAGCCACCATAACAATGTGCTAGGGGATAAAAAAGCCACCATAACAGTGTGATAGGGGATAAAAAAACCACCATGACAGTGTGCTAGGGGATTTTAAAAAGCCACAATAACAGTGTGCCAGGGCGTAAAAACCACCATAACAGTGTGGTAAGGGATAAAAAAGCCACCATAACAGTGTGCTGGGGGGAGGGGTAAAAAAAACCACCATAACAGTGTGCTGGGGGAGGGGTAAAAAAACCACCATAACAGTGTGCTGGGGAGGGGTAAAAAAACCACCATAACAGTGTGCTGGGGGAGGGGTAAAAAAACCACCATAACAGTGTTCTAGGGGATAAAAACCACTATAACAATGTGCTGGGGGTAAAAAAACCACCATAACAGTGTGCTAGGGGATAAAAAACCACCATAACAGTGTGCTATGGGGTAAAAAACCACCATAACAGTGTGATAGGGGATAAAAAAACCACCATGACAGTGTGCTAGGGGATTTTAAAAAGCCACAATAACAGTGTGCCAGGGCGTAAAAACCACCATAACAGTGTGGTAAGGGATAAAAAAGCCACCATAACAGTGTGCTGGGGGGAGGGGTAAAAAAAACCACCATAACAGTGTGCTGGGGGAGGGGTAAAAAAACCACCATAACAGTGTGCTGGGGGAGGGGTAAAAAAACCACCATAACAGTGTTCTAGGGGATAAAAACCACTATAACAATGTGCTGGGGGTAAAAAAACCACCATAACAGTGTGCTAGGGGATAAAAAAACACCATAACAGTGTGCTATGTGGTAAAAAACCACCATAACAGTGTGCTAGGGAATAAAAAAACCACCATAACAGCGTGCCGGGGGTAAAAAATCCACTATAAGAGTATGCTAGGGGATAAAAAACCACTATAACAGTGTGCTAGCGGGTAAAAAAAAACACCATAACCGTGTGCTAGGGAATTAAAAACCACCATAACATTGTGCTGGGGGTAAAAAAGTCACCATAACAGTGTGCTGGGAGGGGGGGGGGTAAAAAACCACAATAACAGTGTGCTGGGGGTAAAAAAACACAATAACAGTGTGCTAGGGGATAAAAAAAAAAGCCACCATAGCAGTGTGCTGGGGAGGGGTATGTAAAATGCCACCATAAAAATGTGCTAGGAGATCAAATAAAAGCCACCATAACAATGAACAAATCACAATAAACCTGCGTTACGAAGATGAAGGATAGCTAACAGACTAGTGTCGGGGGAGGGAGGAACAGCCACCGAAGTAGGAGCAAAGCTGCCCGCAGAGCAGAACACACCAGAGACATGCTACTGCCCTGTGAAGGAAAGGCAGAACACACCAGAGACATGCCACTGCCCTGTGAAGGAAAGGCAGAACACACCAGAGACATGCCACTGCCCTGTGAAGGAAAGGCAGAACACACCAGAGACATGCTACTGCCCTGTGAAGGAAAGGAAAGTATTCCGCCACCTGAAATTCAGATCTAGGACAAGAGTGACTTCGATCGAGTCAAGAGCGGACGAAAGAGAGTGGGAAAAAATGTCTAAAATCTTCAACACTATCCGTTTCTTAATTTTAGAAGGATACAAGTATAGCAATAAAAGGTAACTGTGTTAGTGTGTATGTATAACTGTAAGGATCAGCCAAGCAGAACCAGCCAAGACCCCGGTTGGAGCTCCTAGTAACAGGCCGGGCCTGGTTAACGAGGTAGGACTTCTTGTGGGCTTCCTTGTGGTGAATGCTGAGATGCTTACCTTTTTTTTTTTTTAAAGCCCACCCTGGAACTTCAAACTAGCGACTGTAACCAGGTCAGAGTTCAATGCAATGCGTGTGCCATTACATCATCAAGGGGTTAGACCAACCTTCTTGCAATTCCAGGCAGAAAAAAACCCAAAAACACTCACTCATAGAGGAAAAAAAACCCAAAACACTCACTCACAGAAAAAACCCAAAACACTCACACACAGAAAAAAAAACCCAAAACACTCACTCACAGAAAAATAAAGCCCAAAACACTCACTCACAGAAAAAAAAACCAAAACACTCACTCACAGAAAAAACCAAAAACACTCACTCACAGAAAAAACCCAAAACACTCACAGGAAAAAACCCCCAAAGCACTCACTCACAGAAAAAACCCCCAAAACACTCACTCACAGAAAAAAACCAAAAACACTCACTCACAGAAAAAACCCAAAACACTCACAGGAAAAAACCCCCAAAGCACTCACTCACAGAAAAAAACCCCCAAAACACTCACTCACAGAAAAAAACCCAAAACACTCACTCACAGAAAAAACCCAAAACACTCACTCACAGAAAAAAAACCCAAAACACTCACTCACAGAAAAAAAACCCAAAACACTCACAGAAAAAACCCAAAACACTCACTCACAGAAAAAAAAACCCCAAAACACTCACTCACAAAAACCCCCAAAACACTCACTCACAGAAAAAAACCCAAAACACTCACTCACAGAAAAAACCCAAAACACTCACTCACAGAAAAAAAAAACCCAAAACACTCACTCACAGAAAAAACCCAAAACACTCACTCACAGAAAAAACAAATGTATTCTGCTTCTTCGTTGTCGTCGTTCGCTCAGACATCGACACCAATAATTTTTCACTATCTCCGTAGACCTCCTGTAGTAGGGGCTGGGGGTCTGGCCAGGTCCTTTGTCTGAGTGGGTTGTGTAGCTGGAAACGCTAGAGAACATAATATGGTTCCTCTTGCTCTTTACCGCAGACACAAAGGTCAGTTGCTCTGTGCTGTAGGCACACAGGTCTGCTGGGATGTGTATTTTGCAAACATAATACATTTATTTCCAATCAACGGAAATATTTTTTTAAAATCTTCCACAAATCCCAGTCATAGTCACTTATGTCGAAGACCACAATTTAGGAAAAAAAAAACAAACTTATCACTTGAAGAAAAGTTCATAAATGTGATCAGTTTGTGTTCCTATGAGTGAGAGAACTCGCTGAAGTCAGAAATGTATACTTTATCTCCCTTGAAAACAACTCTTACATACTTAGCATCAAGGCATATTTTCTTGATTACTTCCCTTGCACTCTTATTTTAAAAACAAACTCACAAAATTTCCAGCTCTAAAAATGTCTTTTTTTTTTTTTGTCAAGTCCTATGGTGATTATACTTTGTCAGGGTTTATTCTACAAGGTTTTACTTCACAAGTTATGTTTTTATATAACATTTATATAAAAGTTATTGTATAAGAATGAGCAGAGTGTCGGGTCTGAGCGTCCAGTTCTTCACCCTTTGAAAATAAAGACTTCGTTCGGTGCTGAATCACAGATCAGACCATTACATTACTATACTACGGAGTTATCACCACTGTTCCCTCTAAGCTGCTCGGCCGCGCATAGTTTCCAGTTTCCAGATGTCACTCCGTGCTATAACTGCGATCAAGAAAAATGCAGTGTTGGCACATGTTTGTCCTTTACCGTTTCTTTCTTGTCGAGAAATGACTTTCGGATCGGATGTTTCAACTGGTAAATTATCGCGTTGTTTCTGTAGTACTGCAGCAGAATCATGACGAGGCAAATGGGCGCACAGAGAATAGGAGGGTCATTAAAATAAACGGCCAGATAAATGTCCATTGCGTCAAATTTCGTGCTCACAGAAAAAAAAAACCAAAACACTCACTCACAGAAAAAACCCAAAACACTCACACAGAAAAAACCAAAACACTCACTCACAGAAAAAAAACCCAAAACACTCACTCACAGAAAAAAACCAAAACACTCACTCATAGAAAAAAAAACTCAGAACAGTCACTCACAGAAAAAAAAGCCCAAACACTCACTCACAGAAAAAAAAACCAAAACACTCACTCACAGAAAAAACCCCAAAACACTCACTCACAAAAACCCCAAAACACTCACTCACAGAAAAAAACCCAAAACACTCACTCACAGAAAAAAAACCCAAAACACTCACTCACGGGAAAAAACCCAAAAACACTCACTCACAGAAAAAAACCCCAAAACACAAACTCACAGAAAAAACCCCAAAACACTCACTCACAGAAAAAAACCCAAACACTCACTCACAGGGAAAAAAAAACCCAAAACACTCACTCACAGAAAAAACCCCAAAACACTCACTCACAGAAAAAACCCCAAAACACTCACTCACAAAAAACCCCAAAACACTCACTCACAGAAAAAAAACCCAAAACACTCACTCACAGAAAAAACCAAAAACACTCACTCACAGAAAAAAAAGCCCAAACACTCACAGAAAAAAAAAATTACATTCCAAAAACAAGTGTATTCTGCTTCTTCGTTGTCGTCGTTCGCTCAGACATCGACACCAATAATTTTTCACTATCTCCGTAGACCTCCTGTAGTAGGGGCTGGGGGTCTGGCCAGGTCCTTTGTCTGAGTGGGTTGTGTAGCTGGAAACGCTAGAGAACATAATATGGTTCCTCTTGCTCTTTACCGCAGACACAAAGGTCAGTTGCTCTGTGCTGTAGGCACACAGGTCTGCTGGTATGTGTATTTTGCAAACATAATACATTTATTTCCAATCAACGGAAATATTTTTTTAAAATCTTCCACAAATCCCAGTCATAGTCACTTATGTCGAAGACCACAATTTAGGAAAAAAAAAACAAACTTATCACTTGAAGAAAAGTTCATAAATGTGATCAGTTTGTGTTCCTATGAGTGAGAGAACTCGCTGAAGTCAGAAATGTATACTTTATCTCCCTTGAAAACAACTCTTACATACTTAGCATCAAGGCATATTTTCTTGATTACTTCCCTTGCACTCTTATTTTAAAAACAAACTCACAAAATTTCCAGCTCTAAAAATGTCTTTTTTTTTTTTTGTCAAGTCCTATGGTGATTATACTTTGTCAGGGTTTATTCTACAAGGTTTTACTTCACAAGTTATGTTTTTATATAACATTTATATAAAAGTTATTGTATAAGAATGAGCAGAGTGTCGGGTCTGAGCGTCCAGTTCTTCACCCTTTGAAAATAAAGACTTCGTTCGGTGCTGAATCACAGATCAGACCATTACATTACTATACTACGGAGTTATCACCACTGTTCCCTCTAAGCTGCTCGGCCGCGCATAGTTTCCAGTTTCCAGATGTCACTCCGTGCTATAACTGCGATCAAGAAAAATGCAGTGTTGGCACATGTTTGTCCTTTACCGTTTCTTTCTTGTCGAGAAATGACTTTCGGATCGGATGTTTCAACTGGTAAATTATCGCGTTGTTTCTGTAGTACTGCAGCAGAATCATGACGAGGCAAATGGGCGCACAGAGAATAGGAGGGTCATTAAAATAAACGGCCAGATAAATGTCCATTGCGTCAAATTTCGTGGGAAAGGAGAATGTCTATTGAGCTGCTCAGGTATGCAAATTGATCTTGGTAATTAACACCAGACTTCGTGACTACCAACATTAAAGCAGCTTTTTTTAAAAAATAGCAGTAGATTAACTATCGCTGTGGAAACGTGCAAAACTGTGTGGAACTCAAGTATGTGTTTTTGTAGTGTTCAAACTGGTACTGAAAAAGGCTCCTGTATCCTTTGCCCTATACTTTTCAAGCATAAATTTAGGGGCTAGACTTTTTTAATGAGAATTTTACCTCTAAAAGGAAAAGCACTCTGTTCTAACTGGTAATTAGATGGCCAAACAGCAAGTGTGAGAATGGGATATTAGGTCTGTCCTGCTATCACCCTAATTTAATCTTTTATTGATTGGTAAACTGAAGTCATTTACTTGCTTCTCGACATAGGGTGGGGTTATGTTTCAATGAACCCATAGTAAGTCGAATATGATGGATAAACAATTATGTAAATAAATAAAACTACTGTTACTGAATAAGTAAACAAAGAAATCATCATGCACATTTGCATACACAATATTTTTTTTGCACATGAGCCGAACATTTTTGCACGCAGACCGCAAACCCTTAGAGGGAACACTGGTTATCACATGCTGTAGCGCAGTCATGGCAGAGTGTTTTATCTTGAAAAGGGAAATGCTGTACTTGTAGACCGGCTCCTGCAGCGCTCCAGTAAACCCATCTGTGAAAATAGGTGCCTGACTTAATTATGTTAGTTAACAGTCCGTGAAACTGGAGAATGACTGCTTCCAAAACAAGACACACAAGAATATTCTCAGATTTCTTTTTGAATATATATTTTTTTAAAAATTTGTCGACTGCCTGTCTGAGGATTACAAAGAATTTGTAGACAGATTTGTCTGTCTTATGATTCAGTGGTGAGTACATCTTCATGTCCTGCACGTTCCGCAGAGTTTTCCTCCTGCATGCACTGCTCCTTAGATCGTTTATGCTCAGTTTCTCTATTTTTAAAAAAGTGGTCCTCTTAAGAAAGTTAGGTGTTTACTTCTACCGCTTTTTAAGAATTTGAACCCAGATACCAATGCAAGGCTCTAGTTAGCTTTTGTACTTGTTATTACGTTCTTTTGGTCTTTCGAATGTTGAGAACACAAGCGTAATCCCGTTGACACGTGAATGTATTTTTCTCATAATGAACTGGTAGCAGCCTGTACAGTGTACTCTTGTGTAAGTCATTAATGAACAAAGTTGTCATGAAGTTTGTTTCCAACATGTAGATGTTTGGAATAAATAAAAAAAAGTCCTCAAACGACGAATGCAAGACAAACATTCCATCTTTCAGTTCAGTTGCAGACTTAAAAAATATCCCAAACGACTACACTGAATCCGCACCGTACAAGTGTTCATCCCATTCTCAAGTGTGTAACATAACTACCCATTCTCAAGTGTGTAACATAACTACCCATTCTCATGTGTGTAACATAACTACCCATTCTCATGTGTGTAACATAACTACCCATTCTCAAGTGTGTAACATAACTACCCATTCTCATGTGTGTAACATAACTACCCATTCTCAAGTGTGTAACATAACTACCCATTCTCAAGTGTGTAACATAACTACCCATTCTCAAGTGTGTAACATAACTACCCATTCTCAAGTGTGTAACATAACTACCCATTCTCAAGTGTGTAGCATAACTACCCATTCTCAAGTGTGTAACATAACTACCCATTCTCAAGTGTGTAACTAACTACCCATTCTCAAGTGTGTAACATAACTACCCATTCTCAAGTGTGTAACATAACTACCCATTCTCAAGTGTGTAACATAACTACCCATTCTCAAGTGTGTAACATAACTACCCATTCTCAAGTGTGTAACATAACTACCCATTCTCAAGTGTGTAACATAACTACCCATTCTCAAGTGTGTAACATAACTACCCATTCTCAAGTGTGTAACATAACTACCCATTCTCAAGTGTGTAACATAACTACCCATTCTCAAGTGTGTAACATAACTAGCTAAACTGTAATCAGATATCCTCTGTCTTACGTGCTCACGGAGCGGGCGAGAGTCCTAACTTGAGTTGTTAGCTTATATATATATATGTAATCACCCGTCACAAAATATTATTACATTAATTAATACAGCATTCAAAAATGCTGAAATCACTTTTCTGACCAAAGGCAAATAATCATAAAATAATATTTTTTATGAGTCCATTGTGTGACCATCCGGAAAAAGTATATAATTTTTTTAAAATATAAAAACAGTATATATATATATATATATATATATATATGGAGGTTATGAAATACCAGAGATTAGACATGCTGATGACACAGTATTACTGTCCACAACATAAAAGGAAATGGAAAAAAAAAAAATTATGTCAGTCCGTAAGAACAGCGAAGAGCAAAACCTTTTTCTTAATGCGAAGAAAACTAAATTGATGACAACTGACAAAACAAACAAGGCAGCTGAAATATGTATCAATGAGGAACAACTGGAAGAAGTGGAGAGTTTTGAATATCTTGGATCACTACTAACTAATAATGGAGATACAATGAGGAAGATTAAAAAGAGGACGTTTATCGCTCTTCAGAAAGTAAAACAACTAAAGAGTCTGTGGAGAGGAACAGACTGAATTACAAAAATAAGATTATTAAGGACATGCATCTTTCTCATCGCAACATATGCCTGTGAGACCTGGACACTTAACAAAACAGCTGAGAAACACATAAATGCCTTTGAATGTAAATGCTACAGAAGAGTTCTTCAAATATCATGGTCACAAAAAAGAACAAAATATATCCATACTACAAGAACTTAATATTGAAGAGTTTTGGGTAGTAAAGAGGATTAAACAAAGAAAACTTAAATATTTTGGACACATTAAACGTCATTATAATCTAGAGAAGACCGTCTTGAAAGGGTACATAATGTGAAAAAGAAAGAGAGGAAGACCAAGGCGAAAATGGCTGCAGTACATCGTTGATGATCTGAAAATGGATGCACCAGCAGCAGGCCATCTTGCTCACAATCGAGAGGCCTACAGGAGAGCTGTTAGGGAGGCAAAGTTCCGCAAGGGACATGCAAATGAATGAATTATATATATATATATATATATATATATATATATATATACACTGGGATCTAAAGTGATACATTTTTGTTCATTTTGAGCTGTTTAAGTGATTCTGTTTATCTTCTAAGGACACCATGAAGCACTTGGTACAGTGGTAAAGTGTGTGACCAGAAAGAAAAATGTAAATTAAGTATCAGATAAAGTATCTTTTTATTTGCTTCTTCTGATTGTATAAAGCTTGCGTAAATTTAACTAAAAAGTCATAATTTTCATTTCCTCATCCCCCATTTTTGACAAATCTAATTTTCATTTTCTTTTCTTTTTTTAAAAAAAGGTCGTCTATTTACGGCTTCAAATAAATAAGTAAATACTGTAAATAAAAGTCCACTTCTATCTCCTAGCTAAATTAGCAAACTTAGCTAAACTAATATGTTTGAATTATTGATCTGCTTTGGAAAATGAGACCAAAACTTTCCGTTTATATAATGTAGCAACAGTGAGATATACGAAGATGATACTGATAATTTAGGGCAGATCAGGGGAATGTTGTAAAATATTCCCAAGGTCTCGAATGTTGGCCAAAAGTGAATGGAAGTTTCCCAAGTGGACTGTCTTTCCCTGGATTTCTTCCTCCACAACGGGCTGGCTTAAGTTGCGCATGCGCAGTAAACAAGCACACCGAACGATGAGTTTGTTGTGTACAGTTTATGTGGGCTGAGCTACTTCAGTTTGCTGATGGATTTGTTTGGATGAAGGTATTTGATCTGTAAACTTTAGTCAGTATTTTTTATTTGTAAATATGTTTAATTTACTGTAATCACCTGTTTTAGTTAGCTTGTAATTGTTTTCTCCCCTTATAATGTTTTTGAACGATATGAGGCTCCACGGTGGAGTGGTCCCTAACCGGGTTGTCGGTTAAACCGGGAGTGAATACACTGTCCGATTTGACAGTTCAGCGATCCATAGCTGACATGCTAGCAGCAGGGTTGGCGAACCATAGCTGACATGCTAGCATCAGGGTTGGCGAACCATAGCTGACATGCTAGCATCAAGGTTGGCGAACCATAGCTGACTGGCCCTATCCCGTCTCTCCGTTGGCCTACGGGGCAGGGATCGCCATAGTCTGTGGTGGAGTCTGCTAAAGAAGTTTTGCACACCCGCTTTTTTTTAGCTGACAGTGACTGAATTAAAAAAAAATACCTGCCATAACCCAACCCCAGTCCTACATGATGCTGTGTTTTAACATCTTCACTGGATCAACTGCAAAGAACATCACATTCACTGTTAGAAGGAGCTGGAAGAAGAATCGAGATTATATGACCCAAATGGCCAGATGGAAAGGTGGAAGAGGAAAAAAAGCAAGAGGAAGACAGAGATGTAGATGGGATGATAACATATGAGAAGGAACAGGATACAGCCTTGCTGACTGGAGATCCATTATCACCAACCTTCGTTCTGGAGGAAGCTCATGATGATGATGGTGATTTCAACCATCTGGCAAAAGGAGGTATGGGGATGTGTTTGACAGCCCACTGGTGGTGTATGCTTGTAAAAGAAGGTTAAGAACTCCCAGCAATAGTGTTTTATTTTGGAAGATGATGAAGAAGTATAGTGCTCTAAGTAATGAAGAAGTATAGTGCTCTAAGTAATTAAGAAGTATAGTGCTCTAATTAGTGAAGAAGTATAGTGCTCTAAGTAATGAAAGCCACTCTTGAGAGTGAAGCTGAGTGAGAACAGAAATCAGACAACAATAATACAAGTGGATGGGCATCAAAAAAGAAACTGGAAGGATTCATCTTGCCCAGGTGTAGCTTGAAAGTAAAGGACAGCCTGTTTCATAGATAATCCTGTCTGACTTTCCATGATGAGAGGGCGCAGAATGATGATGATGATGATAGAAGCTTTTGTGGTTTCTTAGCTTCCATGAGGGGAGGAGGAGGCCATACATGATAAAAGTGTCTAACACATTAACTACAGCAGGTTCCATCACAGTATGAATGTAGGCTGGCGAATCATAGCTGGCCAAGGCACTATTCATCTCCTGGTGATACTCCTGGACACAGATGATATTCTGCCAGGTGAATAGGGATCACAGTGGGAAGATGAATCCTGTCCCCAAAAAAAGCGCTGAGCCAGAATTGGATATATTGGGGTGAAGGTTACATAACTGTAGAACATATCAGCCAAAGCTTTGTGAGGGCAAATGCCAGGAAGACAACATGGATCACATCAGTCAATCCTCTCTCGATGAAGCCTGTAGGGAACCTGGCAGTGCATCCTTAGTTAGGAGGGCACAGATTCAAAGCCGTTCTGGTCTGGGACGCAGTAAAAGTCACATACATCATACTGGACATAAGAGCAAAGTGCTGGAGCCTTTGGATCTTCACACACTAGGTACAGACAGGTGAGAACCTTTGAATCTTCACATACTAGGCACAGACAGGCGAGAACCTTTGGATCTTCACATACTAGGTACAGACAGGTGAGAACCTTTGAATCTTCACATACTAGGCACAGACAGGTGAGAACCTTTGGATCTTCACATACTAGGTACAGACAGGTGAGAACCTTTGAATCTTCACATACTAGGCACAGACAGGCGAGAACCTTTGGATCTTCACACACTAGGTACAGACAGGTGAGAACCTTTGAATCTTCACATACTAGGCACAGACAGGTGAGAACCTTTTAATCTTGACACACTAGTCACAGACTGGTGAGAACCTTTGAATCTTCACACACTAGGCACAGACAGGTGAGAACCTTTTAATCTTCACACACTAGTCACAGACTGGTGAGAACCTTTTAATCTTCACACACTAGGCACAGACAGGTGAGAACCTTTTAATCTTCACACACTAGGCACAGGCAAGTGAGGCTGAACAAAAAACTGGTCACTCATAACCGTGCCATGAACAAAAGCAAGTTGATTCTTACCATGGCTACTAGGCTGTTGTGGCAGCCTGCTATCAGGAAGCATTCATTAAAGAAATGGCGGGATCTTGATTCTATGAACTAATACTCAAAATTAATCCCATTTACATATAGGAGCGTAATGGTATAGTAATTCCCCCAAAAAAGGTGAAAGAAATATAGTAATTTAATACATAAACAACCTGGCACTTTCTTTTAATGCGTAATTAATCATTTCATTACAGCAAGCCCAGTATGAGTAATTGTTAACATTAGGTATTTGTAGCTAGTGCGTTTACTTTTAGATCCAAACTAGATTGCCACAGTCAGTAATTGTTTTGTTGTTACTCATTTGGAGTAGCTTGTACATTCCTCAGTTTGTGTGTTTATGTGGCACTGAGTTTATTTTAGATCTTAGCTTTAGTGCATCTTTATGAGGTGTGAAGGAACTTTCCGATCTAGCAGGCAGTAACCCATAGCTGATATGTCTGTGCCAGGTCTGGCCAGGTATAGCTAGCCAAGACTATCCAAGCTCTCCCTCTGATACCCCTAGTAACATTTCCAGTGTAGTTAACAGGCCAGAGATAACTATAGTCCTTGTGGTGGTGGAGCCTGCTAAAGAGGTATTGTACACTCCCTGCTTTTTTAGCTCTTCTTGGGACTGAAAAATAGTAGCCATAATCCACTCCTAATTTTACATAGTGCTATGCCTCAACACTTTCATCGCATCGGCGCAAAGAACTAATTCCAAGGAGATGCAGCAGCAGTATTGCATCTGTAAGTGGAGATGCACTTGATGATTCAAGATTATAATTTCATGCAGTCTCTGTGTATGTGTGGTGTGTACATATGTGCATTCTGTGTGTGTACATATGTGCGTTCTTTGTGCGTGAGCATTATATCATGTTGCATGCTGTTAGACATTATTAGTTATCACACTTCTCTATTCCATACAGTTCTTGGTATTTCTGAGTAGATTAACTGCCTTTCTTGTGCTGTGCTACTGGATCTGCACTTTAAAATATATTTCTCAGTCACCCTCCAATTCTGTTTTCCAGTGATTGTCATGTTTTCTGATAAAATTCATTTTTTGTTTTGTTTTGTTTTAAAGCCACATCTCAGCTGTTTCCAAATGAAAAAATAACTCTACTTTCAAAATGTCAAACACGAGGTCATGGTTTTGACATTTTACAAACACTATTACATTTCATTATTCCTTATCAGAAGGAATGTTTGCTAAGTAAGCAATTTCCACACACACACAATTTTCCTTTTAGCCTTTATACAGTATATATATATATTTCTCATATATTTTCATTTCAGAGTATGCAAAATGAGTCGTTTTGTGTCATTATTACGGTGTATACAGTCAGTAAGACATGGACAAACTATTGCTAAGGTGAACATAAAATCTCACATCTTGCCACGGAGTGCCAAAAGGGGTATGTTTTACGTTTGTTAAAAATGATATGTTAAGGTTATGTATTTCAAAGCCATGCCACACTGAGATGTTGCTCATCATCATCATCACTGTTCCCGTCATGCTGTTGTTCTGCCTCCTCACTGAAGCTCCTATGTAACTGATTTTCATGCAGTTTCTTTATCTGCTGGGAGCAGAGATGACCTGCTAGTGTGTGTGGTATAGTTATCAGGGCTTGTGGACTGTAGCTGGCAAAGATCTCGTCTGCCTCTTCATTGGTTCTCCCGGTAACGGGCCTAGGGTGACTGACAGAGTTGGGCTCACAATGGTCCCCATTATGGTGAAAGCCAGGCAGCTTGCTTTTTTGGCTCCTCTCCAGGTCAGCTTTGACAGCATATCCCATTCCTATTTCAGTAGGTTATGTTTCAGCACTCCATGGTTATGTTTCAGCACTCTATGGTTATGTTTCAGCACTCCATGGTTATGTTTCAGCACTCCATGGTGTCGGCTGCAAAGAACATCCTGCTTGTAATTCCATGGAGAGAAAATAACAACCACTTACAACAATAACAGTACCACCCTACAGCAGTAGAAACAACTTACAACAACAACAACTACAACAGCAGCAACAACAACATACAAATGCTGGTTCATGATGATTCTTGGGCCCTGTCATCTGAGTTAGGGGGAAATAATTCAAGAGGTGGTTACATTGTTACCATGTGTAGTAATATCTTCTTACATCTTACATCCTTCCATTAAATGTCACATAGGACTTGCATGGTAGGTTGCAAAGTTTTCCTATTTTCAGTGAGCTTTTCAGCATCATCAAAAGATTTTTCATTCATGCATTCATTCATTTGCATGTCCCTTGCGAAACTTTGCCTCCTGTAGGCCTCTTGGTTGTGAGCAAGATGGCCTGCCGCTGATGCATCCATTTGCAGATCCTCAACGATGTCTTGCAGCCATCTTTGCCTTTGTCTTCCTCTCTTTCTTTTTCACATTATACTCTTCCAAGACGGTCTTCTCTAGATTATCATGACATTTAATGTGTCTAAAATATTTAAGTTTTCTCTCTTTAATCCTCTTTACTAGCCAGCCTTCTTCAGTATTAAGCTCTTGTAGTATAGATATATTTGTTCTTTTTTGTGTCCACGATATTTGATGAACTCTACTGTAGCATTTACATTCAAAGACATTTATGTGTTTCTCAGCTGTTTTGTTAAGTGTCCAAGTCTCTCAGGCATATATTGCGATGGAAAAGATGCATGCCCTTAAAAATCTTATTTTTGTGATTCTGTCTGCTCCTCTCCACAGATTCTTTAGTTGTTTTACTTTCTGAAGAGCAATAGATGTCCTCCTTTTAGTTTCCCTCATTGTATCTCCATTATTAGTTAGTAGTGAACCTAGATATTCAAAACCTCTCCACTTCTTCCAATTTTTCCTCATTGATACATATTTCAGCTGCCTTGTTTGTTTTGTCAGTTGTCATCAATTTAGTTTTCTTTGCATTAAGATAGAGGTTTTGCTCTTCACTATTCTACGGACTGACATAATTAGTTTTTCCATTCCTTTTTGTGTTGTGGACAGTAATACTGTGTCATCAGCATATCTAATTTCTGGCATTTCATAACCTCCAATTGTTACGGCATCGTAATACTCTTTGTCTACATCTTCTCTAACATTCCTCATTATATTTCCAGTATACAAGTTAAATAAGTAGGGTGACAATATGCACCCCTGACGGACCCCTTGTTTTATGTCAAACCAAGTCAAACAAAAGATTTTATGGCTACTAATTTGGCCTCTCTTAACAATGTCCTCTTTAGAGTTTCACATGGTCAACCTCTTTTTATTTGGCTTGTTTTGTTCCACTTGATAGCTTGTTTTGAGATTCTCTGACTGTTTCTTCTAATCACATGACCGATATATGTCCATCTCCTTCTTCTGATCACTCATGAGACAGGCTGTTGTTCACTTATCTGCCTTATCTCTACGCTGTTCTTGAATTCGTTCTGTTTTATACTGAGCATTTTCCTTAGGCATTTGTTTTCAAGAGTCTAATTTCATGTCTATTTCTTTAGTTGTTTTCCAGCTTTCACATGCATAAATGAAGGTGGATATTACATTTGAATTGAATAGTCTTAACTTGGTTTTTGTGCTTACAACTTTTGAATGCCATATGTTCTCAAGATTCTTGAAGGTCAGTGCTGCTTTTGCAATTCTAATTCTTTATTTCTGGTGTCACCATCCTGTTCTGTGTAGCTGCCAAAATATGCAGATTGGTTTACTTCTTCAGCAGCTGTTCCTTATGCATATATTTGCCCTTCTTGATTAATGGGAAGTTTCTTTATTTTTTTGTTTTTTCCTTGTTAATTTCAGGTCCTATGTTGCTAGCCAGCAAAGACATGGCATCTGTTTTTCTTGCTGCATCAAATTCACACTGTCACTGATAAGACTTATGTCGTCTGAAAAATAAAAATGTTGTACTTGAGTCCCATGTACCCAATCAATGCCCGTTTTACCTGTGCAACATTTTTTTCACTATGAAGTCTATGGAAGTTAAAAAAAGCAAGAGAGATGGTATACATCCTTGTTTCACGCCTGTTTCAATTTGGAATCATTCGCTTATTCCTTCTTCTGTGTTGACTGCACAAATGTATCCATTGTAGAGATCCTTAATGATACTGACAATTTTAGATGGTATTTCATATAGTCTTAAGGTTCTCCACAATGAATCCCTGTGTATACTATCAAATACTTTTTTAAAAGTCTATGAAGTTCAGGATTAATGGTTTTTGATTTTCAATATGTGCTTCAATTATTATTCTTAGAGTAAAGATCTGATAAAGACAGCTTCTTTTTCGAAATCCTGCTTGTTCTTCTCTCATTGCAGTATCCACTAAATCTTTCATTCTATTCAGAATAACTTTGCTAAACTTTTAAAGATGATATGCATTAAAAAGCACAAGTTTTATCTCTTTTTTTTAATTGCTGTTTCATGACAAAACAGAAATCATGCCAGCAAAGATATAATTGTTAATGAATGAAGCAGTGGTCTTCTTTTTTACATTTAAAACAGAGCTTCAAATGTCTAATAGACATAAATGACTTTAGTTTTGGCCTAAATTTTGCAGTAAGGTAGATGACCTGGCTTGTTATACAGATCAGTGATTCCCAACCTTTCTGCATCTAAGGACCATTTTTCCAACTACATATATGTTGCAGATCATGATCTTATTTGTGATGTCATAATGCCACAAACCCTTCATATTTTATATTAAGTTTAATATTAAGTTTTTATATAATAGATGACACTTGATACTAAATCGATAATAATGGACCATCTGATAGTGCAGAATTGATCACCAATAATTCATCGTGGACCACAAAAAGTATAAAAAATGCAATCAAGAAAATGGAATTTTGTTTCATATTATACAGTTACATTATTTCTTCTTCTTCTTCCTCCTCCCCTCTCCTCCTTCCTCCCCCTCCTATTCCCCTCTCCTCCTTCCTCCTTCTATTCCCCCTCCTTGTTCCTCTTTTTTCTTCTTCCTCCTCCTCATCCTTTTCCCTTGTCTTCTTCTTCTTCCTCATCTTCTTCTTCCTCCTCCTCCTCTTCTATTCCCTTATTATTACTGTATTCTTCTTCTGTGTCACTGGAACTGCAGACTGATGCTCCTTGCAGCTGATGCAGGCACTGGGAGCAGGGTAACATGGGGGCTGCTATTTTTAGCCCCTGAGTGGAGTTGACAAACAAGATACATCCCGTCCGGCCGCATTTACCTTCCCAGACTTCTCTGCTACCAGTTTTTAGAGGCTGGGTGGATCCTGGGGCCTTTTTAAAAGTGTGGTGTCAGGAAAAAAAACCAAAAAAACCACTATTGGATTAGTAATGGAGTGTCTAAACGCTCAGCCAACCTGGCTGCTTTTATTTTGTAGATGTGAAAAGAGAAGCAGCTTTCATGTGTGAACAAGAGGAAACAGCTGTGAGAAAATTATCTGTTAGAGGCCACTCTGCAGCAGCTGTCACTATCTTGTTTTGCTTTTCCATCCTTTGTACTTTTTGAAAATTGGTCACTAGATAAGGAATTTTAGACCAGGTTAATCAAGTCAGACCTTTGAAACTCAGGCTTCTGTCATGTGATAAGTTGACAGGAAAACTACAAACAAGTACCACGGAAGATAGCTCTTATCAGTGAAGCCAGTAAATCTGTTCTCGAAAATGAGGCAAACTAATAGTAGCTGTTTATGTGAATTTATTATGGCAGGGTTTTTTTTTTTTTTTTAATAGCCCTCTCAAGCCTGCATTCAGGGGTGATTATATACTGACATTCAGCAAGCAGTAACAAGCCCGAACCAGTAGGAAGTGAATATATTAGTAAAATATAGTATAAAATCAGTTAGAACAGAAAATATGTAAAACTCTTTTCTTTCCTGTTTGCTGTGTAAGTCAGCTTAGATATATGAGAAATATATGAGTTAAAAATGTTATATAAATACAAGTAATTGATTTGTAACATAAATTATGACACTTTAGCATCTTCAGTCCTTTGTTTGAATTTCAGTTACTCCATCCTTTTCCACCAAAAAGCATCAGTCAGTCAGGTCATTCAACCCACCAAAGGTAGCCTGTATGTAACACAGCTGGCTTAAGATACAACTGAATCAATTGTAGCCTTATTGATAGGTCATGGAGCCCACCAAGTGTGGCTTATATATAATGTAGCTAGCCAAAGATACCATCGTATCAACTGTAGCCTTCTGTAGTAGATGGTAGCCCCGCACTTCTTTCATCATTGCATCCACCAGGGTGTGAAGATGTCTGTGCCAGGCTGGAAGTGCATTTACACCATATTGGTCAAGATTATGTCTCCAATTGTTCATCCAAGAAACAGGCTGTTTTTGTTCAGCTGGGGCAGAAAATCGTGGATGCATCAGTAACAGGACATCTTGCTTAAAACCGAGAGGCCTACAGGAGTGCTGTTAAGGAGGCAAAGTTCCGCAAGAGAAATGCAAATGACTGACTGACTGAGGGCAGAAAAAGTGGAGGAGCAAGGCTCCTGATGCCATTCCAGGAATTAAATTAACAGCATCCAAATGTCTAGATGAGTAGATGCTTGTGTGTTTTTTTTTTCTAGAGAATCATATCTGGCAAAGACCCTCTGTCATTGGTGCTCTTAGTAACAGTCTCAGTCTGGTTAATGGGCGATGGCTCATCATGGCTCCCCCCCCCCCAAGTGGTGGAGGAATCTGCCTGAAAAGCTTTTTTTTTTTTTTGGGGGGGGGTTATCTGCACTATAACCCACTCCAACCCTCTCCTAACTCAGTATGATGCATATGTCCCAACATCAGCAGTGTCAGTTGTTGAGAGCATCCTGCTTCCATTTTAATGAGATAGTACAACAGCATTATCTTTATCAGCCCATTACTGAGGAGACTTGATGGCTGTTTCCATATCTTCCATACAGCATTTGCTGCAAAGAACTGAAATGTTTAGTTCCAAGGAAAACAACAAAGCATGCGTTGATTTCTTCCAGTAACTTAGCTTACATTAACTGAATAAAAAATTAACTGGAACATTTGATAGTCATACATTACTTTTATTATAACCATACATTACTTTTATTATAACCATACATTACTTTTATTATAACCATACATTACCTTTGTTCTGTGATTCTTTCCTTCTGCTTTAGGAGTACCGTACATACCACACAGACTGTTCTCGACTGAGTCGGATGATGAGCAGGAATTCGCAAGAAGAAACTTCCTGTCAGAAACTCATGCCAGTGCAAGACACAAAAGATCAACCCAGGAGAAGGCCACTCTTGTCATTTTTGACAAGGATGGGACACTCATTTGCTTCCACACCATGTGGTCATCATGGGCAGTACAGATAACAGAGAGGTGAGATTTTGGACTTGATGTCTTGGATGTAAGAAATAGAGTATGCATTGTATATAATATGTCCATAATAGAGTATGCATTGTATATAATGTGTCCATTCACAGTGAACTGATGTTTGTCCAATATATGAGTCTGAATTTTTCAGGAACAGATGTTTTCCCATAACATGAGTATGTATACTGATAACCTTACAGTGTTCTTAGGTGTTTCACTTTACCAGAGGATACCCTTCATTTTCAGAGGCCAGAGAAAGTCAGACAAAGAGCAGATATCATGTTTCAGAGATGATTACTGCCACCAGGACACCACCTATAAATGACTAAGAACATGACCTACTTTGTCTAGTAGGCTATAACTGGTCCAGAACATGAGGTGCTTCTACTAGTAAGATAAAACTGATCCAAAACATGAGGTGCTTCTACTAGTAAGCTAAAACTGATCCAAAACATGAGGTGCTTCTACTAGTAAGCTAAAACTGATCCAAAACATGAGGTGCTTCTACTAGTAAGCTAAAACTGATCCAAAACATGAGGTGCTTCTACTAGTAAGATAAAACTGATCCAAAACATGAGGTGCTTCTACTAGTAAGATAAAACTGATCCAAAACATGAGGTGCTCCTACTAGTAAGATAAAACTGATCCAAAACATGAGGTGCTCCTACTAGTAAGCTAAAACTGAATGAGCTTGTTGTAAATTAAGTGACTGTTTTGATCATTGTTTTGAGCCATCATCCCGTGAAGATTTGTTGTACTGGACCTTCGGGTAAACTGCTTCATGTCCTTGTGTTTTTTCTCTGGTGTGATTTTTGCTTGACTTTTTTTATTTCCAAATTTATATGTTTTTACCTCCTTTCACTTGTGCCAGGTAGTGAAATGTGCAGATTTTTTTTGGTACTTGTTATATATCTTATATCTCTCAGTTGTAAGCAAGATGCCTTGTTGCTGATGCATCCATTTACCTATCATCAACGATGTCTTGCAGCCATCTTCGGCTTTGTTTTCCTCTCTCTCTTTTTTCCATTATGTACCCTTCCAAGACTGTCTTCTCTAAATTCTCATAATGTTTAATATGTCTATAATATTTAGGTTTTCTCTGTTTAATCTTCCTCAATATTAAGTTCTTGTAGTAAGGATATATTTGTTCTTTTTTGTGTCTATGATATTTGAAGAACTCTTCTGTAACATTTACATTCAAAGGCATTTATGTGTTTCTCAGCTTTTTTGTTAAGTGTCCATGTCTCACAGGCATATATTGTGATGGGAAAGATGCATGCCCTTAAAAATCTTATTTTTGTAGTTCTGTCTGTTCCTCTCCACAGCTTCTTTAGTTGTTTTAATTTTTGAAGAGCGATAGATATCCACCTTTTAATATCCCTCATTGTATCTCCATTATTAGTTAGTTGTGATCCAAAATATTCAAAACTCCCCACCTCTTACAATTTTCCTTATTGATACATATTTCAGCTACTTTTTTTTGTTTTGTCAGTTGTCATCAGTTTAGTTTTCTTCGCATTAAGATAGAGGTTTTGCTCTTCGTTGTTTTTACGGAATGACATAATTAGTTTTTCCATTCCTTTTTGTGTTGTGGACAGTAATACTATGTCATCAGCATATCTAATCTCTGGTATTTCATAACCTCCAGTTTTTATAACATAGTAATATTCTTTGTCTACATCTTCTCTAATATTCCTACATATTTTCAGTATACAAGTTAATTAAGGTGACAGCACACAACCCTGACGGACCCCTTGTTTTATGTCAAACCAAGTTGTTGTTTCACCGTTTATTCTTACTGCTGCCTGTTGGTCTAGATATAGCAGTGATATTAATTGTATCAGATTTGTTTGAAATCCCATTTTTTCCATTATTTCCCGAAGTTTCTGGTGTTGTAAACTGTGAAATTGCCTTTGAATAGTCTGTAAAAGATAAATATCTCTCTCTGAACCTTAAGTGCCCAGGGCACATGGGGCTTCCGCAAGGGTCCTCCACAAATGCCTGTCCTTCGCCTTTTTTTCTGCTCTTGCCCAGGTGAGCCCTCTATTGCTCAACATCCTTTCTGTTGTTCTTCTCCATGTCTCTTTTGGTCTACCCTTACTTCTGTTCCCCTGTGGTGTCCATCTTAGTGCTATTTTTGGTAGTGAGTTGTCAGTCATTCGGAGCACATGTCCCAACCATCGCCAGCGTCTTTCCTCAATAATTGTTGTCAGTGGTTTCATCTGCATTTCTGAAAAGATAAATATAGATTCACATTAAATTCTCTGCATTTCTCTATTATTAATCTTAAGTTGAAAATATGATCTCTTGTTCCTCTTCCTTGTCTAAAACTAGATTGGATCATATTGATTTCTCCTTCTGTTTTCTTTTGAAGTATGCTCATTATGATTTTTAACAGAATTTTACTGGCATGACTAATCAGGGCAATGGTTCTGTAGTTTGTGCAAGTTACTCTTTTTTGACAGTGATATGAATACAGTTCTTTTCCATTCTTTTGGCCAGATACCTGAATGCCATATCTTTTTACATAGTGCATGATATATTGTAGCACATTCCTTTCCTCCTGCCTTAATGAGTTTAGCTGTTATCTCATCAAATCCCGGTGATTTAGCATTTTTCACTCTTTATTGCCATAAAACTTCTTCTATTGTCAGTTCGGGTTCTTTCTCCAATAATATACTGTTAAAAAAAAAACAAAAAATGCAACACTACTGTAGTCGTAATGAACACCAAATTTCAAACTTGTATCAAAATTGTATTTTATGGCATTAATGTTTCAATCTTGGCATGAAGAAACTTTAAGACTTTAACAATGAAATGATGTTTATTAAATTTGGTTTGGACTTTTATTCTTTGCGACTGAGGCCTCCGTTTCAGTAAAGTGGATGGCCTCCTCTGGCCTGTGTCAGAGAATGACATCTCCTTGACATGGATCCGATTAGCCGTTGGATCTGTTGTTGTGGGATGGCTGCCCACTCTTCCCACAGTGCAAGAGACAACTGTTTGAGATTGGTTGACGCCATGTCTTGCTGGCGGACTTGTCTGTTGAGTTCTTCCCATAAGTGTTCTATTGGGTTCATGTCTGATGATATGGATGGCCACAGAATGGTCTAGATGTTGTTGTCAGTGAAGAACTGAGTGGTAAGTTGTGTCACATGAGGTCGAACGTTATCCTGCTGAAAAATCGACCCTGGTGCAGCCAGAAGTGGAAGGACATGAGGACGAAGAATTTCAACGACGTATCATTGGGCATTCAGGCATCCTTCAGTTTGCACCAGGTCAATTCTTCCCATGAAATTGATCAACCCTCACACCAGTACACCTCCACCACCATGTGGAGGAGCTTCATCCACGCAGTTCTGGCGTAGCGCTCATGGATTCTGTTGTAAACTCTTCTCCGTCTATCGTGTCACTGGAGCAGAAAGAATGATTCATCACTAAACCAAACCCTTCTCCAATCATTTGCAACGGTCCATTGACAGTGCTGGTTTGCCCACTGCAGTAGGTTCTGGCGATGCCAGTTCGTAAGAACAGGACCTCTGTAGGGTCTTATAGCCCAAAGACCAGCGTCGTGCAGCTGGTACCTGACCGTTTGATCTGAAATTCGATGAACTGCTGTCATTGACTGGACTGTTGAGGAAGCAGATGCAAATCAATTCCTGAAGTTATGCAACCATATGAAGCGGTCTTCGGCAGGAGTTGTGACTATGGGTCTTCCACTGCGCGGCCTGTCTGCAGCTGAGCCAGTTTCTTGAAATTGTCTCCAAAGATGACTAATGGTGCTTCTAACCACATTAAATTGTCTGGCCACTACACTTTGTGGCTGTCCAGTCTGTAAACGTCCAATGATGATGAGTCATTGTTCTGTTGTGAGATGAGCCATACTTGCGCATTGAATTTTCAAATAAATTGATTCGAGGAGCGTCAATCTTTTATAGGCATTCAATAACATGGTCAGTGAGTTTTGCGTTCAGTACGTTTCACTGGATTCTCGTGAACCTGTCATGAGTTATTGTTAAAAATGCTGTATTGACTAGTGTCACTTTTCTGTGCTCATGAATCATCTGCAGAGTACAATTCAGGTCAGCATGTGAAGTTGATGTCTAAGTGATCGTTTCAGGCAGTTTGCCCTTGTCTGATCAGCAAACTTCAGTTAAAATTGCAACATCGTATTTGTTGCATTTCTTTTTTTTGAACGGTATAATTCACACTGTTGATTTTTCCCTTCACAGTCAGTTGTTTCATACATTCCTCTGCAATATTCCTTCCATCTTTCTAGAATTTTCTCTTTCTCTGTCAAGGTCTTCCCCCTCTCATCACAAATTACATTTAGTTTAGGTGTGACACTTCTTGTCACTGTCTTCATTTCTTTTAACATTTCACTATCTCTTCCACACTTCTGATGTCCTCCTATTCTTTCACAACAATCCTATGTGTCTCTTCTTATGGGTCTTCTTATTTCTTTTGTTAAAGATTTATATTCCTTCCTGTTGTTTGTCACTTTCCATTTCATTATCATTTATCTACATTGTTTTATTAGTTCTAATCTGCCTGCTGTAATCCATTCATTCTTTTGTGATCTCTTTACTGGAACCATATCTTTAGCTGCTGTTATTAAGATATCTCTGATCTGTGTAATCAGTTCATCAGGTGTCATCTCCTTCTGTACAGCCATGAGTTTCTCAAAACGGTTCTTCATTTCTATACTATATTGTTCTGGTATTTTTTTGTAAGATCAAAGTGGAGTGATCTTGATCCCCTAACTGTCTTTTTTATCTTTATCTTCATGTCTGCTATTAATAACTCATGGTCCGTGTCATAGTCAGCACCTGGTAGAGTTTTTGCTGAAGTTACATTTGATCTCCACCTTCTTTGCATTAAAATGTAATCTGTTTGATTCTTGGTTTTACCATCAGGTAAGTTGCTCTGTGGGTACAGATTATTATTTTATGAATTTTGCATCAAGAGATGAATGGTACAGTTCATGTGGAATGATGACTTACTAAGTTTAATCTTAAGTGCCTGAACGGTGATTACTTCACCAATGATAGTATAGTATTTAATTTTTAGATGTAACTTTTTTTTTTGGTTATATCTTTTCAGTTTCAGCTTTTTTTTTCTCTTAAACTTGCCTTTTTTTTTTTTTTGAAAAATTCATTTTTAGCATAGCAAAGCATGTTGGCCTGGATATAGAAGACAAGTTGTACAATGCTTTGGGTGTGTGTGCAAAATCAAAGCGGGTGTTTCCGGGTCTTCTGGCCGAGATGACCACCGCTGTTATCCAGGAGGAGCTCATTAAGCTGCTGGTCAGTGAAGGTGTGCCAAAGGAGAAAGCACAGGAAGCGGTAGTTCAGAGCTGGAAGGAGGGAGACACTGGCCAAAGCAAAGTTGTCCAGTCCATACATCCTGACCTGAGGACACTTTTTAAGATTCTGAAAGCAGAGGGCATCAAGGTGGCTTTCTTATGTCTCATATTGACTTGTATTACTTTCCTCTCTTAAAATTTCTTGGTTTTTTTGTTTTGTTTTTTAATTTGTGTACTTTCTCTTGGTTTCTGTTGTATTCTCCTACAGTTGTTGGTAATTGTTTCCATCATGTATTCTTTATATACTGTTTTATCTGTTGTCTTGACCAACTTCATTTAATCTAAGCTTTTGAACTTTTGTATGAGAATTGCTGATAAATAGAAGAATATAGAATGAATAGATCTCAGAAGTTACTTTATTTTTAGAAACTTGTATTCATTCAATTCTCATAGGCAAATCTTAGTTCTTATAGAGCTAACAGCTTTCTGTATATGATTTTTTTTTTCTTTACATTTGACAAATGGCTGCTTTTGAATAAACTTTTACTGTGAAAACCATTTTTTAAGTTAAGTTTTTTTTTCTTCTTAATGTGATACATTTCTCTTTATTAAATCTAAAAAGAAAATAAGTGTCAGCATAATGTGGGCATTAATTAGTCACAATATTTTCTGTTTATGAGACATTTGCAAGTGTCAGTAACTGTTTAAAAGTGTTCATGGGCGGTATACTTGCGATGGGTTGAAGAAGGCACCAGTGGAACTAGCAACAGGAAACCTCAGTGGAACTAGCAGCAGGAAACCTTTATCTTGTTTCATCTGAGGACAGGCTGTTGTTGACCACTAGGAAATCCTAGACAAATGTTATAGAAAATGAGTCCCAACTCCAGAATATATACAATAGAAGTGCCCAGCCCAAACAGATGAGTGTGGCCAATCTTGGCTGAGATTCCATCAACAGAAGTTCCCAGCCCAAACAGATGAGTGTGGCCAATCTTGGCTGAGATTCCATCAACAGAAGTGCCCAGCCCAAACAGATGAGTGTGGCCAGTCTTGGCTGAGATTTCATCAACAGAAGTTCCCAGCCCAAACAGATGAGTGTGGCCAGTCTTGGCTGAGATTTCATCAACAGAGGCTGTAGGGCTACCAGCAAAGCCTGAAGAAAACAGGAGACTTCCTGCTGGCCTCTAGTTTATCATAACTTAAAACTTTTGTTACATTTGTGTTTTGCTCTTCCTTGTGTATAACTGTAAAATTTGCAACAAATAGTGTAAAACAATCACTTAACTCTTCATCCCACATTAATATGCAATAAATTGTAACAAATACCACAGATTGCTATTTGCACTGCTGACAACAGACGTGGGACTATGAACACATTGCGTCACCTGGGCTTGACCCAGTATATAGACATGGTGGTCTGTGGGGATGATCCATGCACTCAGCCTAAACCTGCCCCTCACAATGCCTGGAAAATCTGTGGGGCACTAGGTGTAGACCCTCAGGTAAGTTGGTCTATATAAGATGTTGTTTCTCTTGAGAGGGGAGGGGAATGAGTTTGTGCAGATGTGGAATTTTGTCTCCGTTAGGGCTGTGAATTCAGTATAGTATGCCAAACCCTTGACTCTGAGACATTCATAAATGGTACATTTCTGTTGACTCTGAACCCACTCAGAGTTTGCTGTTCACACCAGTTTCACAGTCCTGAGTTCGGTAGTTATGCTTTTATTAAGCAGTTTTGACATTAAACAATCTTGTTAACCCCTTTAACATTAACCATGAGTTATCTTCCCTGCGCTTGTCCCTCATAGAACGCTTAACCCACTTATTATTCGCAGATGCACTTTTGTAGCATTATCCCTAAGTTTTCTTTCTCTGTCATAAGTAGTGGTTGACCTAGATAACATGGGAGGATGCTGCAACAGCAGATTCAACAACTAGGTTAAGATAAATGTAGCTGTGTTGTTGTATTACACTACACATATTGAGACTAACAGCTGGTTGCATTTAAATGTGTTCATTTCGGAGATGATAATAATTTCTTGCATGGTAATAATGATGTTTCAGATTATGTGGACAGCAAACAGTTTAGATTCTTCAGGTGAGAGTGATGTTTTTGATAATGGTGTCAGTTCTGAAACCATTTACTCTGCACTTGAGTCTGTGTGGTCTGAAAATGGTCAGCACACAAATTCCAAGCTGCCATTCAGATTCACAGGGAAACCATGATATTTCTACTAGGAGTGCAAAGTGGCCTTGGCCTTGCTTTGAAGTTTGTCATGTATAGAAAAACTACTGATTTGGACATTATCATCATATTACCATCATCATTGCTACCACCTTCACCATCATCATGAGCCCATGTCAGGAAATGCTACTTTTCATTTCTGGTGTAATAATTCTTTACCCTGTCTTTATAATTGTTGCGTACATGTTTTTTTTTTTTAGTTCACACAAAGAAAAACTATTTATTTGGACTTCATTACTACCATCATCATCACCATATTCACAACCATAACAGTCATCACTCTCACACAGTCATTATCATCACCACTACCTTCCTCATCAACATCATCATCACCACTACCAATCATTACTACCACCACCATCACAACACTTATTATTGCCATAATCATCATAATTATAATTGTCATTATCACCATCATAGTCTTTGTCATTTGCATCCATCTTTACTCTCATTGTAATCATACCACTGCCACCATCATCATCACCATTATCATCATTGCCACCACTTTCGTCATCATCATCAGCCTGTGTCAAGAAATGTTATTTCTATTTCTGACATGATAAGTCTTTGCTTCATCTTTATAACTGTTGGCCAGTCTACTTGCTTTTAGTGAAAATAATTTTCCAGCAGACAAGTGTCACAGTTTTTTAAAAAGAATAGCCCCAAAGAGATTAAATAACTTTAAACATAACCTAGTTAAAGTTTTAATTCTCAAACAATAAAGTTATCATTATTTACAGTGCATTGTTTGAGCTAGTTCACACTAAGAAAACATCTCAGATAGCGCTCAGTGAAACCATTAATTACATTATTTGTTATAATGACAGCTAAGCTAGTTTGCCCAGAGAATGTTGTTATAATGAAATACAAATGTTTTGACATAGTCCCGTGAAAATTAATGAGGTTTGCACAGACTGTTGCATAGGGGATCACTATGCATACCTGATCTTTTATTCTTTTATTCTGATCTTTTATGCTCATTCTTAACCCATTGAAAATAAATATGTTTGTTCGTTTGTTCTGTCACCATGATATGGAATTCTGAAAAATGAAACTACTAGTAATAACCTTCACCTTGGTAAATGAAACAGATACCTTGAAAGATTTGGATGAGAATTCCACAATACAAAGAGCACAGAAATCTGATTAAAATCTACATTGCGTTTAAATGAATGAACTATGGAGTGGTGGTTACTTGCTTATTGTTGTGATGATTGTAAGAACTGGAATCTGGCTTGAGAAACTTAAGTCAGTCTGGCTGTAGAAATCAGTACATCTTCTATTCACCCATTGTGAGAGTGGTGATGTCCCATATTATGGGAGTGAGCTGTGTGTATCATTTTGCCCATCATTCACTGATTGTATTGTATGCAGCGTAATTTCCACAGTGTAGGCAGATATTCTCTATCACCGGAGCCAATTTGCCCTCAGCACAGTATGCTGAGTACCACTTTCATGCAGCTTGGTTGACTGGAGGGTGATTCCATGCCTTCATTCCGACAGAGAGACTGCATGACTATTGATTCGACCAATCTTAAGCTTTACCGTGGTTTATTCTTTGTGTTACAAAGTGTTTCATTCATATTAATGATTAAAAGAACAGTGTCCTTAATTGTATCACACACATTTTTTTTCAGTGTCATCCAGATGTGTTTTCAGCGTCATCCAGATGTGTTTTAAGTAGTTGGGTTTTTCTTCCTCAGAAAGCTGTGATGGTTGGAGACACTAAGGCAGATGTTGGCATGGGCCGCGCAGCCAGACTTGGTTGGGTTGTTGGTGTGCTGAGCGGCATAGGGGACACCCATGACCTGCGGCCAGATGCCAATTATGTTATTGAGAAGTGAGTTCATGTACTTATATTCATATATTCATGCAGGAAAGGTGTCTTTTATGTCTTAGAGACATGAAGGACTTCTGTTTTTTTGTTTTTTTTTTAGTTGGCTTTATTAAGATGCTATTATATCACAGAGTTATAAGACAACACTGACAAAGCTTCACATTTCTACAACATTTGATCTCACTAGCAGTGGCGGACACCATACTCTTTTTTTGTGTGTGACTCTTGATATATAAGTTAGTGAACAACAGAGAATAGAACTTATCAGTGTTTATGGTGCATATCCTTACTGATTATGCAGTCATGACTTAGGACCATCAAACTACCACATTGAAGATGAACTAGAAAATATCTTATGTGGTTCAAGATAAGTCTCTTGTGGCAGTGATGAAAGAAAGCTGTCAGAGAGCTGTCTCGTGTGTATGAGGGTATAGAACCCTTTGGTAAGAAATTAAGAAACAAAAATTTTTGTAACTGCCAGTAAGAATGTTTTCCTTTTATAGCAAATATTGATCTTTATTTCAAAAGGGTTAAGAATTGAACATGCAGGTCCGTGTGACATTCTGCCCTTTATCATACAACTTTCACTCTGTTCCAGACAGTCTACAAATATGCTGCTCATATAACAAACATAATTAACAATAAAGTAACTACGTATACATGAAAATGACTAACTTCATTCATTCATTTGCATGTCCCTTGCGGAACTTTGCCTCCCAAATGACTAACTACATACACATATAAATGACTGAAATTGACTACATACACATATGAGTGACTCACTACCTACGCATATAGATGACTAACTATATACACATATAAATGACTATATACCAAACAAAAATTTCATTACTATTCAGAATAAACTATTAACTGTTTCGGTGTCTGTAAGAGCAGTCTAAAATAACTTTTTAAGTTTTACGATTCATGGAGGCCTGTAGTCAACATCAAATAGATATTGGAAAAGTTTGTAGTTGTAGATAGGAGTATAGTTTATATTTTCTATACAGGATGAGAGAGTATTCCAAAGATGAGCAACAGAATAAGTAAAGCTTTTCATGTAAAGGTCAAGTCTAGGTTTTGGAAGACATATGTTGTTCAAGCGTTGGCTGCACTTTGGGCTAAATTTAAACAGGTTCCATAGATAAGGCGGAGTATGGTGTGAAAGAATTTGATGTACCAACTTGGCTTTGTTGAAGAGGAACCTGTTCTTAAAAGGCAGTATTTTGATACGTTTGTGCTGGTTAGTTATTTGCGTTTGATCATTGTCACTAATAAGCTTTACTGCTTGCTTTTGAAGTGAGTAAAGTCCCTTTGTATTTGACACTGAGCAACCATCCTAGATTGTTGAGCAGTAGTCTAAATGTGTTTGTATATGTGATAAGTAGTATATTTTCCTTGTGTCTTGATTGATGAAGTGCTTGATTTTGGCTAACTGGTATATTTTTGCACAATGAGTTTTGTTAGATCTTGCACATGAGAGTTCCAGGTCAGATGTTGGTCAATAATAAGACCTAGTGTTTTGCACTCGCTAACATTTTCTGTCTGTGATGTTTCCATACAGAGCCGAAGTGTTGTTTTTGTCACATTTTGTAGTTTCTGTCTTGTTGTTATGAGCTTTGATTTTGTTTTATCGGTATTTATAATCATGCCGTTGTTATTGCTGTATCTAATTAAAGTTGATTCTAGGTTAATATAGTCATAGTCACTGGTGTAGACTGTGCAATCATCGACAAAAAGGTCATAAGAAGAATGTTTAAGATGAAGTGGAAGATCATTGATATAGATAGCAAAAAGTAACAGGCCTAGAATAGAACCTTGTGGAACACCAGTGTCACTATAGCAAAATTTGATAGAGAATTGTTGAAGAATACTACCTGTTGTCTGTGTGAAGGAAATGATGCAATTAATTTTATTAGGTCAGGGTGCAGTCTATAAATCTCCATTTTATTCATGGTCAATCATATTGAATGCCTTTCTTTAAAATCAACAAAGATGGCACCACATAGTCTGTTGTCATTTATGTTTACTAGCCAGTTTTCTGTCATTTTTGGGAGAGCTGTGCGGCAGGAATGACTGGATCTAAAGCCTGACTGACTGTCTATGAGTAAATTGTTCTCTTGCATGTGTCATAGAATTATTTTGTGTCGGTGTTTTTCGAGTGGTTTTGATAACGACGGTAGTATGGATATTGGTCTATAGTTGGTAATATTGTTGGATGAACCAGATTTAAAGTGAGGATATATTACTTTAGCAGTTTTAAAAGCCTCGGGGAAATAACATTTTACAATGCACTGATTGTAAATGTATGTTAGTGTATGTGAAATGATAGGTGCAGCATAATGTAAGATCTTATTGCTAATATCGTCAAGCCCAGCTGTACTGTTGTTTTTTAAGGATAAGAGAGAACTGTAAACTTCACTGACTGTTAAGAATTGATTGTGTAACTGTTTAAATTTAGTACATCTGCTATCCAAGAATGTTTGTAGTTCATGTAAGTTGCATACAGGGGCTGGTATTATGATTTAAGAACGTTGATTTCTTCTCTGAAATGAGTTCTGATATGTACGTTAGTGTATGCATGATTGCTAGCTTGAAAATCAAATCCTTTTATTTTATTTGATAGGGTATTTATGGCTTTCCAAATTGGTTTACTGTCTGATTTATTCTGTACTAGAGTTCTAAAGTAATTTTTTTTCTCTTGTATTGTTAAATATTGAATTTTGTTTCTGAGTGAACGATAGTTCCTGAAGTCCTTGATTTTGTGCGTCCAGTCATGTTCTCTCATGGCGTGTAATATTTCAGGTGTTATCCAAGGTGACTTCATCTGGTGTTTTACTCTCACTTCAGAATAATTGACCGTCTACCCAGACAACTGTTCCACACCTACCCAGACAGCTTTTCCATACCTACCCAGACAACTCACCTGTTCCACACTTTAGGCACAGTTGTGTGACTGTTGTAGATCACCGTCAGTCAAAGATCTAGTTGTGACAGAAAATCTCTTGTTCATTGGGTTGCTAAGCATCTGCAGAAGATTTTTGTCACCAAGTGTGACACCATCTTACAACAACACTTTAGCACCATGTTATATGCCATTTGACCCAGCACCTCCATCCTCAGCTTGTCTTTGCTTACATGGAATGCTTGAAAAACATTAGCTCCTTCAACTGAATTGAGCTTACCCTTTATTTGTGTGTTTCAAAATGCATTGCTGTAGTGATTTACTGTAGAGCAGTGGTTCCTTATTTTAGTCATGGACTTCTTTTCTGACCTGAAAACAGTTGGTAGATACCTCATTAAAAAAAAAAAAAAAAGATAATGCAGCAAATAAAAAGCAGATGGATGATTTTTTTTTTTTTCTTGAGCCTGTCCATTTACTGCTCCGTGGACCCCAGGTTAAGAGCCACTGCTGTAGACCATTTATACATTTCAGTGTTTCTTGTGTCATTTATGTCATCAATTTTTGTTGTACAGTGTGAAGGATCTCTTGCCCTTGATTCTCCCTTACGAGGACTGGGTGCACTACTATACTTATAAATCAGATGAGCGTGTACTGAGGGAGCCAGCCGAACTCCAGACAGGGGAGGCTACTGTGTTGGAGCATATTGACATGGATAGCTACAATGTTGTGATATTTGATCTGCAAGGGACACTAGTTTGTACCCACAACAAGTACAGTGCATGGTTGGAGAAACTTACCACCAGGTACTGCATTATTTATGGAGGTTGGTTTTTTTTTTTTGGTTTGTTTTGTTTTTTTCCACCTTCATCCATTTGAAATTTCTTGTTTCAGATATTATAAAACTCTTTGTTCTTGTGCCCAGAAGATAAAATAGTGCTAGATAGAAATACAATCTTAACTCTTTCCGTGCTGGAGGAAGAAACACGGACGTGTCGTGGGGTGCGAAAGTAAAAACGCGGGTCTTGTCTGTAAGGGGGTCTAGTTGTAAAATGGAATGGAAAACAGTAGTTCCATGTACTTCCGTATACTTAATATGTTTCAAAGTATAGCTAAATGAATGAAAATTTCATAAATGCAGAGTTTTTTAGGAAAAAAGAAGTAATGTGATGTTTTTAGACACTGATTGTGGGCAGCTCACCATCGGCTAGGTCTAGATTTGCGCTACTTACCCCTACTTACCATCTGAGATGTGTAGATCTACTTGTCGATCTCATATTGTGACTCCGTATTGCATTCTCACTGAATGAATGTCTGAACTAACCTCCTGTCTACTCCTAACTACTTCTCCAGTCGTCTGAATATGTCTAGATCTACTTAGAAAACATTAAAGAGCAGCGGGGTGGCCATAGGCTATGTCCGTACCCCTATCTACATCGTCAAAAATTGAAAAATTTCCATGCTTCGCGTCCTTGTTCTCACTCGGCATCGCTCGTAACTAGGCACGCATTCTCCATTTTGAAAGTGTCACCGGAATCGCGGACGAAATATGTACAATCTAAATGTTACACCACTTGTTTTAATGAAACAAACAATGTCACTATATCGACCATACGGTAGCTTAGGGACACTTCCGGTGTCGATATATCGACCATACACACTGAAAGAGTTAAAACAAAGGAGGTAAAATTCTCAACATAACAAGCAAGGGGGACAATAAAATGCTCGTATCACAGTAGGGAAAGAACCTTATTTCCATCTTCCTAACAGAGAAGTCTCTTGAGACTGAACATAGAAAGAAACTGAAGTTTTTTGTTTTGTTTTCTCCTGTCCTTTTTGTACATTCATGATGATCATAATGGTGGTGGTATCTTGCTGTATCTGTAGCAGACAGTTAAATTAATTTATGTATTTTCTGTATTAAATTAATTTAACTGATTTTTTAAAAAAATTAATTTATGTATTTTCTGTATTGGACCACAAAAATAAGATTTTTAAGGACATGCATCTTTCCCATCGCAACATATGCCTATGAGACCTGGACACTCAACAAAACAGCTGAGAAATGCATAAATGCCTTTGAATATACATGCTACAGAAGAGTTATTCAGATATCATAGACACAAAAAAGAACAAATATATCTATACTACAAGAACTTAATATTGAAGATGGCTGGCTAGTGAAGAGGATTAGGGAGAGAAAACTTAATTTTGGACACATTAAATGTCATGATAGTCTAGAGAAGACCGTCTTGGAGGGTTACATAATTGGAAAAAGAAAGAGAGGAAGACCAAGGCAAAGATGGCTGCAAGACATCGTTGAGGATCTGCAAATGGATGCATCAGCAGCATGCCATCTTGCTCACAACCGAGAGGCCTACAGGAGTGCCGTTTGGGAGGCAAAGTTCTGCAAGGGACATGCAAATGAATGAATGATTTTCTGTATTCACTTTGGACAGTGTAATGTGAGGAAAGTACTGTTACTTAATGCTGGTTTTAAATTACATGATCTTTTCCAGCAAAACACTAAATGAATAATTTTTCATGCATTGTCTGTTTGTTTATCTTTCCTCAGGTTAGAAAGCAAAACAGGCTTGAAACTGGCTCCGTTGATCTATCAGCATCTTGGTGTGGCACAGGATACCAAGAGGATTCAGAGAGGACTTCTAGAGGAAGGAGCTGAAGCACACTTGAAGGAAGAATTGGTCAAGTTATTGAGGCAAGAGGGCTTCCACTATGAGGAGGCAATCATTACGATTAATCAGGTAGATGATGTTGATTTGAGAGTTGTCTCCTTCAGCCGGTTTCAAGCTGTAACAGAAATAGTGGGAACATTGTCAGTGAAAACTGTTAGAGCAGCTGTTGACAGCCAGTATGCTGCTAAGGGTGTGCGGGTGTGCCATAGAAGTTTGGGATAGGCTTAGAAAAAAGCAGTTATTTTTCTTGGTTTTAAATGACAAAATCTTCCAATATTGGTGACAATTA
Organism: Achatina immaculata; assembly: GCA_009760885.1. NCBI lineage: Eukaryota > Metazoa > Mollusca > Gastropoda > Stylommatophora > Achatinidae > Lissachatina > Lissachatina immaculata. The sequence continues at coordinate 13,111,384 of CM019716.1, forward strand.
TTTCACCTTGTTCAGGTGGCATGAGTTGAAAAAAGCTCACATTTACTGTGTTAGAAGGTCCATCGCTGCCACCACCATCACCAGTTATTTTTTTTTTTTATGTCATTATGTGCAGATCCATCTGTATACACACGTATCCAGGTGTCACATGGATATTTGTCATCTAGAACACTAAGTGTGGCTACTGATCTTACAAGACTGCTCTGCATCTCACCATTCTGCACACCTTTCACTTCAGTCTGAATAGTTATTTGTGTATAATCTGCTTCTTTCCATGGTGTATGCTCTGGTACAGATGATAATGGAGTGACTACAGTTGGAAGGTCAGGTATCAGCTTACGCATACGCTTGGCTGATGAATGAAGCTGCTTCTTTTAAGCCGTCCTAATGCCAAGTTATTGAATCTCTCCTTCAGGGGATGGCTTACAGAGCTAAGGAATTTTTCTCCCATGGTCATGACCTTTGTGTCTCTACGTTCCTTTAGCGCTTGAACACCAACTATTTTCTGCATTTCTACTATTGGTGTGGACCTCATGGCACCTGTGATAATCCGTAGTGACTGATTTGAACCTTGTCTAGATTATGCAGCGTAGTGTTTGATGCTGTGCACCAAGATGTTGAGCCATATTCTAAATGTGGTAGAATACTTTGCTGATATACGTTCTTGAGGATTCTTTCACTAGCTCCCCATGTAGTCCCACTTAATTTTCTTAATATGGCTAGTTTTCTTCTGGCTTTTGCTTCTGCACTGTTGATGTGTTGCTTCCAAGTCAGTTTTGAGTCAAGAGTCACTCCTAAGTAAGTGGGTTGGTTGTCCATCCTTAAGGGTATTTCATTTACAAAGATCTTACCTGCTTTCTGTTTAGATGAGAGGGTGAACAGAGTGGTACTTGATTTTTCTGTGTTGATACTTACACACCATTTGTTTGTCCATGATGTCAAGATGTCTGCTGCTCTTTGGAGTCTCTGTGTAGCAACTGTCGCATATTCATCTGTACACCACATGACCAGATCATCTGCATACAGTGCTGCTTTGATTCCATAGGGAAGTTCCTTGACCAGGTCATTAATGAATACAAGGAATAGTGTAGGCGAAAGGACTCCTCCTTGTGGTACACCGTGTCGCAGAAGTACTTTCTGGCTTTTGTGTCCATCCATTACTACTCTAGCTCTTCTATTGTGTAAATAGGACTTTATCCAGTTGTACAGTCTTCCATTCACATTGCAGTTTCTTAGTTTCCACAACAGACCTTTTTTCCATACTCTATTAGTGTAATCTTTGTACTTCTTCCAGTACTCTCATCATTTAACTGTTTGATTAGTTTCCACAGTTTCCTTCCATCCTACTGTCTATGAGTAAATTGTTCTCTTGTATGTGTCATAGAATTATTTTGTGTCTGTGTTTTTCGAGTGGTTTTGATAACGACGGTAGTATGGATATTGGTCTATAGTTGGTAATATTGTTGGATGAACCAGATTTAAAGTGAGGATATATTACTTTAGCAGTTTTAAAAGCCTCGGGGAAATAACATTTTACAATGCACTGATTGTAAATGTATGTTAGTGTATGTGAAATGACAGGTGCAGCATAACGTAAGATCTTATTGCTAATATCGTCAAGCCCAGCTGTACTGTTGTTTTTTAAGGATAAGAGAGAACTGTAAACTTCACTGACTGTTAAGAATTGATTGTGTAACTGTTTAAATTTAGTACATCTGCTATCCAAGAATGTTTGTAGTTCATGTAAGTTGCATACAGGGGCTGGTATTATGATTTAAGAATGTTGATTTCTTCTCTGAAATGAGTTCTGATATGTACGTTAGCGTATGCATGATTGCTAGCTTGAAAATCAAATCCTTTTATTTTATTTGATAGGGTATTTATGGCTTTCCAAATTGGTTTACTGTCTGGTGTATTCTGTACTAGAGTCCTAAAGTAATTTTTTTTCTCTTGTCTTGTTAAATATTGAACTTTGTTTCTGAGTGAACGATAGTTCCTGAAGTCCTTGATTTTGTGCGCCCAGTCATGTTCTCTCATGGCGTTTAATATTTCAGGTGTTATCCAAGGTGACTTCATCTGGTGTTTTACTTTCACTTCAGAATAATTGACCGTCTACCCAGACAACTGTTCCACACCTACCCAGACAGCTTTTCCATACCTACCCAGACACCTCACCTGTTCCACACTTTAGGCACAGTTGTGTGACTGTTGTAGATCACCGTCAGTCAAAGATCTATTTGTGACAGAAAATCTCTTGTTCATTGGGTTGCTAAGCGTCTGCAGAAGATTTTTGTCACCAAGTGTGACACCATCTTACAACAACACTTTAGCACCATGTTATATGCCATTTGACCCAGCACCTCCATCCTCAGCTTGTCTTTGCTTACATGGAATGCTTGAAAAACATTAGCTCCTTCAACTGAATTGAGCTTACCCTTTATTTGTGTGTTTCAAAATGCATTGCTGTAGTGATTTACTGTAGAGCAGTGGTTCCTTATTTTAGTCATGGACTTCTTTTCTGACCTGAAAACAGTTGGTAGATACCTCATTAAAAAAAAAAAAAGAAAAAGAAAAGATAATGCAGCAAATAAAAAGCAGATGGATGATTTTTTTTTCTTGAGCCTGTCCATTTACTGCTCCATGGACCCCATGTTAAGAGCCACTGCTGTAGACCATTTATACATTTCAGTGTTTCTTGTGTCATTTATGTCATCAATTTTTGTTGTACAGTGTGAAGGATCTCTTGCCCTTGATTCTCCCTTACGAGGACTGGGTGCACTACTATACTTATAAATCAGATGAGCGTGTACTGAGGGAGCCAGCCGAACTCCAGACAGGGGAGGCTACTGTGTTGGAGCATATTGACATGGATAGCTACAATGTTGTGATATTTGATCTGCAAGGGACACTAGTTTGTACCCACAACAAGTACAGTGCATGGTTGGAGAAACTTACCACCAGGTACTGCATTATTTATGGAGGTTGGTTTTTTTTTTTTTGGTTTGTTTTGTTTTTTTCCACCTTCATCCATTTGAAATTTCTTGTTTCAGATATTATAAAACTCTTTGTTCTTGTGCCCAGAAGATAAAATACTGCTAGATAGAAATACAATCTTAACTCTTTCCGTGCTGGAGGAAGAAACACGGACGTGTCGTGGGGTGCGAGAGTAAAAACGCGGGTCTTGGTCTGTAAGGGGGTCTAGTTGTAAAATGGAATGGAAAACAGTAGTTCCATGTACTTCCGTATACTTAATATGTTTCAAAGTATAGCTAAATGAATGAAAATTTCATAAATGCAGAGTTTTTTAGAAAAAAAGAAGTAATGTGATGTTTTTAGACACTGATTGTGGGCAGCTCACCATCGGCTAGGTCTAGATTCGCGCTACTTACCCCTACTTACCATCTGAGATGTGTAGATCTACTTGTTGATCTCGTATTGTGACTCCGTATTGCATTCTCACTGAATGAATGTCTGAACTAACCTCCTGTCTACTCCTAACTACTTCTCCAGTCGTCTGAATATGTCTAGATCTACTTAGAAAACATTAAAGAGCAGCGGGGTGGCCATAGGCTATGTCCGTACCCCTATCTACATCGTCAAAAATTGAAAAATTTCCATGCTTCGCGTCCTTGTTCTCGCTCGGCATCGCTCGTAACTAGGCACGCATTCTCCATTTTGAAAGTGTCACCGGAATCGCGGACGAAATATGTACAATCTAAATGTTACACCACTTGTTTTAATGAAACAAACAATGTCACTATATCGACCATACGGTAGCTTAGGGACACTTCTGATGTCGATATATCGACCATACACACTGAAAGAGTTAAAACAAAGGAGGTAAAATTCTCAACATAACAAGCAAGGGGGACAATAAAATGCTCGTATCACAGTAGGGAAAGAACCTTATTTCCATCTTCCTAACAGAGAAGTCTCTTGAGACTGGACATAGAAAGAAACTGAAGTTTTTTGTTTTGTTTTCTCCTGTCCTTTTTGTACATTCATGATGATCATAATGGTGGTGGTATCTTGCTGTATCTGTAGCAGACAGTTAAATTAATTTATGTATTTTCTGTATTAAATTAATTTAACTGTGATTTTTAAAAAAAAATTAATTTATGTATTTTCTGTATTGGACCACAAAAATAAGATTTTTAAGGGCATGCATCTTTCCCATCGCAACATATGCCTATGAGACCTGGACACTAAAAAAAACAGCTGAGAAATGCATAAATGCCTTTGAATATACATGCTACAGAAGAGTTATTCAGATATCATAGACACAAAAAAGAACAAATATATCTATACTACAAGAACTTAATATTGAAGAAAGCTGGCTAGTGAAGAGGATTAGGGAGAGAAAACTTAATTTTGGACACATTAAATGTCATGATAGTCTAGAGAAGACCGTCTTGGAGGGTTACATAATTGGAAAAAGAAAGAGAGGAAGACCAAGGCAAAGATGGCTGCAAGACATCGTTGAGGATCTGCAAATGGATGCATCAGCAGCATGCCATCTTGCTCACAACCGAGAGGCCTACAGGAGTGCCGTTTGGGAGGCAAAGTTCTGCAAGGGACATGCAAATGAATGAATGATTTTCTGTATTCACTTTGGACAGTGTAATGTGAGGAAAGTACTGTTACTTAATGCTGGTTTTAAATTACATGATCTTTTCCAGCAAAACACTAAATGAATAATTTTTCATGCATTGTCTGTTTGTTTATCTTTCCTCAGGTTAGAAAGCAAAACAGGCTTGAAACTGGCTCCGTTGATCTATCAGCATCTTGGTGTGGCACAGGATACCAAGAGGATTCAGAGAGGACTTCTAGAGGAAGGAGCTGAAGCACACTTGAAGGAAGAATTGGTCAAGTTATTGAGGCAAGAGGGCTTCCACTATGAGGAGGCAATCATTACGATTAATCAGGTAGATGATGTTGATTTGAGAGTTGTCTCCTTCAGCCGGTTTCAAGCTGTAACAGAAATAGTGGGAACATTGTCAGTGAAAACTGTTTGAGCAGCTGTTGACAGCCAGTATGCTGCTAAGGGTGTGCGGGTGTGCCATAGAAGTTTGGGATAGGCTTAGAAAAAAGCAGTTATTTTTCTTGGTTTTAAATGACAAAATCTTCCAATATTGGTGACAATTATTTCACCTTGTTCAGATGGCACGAGTTGAAAAAAGCTCACATTTACTGTGTTAGAAGGTCCATCGCTGCCACCACCATCACCAATTTTTTTTTTTTATGTCCTTTACGAGGGGTGTTCAGAAAGTAATGCACATCGTTTTTTTTTCAGGAGCTGTTTGTTCAGAAAGCATGAAATTTATACACAATATACATGGATATGTCATTTAAACATCAGTATTATTCAACATAATTCCGGTGTATGGTGCAGTTTTACAAAGTGAGGGAGGAAGCGAGCAAGGTGAGAGAAAAAAAAAACGAATATAAAGTATGAGAGTGTATAAATGAAAAACATACAACAGCCGTAGATGTAACACTTGTCCGTTTGTTGTCGAGGCCAGCCAGATCTCTTTCCCTAAATCCACGTTATTAGTACAGGAGGGTTTCACCTGTACTTCACGAAATGTCATTTATGTTATCATGTGCAAACGTTGCAGTTTGAAGTACATAGGGGAAACTGGCTTACGGTTAGGAGATCGATTTCGCCAGCATCTCAGTGATATTTCTAAGAGGGCCTGGACACCTGTGGCTAAACACTTTTGCCTTGGTAACCACAGGGGCAAACAGGACATTTCGGTTAGTGCGATCCGCTCTTGTTCCGCAGATGTACGATCTCGGAGGGTCCTAGAACAGCGCCTTATTTTCCAGACTGGCTGTCTCCACCCAGCTGGAATTAACAATGTCTTCAGCTTTCTGTAACTTCTTTATTTTTCCACTGGCCTTTTTTATATTCTACTTTCTTTCTCTATGCTACTCCTCCCTACCACCATCCTATTTCCTTCTCTGCCAACATATTGGTCTTATCCTATTCACCAGTTCTACATTTCCTCCCTGTAGGCGTTTAAGTTCTTCATTCATTATCTCTCCGCGTCCCCTTTTCTCTCCCCCCCCCCCTCCGACACCTCTAGCGGCTATCATGTTTCTATTGCCTTCCCCCAACCCCTTTCTCCCACTTGTTCTCCTCCTCTCTCTCCGCTTCTTCGCTATGATTGGCTATATCGGGAATCTTTTGTCTGTAGGCAGCGTGTTTTTTTTCCTCGTCCTTCTTCCACACACATTTCAGCTTCTCACCCAGAGCAAGACTTCAGATAAGTTATATATGTTTGTATTTCGTTCTGTATGTATCCTCGAATAAGGCTCACGCCGAAATATCGGATGTTGTATGTTTTTCATTTATACATTCTCATACTTTATATTCGTTTTTTTTTTCTCTCACCTTGCTCACTTCCTCCCTTACTTTGTAAAACTGCACCATACACCTCTGTCTACCTTATTTATATTAACCAGTTTTACAGCAGTTGCCATCCCTTTTATCTCAACATAATTCCCATCTTCTTCATTCACATTGTCTGTCTATATCTGCAGTCCTGTCTCTTGGACAGATTTCACTGTTTTTTGTAATTCATGTATGGAATCATAGAGCTTATCTTCTTTAGTGGTTTCACTGGGCCAGTAATTAATTCTCAGTGTCTCATAGTTGGTGCAGTTTTGGAGGATATGTTCCACAGTTTGGGGCACCTGGGCACATGTACACAGATTAGTAGTACCAACCTTAAACTTTGTTTTGTATACGTATGACTTCGGAGTCGGCTGTGTCCTGTTTGGAGACTGAAAATGGTGACGTGTTCCTTTCTGTTTAACATGTGATAGTCATCATGTGGTGATGTTTGTGGCTTCCTGTAGGTTTTTATCATGCTTTTCTTCAGATTATTGGTGATTGGTATGTCAGGTTGCTCCATTTCAGTGCCCTCTTTGGCCAGATGATCAGCTTTCTCATTGCCTGGTATCCCACACTGCAAAGTGACTCCATGTTGTAAGCCAATTTTTGACAAGGCATCCTTAAAGTCTGGTAGTTTGTTGCACTGAAGAGCTTCCAGTACTGGTCTTGCATCTGTGAGAATTACTACGGGGCATGTATCAATTCTGAAGTCTGATAGTTTTTCATTTGCAGCAATATTTGCCATAACTTCTGCATCATAGTTGTTGCAGTATTTTCCATTGGGTATGAAAATCTTGTCAGTGGTGTTGTTTGGATATTCAATATGTGATAATATAATCCCCATCATCTTGTATGGCTTTACGCCAGCCCAAAACAAGTGCATGTATTCCTGTCATCATCACATTTCTTCACTGCATGAATCACTCCTTCATCATCTTCAAATCTTACCCCTCGGAGTGCATCTTTAAGTGGACCAAATGGATGGAAATCAGAGGGTGCCAGATCAGGACTATAGGGTGGATGGGATAGTACAGTCCAACCCAATTTAGTGATTTCTCAGCACATTTTAACATTTCTGCCTTGGTGGCTGTGGCAGGATGTCCACAGCACGGCCGATCATGCAACTCCTTATCTCATCTTATTGATTCTTTGATTCTCTGAACCCAGCGACTGACTGTACTCCTGTCAACTGCAAAACTTCCATACACATCACATAGACGCTTGTGAATGTTCGTAAAAGTTTCCTTCTCTACAACGAGAAATTCTATCACAATTTGCTGCTTATACCGCAAGTTGCTAACAGTCTTCATTTAAATGGTTAGGGCAGCCATATTCTTTGGCCATTTGCGGTGCAATTTGGTTCACACAGTTGGCACATGCCATATTTAAATTGTGCAAAATTTCATGCTTCTATCTTCATTATTAGCTGAAAAAAAAAAACCCGATGTGGAGCATTACTTTCTGAACACCCCTCGTAGTTTCTCAGAGCTGCCTCTGTGCCCCTTGAAAATTAAATCAGTAAAGAAAAAGCTACAAATTTATCAGAGGGTTTCCATATTTCATTATGCAAAATCATGATCTTTGGCTGATATCTCATGAGGTTTAGCTGCATTGATTCTTCAGCTTGGCTCTGTCTCTTGTAGACTTGACCGATCTGCTTACTGTCTCTTGATATAGATTACCCATTTTGTGCCATTGTTAGCCTTTTTTTTTCTTTGGCCATTAGTGTTTTCCTCCACAATGATTTTCAGAACACTGTTACTTCTCACTGCAAGTATTTAGCCAAAATTACTTTAGTGTCATGGTTCTGCTGTTTTTCGTTAAATAGTTTTTTCAGTTTCATTTTGCTTCAGCACCTTTTATACAATAATCTTTTCTCTCTGCAGCATATACACCCCTTTTCTTCTTATTGTTCAGACAAAGGGGTTTATGGTACGATAAATGTAGCATATTTAATGAATTGTTTAGTGTTACATTTGTTGTAGAAAACGAAGATTGCATATAAGAAATGTTATGTTTTTTTGTGTGTTTTTTTTTTTGTGATGGACATTTTGATGGGAAATTAGTGTAAAAAAAAAAAAAAGAAATTAAGGCAATTTTTATCATAACAGTTTTCTATGTCTGTTACATACATAGCATAATTGTGTAATAAATTGTCAAAAAATGTGTGTGTGCCTTTACTTTTCCAGAACTAAAAGTATTACATTTGTATGACAAAAAATCATTTAATGTTGTGTAATGATAGTACTGATAATGATAGTAATGATAGTTGTATAATGATAGTGTAATGATAGTAGATTTGGAGACATGGGTTATGACCAAGACAGTACAGCAGAGGATACAAACATTCATGAACTACTGCTTGAGGAGGATTTTAAACATTTTTTAAATGGCAAGACAAGATCGGGAACCTGTGAACCTACAAATCATGTCTAGGAAATGGAGGTGGATTGGCCACACTCTGAGAAAACCCAACACCAACATAGCAAGACAGGCACTGACATGGAATTCTCAAGGAAATAGAAAATGAAGAAGACCTAGACTTACTTGGAGAAGAGAAATTATGACAGTGCTCAGAGATAAGGGAGAAACATTGAAGAAAGCAGAGAATAATTCTAAGAACAGGAATGACTGGAGAGCCTTTATCCATGGCCTATGGTCTCAAGGAAGTGAAAGGTGATGATGAATGAAAGGACCACTCACTACAAAAAGTAGCACTAAGATGGACACCACAGGGTAACAGAAGTAAGGGTAGACCAAAGTAGACATGGAGAAGAACAACAGAAAGGATGTTCAGTAGTAGAGGGCTCACCTGGGCAAGAGTGGGAAAAAAAAAGGGCAAAGGACAGGCGTTTGTGGAAAACCCTTGCGGAAGCCCCATGTGCTTTGGGAGAGAGAGAGAGAGAGAATGATAGTACCACCCTGTTAAGCTCAATGTTGAACCTGCTTTTTTCTTTTTGGTTCTGTTTTTGAGTCATAATTCTACTGGGGAACTGTTGCTGACCAAGACCCTAGTTCACTTCGTTGGTGACACTCTGTGTCACAGCCAACTGTTGTAGAGACTGATGTAATCCAAGTCATTGTGTAGCCTAGTTAAAAGTCTAGCAAAGTGGATGAGCTAGAAGAGCATCGACTCATCTTTATGTGTGCTCCAGAAGGGAAAAAACAAGAAAGTCTCGGTAGCTGTCATCATCACATGTAGCAGGAATATTGTTAACAGCTTTTACCGTAGGAGTAAAAACAGAGGATTTCATAACATTTGGGCGAGAACAGCAGCAAAAGTTCAGAGATTTACCAGCTGAAAATTGTTATTGAGTTTCATGTTCATTTCCTTTAGAACTATTACTAACAGTTTAATTAATGAGTTCTTTTTTTTTTCGTAGACTTGGAAAGATTGTGAAAGTGTGTTGAAGTCAGGCAGGATTGTCTCCCTTGACAAAGATGCCCAGATGCTTTTCGTGTCTTGAAAGAGAACGGAGTTAAGATTGCCATCAATACTTCAGAGACGAGGGAGAATGCAGTTGGTGATGTGAAAGCTCTAGGCCTGATCTCTTATGTGGACATGATGGTGTGTGGGGATGACCCAATGTCCCGTTACAAGCCAGACCCACACAATGTACATCTGATATGTGAAGAGATGGGGACTACTCCAGACAAGGCGGTTGTTGTTGGTGATACGATGGAGGATATCAGCATGGGTCTAAATGCCAAGGTAAGAAAATCAGTGCTGAGACCTCTTTTTGAAATACAAATGACAGTGACATCAGCTGCTGTGGGCCAAAGGTGATCAAAGTTTTGAATAACGTGACTCTGTGTGGTGCACCAGGTAACTGGCTCATATAAAGGATAAAAGGTGAAATCCCCATTTCCATGCCATTAAGGCATATTGGGGATACAGTGTTAGGCCCTTCTTTCCAAGACCATTGGCACATGAAAGAGTGATGTGGCCAGGATCATGCCTGGGTGCGTTTGTCTTCCAAGATTTCCCTGATACCCATTTTTAGAGGCTGGGTGGACCCCAGTTATGAGGGAAATTAAAAGGAGGACATCTGTCACTCTTCAGAAAGTAAAACAAATAAAGAATCTGTGGAGAGGAGCAGACAGAACCACAACAATAAGATTTTTAAGGGCATGTATCTTTCCCATCGCAACATATGCCTGTGAGACCTGGACAATTAACAAAACAGCTGAGAAATGCATAAATGCCTTGGATGTAAATGCTACAGAAGAGTTCTCCAAATATCATGGACACTAAAAAGAACAAATATATCTATACTACAAGAACTTAATATTGAAGAAGGCTGGCTAGTAAAGAGGATTAAAGAGAGAAAACTGAAATATTTTGGACACATCAAACGTCATGATAATCTAGAGAAAACCGTCTTGAAAGGGTACATAATGGGAAAAAGAAAGAGAGGAAGACCAAGGCGAAGATGGCTGCAAGACATCGTTGATGATTTGCAAATGGATGCATCAGCAGTAGGCCATCTTGCTCACAACCAAGAGGCCTTCAGGAGTGTTGTTAGGGAGGCAAAGTTCAGCAAGGGACATGCAAATAAATGAATGAATGAATGAATGAATGAGCCGCTACAAGACGTAGCTTTGGTCAAAGAGGGCAGAGCCTCGCCATGTGCCAGATATGACCCCTTACGGCTGTTCTACGCGTAGTATGCTTTTGCGGGCTCACGCCGGGTCACCAAAGCTCACCAACGTAACCCATAAACGGATGGATACGATAGTTGCCATACCTTCAGCCTGTTCCCAGTTCAAACAACAGAAACAAAGACGGCCACTGTAACCCACTACCCGAAGCAATATGAAGTGTAATGTTGTAAAATCTTCACGACAACAACTACTAAAAGCTTTTTTTTTTACAGGAGTGTTGTTAGGGAGGCAAAGTTCGACAAGGAACATGCAAATGAATGACTGAATGAATGAATGAATGAATGAATGAACCAGTTTCTTCACACCACTCTGGGAAATATTAAAAGCCTTAGTAAAACACTCATAGTATCAACTACCAGGATCCGAGTATCTCCAGGTAGGTCATAGAGAAATCCAACGCCAAGAAGATGGTTATGACCTGTGTGTATATTCAAAATTTCCTTCAATTTTAGACACTAGATAAGTACAAAAATAGTCAAATAAGAAAAATATATTTAGTTAATGCTGCAGCAAAAAAAAAAAAAAAATGTCGGGGGTATTTGGAATGAATCCATTTGGAATATTACATATGTTAATCGTATGCTTTTCTATCCTGTTAGAACGTTATAGACATCAGTTTCTTTCATTTTGTATTTACTCCATTTGGGATATCACAAACATTGATCTCTTTTTTTAATTATGTTTTTGTCTCCGTGGTGTATTATACACTTTTTTTTTTTTTGTGTTTCATTTGAGATGTACGATAATGATCTTATATATATAAAATTCATACAAGAGTAGATGTCAGGAGATTATAGAAGCATTAGCTGAAACGTATTGTGTCTCATTTTATGTCAGTATTTCTTTTGATCAAAGCAAGATAACATATACATATATGATTTATTGGCATGCTGCAAAGTAAGGCCTTCTAAGTTTGATTTCTACAAGAAGTTCACTCTGTAGTTCAAGGTTGACATACATTTTTTTTTTTTTGCTTCATTGGCACCAGTTTCAGATCCTTTTTTTCCACTAGAAGGGTCTGAATTAGAGGCAGTAAATATGACATTTGTAAGAAGAATATGTTGGTATGCATGAAACAGCTTGCGATGATAGAATTCATGCTGGTTGGAAGCATATCTCTGGTTGATGCTCATTGATATATAAAAGTTGTTCTTGTAGTAGAATGTTCAGCACTTGCTAGCTTGTGCTCAGGACAAGAGGGGACACACTCACAAGCCGCCACAACTGGTGATGAACTCATTAAACTGAATCATCATTTCTGAGCAAGACTTTACCAGTTATATGTGCTATTTTATATGTGCTGGCAGCAGTTCTTACATATTACATCCTTCCCGTACCATTATAGGGCTTGTGTGGTAGTTTGCCAAGCTTTCCTGTTTTCGGTGAGTTCTTCAACCTCATCAAGGGATTTTATGCCTGCTAATTTGGCCTCTCTTAACAATGTCCTCTAGAGTTTGATCGACCTCTTTTTCTTCAGCCTGTTGTGTTCTACTTGATAGCTTGTTTTGGGATTCTCTGACTGTTTCTTCTCATCACATGACCAACATGTGTCCATGTGCTTTTTCTGATCACCCATGAGATAGGTTGTTTTTTGCTCATCTAGGCAGCCGTTAGAGATCTTGAATATTGAAAGATGCGTTCTCATTAGGTTCCTTGATTGGAGATTGTCATTTTTGGAGATAACATAGAAAAGAGCTGAGTTGTTGACCTAAATGTGAAGATGATTCATTCCTGATCGAAATGTTGATCAGAGATAAAGACTAGACACATCATATTAAACCAGAAAACAAAAGAATATTGGTGGTGTTTTATCGTGGATGATCTGCCTGCACTAAAAAATTTGCTATACTGTGGCATTAGTGGACAAAGTCATTTTCAAGTTTTTATCAGATGTTTAAGATATTCAGAGTTTGACTAAAGATACAGCAGTAAATTCTGAAATCTATTGTGAAACACACAGAGATTGAGAGAAGAACTCGAAAAAAGTCTGAGAGGAGAGAAAACATTTGAGAGAGCAAAACATTGAAAAGTCTGATTTTTGTTTTTTTTTTAATGTTTGAGAGTTCTCAGTGCTGTTGAAAACTAATATTTTCAATGTTCTTTTTTTTTAAATTTGGCAGGCTGGCTTGACTGTTGGGGTTCTGACAGGTGTTGGGTCTCATTCAGAGCTGGTGCAGGCTGATCATATTGTGCCTAGTGTTAGTGATATTCTTCACTACCTTAAAGCAAAATCTGAGGGACATCAAAATCCACTAGATGGCGCCATTAAGCAGCATGCTAAATCCACACTGCACTCTTCTTCATCAGCATCATTATCATCATCAGCTCCTCATTCACGAATGTTCTCCACATTTACTCACCAGAACCTCTCCAGATTACTCTGTCGTCGGCATTTTAGTACAGATACACCGCTACCTCCATTGTTAAAACTGAAATATGACTATGTTATCATTGGCGCTGGCTCAGCAGGTTGTGTATTGGCAAACCGGCTAACAGAGGATGGAAAGTCCAGCGTGCTGCTTATAGAGGCTGGACCTAAGGACAACTCTTGGAAGATCCGCATGCCTGCGGCTTTGATGTACAACCTTTGTGATGACAGGTACAACTGGTACTACCACACAGAGCCAGAGCCTCACATGAACAATCGGATCATGTACCAACCCCGAGGAAGAGTGTGGGGTGGCAGTTCGTCGCTGAATGCCATGGTTTATGTACGAGGTCATGCAGGTGACTATGACCGCTGGGAGAAAGAAGGAGCAGAAGGCTGGGCTTATGCCAACTGTCTGCCATATTTCAGAAAATCTCAGACCCATGAGCTGGGTCCTAATGAGTACAGAGGAGGAGATGGACCTCTGAAAGTTTCCTGCGGAAAAACTCGCCACCCACTGCATTATGCATTCATAGAAGCAGGTATACAGGCAGGCTATCCTTTCACAGATGATATGAATGGATATCAACAGGAGGGCTTTGGTTGGATGGACATGACCATCCATAATGGACAAAGGTGGAGCACTGCTAGCGCATACTTGCTACCAGCACTGCCACGGACAAACTTGGACACCATCACAAAAGCTTTGGTCACTCGTGTTTTATTTTCAGGACGAAGAGCTGTAGGTGTGGAACTTGAGCATGGAGGTTTGTGTCAGAAAGTTGAAGCTGGGAGAGAAGTGATTCTAAGTGGAGGCGCTATAAATTCTCCCCAACTTTTATGCTTGTCTGGAGTTGGTGATGGTGATCTCTTGAAGTCTCTAGACATTCCAGTCACCCATCACCTGCCAGGAGTAGGCAGGAATTTGCAGGATCATCTGGAGATCTATGTCCAGCAGGCTTGCACTAAACCTATCACTTTATACTCTGCTCAGTGGAAGTACCCTCACAACATGCTCCGCATTGGCCTGGAGTGGTTTCTCTGTCACACAGGATATGGTGCTACAGCACATTTAGAATCTGGAGGATTTATACGCAGCAGAGGAGGATTAGATCAGCCAAATATCCAGTACCATTTCTTGCCCTCAACGGTAAATGATCATGGTCGCAAAATTGGAACTTGCCATGCATACCAGGTCCATGTTGGTCCAATGAGACCAACATCAAGGGGAGCAGTTACCATAAAGTCCAAAAATCCATGGGAGCATCCAAAAATTAAGTTCAACTACCTGTCCACTCCAGAGGATGTTAAAGAGTTTCGAGATGCAATTAAACTTACCCGTGAGATATTTGCCCAAAAGGCTTTCAATGAATTTAGGGGTGCAGAAATTGCACCAGGCAAAGATGTGTCAAGCGATGAGAAAATTGATGCCTTTTCTCGTCAGATGGCAGACAGCGCCTACCACCCATCTTGTACTTGCAAAATGGGCTCACCCAGTGACCCATTGGCTGTAGTGGATCCAAAGTGTCGTGTTATTGGACTAGATGGTTTACGTGTTGTTGATGCGTCCATAATGCCTTCAGTCGTCAGTGGCAACCTCAATGGCCCAACTATCATGATTGCAGAAAAGGCAGCAGACATCATCAGGGGGAGAGAACCTTTACCTAAATCTCTTGCTCCAGTTTGGCGACCAGCTGACCCGAACAAGCAAAGATGAACATTACTTCTGATTTTAAGTAGAGATGTATGTAATAACATGACCTATTAAGTTATAATTTTAGTTTGCAGGCTCTTTTTTTTTTATAATGAAAATGCATTTATTTTGGGTGGAGGGGGGAGAGAACAAGAGATTTCATCACTCTTTGTTAGATATTAGTATTTTATGAACAGTAATTTTAAAACCATTCTGGTATTCAGTTTAGACTGGTACTTACTTGTGAAAATGAATATCTTTTAAGTGAAGAATTTGGCAGTGCTGCTACTTACAAGCCATTAAATTATCATTGTTTTAATCCCTACCTGGAACAGCATGCAGGATGTTCTTTGCAGTGAAGATGTTGGAACGTGCGCATCATGCCATGGGAGTGGATTATAGTGACTTAATTAAAGACTGGAAGCAGAGCTAAGATTGAACTTCTTGGCTGACTGTGATATGATGGGTGCTCTATGAGACCTGTACCATTAGCTATCCAGAGCTTGATGCAGGGGGCATAACATAGAGATTGGATAGAGTCTTGGCCGTCTCAGGTTCCACCAGTCCTGTTAGCCATATCATCACTCTAGCAAGCAGTCATCTTTGTTCTCAAAACTATTAAGTACACTATTTGTTTAGACATCAACCTCTACAACACTCAGAGGAAAAGTAGAGATGATCTATTGGATGTCGGCCTCTTCAACGCACAGTAGAAAAAATGAAATCTGCCCGCAGGAACAGCAAATCAAACCTCAATGTGTGGGTCATGCACAAATTTATAGAAAGCAAATGCAGAAATAAAACTTCATAATTTCTCATAATCAAACAGGGCACATAGATATCAGAGGAAATGAATGTGCTGACAGACTGGCAAAGAGTGAGGCCACCATGTCACAACCCCACATCTCCACCAACATGAGAACAGCTAAACACATTATACACAACAACTGCAAGTAGCACTTAGTGCAGCTGGGCCAGTAATCCAACTGGAAGATCCCTATATACACACCTGCCAAAGCCTAACCCCGGAGACCACATCAGCAACTTATGTCATAGAGACCAATGCACAATTTTCAGGTTGAGAACAGGACACATATGTCCTCAATAAGCAGTTACACAGAGTGACCGCTGACCACACACCATACTGCATGCACTGCAACAGACAGGAAGAATAAACTGTTAAACACCATCTGCTGGACTGCAGTGCATTGAAGGACCTTCGGAAGAACCTGATAGCACCAAACTCCTCAGTCACCGACATTCTTTATGAAGATGTAGAACAGCTGAAGAGGACCTGTGTGTTTCATTATCTGGCACAAGGAAAAAGAGTGAAAACTCATAAACCTGGGGATTGGAAAAGTCAAAGTCAAAGACTCATGATCAAAATCATTGAAACCTAGACACCTTTATTACAATAAAATATCATATGTTATTATTTTGTGGTAAAATACTGAAATGGTGTTATGAATTGTATTACTTTTTATTATTGTTCATCAGTCATCATCAGGTGCTGTGCCGACTGGCATTGGGTATTATGCTTCTCCAGAGTACACGATCCTTCATGGAGGCCATCAGCTCAGTTGGTGATCTCCTCTCACGCCATCCCGTTAGACTGTCCAGTATCATTTCTCTTGGTTTTCCTCTTGATCTTCTTCCTTCTATTTTTCCTGTTGTTATAATATTTTCAATGCCCCCTCATTTCATTGCATGTCCTATGAAAGTACATTGTCTCTCTCTTAGTTTTTTTAAAAGATTTTTTTGTCTCTCCAGCTATTCTCATACATTCTTCATTAGTTATTTTTGCCATCCTGGGGATTAGCAACATTCTTCTAATAAATCACATTTCTGCTGCTTCCAATTATTTTTTGTGCAGACCTGCCTATTGTCCATGATTCACTTCCATATAACAAGATAGGTTCAATATAGCATTTTAGGATTAACATTATAATAATAATTATTATTATTTTTCTAACATTATAAGGATGTGTTGGATAATATGTTTCTCATTCTTTGAAATGCAGTCTTTGCTTGGCCTATTCTGTTCCTAATTTCTGTTCTGCTTTTCCCATCTGAAGTTATTACTGCTCCTAGCTATTTGAATTTGTGCACCTGCTTTAGAATAGTTCCGTTTAATTTTATATTGCATGTTGGTGGATTCTGTTTCTTAGATATAACCATAGTCTCTGTCTTTTTTGATGTTGAAAGTAAGGCCTTCTGTTCACTTTCTTTGGCGACTTTATCCAAGAGATTTTACAGGTCTTGTTGATTCTCAGCTATCAGTACTGTGTTGTCAGCATACTGAAGGTTGTTAATATTGTATCCTCCAATTTTTATGCCTGGTTCTGTGATGATCGTTCTTAGAATATTCTCGCTGTATGGAGAAAAAAGGTCTAGAGATAGTACACATCCTTGTTGCACCCCATGTTTTATAGGTTGATATTTTCCAGTTCTGTTTTCAACTCGAATTGCTGCTTCTTGCTGCCAGTATAGATGTTTTACAATCCTCAGGTCTTTGCCGTCTATATTGATGTCTTCAAGCATTTTAATAATTTCATTGTTTCACCTTGTCGAATGCCTTGGTGTAATCAATGAAGCATAAGTAGAAATCTTTCTGTACTTCTAAAGCTCTTTATGTTAGTGTTTGTACAGCATAAATGGCATTGTATGTTCCCTTTCCTTCAACAAATCCAAACTGTTCATCTGCTATTTCCATTTTTATAATTTTTCTTGTTCTTCTCATAATAATTCTCAGAAGTAGTTTCGTTATGTGACATGAGAGGCTGATAGTCCAGTGGTCATCACATTCCTTTGTTTCTGGTTTCTTTGGTAGTGCTATAAATGTGGATTTAAGCAAGTCACTGGGCATATAACCACTGTTGTAAATGTCATTCAGTAACTTGGTTATTATTTTTATTCCTATCTCCTTTAGCACTTATATTTCTTCTATTGTTATATTATCAGGCCCAGTCACTTTTCCTTTCTTCATGTGTTTGATGGCATCTATGATTTCATCTTCAAATATTGGTGGTCCATCACAGTTTTCAGTATCTTGTGTTAATTCTGGTCTTTTTCCTCCATATAGTTCACCGATGTACTCTGTCCACCTGTCCACAATATCTTCTTTTCCCATTAATATTTTACCTTCTTTTTATTTCAGGCGTCCTGTGGTATATTTTGTTTTCCTGCCTGTGAGTTCATTAATTCGTGTGCGCATGTTTTTGCTGTCTTTATTATGAGAGTCCTCTATTTGTCTGCACTGTTCATTTAATCACACTTCCTTTGCATCTTTATTTCTTTATTTATCTTGCTATATTTTTTCTCATTATTTTTACTCCTCCTCCTCTTGTCCATCAGTCCTAAGATGTCGTCTGTCATCCATTTATTTTTAGGGGCTTCTTTTTTCGGTTGTATTATCTCCTTAACAGTTTGGTGGATAGAAACTCTTAACATTGCCCATTGTTCATCTATACTATTTATCTTTGCTGTTGCATTGTATCTATTTGTTATAATAACTTTGTATTGTTCTTGCAGTTCTTGGTCATTTTTAAGGAGTTCTGTATTCAGTTTGATGTTTCTCACTTTTCTGCATGCTTTCTCTAGCTTTATTTTTTCTACAGAGTGGGTCGTGGTCACTATTGCAGTCAGCTCCTGGCATAGTTTTTGTTGTCAGTAATACATTCCAGAATCGTTTGTTGATTAATACATAGTCTGTCTGGTTAAAAGTCTTTTTATCTGGGCTGCACCATGTTGCCAGTCTTCGGGGATGTTGTTTAAACCAGGTGTTTCCTACAACCATGCTATGTATTCTTGGCCATTCAATTAATTTACTACCTCTGTCATTCCTCTCCCCCAGTCCATAGTCACCAACGATGTCTGAAGTTCTTCCTTTACCAACTTCGGCATTAAATCTCCCATGACCATAGTAACTTCATGTGACTGTGTGTTTTGGGGCTGTCTCTATGTCATTATAAAATAGCTGTACATCTTCTTCAGAACTTTCAGATGTTGGAGTGTACACTTGTATAATATTTAAGTTTATTGGTTGTCCTTTCAGTTGGGCTAGCAGGACTCGGTCCAAGATGTTCAGATATCCTACAATTGTCCTTGCTGTTTGTTCATCAAATATTATTCCTACTTCTCGTTCATGTTTCTCACTTCCTGAATATATTATTGTATATTTATCAGAGTTTATCTTCCCTGCACCTGTCCATCTAACTTCACTCATTCCTAATGTGTTGATCTTCATCCTTTCCATTTCCCTCTTTACATTTTCAAATTTTCCAGCCTGGAATAAAGTTCTAACATTCCACGTTGCTATTTTGAACTTGTTAGTTTTGCCACCAGTAGCTTGATGACGATCTGGCCTCACCTGTGGCTCATGAGCTGCCCTACCGGATGAGGCTGTTCTAGAGGAACATCCATTAATGTCGTTCATGACAAATCTATTATTCTGAATAAGCATAATTGTTCTTGGGAGCTACAACAGTGGTTTCCTGTTGCCTTCTGCCAGTTTGTATATGGACTCTCTGCTAGCCTTTGGACTCCCTGCCCTACCCACAAGGCAACCTGGAGCGAGAGGTTTTAAGGCACCTCTTACCCGCTTGGTATTCTCTTCACTGAGTCCTGAGGCACTTTATAGGAGTAGTAGAGCCACCTACTACCTCACCTTGCTGAGTCTACCGCCAGTTGGTCCGCGCCTGCTTATTTGGGTAAATCCTTATTCACAGGGATCCTCCATATCTGAAGGACTTTCACCATCCGCCACCTGTGACGCGCTGGGTTGGGGATGGTCGCCCCAGCTTTTTTTTATTACTGTTACCAAAATAAATTGTGATATTTTGCAGCCATAATCTGTGGTACTTAGAAGATAAAGAGTTCATTAGGATTGTTTAATTTTTTTGTATGTTACTTTTGTTTTGTACAATTGGTGTGTTCTAGAAGTTTGCATTTATGTGCTTAGATAGTTAGACATTGTAGCATGTTTTGATTCTATCCTGCTCTGTGCCATTGGTGATATAGAGATATTTTTTTATTTATTGCCTCAAAAAGATAAAGAGGTTTTTTTTTGTCATATATATAACAATTTTTTAAAGATATTTTTAAACCAGAAAATTTGTGATATGAATAATTATTTCAGTGTACTTGCATCTTTGCTCTATGTACATCATTCAGGATCTATAGGAACAAAAAAAAAAAAAAAAGGTAGTCTTGTCATACCACCGAGGCTGTTCAAAGACCCTTGAGAAGAAATGATGTTAGTAGCTATATTTTCCCTGACCTGTCATCACACTAGAAGTTAGTACCGCCTATATTTTCCTTGACCTATCGTCACACTAGAAGGTAGTACCACCTTTATTTTCCCTGACCTGTCATCACACTAGAAGGTAGTACCTATATTTTCCTTGACCTGTCATCTCGCTAGATGGTAGTACCACCTATATTTTCCTTGACTTGTCGTCACACTAGAAGGTAGTGTAGTTAGCATTACATCTCTCAACCTTCCCTTGCCTAATTCCATGAGTAGCCTAGAAGCCATTTCTACCACAAAAAAAAAAAGGTTTGCTGGAATGCCTCCTCCCATAGTCTGACCACTGACTTTTCATCATGAGAGATGAGTACACTGTTTACTAAACTGCATCGTTGTTTAGATGCTGCTATAAGAAGTTTTATGAGAAAAAGTGAAGTTAACAACCCATAGCTTGAAATACAGAATACACTGAAAACTTCAGTGCCAGTGGTATTTACAGTCAAGGCGTCCATTTTTCATGGTTTCATGAGAGTTAGGCTGTGCACAACAACATTTGAATAGCAGCATGACAGAGCACTTGAATATCAATTTTAGTTTGACTCGTGGAAGTCATACACTTTCATAGATTCAGAAAAACGTAGGAGTACATATTGGTAAATTTGGAAGGGTGTGGCATGTTGATTGTCAGGGTGTGTCATCACACCAGGTGCTTCCACATACATATTTGAATCTGGCACTTCATCACTGGCAGTCTTAAGTTAGAAAGAAGAAATCTCAATTCTTTATCCAGTAATTGGCATCACTGTTATGTGGAATTCACTCTCTCTATGTATTCTTGGGTCTTCCATGTCTTTGTCTTTCAACATGCCAGTGCATATTGCTTCATGTATTTCTTTTCATTCACAGTACATGACCAATTCCACCTCCATCTCCATTGTCTGATCACAGGGTTTATATCGTTGCTCTTATGCTTTTGAGAAGTGTGAAGGTTAAAAAGAAAAAGAAAGTGAAGGTAGCCTTGTTGTGCTACAGAGGCACCTGGGGTATGTGGTGTTAGTGTCCGTATTTTTCCCCTGACCGTTTAGAACGCTAGAGGGTGATGTTGGTCAGCATCAGCAGGCTGCCTTTCCTTCCTGAGCTCCAGAACAAGCCAGGTATCCATTTCTATAACTGGGTGACTGGGGCGCATCCACTAACCTTTGCCATGAGAGACCAGTGCACTAACAACTTCACTACTCAGACACCCCCCCCCCCTCCAACCGTGTTGAGTAGTGTATTGATTCAAGCAGCTGTTTCAGTGCTGTGGAATTCTGCATCCCTGTCAGATACCAGTTTTTGTAACTGGCAAGTGCCAGAAAGGTATCCAGACTTCTCATTACGTACCTGCACTCTGTAGAGAGACTGGGCATAGAAAGTGGAGTTAGTTTTCAGTGGTCTTGTGAACCACCACACTTGACTCTATAGTGAACTTAAAACAGCTTTTCAGGTTGTCACTTCTCTTATTGTAACTTCTTTTATGAACTTGTCATATTTGAAGGCAGTATTCAAATATGTTTAGAAACATAATATCAGTGTGAATCACAGTGCGTGCAGAATAAAGCGTGAATCACATTTTTAAATCTTCTTTTTTCTTTAGTTACTGAGTATTACTGTTAGGAAGTTAGAATTCGAATTGCAAAAGCAGCATTGACCTTCAAGAATCTTGGGAACATATGGAATTCAAAAGTTATAAGCACAAAAACCAAGTTAAGATTATTCAATTCAAATGTACTATCCACCCTCATTTATGCGTGTGAAAGCAGGAAAAGAACTAAAGAAATAGACAAGAAATTAGACTCTTTTGAATACAAATGCCCCAGGAAAATACTTTGTATAAAGTGGAACGAATTCAAGAACAACGCAGAGATAAAGACAGATGAGCAAACAACAACCTGTCTCATGGGTGATCAGGAAAAAAAAAGATTATGTGGGTCATATACTGAGAAGAAGCAACCAGCGAATCACAAAACAAGCTATCAAGTGGAACACAAAAGGCCGAAGAAAAAGAGGTGACCACGTGAAATTCTAAAGAGAACATTATTAACAGAGGCCGGTTTAGTATGAATAACATCCCTTGATGAGGTTGAAAAGCTCGCCGAAAACAGGAAATCTTGGCAAGCTACCATGCGAGCCCTATGTGACGTTTAGCGGCACGGGAAGGATGTAAGATGAGTACTGTTCAGTATGGCTGTTTGATTAGTTGTCGTCATGATGGTATTAGATTGCATGAATTGTTGAGTATTAAGAGTACAGAGTTACTTTATTTCATCAAGAACAAGTCACCCTCAAAAAGTGCAATCCTCATTGTGTCCATCTTAGAAAAAAAAAACGTTTTAAAATGATTTAATAATTTAATTTATATTATTGTTAATATGTGTGTCATAAACTTGTTATACCTTTTATCATCTGTATAATGCAGTAAAGATGAGTCATACAGTAGTCTTCTGTGTTATTTATTTTCTGGATAAATTGTGTAGTCTTTTGGAGCCATGCTTTATGCCCGAAAATTTGTCTTCCAGTATAGTTACCTGTGACTTGATTGGCAGAGCCACTGGTCATTGGGATGGGCCTCTTCGAGGCTGGGGGCCCGGTACTACCCTCTCCTGGCTTTGGTCCACGGGACGACACCATTTCAGTATGTCTATCTCGGGCATGATCCATCAAATGGCTGCATGTGTGCCCGTTTACTGATGTTCTCACTCTGCTCTGATGGGCACTTTCAACATATCTCGGATTTCGTTGGGAACCGAATGAAGTTCTAGCAGGAAGTGGTTGGTTTCGACTTTACCTCGTTTGCTGCCTTCTGGATCTATGGCCCATCTTGGTCAAATCGCTGAGTATAACAGGGTTCACCATTTCCTGGGTGAGGTAGACTGGGGCAGGATACCTTGAGTCTTGTAATCGCTGCCCCATTAGAACCTCTAACACACACACACACAAGCAAACTTGTTCTTTCACTTGAATTATCAGGCAGTAAACTGCTCCTGTGAGAAAAGTATATGTTAGCTGTTGACTGACTGAGCAGCTATTTATGATCTTTCTATAAGTAGGGTTCTAAAGTAGATTTCTGCGAACTCCAACTCCTTCGTGAACAGCAACCACTGGATTTGGATCGCTATATTAGGATCAACCGACTAAACAGGCACGTGGCACCAATAAGATGACAGCAGACCACATACTGCATGAGTGTCCAACATGTGAACAACAGAGAAGAAGAATATGGCCAACTACTACACCAGTCCAAAACGAACTATATGGGGATGTCTACGCCCTCCATATGACCACCAGCTACCTCAAAAGTATACAAATCGATGTCTGAAAATGTTCGTGGTCTTAGCGTGAGGAATAAACTCTGAATGTTCGAACGTGGTGATAGATCGCTTCAGTTTTACAAGTCGGAAGCGGAAATGTCAGTTTGTGAAGTGAGAAACAATCAAACGCAGGGCGTAACTTCAATATCGCTTGTCTACGTTTTCTGTCTCACTGTGGTGACCGGAGACGGCGAGCCACAGCTGACTGGAGACTACAGTGAGCCATAGCTGACCGGAGACTACAGTGAGCCATAGCTGACTGAAGTCGTTAATTCCTTTCCTCACAGTTCTCGTTTGTTGTTGACGTCGAGACCCAGATTTTGAAGGAGGAAAGCTAGTACCAGCAATGTACCGAGGGTGTATGGAGCCGCCGAAGTGGAGCACTCTTTCTTTATTCTTGCTACTTGTTATAAACCCTTGCTAAATGTTATAAATAAGTGATTTAAGTGAAGAAATACAGTATGTACTTTTAGGGCCCTTGGCAACACGTGGTTGGGGGGGGGGGGGGAAGGGTATATGTGTGAAATGTTGCTTATTTCCGGAGGCATCGACAATCATCGGTATGTCACTGCGCAGTGCTGTTTGAAGGGATCAATGTTTTCTCCATTGTTAGGCCTTGCTCATGGTTCGCCTTGGGTTTTTTTTGTTTTTTGTTTTTCTTCACTCGCTTATATCACCAAGATCGCCCCACGTGCTGGTGAATTTACTCCTGTAATCCTTGAGATAAGTCTCATTTAGGATGGAGGCTCAGAGCATCAGGTTGGCTCACAGGCTGAAATACACGACAACGTGGTTTTCGTTGCGCCAGAGAGCTTCGAACTGGACTTTTCTCGACGGAACTTCGATTTGTTTTGGTATCAAACTCGCTGGGTGAAAGGAGGTTGTCAAGACTAGGCTGCACTGACCTTGTGTCTCCGACTTCAGCGTTTTGGTTGTCATAGCCGCTACAGTGACACAGTTTTACTGCCCACAACACACAAAGGAATGGAAAAACTAATTATATCATTCCGTAAGAACAGCGAAGAGCAAAACCTCTATCTTAATGCAAAGAAAACTAAAGTGATGACAACCGACAAAACAAACACGGCAGCTGAAATATGTATCAATGAGGAAAAACTGGACGAAGTGGAGAGTTTTGAATATCTTGGATCACTGCTAACTAATAATGGACATACAATGAGGGAAATTAAAAGGATGAGATCTATCGCTCTTCAGAAAGTAAAACAACTAAAGAATCTGTGGAGAGGAATAGATAGAACTACAAAAATAAGATTTTTAAGGGCATGCATCTTGCCCATCGCAACATATGCCTGTGAGATCTGGACACTTAACAAAACAGCTGAGAAACACATAAATGCCTTTGAATGTAAATGCTACAGAAGAGTTCTCCAAATATCATGGACACTAAAAAGAACAAATATATCTATACTACAAGAACTTAATATTGAAGAAGGCTGGCTAGTAAAGAGGATTAAAGAGAGAAAACTGAAATATTTTGGACACATCAAACGTCATGATAATCTAGAGAAAACCGTCTTGAAAGGGTACATAATGGGAAAAAGAAAGAGAGGAAGACCAAGGCGAAGATGGCTGCAAGACATCGTTGATGATCTGCAAACGGATACATCAGCAGCAGGCCATCTTGCTCACAACCGAGAGGCCTACAGGAGTGTTGTTAGGGAGGCAAAGTTCAGCAAGGGACATGCAAATGAATGAATGAATGAGCCGCTACAAGACGTAGCTTTGGTCAAAGCGGGCAGAGCCTCGCCATGTGCCAGATATGACCCCTTACGGCTGTTCTACGCGTAGTATGCTTTTGCGGGCTCACGCCGGGTCACCAAAGCGCACCAACGTAACCCGTAAACGGATAGATATGATAGTTGCCATACCTTCAGGCCTGTTCCCAGTTCAAACAACAGAAACAAAGACGGCCACTGTAACCCACTACCCGAAGCAATATGAAGTGTAATGTTGTAAAATCTTCACGACAACAACTACCAAAAGCTTTGAATTCATCGTTTTCTGATAAAAACAATAACAACAATAACGCCAGTCTACAAGTTGTTGATTAAACCTCCCCCCCCCCCTCTTTTTTCCCATTTTTTTTTTCTGCAGACAATTACGAAAAATTCAGTTTGAAGATGCAAAAAACTCCTGGCAATGCTGTTAAAGTACAAGGACGCCGTTACCGAAGTCCTAATGGAACGTAGATAACGGTACCGGCATACAATTCTACACATCACAAAGGTTTGTAGGCTTGAAATACGGGGAAAAAACCCCAAAAACTAATAAATTTACTGAACCATTTAAGAGTGTATTTGAATTTTAGCATTGCAATACTGAGTATGAGAAGATTTAAGTAACTTTATGAAGTTTTGCGACCTAGCGACCTTAAACCTTTGTTAGGGCCCAACAGAAGGTTGAAACAATGGGAGGACACCGCTGAGGCAATCCCCCCCCCCCTCTCTAAATCTGTTAAACCTGAAATCAGTCTTACTTCTTTATGTGATAGGACCTAATAACAATAATAATAGTTCAGCTCTGTTGATTTGAGCTGGTCAGGCCGGGGGGGGGGGGTGGGGATGGGAGGAAATGTCCGGATCGGGTGGGTATTGTAGCCATGGGACCCAGTCTTTTGAGGGGGCCTGGCATGTTTCCATCCTCTCTTATTTGAGACCAAATTCGAGAAAACACTAAAACGTCAAGAAAACAGGTGTGTGTGTTTGTGTTTGGATAGGGGGGCCCCGATATCTGCTGACCACGGGGCCCAACTTGGATCTCCACGGTCCTAGTGCTGGTCAAAATGAATTCACGAAATTGCTGTTGTGAACTTCCAAAACTACAAGTTAGCAGTAAATAGCCGTTAGATGACCACAGGCCAGCACAGGGCCCGCACCCATGCAGGAAGTCCATGTGACCAGAGGCTTTCATGCTGCAGTCAGTATTCTTCAGCTTTCTGAGCCATTAAGGCTCATTGCTGTAGATAAAGTTCACCTCTATTCTTCTCCATCCCTAATCTTCTCTCTTCAGTTGGTGACACCAGTTTCTTTTATATCCTTTTCTGTGTTGCCTTTCCATCTCCGTCTTGGCGGAAAGACAGCATAGAAGTATCAGGAAAATAAATGGTGAATATGTAATGTTTGTTTCATGGTGAAACTTGTATGGACACTTTTCTCATATTTGTTTTTACATGTAGTCTATTCTTGTTGCAGTTAAAGAGTTGACAAAAAAAACTGATACATGTCATCAAGGCGAACACGCAGTGGTGCCACATTGGGCAGTTCAGAACCCCGAAGACTTCGCAAGACACCCTTTAGAAAGCAGCACACAGTGAAACTTTCTGAAGAAGCTGATACTTCTCATTGCTCTGAAATAGACACTGCAAATGGTTCTTCATCAGCAAAGAATAAATCAGAGACACATTCTGCAGAGCCAGAGGATGAACAAGGTTTACAAAAAAGCAGATCCAAGAGAATTCAACTTACCTGCTCAAATATTTGGGAACAGCTTGTTAAGAATGAGGGAGACCTTTTGGGTAGCTCTGATATCAAGAGAACTCTGCCTGATGGATCTGAATCAGTAAATGGAGTGACATCTACATCACCATCAACTGAAAAAGCTGCCCAGTTTGACACAGGAGCCCCAAAGAAAAACAGAAAGCCTGAAATATTGGTATCACTTTTGGAAGGTGAAACTGCATACCCGATTAGTCATCATAAGGGCTCTACAGGACTAAGATCCGATTCAGGCAGCAAGCCTCAAGAAAACCTGGACAATATGAAGAATTCTCGAGAAAAATCACTGCTTTCAGCAGCATCTAGCAGCTGCAGGAAGGGAGAAAACTCGGATGGCTATAGTGGAACTTCTGTATGTTTCTTTCGTAACTGTGAATGTCATAGAAGTGACAGTCTGACTGATTTCTCAAAAATGTCTGATGTTCCAGGTGAACCATTTTTTGTATCACTATCCAAAGATGAGAATAAGGAGTTAAATATGGTGAAAACATCTTCAGGAACTGTTAGGGTTGGTTGCAGTCTTCGCAGGGTTGTCAGTCATGGACATCCTTATACAGAGACATACAGGAAATCCTCTCTATTTTCGGCAAATGAAAAGCCTTGGAAAATGAGATTTTTATCTCAGACATCGTCAGCAGAGCAGAAGTCAGGAAATTATTCTGAGCTTGGCCTTTACTCATCAGAAAAGGGGGCCAGCACTGCAGGGCCAGATGCAGACAGTGACCAGAGATGTCTGCACAATGAAAACACTACCAAATCAAACAGTGTTGAAGTAAAAAGCAGCGCTATTGAAAATACAGATGTGGAGATCATTGATGATAGCAGTAGAAATGGACCAGACAAAACTTCATTACGTCAAAAACTGAAGAAGGATGAATTCACCAGTTCTGGGAACTCTCGGTCTTTTACTGAAATAGTGCAAGATAAAAAAAGAATATCCGACACGTTTTTACGTTCAGGAGCTGGGCTTAAAAGTAGCTCCGCTGGGGGCTCACATTACAAGCCTTTAACAGCTTGTAGATCATCCCAGTATCCACTGATGAAAGAAATCCTTACACAGCAGAACTTTTTACCTTTGACTAATACTGCAGCAGGTTTAAGCGGCACAGTTAAGCACTCTGACCGTCACAGTGAGGCTGGTGGCCAGCAGCATTTGAAGGAGGCTAACACTTTCAGGTCTTCATCCAAGTCCATGACCCTCTTGCCCTCAATTCCAATGCCTGACTCAAAGATGGAGATAAAAAATGTTAAAAGAAGCGAGCGCATCCGTTGTAAGACTGGGATGGGACCACCATGTAGCATTGCGCTGCATCAGTCAGTGATATCTACTATGAAACCTGCAGATAAAACACCCAAAGTTAAATCCAGACTTTCAAGTTCAAGAAGAAGCTCCAGAATTAATTTTGACAGAGAATCTCAAAAGAAAAAGAACAAGAAACTGTATGAAGCAACCCACAGTGTTAAAGTCTTGAAAAGCCTCAAAGATATTCCAAAAGTCAAGTCAGCTATGTCACGTGAAGTTATGGATGCAATTATTCAGTCCATAGAGGAGACTGTGTCTGCTTGTGGACAGGAAGAGAAAGTTTTGGATAACTCTGACTCAGCATCTGAGGATTTGTCCATTAGCTGCAGCGGTGGTTGCAAATCACACTCTGGCATCAGTTCCAGCTTCACTAATATGCCCAGGGATTCATCAGTTGTTGATCACTGGTCAGACTGCGCTCTTGACCATGATTACAATTTAAGTGCAAGTTCCGCCATACTACCTCAGGCTCTGGCAAGTAAATCTGCATCCGTGGTAAATGACAGGTCACAAGCGGTGAGGACAAAAAAACTCCAAAAATATTCACTCCCAAAACAACATCACGAAAAAGTAAGAAAGCAAGCCAGGTTGTGGATAAAGTGAGAATGCTTGATGTTAGATCAGCCAGACCAAAGATCAAGTCACTGACCATCACAACTACCATAGAAGACACACCATCATCTGTCACCAGCATTTATGCAACCACTGAGAATGTTGGCCACAAAGAAGCAATACAAGCTTATTCTGATGCTGCATCATCTGGGAGCTCTGCGGGCAAAAGGTTCAGGAAACAGACGAGAAAAGCAAAAGAAGCCTTTGGTGATGATGATGTGTTCAGTGATGAAAACTGGCCAGTGAAGAAATCCAAACTGAAAAGCAGGTAACAATAAATGCTTTTTTTAAATTTTTTTATTTTCACAAAATTTAGAAAGAAGATCCAGGATGTAAACTAATACCTAGAAAATAGGGCCCACAGATGTTCATTGACTCTTAGAAGATATTTGTAGACTCCCAGGCTCCACATAGTGGTGGAGTGGTTAGTGCACTAGTCTCATGGCAAAAGGGGGAGGGGGTGTTCAAATCTGACTGGAGGTGCCACAGTCACCCAGCTGTAGAAACGGGCACCCAACTTCTTCTGGAGCTGGGGAAGGAAAGACAGCCAGGTGTGATACTGACCACATCACCCTCTAGTGTGCTGACAGGTCAAGGAAAATATGGACACTAACACCATTTGGTCACCTTATCATGACAGACTCATAACCCCTGCCTAGATCTGCCAGTTTTGATTGTGTAGGTCTGCATTTCTGTGATGCTGTTGTACAATGTTGGGGAGTCTAATGCTCAGACTGAATGTAAATTTAGCAGTGTTATGAGCAAAAGCCAGCCTGGCATGAATTTCTTTTGTCCTTACCACATCACGAACAGATAATTTGTTCTTTATGTACATTGTGGCACTTTCAGCATATATCTCTTTTCTTTCAGTATTAAGCCCCAGAAGTTTAATCTTCTCAATTAGAGGAAGGACTTTATGGCTTCTCTTTGGCTAGGCAGAATAGCCAGCATCACTACTTTTGGACTTTGGGGCCAAATGAATAGTACAGTGCACTGTACAGGTAGTTATAGTGATATCATGAATGTGGATACTGTTTACACTGTGGATGCTATAGCATAACTTTGTGAGTAGGAGACTCATAAAGACAGGAGGGCAGGGTGCTCGGAGTTTATGAGGTCAGACTGATGAATTTCTCATTTTTAAAATTGATTTTATTTAATATTTTCACAGGAGCAGTAGTACAAGCTCAGATTTCAGCAGCAGTAGTAGTAGCAGCAGCCATAGGAGGCTTCGTCGTTCCTGTCATGTAGGAGGGCATGTCACTGACCCCGTTCTTGCTGAACATGCCTTTATCTTGTGGGCAAGGTGATCAAATATGCTGTAGCAGAAAATTCTTAACACATTTCAGATTATCTCCCTTTTTTGTGAATATGTTTGTCTCTTGATGTACTGAGAAGATGTACCACAGAAGAAGTTTCAGAAGTATTTTCAAAATGCAGGATTTTTTTTGCAGGTGTTCATGCAGCAAGACAGACTCTACAGACAAGGTATATTGAATGCTGTACTCTAAACTGGAGTTTTTCAAACTGTGCTCTGTGGAGAAATGTAGAAATATCCCATTAGTTGAAGCACATCGCTGAGCCATATCAAGACGTCTATTTGTCCCCTCAACACTGAGAGATGTGAGAGGAAGGATATGAGACAAGACAAGCTCTGTGGGCCCTTGGGCTCTGCCATAGCTTCCTCCGGCTCTGTAAGGCAGATGTAAAATTTGTTTTTCATGCTATAAAAGAGCATCATTAATTAGGTTTGCAAATATTTTTCAGATCTGAATGTAGAGCATTTGTAAAAATCACAACCAGAAAATGTAAGGTTTCCTTTGTTTTATACTTCAAAGATGGCACTGTTGTGTGGTAGCAGATGTAGTATATATATATATATATATATTTCTAGCAGTGAAGCACTATCTGCAGTACAGCATATGTTTCTAAGCCTGAAGTACACTCTTTATACTGCATATACATGAAGGTTTCTTATTTGTGTATGAGTGTTGGACAGTACTTTCCTCCCATTTAGAGAAATTACTGTGAATTAAAATCCTTTTGTTGAATATGTCAGCACCAACAAATTGACATTCAGAACAAAATAACAGAAATTTCAACAGATTGTACTTTCAAGGGGAAGTAATAACAACATTTTAAACTGAAATCTCTGTGGAATAACCTGAAAAAGCTTTGAAATTTTTTTATGTATTCCACAACAGCATATCTCTGTGGGCAAACCGTTTCATAGCTCAGTCAGTCAGTCATTTGCATATCCTTGTGGAACTTTTCCTCCCTAGCAGCTCTCCAGTATGTCTTTCGGTTGTAAGCAAGATGCCCTGTTACTGATGCGTTTTCATGATTACAAAGGTTAAAAAAAGTTAAAAAAATGTTAAACACAGAAGATTATCCGTGTTTGAAGGTCACAACTATAACTCTAAATATTGAAGCACTTTGTAGTCAAAAGCAAGCTTGTCAGAGCCATTTATAAATGTACCGACTTCAGTTTCGCGACTTGCAAGTAAGTAGACCAAAATATATTTTTAAAAATATCTGTTCCAGTTTTAAATTCTAAGGCTTATAAAACGTAACTGTTTTTATTTAATCTGCATAATATTAGTGTGAACAATTGTATCAGGGCTTCAGCATGTATTTTTTTTCTGGTACAAGGACTCCTTTGTTGTGAAAAGCTTGAGAGCTGCACCACATTATCTAACCATGTTCAGACATTGATGGAAATGTATTCCCCATGCTAGGCAAATCTCCGATTGCCTCCAAGTAATTGCTTCGTCTGGCACTGATGGCTAGATGATGAAGCGGTCAGAGAAGTGTGCTGCTCGTGGCGTGGAAGTGTTGTCCATCGTGATTCGACACACACCCCACCCCACCTACACACACATACCTCAGCATACATCTGATACAAGATTTTCATTATTTGTCAGCCTAGAGACTCAGGCTGGTGGTTGCAGAGCAATATGATGTGCAACAACTTGCAGTGGTTTTAGACTTTTATGTTTTTTTTATTTCTGTGAAGTGAGTTGTTAGACCGTGAACTCATTTCAGTTAGTCAGATGAACAGAATAATTTTCCCTTTGTAACACTCAGAAGCATGCCTCTTGTAAATCTTAACAGTGACCTCTCAGTGCCAGAACTTGGTGATATAGGCCTAAACCTGAACATAAATTCTTTCTCTACTGAACTTTCAGTCACGTGTGATGAATTGTAGCTTTAATTATGTGTTTCTGCTATGAAGTGAGAACCGAAGCCAGATGGAGCAAAGGTATCCTGATGCGTCATCGAGTGAAGTTGACACTATTCTGTTTTCTCGTTGGGGAGAGGTCACAGAGAGCGTGAAGGCCAAGTTCTTTTTCAGGGCTCGAGAAGCCTTCAGTGATGATGACAGACACATGATTCGTCCGTGTTCAGTGACAGGTGGGTTAAAGATGACGCTGTTCTAGGCTGATCTTGTGGTAGTGTCTTAACCAGAATGTTCATTCCTTCGTTCACAGACTCCAAAATTCAGTCAGTAGCATTGTTACATTATTCACCATGATTTGAATTAAATCCTTTGTTATGTCCAGTCAGTAGCCAAAACATCTGTGTGACATCATACAATCATCAAACATCATTATATCTAAAGGCAGAGTCAAAATTTCTCCATCAGAGCCAGTCTCCAGTGTCTTTTATTTCATCTCATCTTTCTTGCACTCTGATGTTCCAACTTCAGGGTAAAGCTACATGCATCTCATGATGTGCTCAATTGTCTTTCTCCCAGTAGAGTTCAGTCAGTTGTGCATCTTGGCCGTCTGTTCATGCCAGGTCCATGGTGAAGCCATCCATCACCATCCAGTTTGCCAGTGACACATAGCTGACCAAGACCAAGCCCCTCTCTCTCTGTTAGTACCCCAGGTAACAGGCCTAGCCTGGCTAAAGGAGCAGGAATTGCCATAATCCCCTGGCCCTTTTAGAGGCTAAGGAATATTTTACAGTACTAAGAGAATAACTGATGCTTCAGTTTTGGTGTGTTCTGGGCACACATTGTGCCAAAGAATGGGCTATTGTTAATCTCATTGTTGTCAGAAAATGAAAGAGAAATGTGAGATTTGTTAATGAAATTGAGAACTAGTGGACAGATATGTCACCCAGTACCAGTTGAGTTTTAAAAACTAGAGTAGAGATGTCTTGAGTTGACATGTAGTCAGAATTGACCAATGTTATCTGCAAGTGTTGTCCTCGTCCAGCATTATGTGTCAGTATTGTTTGCCCTTATCCAGTATTATCTGCATCATCCTGATCCAATATTATCTGAGCATCATCCTTATCCAGTATTATCTGTGAGTCTTGTCCTCATCCAACATCTGTGAGTCTTGTCCTCATCCAGCATTATCCATGAGTCTTGTTCTGCAGCCAGTATTATTTGTGAGTGTTGTCCATAGTAGCTTAAACTTCAGTTTATTTTCAGTGTTTTGAGTAATATTTTGTTATAGAAATCTACTTCATTGCACACTTATCTCACCAACATAAGCATTGTTGATTTAGATTTAACATGAAATGTTAGTTAGCTTGTCACTTCTGTTCTCAGATGTGGAAGCTAATACGTTTGGTGAATTTTTCAATGAATGTGACCCAGTCTTTACAGAGTTTGTTGGTCTACCCATAGAGAAGCAGCGAGATATGCTCAGAAAGTGGCTCAAATTTTTCCAGAAAACTCTGCCAAAAAAGGTAGTAAAATATGCCAGTTTTATGATGTTGGAAAACTTGAGTGTGAGAGTAGATGAATTGATAGTAGACATGCTTCTGATACTGAGGCAGTAGGTTTGAGGTCACTTATCATTATGCTCCAGGTATCAGCTGTAGAAATAGATATTCTAGTGCACTGCTAATAAAAACCAGGGATGTGGATTTTGTATGCCAAATCTTAAACTTCTCTGTTTGTATACTATCCACCTCCAGCTCCTTCATAAATGGCACATTTCTACTGGTTCGTCAAAGACTTCACTGAAAAGTACTTCCACCCCTGGCCTCTCTACATCCTGTCTCCTTCATAGACAGTACTTTCCTACTGACTGTAACTCCACCTAAACTTAGATTCCATATTCCCATCTAAAACTGTCTCTAAGTAAGAGAATGTGTACCTGCTATGTTAAGTGCACAGTGTTCCATATGCATGACTGTTTGTGTGTGAAGATGAGAAATGGCTGTTAATATCAGCCTCAGCCATATAGGGTTGTTGAAGACAGGTGAACATTCAAAATAAATTGAAAATTCCATGAATTTCAGTCTCTGTTTTATTCATGAGGTGGGTTAAACTGGAGATAAATAAAATATTCCTTTGTATGTTTTTTTTTGTGTGTGTGTCCACTACAGTAAAATGAAGGTATAGTCCTGTGTTGATGGGACTGGTTATTGTGTAAGTATTTTGTATTCCTTCATACACTGAGATCTTTATATACTATTATCTGATGTGCCCTCATGTTATTGGCAGATATTCTGTTTTAGGGACAGGTACGGATGCACTTCTGTGTCGGGTACCCAGGTACACTGTGCAGTCACCTCTGTTTTTTTTTTTATATGAGGGAGATGATCATTATAACTGTAGAGTTGTCTGTGATTTCTGTAGCAAGATGGAAACTGGTTCCTTAGCTCCATCAAAAAAAGGAAAGTTATTCTTTGATTATGTTAAATGGCATGATGGCTTTAGAGAGAACAGCACTGGAGGGAATGGTTTCTCAGATAAAAAAGGGTATAGTCAAAGAGATGATGGGGCCATGATATTACTGGCATTCTAACACCACACTCACTGAAGCAGACATGGTGTTTAGACAGTGGAACATTTTCAGATTGGCGGTCAAGAAAATAATATTTTGCGAAGGACAAGCTACCTGATAAAACAGTGATAAAAGTAATTTTATTATTAAAATCCATCTATCCATGTCATTGGTCAGTGATCAGCTAAACCAGTGGTTCCCAGTTAGCAAAAATCTGTGGACCCCTTGCTGTTTCAAAATCCAGGCTGTTGGCCCCCATACCATGGAAACATTTCATATCTGTATGGTAGCTGTGTGCTTTAAAAGCAGAAGAATTTTTTAAAGAAAATGTAGGTAACCTTTAATGGGTAAACACTACACTACACTAAAAAACACAGTACAGACTTTTGAATTTTCAAAATGACAGTAATGTAGTTGAGAAAAAAAATAAACCGCAGTTAACATTCCTGCTTGTTCTGACAAGTGCACAGCTAATCAACCTAAATATGGTGAGAGAAATCATACCTCTTTTTATTCTGAAAAATCACTTCCACATCTGATACAATATTTCCTATTTTTAAACGTTAAAAAAAAAAAAGTTCCTTCCTCCACACAGGATTCACCGAAACATCGGTTGTTAAACATTTCGCAGGGAAAATTTTAAAAAAGACCGAGTTTTTGTCATGGACCCCCATGACCGGTTATGCGGATCACCAGTTGGGAACCACTGAGCCAAGTAGTCACAGCCCAGTACGCCCTGTGGCATCTTGCAGAGCAGCAAACAAATTCTCTCCACCTTTCACTGTCTGCAACCAGCCTGTTTATTGTGTCCCAGCTATTCCACATGCTACTGATTTCTACTTTACAGTTCACTGCAAGGAAGTCTTTGATTTGCCTCTCTTTGTTTTTCCCTCGGATGTCCTGCTCATGGCTGTTTTAGCAGTGTTGCTGGGGTCTCTTCAGAGCACATGACCAATCTATTAAATAGTTACACCTTATATCTACAAAAGTGTTATATGTATTATATCCACAGAAGTGTTGTATACAGGGTGTTTTTAAAGTCTCACTATGCTTTCTGTGTAAAAATGAAGAAAATTATGTCATAAAAAAATATACTGCACAGTCAGTCATGAAGAAAAATGCAATTAATGGTTGCCATTTGCTGGAGTAATTTTTTGCACTTAAAACAGAATAGTGTTATCAACGGAAGAAATAATTTTTTGGTTGAACGAGTGTTTCGAAATGGCGGTCAAAACACACGGATAGTTGTTCAGAGATTTATAGCAAAATTTCCTGATAAACAACCTCGTCATTGCACTACAATTAGAAATCTGTTGAATAAGTTTTGTGATACGGGAACTGTGGAAGATGCTCCACGATCTGGTAGGCCTGCTGTGTCTGAAGAAAAATATCTAGATATCCAAGACAGAATCCTGAAAAGTCCACGCAAGTCCTTAAGGAAAATGTCACAAGAAGTGAACATATCACTAAGCACAAAATTATCAATTTTCATCCATACAAGATTTCTGTTGTGTCTGAACTAAAAGAGTGTTACAATCAGTCCAGAGTCAACCACTCCACGTAGTTTCAAGCATTTTTAGCTGAAGAAGATGAGCCAATTCTCGATTTAACATTCTTCTCTGATGAGGCATGATTTCATCTATCTGGATACATTAATAGCCAAAATAATTGTATTTGGAGCAGTGTTAATCTCAGTGCTTTTCATGAAGTGCCGCTACATGATGTGAAAATTGGGGTATGGTGTGCTGTCAGTAGAACACGTTTAATTGGACCAATTTTCTTCAGCAACACTATAAATGCTGATCAGTACCGTACTGACATTCTGAAACCATTTTTAGAACAGCTGAATGAACGAGAAAATGAAGAAGCATGGTTCCAACAAGGTGGTGCAACTGCACACACAGCTAGAGCAACACACGGTTTTTTGGAAGAAATTTTCACAAATCGCATATCTTGTGGAATTTAGCCTGCTTGTTCTCCAAATCTAAATCCATTAGATTATTATCTATGGGGTTTCTTGAAAGGAAATGTTTACAAAAATAATGTACAAACAGCTGAGGACCTGAAAGAAGCAATCAGAATTACCATTCAAGAAATAACAACAGAAACATTGCACAAGGTATTTGACAATATGAAGAGACGTGTACAGTCATGTCTTGAAGCCCATGGTGGACATCTCCAACAATTGTTATAATGAATATTTCAGTGGTACATTCCAGCTAACCCAAAACAGCGTTGTACCATTGCAGTCACTATTGTAACTAATGAAATGACTTTTTTTAGCACATTTTGTGATTTACTTCATTTACATTTACTTCATTTTTCAATTTTTTTTTCATAGAAAGTGTAGTGAGACTTTAAAAACACCCTGCATATATATATATATATATGTTTCAGATTGAAATAGGAATGAAACGAGGATGTATATTATTTCTATATGAAAAGATGCAATACAGGTAAAACCGGCATTGATTAGGTACATGATGGGACCCAAATAGATCTTGATTTTGCAGATGACATAACTCTTATCAGTGACAATGTGAAATCGATGCAGGAAAAAACAGATTCCCTGTCTTCCTTGGCCAGCAAAATAGGTCTTGAAATTAACAAAGAAAAAACAAAAAGAATGAAACTTCTCATTAATCAAGAAGGAAAAATATACATAGAAGGAGTAGTTGTTGATGAAGTAAACCAATTTACATATCTTATCAGCTACATAGAAGATTGGACAGCAAAAATAACTAATGAAGAATGTATGAGAAGAGCTGGAAAGACAAAAAAATCTTGTCAAAAAGATAAAAGAAAAACAATATACTTTCAAAGGACATGCAATGAAAAGAAGGGACATTGAAATATTATAACAACAGGAAAAATAGAAGGAAGAAGGTCAAGAGGAAGACCAAAAGAAATGATACTGGACAGTCTGACGGGATGGTGTGAGAGGAGATCGCCAATTGAGCTGATGGCCTGCATGAAGGATCAGGTACTCCGGAGAAGCATAATAGCCAATGCCAGTCGGCACGGCACCTGATGATACATAGAACAGGATGGTGACACCAGAAAGGAAGTTAGAATTGCAAAAGCAGCATTGTCCTTCAAAAATCTTGAGAACATATAGAGTTCAAAAGTTATAAGCACAAAATCCAAGTTAAGATTATTAAATTCAAATGTGATATCCACCCTCATTTATGCATGCGAAAGCTGGAAATCAACTAAAGAAATAGGCAAGAAATTAGATTCTTTGAAAACAAATGCCTCAGGAAAATACTTTGTATAAAGTGGAACAAATTCAAGAACAACACAGAGATAAGACAGATGAGCAAACAACAACAGGTCTCATGGATGATCAGGAAAAAGAGATGGACATATGCAGGCCATGTGATGAGAAGAAACAATCGGAGAATACCAGAACAAGCTATCAAGTGGAGCACAACAGTCCAAAGAAAAAGAGATCGACCACGTGAAACTCTAAAGAGGACATTGTTAAGAGAAGCCAGTTTAGTGGGCATAACATCCCTTGATGAAGTAGAAAGACTCGCCAAGAACAGGAAATCTTGGCAAACAACTGTGCAAGCCCTATGTGACGTTTAACAGCACTGGAAGGATGTAAGATGTAGTATATATATATAATATCCACAGAAGTGTCATTTATATGCTTCAGATAAATATTGGAAATACTTTTTTTGTGCAGGAATATATTGATTTTATCATCACCTTCAAGCGCGCTTGTAACAGAGATGCTGCCAGAGCTTCCAGCAAGTCCAAGAGGACCCGGATGAGATGTCTGGACCCGTCACATTACAAAATGCTCTTTGATATGATCCGACTGACTAAACCCAGGGTGTTGGAGGTTTATAAGACCAGGCGTGACAAGGAGATGTCAACAGTGTCTGATACTTATAGGTTAGGAGCATGGAATTGCTGTGGAATAGGGTGGAAGGGGGAATAATTGAAATAAATTTGAAACAAAAAAAAAAAGGTCTTAGCAATCACCTTCTTAGTTAATGTAGTGTGTTGTTACATTTAAGTTTCTGTTGTTGTGTGTTAGCATGACTGAGGACTTCAACTCACTGCAGTTAACACTGTGATGAAGACCTTGTTACAGCTGACTTATATATGGAATGTTACATGATTATTTTAGTTTCCAAAGGAGACCTAAGATTCATGGTTTCCTAGGCAGCTTCGCCGCTGCTGGTAGTGCATTGCTCCTTTTAGTAATGCTAGATAAGGTAGTTTTTACGAACGCCTGTACTGAGCCCAGCTATGGATTCAGTAACTTGGTCATTTACTCTTAAAAACAGTCAGTCCACCTGTGTAGCCTGTGCATTCTTGTAACAAGGAACACTTATCCAAGTTTACATCAGAGCAACTCCTCAGTAGGATGAAGCATCATTTAGTGAGGAAAGGAGGGTCAGAAACTGAAGACAAAAAGATCCACACGCAAAAAAGAAAGAATGTTAAACTGAGTGTTTTCCATTGATGAAAAAAGCTGCTCGCAGATCTTAAAAATTTCTGACCATAGCTTTACTATAGGGGCTTCTGGTATATGTGCGTAAAAAAAAAAAAAGTAAAGGTAACCCTGTCATGCCTTAGAGGCACATAGGGATATGGTGTTAGTGCCCATATTTTCCTTGACCTGTCAGCACACTAGAGGGTGATATGGTCAGTATCACGCCTGGCTGCCTTTCCTTCCCCAACTCCAGAAGAAATCGGGTACCCATTTCTACAGCTGGGTGACTGGGGTGCCGCCACCCAGATTCAAACCCCCGACCTTCGCCATGAGAGACCAGTGCACTAACCACTTCGCCACTCAGACACCCATATGTGTGTATGTATAAATATATATCTGTTAGCTTATCTTGGAGAAGGTGAGAATCACTTGAGGCGGCCAGAGCAATTGGTACTGAAGGAGAAGTTGTGGGATTGCTACAGAAACCTGATAAAACTGTTCACTTCACCCTGCCAAGATTTAGTTTGACCAGTAAATTTGAGCATTGAAGAATAAAAGTGTGTTAACCCATTGCAGATTCTGTGATGATGCATGAACCATCAGTAAATTTTCTTAGAGCTGTCAGCTAAATCATTTAATGTTGGATTTGAAGAGAAAGACTAATTTCAGATTTTGTAGGTGTTTTTTTTTTTAAGTTATTTTTTTTTTTAATATACACATCCGAGAAATGACAGAAAAGTGACATGTGGAGATGTGTTATCCTGGAGATTTATATTTGTCGTTATTGTATTGCCAGTTTGTGATGTTCATTTGTCTATAATTAAACATGTCTGCATAGCCCAGGAATATCATTGCCTCCATCCAGTGTACATTACGTCGTCTGTTCCTCGTGCATTCTCACAAATATCTCCACTTCTGCATTTTAATTTGTTGGTTTTTTTTTTTTTTCAAACTTGTCATTTGATATCTATCTAGCATAACATTACTGAAGCTGATAAATAACAAACCTGTACCAGCGATGGTGCCTGGATGTAGGTCACAAGCTTTAACTGAAATTCTCCAAGATCTAGGAGTACCAGAGAGCCCAGAAAGCTCCCTGAATGTAAATGCAGAGGCTCCAGTGCCTTGTCCTTCTCCCAGCAGCTGCCAAAACAGAAGCAGCTCGTGTGTTCCTGAGGACAAGGATGAGCTGGGAAACCAAGTAGGGGGTGCTAGCTGTGCCACTGACTGGAGGACAAATTCTGGCGCTGTCAGTAAGGTAAGGAAGCTTTTGCCGAGGACTCGTCTTTCTGCAGCATTTAAAGATTATAAGGATGCATCTTTTGAGCTCCCCAGTTCTGTTTGCAACCACTTTTTCCACAGTTCTGCCCTAAAATCAACAGAAATGCCTGTAGTAGGATTTCAGATAAATTTGGAAATATTAGAAGTTTCTTCTTCTGCTTCTTTTTTCATGGAAAAAAAATTCAAACTTAATTTATATTTTATACTTATGTGTGATGTAAATTTTCAGTTTTAAATATTTCGCAGATACAAAGTTTATAGGATGTTTGTTGAGAATTGCTTTGCAAAAAGCTAAATGGTGGGAAAAGTTTCTCTATGCGGCCTTATGTTTTAAATATTAAAAAGTTCTTATCATGACACTGTGGAAAAGCATAAACTAGTAAAAAAGTAGGAGCAGCTTTATTACTTAACGATTACAAAGTTGTGATGTTTCGGTGCAAGCCTTAATCATACAAAAAACACACAGGATGAAGAAATAAAGAGAGAGGAGGTAAAGTATAGATTCACATGGATGCTGTTAAAAAAAAAATTAATAATGAATAGAGCACTTAGCTGTAACTGTAAGATGTGGCTTGTTCGACGCTGTGTGTCAGAAATGAGCATTGTTGGGCGTAGAGACTGTTTAAATGGAGACCTGTGATGTGTGGTCAGTGGGTCGTAACTGGGGGTGATGGGTGGACATACCGTGGGGGGGGGGAGTGGTACAATGTTAACCTAGCCAGGAGAAGGTGAAATAGATGATTATAGTTAGGGCAGAGGGGTTGTACCTTTTATAGAATTCTGGAAGTCTTCGATGATGGCACTGGAGTCACCAGTATGCCACAGGAAGACCTAAAATTATTTATTGAATTCGCCAGTTCACTTAATAATAACATAAAATTCACTCATGAAATTTCTGACAAGTCGGTCAACTTTTTAGACATAAAAATTTCTGTTGGCATAAACAGGCTTGTCACCTCTGTATTTTACAAGCCCACCGACAGCCACACCTATTTACTTTATACCTCCTCCCATCCTGAAGCCTGTAAGAACTCCATCCCATACTCCCAACTCCTCCGTCTTCGCCGCTTATGTTAGGATAATTTGGACTTTATAGATCAGTCCAACAAGTTATTAGAATTTTTCTGTCATCACCACTGCCCAGAAAATGTTCTTCGTGAAGCCATCAACCGTATCCAACTAGTGAGCCGCAAAGAAGCATTCAGAAAAAAGCCTGTTACTCCATCGGACAGAGTTAAGTTAGTACTGCCTTTCCACCCACTTGGTCAGATGGTTAAGAAAATTCTTTATCATCATCTGCCAATAATTCAGCTCGACCCCGACACTCGTGACATTTTCTCTGATCCACCTCTGTTGGCATACAAACATGAGCCACACCTTAAGGACATCCTCGTCCACAGCCACTTGAAGTGGAGCTTTACATATGTTGGTACCAGAAAATGTAACTGCCCCTGCTGCGTTATCTACCCTGTAGTCTGGGAAACAAAAATGATCACCTTTCCCAAAACTATCCTCCCTCTTCATGAGGGATTCACATGCGAGTCCCGTAATGTGGTCTTCTTCTTTGTTCACTTCTACCACCAAGACCGCCCTGTGATCCTCCTGAATTTACTCCTGTGGTCCTCGATAGGTCCCGTGGTCCCTGAAAGGACCACATGAGATCCCCAAGAGGACCACAAGAGGTTCTAAGTATCGCAGGGCTTGAGCCTGTATTCTTGGTGGGTCTCAGAAGTGGGAATGCATGACACTGTGATTTTTGTTGCACCAGTTTAATCTAGAGTTGGACTTTCTCACCAGAAAACCTCGATGTGTTTTGGATATCAGTATATCTCCCATGGGTGAGAGATGGTTGCCCATCCAGCCTAGAGTTGGACTTTTTCTCACCAGAAAACCATTGACGTTTTTTGGATACCCGTGTATCCCTGCCAGGTCAGAGGTGGATGCCAGTCCAGTCCAGCGTTGGACTTTCTCACCGGAAAACCTCAGCGTGATTAGGATATGCATACATCCCTGCCAGGTGAGAGGTGGTTGGCTTTCTAGACTGCACTGGTCCAGTGTCTCCGACTTCAGCATTTTGTGGTCGTGGCCGCTACCCTTCCTAGTTATGACCAGGACGGAGCTTTTGTCCAAGAGGACGAATCCTCGCCACTAGTAAGTTTCACTGGGTTGAGCCGGTTTAGGCATATTATCCCAGTATGGGCGTGTTTAGGACGTGAACAACCTCTAGAGTGGAGGTACCATAACATGAGTAGCCATCAGGTTTCACCCCAGGTTTAATTCGGTTTAGGCATATTTCACAAGTATGGGTGTATATCACATGTGCCCAGCCTATAGAGCAGAGGTGCCGTGGTATGAGTAGCTCTTGCCGGAGACCACTGGACATACCGATTACGCTTCACTTTATCCTTTCCATCACTTTTTCACATTGGCGCCGCACAGCAACCCTAATTTCTTTTTCGTATTTTCTTCATTGGCTGGGAGGAGTTTCACTCCACATGCGGCATCTGAAGAATCTTGCCAGCAGTGTCTTAACCTCTGGGTTAAGCCGTTTCAGGCCGACCTCCAGACCAGAGGTGCCGTGATTTGACTACTGTTTACTTCGCTCAATCCTTTCTTTCACCTTTTCCACAGTGGTGCCATGCGACAACCCCATTTGCACCAGTCTTCACTGGCTGGGAGGAGCCCTACTCCACACATGACAGTTGAAGAATCTCGCCAGCAGTGGCATATGAGCTACCAAACATGACTCTCATCTACCCGAAGCATCTTGTTTTCAGGCGCCAGATATTTGCCTTCGCCACTTCTCCCGTCAATTTGAACAGTTCTGCCACGAGAAGGCCAGGAGCTGGACCTGACTGTCAGAGGCTATCTGAGACGCACACCTTGGAGACATTTCATTGAAGTGGAGAGCATATCCCCCACCCCACCTCCGGCTATAACAGTCATTAGAACCCGGTAATGTGATATATGTCATTGTATGCAAAAGATGCAGGATGATGTATATTGGTGAGACTGGCCTCAGATTAGGGGACGGCATGCAAAAACATCTGTACGATATCACCCAGCATGCTTCGAAACCAGTCCCAAATCATTTCAATGGCCCCAACCACAGAGGCAGATCTGATTTTCTGATAACAACCGTCAAACAATGTCGCACAGATGACACAAGCCGCCTAGCGCTTGAGAACCACTACATTCAGGATTATGGGATGCTGGAACCACATGGGTTAAACTCTCTATTCAGCTACACCTAATATTCTCCTCTTCAACAATTATAATCCCTCTCTGTTAAGCTCCACTTCCTTCACACTTGTTACAGATAGTACAGACCCTCCTCACTGCATCATATTACAACCCCTCTACCCTAACTATAATCATCTATTTCACCTTCTCCTGGCTAGGTTAAGATTGCAGCACTCTCTCTCCCCTCCACGGTTTCCCCACCCACCACCCCCAGTTACGACCCACTGACCACACATCACAGGTCTCCATTTAAACAGTCTCTACACCCTACAATGCTCATTTCTGACACACAGCGTCAAACAAGCCACATCTTACAGTTACAGCTAAGTGCTCTATTCATTATTAATTTTTTTTAAAAATAGCATTCATGTAAATCTATACTTTATCTCCTTTC
Organism: Achatina immaculata; assembly: GCA_009760885.1. Classification (NCBI taxonomy): domain Eukaryota; kingdom Metazoa; phylum Mollusca; class Gastropoda; order Stylommatophora; family Achatinidae; genus Lissachatina; species Lissachatina immaculata. The sequence goes on from CM019716.1 coordinate 13,155,656, forward strand.
TCTATTTCTTCGTCCTGTATGTTTTTGTATGATTAAGGCTCACGCCAAAACATCACAGCTTTTGCAGTCGTTAAGTAATAAAGCTGCTCCTACTTTTTTCCTAGTTTATACATTGTGGTATCACAGCTTTACTGCAGTGCTTCGTGTATAGTTGTATAATTATACACTAATTATTGTGTGGAAAAGTATATACATTTTGTACAGTCTAATTTCCTCCTCTTCTTCTTCTTCTTCTGTGGTTGCCCTCAGAAGAGCATTGGTTGTATTGTTCCATTAAGCCACAGATTTCAGTCTTTGTCCCTTTCCATTTAGTGGAAGTTTTTAACATATAGGAGCAACTTTATTCATTAACGAAAACACATGGTTGTAACATTGTGACTTTCATCATATAAGACGAAAGTTGAAATACTACAACTGAACTGTTTTTGTTTTTAAGCTGGTCATACATTTTAAAAATGTCTGTTTATATCATTCATTCATTCATTCCTTTGCATGTCCCTTGCGGAACTTTGCCTCCCAAACAGCACTCCTGTAGGCCTCTCGGTTGTGAGCAAGATGGCCTGCTGCTGCTGCATCCATTTCCAGATCATCAACGATGTCTTGCAGCCATCTTCGTTTCGGTCTTCCTCTTTTTCTTTTTCCCATTATGTATCCTTCCAATACGGTCTTCTCTAAATTATCATGACGTTTAATGTGGCCAAAATATTTAAGTTTTCTCTCTTTAATCCTCTTTACTAGCCAGCCTTCTTCAATATTAAGCTCTTGTAGTATAGATACATTTGTTCTTTTTTGTGTCCACGATATTTGGAGAACTCTTCTATAGCATTTACATTCAAAGGCATTTATGTGCTTCTCAGCTGTTTTGTTAAGTGTCCAGGTCTGTTTATATCACATTATGTTAAAAGTGAGGCCAAGTCAGCATTCCAGAAAATGAGAAACATCTTGTGCAACAGATCTATATCAGTAGAAACAAGATTCTGAGTACTTAAATGTTACATCGAGCCAATTTTGTTTTATCGATGTGAAGCATGGTCAGTGAATAAGAGAGCACAGCAAGAAATGGAGGCCATGGAAATGTGGTTCATAAGAAGGATGTTGAAGGTACCATGGACAGCTAAGAAAACCAACGAAGAAGTCTTAAGAGAGGCTGGAGTTAGAAGGCAAATTACAGCAAAGATCAGAGGCAGACAAACAAGATTTGTAGGACATTTTCTGAGAAGAGGAAAACTGAAACGCATTGTGACAACTGGAAAAATTGAGGGAAGAAGAGACAGAGGAAGACAGAGAGAGAACTTACTGGATGGGCTGTCAGTGTGGCTAGGATGAAAGTCACCGGTGAATCTCACAATCAAGTTTAAAGACAGGGAATTGTGGAGAGAAATGATTGCCTACGCCACACAGCATGGCACTTGAACTGAATTGAATATCTCTCTCTGAACCTCAAGTGCCCAAGGCACTGAAGGCACATAGGGCTTCCGTAAGGGTTTTCCACAAATGCCTGTCCTTTGCCTTTTTTCCTGCTCTTGCTCAAGTGAGCCCTCTATTGTTCAACATCTTCTCTGTTGTTCTACCTGTCTCCTGTGGTCTACCCTTACTTTATATATGTGTATGTAAGAACAGCGAAGAGCAAAACCTCTATCTTAATGTGAAGAAAACTAAATTGATGACAACTGACAAAACAAATAAGGCAGCAGAAATATGTATCAATGAGGAAAAACTGGAAGAAGTGGAGAGTTTTGAATATCTTGGATCATTACTAATAATAGAGATAAAATGAGGGAAATTAAAAGGAGGAAATCTATCGCTCTTCAGAAAGTAAAACAACTAAAGAATCTGTGGAGAGGAACAGACAGAACTACAGAAATAAGATTTTTAAGGGCATGCATCTTTCCCATCACAACATATGCCTGTGAGACCTGGACACTTAACAAAACAACTGGGAAACGCATAAATGCCTTTGAATGTAAATGCTACAGAAGAGTTCTTCAAATATCATGGACACTAAAAAGAACAAATATATCCATACTACAAGAACTTAATACTGAAGAAGGCTGGATAGTAAAGAGAATTAAAGAGAGAAAACTGAAATATTTTGGACACATTTAAAAATCATGATGATCTAGAGAAGACCATCTTGGAAGGGTACATAATGGGAAAAAGAAAGATATGAAGACCAAGGCAAAGATGGCTGCAAGACATCGTTGATGTTCTGCAAATGGATGCATCAGCAGCAGGCCATCTTGCTCACAACCAAGAGGCCTACAGGAGTGTTGTTAGGGAGGCAAAGTTCCGCAAGGGACATGCAAATGAATGAATGAATGATATATATATATAATATGATTTAATATATAAATATACGCAGAAAGGCACTGCAGTAAACCTATAATAACAAAATGTTAATTAAAACAAAACAGTTCCTACTTTTGTTTTAAATACTTTTAACATCAATCAATCAAGTGCCACATGGTGTAAGCGATCATTTCTCTCCACATTTCCCTGTCTTTAGACTTGATTATGAGATCCACAGGTGACTTTCATCCTAGCCACACTGACAGCCCATCCAGTAAGTTCTCTCTCTGTCTTCCTCTGTCTCTTCTTCCCTCAATTTTTCCAGTTGTCACAATGCGTTTCAGTTTTCCTCTTCTCAGAAAATGTCCTACAAATCTTGTTTGTCTGCCTCTGATCTTTGCTGTAATTTGCCTTCTAACTCCAGCCTCTCTTAAGATTTCTTCGTTGGTTTTCTTAGCTGTCCATGGTACCTTCAACATCTTTCTTATGAACCACATTTCCATGGCCTCCATTTCTCGCGGTATTCATTTATTCATTGACCATGCTTCACATCCATAAAACAAAATTGGCTCGATGTAACATTTAAGTTCTTGGAATCTTGTTTCCATTGATATGGAACTGTTGCACAAGATGTTTCTCATTTTCTGGAATGCTAACTTGGCCTGAGCATGTCTGCTTTTTATTTCGTTGTGACATTTCCCATCAGCTGTTATAATTGTTCCTAAGTACCTGAATCTGTCAATTTGTTTCAGCTCTGTGCTGTTGATAGTAATGCTACATTTTGGTGGTATTCTTTTCTTTGAGTTGACCATCACTTCAGTCTTCTTTTTGTTCAGGCTGAGACCTTTACTTTTACTTTTATGAACCACAACGTCCAGAAGAGCCTGTAGCTCCCCTTCACTTTTAGCAATCAGGATGTGTCGTCTGCATATCTTAAGTTGTTAAGGTTGTACTCGCCAGCTGATGTTCCTGGCATGTTCTCTATATACCTCACTATGTTTTCACTGTACAAGGAGAAGAGGTCAGGAGATAAAACACATCCTTGTCTTACTCCCAGTTTTATGTCTTGGAATGCTCCTATTTGGTTCTCGACCCTCATGGCTGCTGATTGCTGCCAATATATGTTTTTAATAAGTTTCAGATCTTTCCCATCTATGTTGATGTGAGAGAGATGTACATGTATAATTTTAAACTTTCCATTTGCTGCAGTGTTTAGTCTCATTTCAGTATTATATCTGGCTTTCTATCTTTTCTCTTGACCTGTCTAGTCTCCTGTTCTCTTATCTTGAACTGTGAAGTCTCTTTTTCTCTTTTCTTGATCTAAGTCTCTTTTTCTCTGTCAAGTCTTTTCTATTAATTATATGGTCAAAAAATTGTTGGCATTCCTTTTTTTTTTCCTTTAAATTTTTCTTGATATTTAGAGAGCAAAGATAATTGTGCTAGAGGTATGGCATGGCTATGAGAGCTGGTAAATGTAAACCAGAGAAGGCTATGACTCTATCCTACTTCTCCTTTGGTGCTTCTTGTATACATTAGCCTGGCTAAGGTCCTGAACCCTGTGGTGGTGGAGCCTGGCAATAAAACTTGATTTTTTTTTTAGTCCAGGCATTAAGACAAGTCATAGTAATACATCCTTCAGCTCATGCACAACCTGTTTATAAAGATCATAACAGTATAACTGCAGAGAGGAACACTTCACAGTTCCTGACAGATCCAAAGAAGAAGCACATGTGATATAATGTTCATGATTGTATGTAGAGCATTACAAAGTTTCATAAAATTATAATGATGCAGAATCATTCACAGGCACCCTTCACACTGGAGATTAAAGCTGACGTTGTCAGCAGTGAAACAGGCTTTGATGAGAGCGACTTTAATTTGCTGAATTACGACTTTGCTCTGAGCCTGCTGTCCAGTTTGAGTGAGGTGAGTGATGGTAAAAAGACCAGCAGGCTGTTAGCTTCTTGTGGTCTAGACAGTGTCATTGCATTTTTTTTGTAAGAGAATTCACTTGTGTAGATGTGTGCTGCCTTTGTCTTGGGATGCTCTTGCTCTTTTGTCTCATGTCCTAGCCTTGAACGTTACGTTTCACTCTAGTTGTTGTACCAGAAAGAAGACAGACTGGGTGACCATTGAAGCGATAGTGCAGCAGCAGGGGTCTGTGAGCCATAGCTGGTCAAGTGCTTTAATTATCTTGGAGTGGTGGTCCCAGTAATGGGATGCTTTTATAGTATTCTCTGTTAAATGTATCCCTTCTTCTAATCCTCTTTCTGCTTCTTCTTCTTCTCCTCGTCCTCCTTCTCCTCCTCCTACTCATCATCCTTCACCTCCTACTCCTCCTTTTCCCCCTCTTTCTTCTCCTACTCCTCCTCCTTCTTCTCCTACTCCTCCTACTTCTACTACTACTCCTTTTTCTACTCCTCCTTCTCTCCTCCTCCTACTTTTTCTCTTCATCCTCCTCCTCCTACTTCTTTGATCTGTTTCAGACATTGACTTGTATACTTCTGAAGTAGTTGGTGGTAATTTGTGCCCCCTGGAGATGATTGTGCAGAGAAACCTGCTTCTTAGATTTTAGAATTAGAGAAAGTTGTTAAAGTCCCATTTTGAGGTGAAGCCTCAGTAAACAGTAACTTGAGTTTTTATAGTTCACCATCAGCTTTCAAGTTTTGTAGTTAACACATCAGCTTTCAAGTTTTGTAGTTAACTATCAGCTTTTGAGTTTTTATAGTTCATCATCAGCTTTCAAGTTTTGTAGTTAACCATCAGCTTTCAAGTTTTGTAGTTAACCATCAGCTTTCAAGTTTTGTAGTTAACCATCAGCTTTCAAGTTTTGTAGCTGACCATCAACTTTCAAGTTTTGTAGTTTACCATCAATTTTCTAGTTTTGTAGTTAACCATTAGCTTTCAAGTTTTGTAATTAACCCATAATTTTCAGGTTTTATAGTTATAGCTTTATAGGATACAAAAAACCTGCATGTCATGAAACACTGGAAAAGTATATTCTAACAAAGAAGTTCCATTAATGGAGAAAAAAGTAATTAAAACACAAAAGAATTATAGTTTTTTAATCCTTAATGGATTAAATCATATTCTTCTCTTTTCCCAGATGTCTGAATTACCAGTTCTGGACCAAGACATGCTGGACCAAATTTTTCTAGCTCCACCTTCCATCTCAGCTCCATTCAGTCAGCAGAGGCGAGCTGTTAATCTTTATGGCAGGCATCTTGAGACAGTTCCCGAAAACCTGCTCCCAGTTGTGAGTCACCCATCAGCATGTATATCCCCTTGCTTGCCACGCCTGTTTCCATCAGATCCAGGGTCATACCCAAAAATAAACATTCATTACACCCCTGGGATTGTACCATCCTCTAGCAGTGTGGTCCATCAGCTACCGGTGAAGCACTCAAATGCTTTCCCACACAAGTACGGAGCAAGAGATATACGAGATGCATCTCAAATCCGGAATGCCTGGTGTAGGAAAACCTCACACATTGATATGCACACGTATAGTAGCACATTGGAAAACAGGATTCAGAGCCCAGCTCACTTCAGTGGCTCTCACAGCAAGTGCTTTAAGGTCCATGCAAAAGTGATGCCACCTCAGATCAAGCTGAACCTCCAGCCTCTGCAGCTTCCTGTAAGTTCTCGAACTCACCAGCAGATCAAGCTACACCCACGGGTTGTCCCAGTCACGTGTGGTCTGCAGCAGCGCTACCCAACCATCATTTATAATCCAACAAATTCAGCCATGCTTGACAAATTGGGCTCTGATCATGTCAGCCAAATGACATCTCAGCCTCTGACATCCTCCCTGACATCATCCTCTCGTATGTCATCCCAGTCCATTAGGTTGAGCACTCCAAGCCCGCTGATTACTTCCTTGTCTCCGCTGCGGAATGTCAAGTACAATCACAGCAGTAAAATGTACAGCCCCCACTGTCAGATGGTGGTGCCATACAAACCACGAATGCAGCTGACGGCAGGGAGTGCCAGCCACAGACGAACCACTCACACTATCCCTATAAGCACAACCCATAAGACAAGCAGCAACAGATGCCAAAGTGGCCTACAGCAGATAAAGGTCTGCCTGTCAGCTCAGACACTAAAAATCCCAATAGCAAAATTAAGAGAGCCTAGGAAAACTTCTTACATTAAGGGAAAAGTAAAGAAAAATTTTAGCCTGCAGTCTAGTGCCCTGGAACCATACACAAACTTGCCATGCAGCCAGCCATGCCAGTACAACATGAGGACAAACCCTCCAACGAGTGTACTCGCGAAGGTACTCAGCTTCCCAGCAAATGATGATATGGAACACCTGAAAATGGCTCCATCTGCAGATGGTCTCCAAAATAACAGTGTTTCCAATTCAAAACTGGTTAATTCCACCTTCATTGGAACTATGAGACCTGTCAGTATGCAATCTATATCTTCTAGTCTGAAGTCCAGCACTCAGCTTCAGGTGGTATCAGTTGTCAGCAGCCCTTCCAACACTTTAGAGGTTAAGACAACTGGATCCATCCAGACTGCTGTGATAGTCAGTCCAGTCAATGCCAGCAGAAGCTCTCATGTTACCCAGCCATCTTGTATCTCTACAGCTGGCCAGTCAAATTCCGGTCACTCTGTGTGCAGCTTTGCATCTTCTGTTTACTGTGTTAGTTTAGCGAACATTAATGGCATCGCTGCACAGAATACTCACATGGTTTGTGCAAACACATGTACTTCACTTAAAAGCATAAATCATGTAAAATCTCAGGTTGATTCTGGAATCAAAGCTGTTCCTGAAACTCTCTCTGCAGCTTCCCTCTTTCCAGAGTCTGCACGAGCTAGTGGCACATTGAGTGAATTAAGGGTTGTCAGTCCTCAGGTACTGGGATTTTCTGAGTCGACGAGGGAGAGTGCCAATGATGACAGCATATATGGGCTCACAGAACAAAATGTTGACTCGCGTCCATTTTCAGAAGGATGTTCAGAGGTGATTAAAGATTTAAATGAGAAAGAGGAAACATCTTCTAACCATGCTGTTCCAGAAGAGTCACTAAGGCTTGATGATAAGTGCCTTGGCAGCTCAAAAGTGGTTGAATCATTTACTCACGGTTATAACCAAGGCAAAAGAGAGGAAGAGCATGCAGTGACAAAGTCAGCATCTACAGTATCTTGCAACAGCCTAAGTGTGTCAAACCATATTCTCAATCAAGATCTGGAAGCAGTAGGACAGACACTGATGCTATCAAAAGCCAAAACAAGGCCATGTGTCACTGATTCAGATGAAGGCAAAGCTTTCACTTCCATGGATTATGCCGTTCAAGACATGCCTCACAACTGTGTCTCTGGTCTGCATCATGAATCCAAGATTCTTGTGAACTCACAAAACTGCGAGCAGACATCAGTGACGGATCATCTTTCTCAGTTACTTGTTAGACATATTTGCCCAGAGACACAAGATACTCCCTGGCAGTGCAAATGTACCCCCTGTGCTGCTGGAAGAGACAGGGGTTGTCAGTCTGTGAAAATGCATGACTCTTTCATTTATACAGAGGATTTACATGATGTTGGCAGTGATACCACGAGAAGCCCTGATTCTGCTGCAAAAAACTGTGGAAAATGGAATGGAAATGAGAGCAGAACTAAGAATAGAAATAGCAGAGAGGAAGACATGACAGTTTCTGAAGTGTTGGCATGTGATGACAACTCAGCGAAGGATGTAAATTCAGCATGCAGCACACCCTTCTGTAATAGTACCATCACCACCAAAAACAAAAGCGTAAGCCTTACTGATGGTGCTGATTCCTCGATCAGTGAGGAATTGGTTCAGTCTAATTCAGACACAGATTATGAATTGTGTGATACTAATATGGAAAGAGATATCAGTGTGGAACATTCATCAGTATTAGCAGCTAACCGCGAGCATTTTGAGCATGAGTATTCTATGGGAAATTTAGGCTCCTCTCGATGTATGATGAAACTCTCAGGGTCTGGATCAGCATCTTTGACTTCACCTTGTGCTTCAGCGTCCTCAGGTTTACACATTCTGGCAGAGACTGCAACATGTACACGTTCCTTGCTGTGTGGGAGAGGAGTGGTCAAACTCTCAGGCCAGTCAAAAGAAATTCATGATGAAAATCGGATGTTGAATAAGCATGATTGTGTGGAAACCAGTGCTGTGGATTCAGGACAGGCAGTGAAAAAGATGACCATGTGCGCTGTGGTTGTTCCACCAGATTCTGGCTGTATTCTAGTGGAAAGTCTTGGCTCCAGAGACAAGAATTCTGGCCACATACAGAAGACAAACTTTGACCTGTCAGGGAAATCTTCCACAGTTCCAGCTCTGCCTGCTTCAGTTAATGCTGGGCAGACGTCTCATCACCCTACACCTGTGCTCCATCAGGTGCAGAATATTCCGTTTACATCAAGAACCACTGTCATGGCATGCAGCCCTACCCACATTAATATGACTTCTAATGATGACAAAGACTCACAAGTCTCATCAGCGACTGCTCACCCACCTGGTATTTCCAGGAAACATGCTCATTACATACATGAATATATGCCCACATAACTGATGGTATTGGATTCAGGGAAAGCTGTGTTCGATAACTGTGCATTAGAAATTTGTTTCATTCATCTTTTTAGAAAATAAGAATTTTTCTAGTTAAGGGTTTAATTATTGGAGAAAAAAAGTTCTGAGATTTGAAGACAGTTTCAATGCTAGTAACAGCACAGAGTACAGAAACATAAACAGGATGAGGCTGTACTGAACAGAGGTGACATGTGTAGATAGAGGAGGGAACAGAGATGATATATGTGTAGATAGAAGAGGGAACAGAGATGATATGTGTAGATAGAAGAGGGAACAGAGATGATATGTGTAGATAGAAGAGGGAACAGAGATGATATATGTGTAGATAGAAGAGGGAACAGAGATGATATATGTGTAGATAGAAGAGGGAACAGAGATGATATATGTGTAGATAGAAGAGGGAACAGAAATGATATATGTGTAGATAGAAGAGGGAACAGAGATGACATATGTGTAGATAGAGGGAAATGGTCAGAGATGACATATGTGTAGATAGAAGAGGAACAGAGATGACATATGTGTAGATAGAAAATGGTTAGAGATGACATATGTGTAGATAGAAGAGGGAACATGTGGCTCATAGTAAGCTTTCACTTTGCACAAATTATCAAGTCTGCATGTGTCAAGTATGGTCAAAACTTCTCTTCTTTTTTTTTTTTGTATCAGTTTCCTTAAGTATGAAGTCTTATGTGGAAATACAGATAAATGCTCATATTGTAATTAATGAAATAGTTACAATTTTTTTCTAAGAGAATTTTTTGATTAATGTACAGTCTGAGCTGTTGTGAGTCTGTATGTTCACTTACTGAGCAAAATGGCATAGGTTCAAATCCTTTTTAAGTGATTTAATTTTTTTTTCCCCAGAAGATTGTAGCTGCAGTCAGTCTCTGCAGACAGCTTACAAGGTGAAGGACGCTAGCTTGCAGTGCTTGTGTATTAAGGGAAAATATGATGCTCACATAAAACTTAAGTCCTGTGATGATGATACCATACTTTAATTGAAAGTAGCTGGAAGAGGAAGAATGATTTAGGCCATATTTCTCATTTATCTTTGTTGTTTACAGAAGTTGTTCCCTGTGGTCCATGGCACCATTGTCAAGCCAACAATTGTGCTAGCGGTTTGGTATTTAGTGCCTTCTGTTGAATTAAAACAATTAGGGGTCTGTGGCAGTGTTCCTTAACCATTTTTTGATCATGTACCACCTCAACACTTCAAATATTTTGATGCCCCCCCACCCTCCACAAATCCACAGAATAATAGTCAACCAAGTTCTGAAAAAATTCTAATTGCTTCCCCCCCCCCCCAATATTAAAAGGGTGCTCCCCCAGTAGTGCATAGCCGCCCATATTGAGAAACACTGATTTATGGCATGATATAAGATGGTGGTCTACAACTTCTGTGTAGATGGAAAAAGTGGTTCTCAGTTGTAAAAGTTTGGGAACCACTGGTTTAAAGTAGAATAGCTTTGAACACAAAATTGTAGAGTTTTCTCAGAAAAAAATAGACATTTACATCAGCAACGGTGTGAGACAGATCAGTAGGCAATGCTTGAAGTAGAAGTGAAATTGAGACCATATTTCATAACATCCATAGGAGCAAGCCCATGTATTGTAAGTCTTTCTGTGTTCTTCTGAGAAGATATCATTTTAGTTTTAATATTCTAGGTCTCATTAAATGAGACAAGGTTCTGTGAAGCACAGGCCACATGAGTGAGTGGTGTGTTTGATATTCAGGTCTTTAGTGTGGTAAGAGCAAGAGAGAAGTGTATCAGTTGAAGGCTTAGTGTTTCATGTGAAGCATGTTGATCTGTAGGCTAGTATCCAGGACTTGTTGGTCAGCCCATCTGATGCTTGTGTTGAAGAACAGGAGTAGTGAGGCTGAGAGCTGGTATCTTAATGTCCAGGAAATTGGACCTTCATGATTATAAGAACACATAGATATGTCATGATGTTTCCTGTGTAAAGAGACTGACGAGTGTGGTAGTTTATACTTGTGTGTGTGCGTACATGCGCTCGCGCGCATATCTAAGAGCTGGACTTGTTCTATCAGTTGTGGCTGTGCCTTATTATTCTTGTAAATATTTGTTCATATTTATTTAATTACTGAGTTTTGCCTTTGAGATTGTTCATATTTTAATTTTGTTTTCAGTGATGTTAGAATTTTGGTTTTTTGCCTGAGGAGGGGGAGACTGTTAGGCATTTGATAGTGAAGTTTATTCTGAATCGTATTCTATCATCCATTGTAACGTTGCTAGTTATCCTGGTGATTTTACCTGATCCTTCCTTTGTAAACATGGGAGAAAAGTTGAGAGGTACTTATTTCAACAAGGGCCGATCACTTCCTTCACATGAGGTGCACAGATGAAGCACGGAACTCACCAAACCACGAAGAGGCTAGGCCTTTCAAGAGAAACATCATTTAATTTTTGCTACAGCTGGTTATAGCAGTTTATCATTCAGTAGAATCAATCATGAGAGAAACATTTTTGCCAACATCCACAGACAGCAGATGTCAGCCAAATTCTAAGACACTGCTCTTAGGTTATATTGTTAGAGTAATGAAATTAGTGGAATCAGAAGTTTTAGAAACATGTATTGAAAAGTTCGATGTTAACACGCAAAACTAGTAAGTCTTTTAAGTTGACTTGAGATACTTGTGGGCCCGTTACAGATAAGGATGGGAGACAACTCTAGCAACAGTCAAAGTGACTTTTGGATAAGTTGCTTCCCTCTACACAACGCCGTAATACTAATCTTAAACAGTTTTTAGAATGAAACGTCTATCTTCTGTATGTATCAGAGAGCTCTTTATCATTTCACAACGTAGGGTGGAGTACAGGTAAACTTCTGTCTATAAAGTACCCATACCTACTGGCGTTGGCGGTTTTAACTCTCCACAACTCTCTGTTTTGTATTTTGTTTGCTTTCATGAATTGTTCTGGTGTCCTCTCTCCACGCCATCCAGAATTTTCTCTTTTGGTCTACCACGGCCTCTTTTTCCCCCTCTTGTTTTCCTGTTGTCACGATGTGTTCTAGTTTGCCTTGTCTCATGACCTGTCCTGTAAATTTAGACTGTCTTTTCCTAACTGTTGTAATTATTTGTCTTCTTGTATCGGTCTCTCTCTCTCTCTCTCTCTCTCTCTCAAAATGTCTTCACTTTTTTGCCGTCTATGAAGTTCTTAACATTCTTATAAGAAACCACATCTCCGTGGCTTCCAGACGTTGCTGTATCTCTTCAGTAGTTGACCAAGCTCCACGTCCATAGTTCAGAACTGGCCCTATGTAGCATTGAGGCACCCTTTTCCTTACACTCAGTGACAGTGATTTGTTGCAGAAAATACTTTTCTGTTTTTTTGGAACGTTATCATAGCGTGGGTTAATATTCTGCATTAGACTATGTGGAGAGCCTGGAAGTGGTTGGAAAACTCAGTGACAAAAGAAGGCGAGGAAGGCCAGAAGAGAAATCCCTCGGCGGGCTGGCCAAACTCCGTAAAAACAGCGTTTGAAATGATTGAGAAGACCAAAGACCGCGTAAGATGGAGAAGCCTTTGACCCGGCACATGACGAAAGAATGGACGAGGTAGCAGATTTTGATTTGAATTAGTTTTATAGTTTGTACAGTAATCGCAAATCAAAGAGCGTAACCAATGAAAAATGTACGAAAGGCTGACTCGCCCATACTTAGTCGCTGGGATGGCCATTCTGGTTGGAAGGTTAGCGCTTGCTGGTGTAGTTAGGAGAGCATATCCATTTCTAGTGGCATCGTAGTTACCAGAATGCATTTGCTGGAAGTTTTTTTTTATGTCTTACATAATTAAATGTTGGTAGTTTTCAGTTCTGCCCTTGTCCTGTGCGCTTCTTTTCTATGTGTAAAATGAACACGGTTGATACTCTTACATCTGTGTTACCGTCATGGAACTGTCTTACATCTACGTCATCGTCATGGATATGTCTTACATCTACGTCATCGTCATGGATCTGTCTTACATCTACGTCATCGTCATGGATCTGTCTTACATCTACGTCATCGTCATGGATCTGTCTTACATCATCACCACGGAACTGTCTTACATCAGCATCATCGTCATAGAACTGTCTTACACCAGCGACAACGTCAAGGAGCTGTCTTCCATCAGCAGCATCCTTACGGAACTGTCTAACATCATCATCATTATCACGGAACTGTCTTACATTGTCACTGAACTGTCTTACAGCAACATATCGTCAAAGGACTTTTATATCAGTATCATCGTCACGGAACTGTCTTACATCGACACCATCGTTACGAACTGTCTTACATCGACACCATCGTTACGAACTGTCTTACATCTATGTCATCATCACGGATCTGTCTTACATCAACATCATCGTCACGGAACTGTCTTACATCAACATCATCGTCACGGAACTGTCTTACATCAACATCATCGTCATGGAACTGTCTTACATCAACATCATCGTCATGGAACTGTCTTACATCATCGTCACGGAAATGTCTTACATCTACGTCATCGTCATGGAACTGTCTAACATCAACATCGTCATGGAACTATCTAACATCAACATCATCTTCATGAAACTGTCTAACATCAACATCGTCGTCATGGAACTAACATCAACATCATCGTCATGGAACTAACATCAACATCATCGTCACGGAAGTGTCTAACATCATCGTCATGGAACTGTCAAACATCATCGTCATGGAACTGTCTTACATCAACATCATCGTCACGGAACTGTCAAACATCAGCATCATCGTCATGGAACTGTCTTACATCAACATCATCGTCACGAAACTGTCTTACATCTACGTCATTGTTATGGAACTGTCTTACATCAACATCACGAAATTGTCTTACATCAACATCATCGACATGGAACTGTCTAAGATCAACATCATCGTCATGGAACTGTCTTACATCGTCGTCACGGAACTGTCTTACATCATCATTATCGTCACGGAACTGTCTTACATCAACATTATCGTCATGGAACTGCGCACAGGATGCTATGTGCGTTCTGTGTTGTGAAGATGTTGGATTGGGAGTGGGTTAAGGTGGCTCTGCTGGAAGACCCGTCGTTGAACCAGGAAAGCGTGTAGCACCTGCAGACTCCTTCACCGCTGAAAGCTGACCCTGCTGCTAGCAGCCACAAACAGAAATATATGGTAGGGCCTTATCCAGTTCTGACTCGTCATATCTGAAATTTACCTGAGGTACTGATCACACCTGTAAGTTAAGTATCCGAGTATGTGGGGGAACATGGTCGTAGTAATGTAATCAAAACAACCGGGACGATAAACAAGCTGGACTCGGGGTAGGGGGTGGGGTTGAAATGGGCCGTGGATTTTGAGGGGCCTACCTCATGACAGCAAGAAATTCTCTCCACTTCTCACGCTCCACTGCCAGCCATTGTATTGTACCCCAGCTGTGCTGCATGCTACTCATTTCTGCTTCCGCAATTCTCCGCCAGACAGCCTTTAGTCGACCGACCTTTCTTTTCTTTTTTCCTCTCGGGTGATAATCTCACGGCCGTTTTAGCAATGTTGCCGAAGGTCTCTTATGAGCACAAGGCCAATCCATTTCTAGCGTTTAAAAAACTATTATAACAGGCGTATCTTCTAGTTCACACTGGGAAAATAGGCCTCTCTTACTTGTTGTTCGTGGCCAGTAAATATTCAAAATCTTGCTGATGCAGGTTGTGTGTTTTACAATGCATTATGTGTATATCTTTTATCTATTTTTTGTTTTTCCCGTATTGTCATAACGCCTTCATTTATTAGTAGTTTCTGCACTGTGCGGTCAGTTAGAATATGCCTGAAATTTGGTCTGCTATACACAGTGGAAGTTATAATAGCGTTTTCTACATTTAGCGTGAGCATGGAATAGTTTATTAATATAACACCTGATCTGGCATTTGTTTGTCTGTAACTTAATATAGTCTTGTAAGAGTTTTTATGTATCATTTAATATGCCTCATAACAGTTTCTGTGTGTCATTTAATATGTGTGGTAATAGGCTTTGTTTATCATTTTAATGCCTTGTAATAGTTTTTATTTATCATTTAATGTCTTGTAATAGTTTTTATGCATCATTTAATATGTCTGGTAATGTTTTTTATGCATCATTTAATATGTCTTGTAGTAGTTGTTATGTATGATTTAATATGTCTAGTAATATTTTTATGTATTATTCAATTTGTCTTGTAATAGTTGTTATTTATCATTTAATATGTCTTGTAGCAGTTGTTGTCCATCATTTAACATGTCTTGTAATAGTTTTTATGTATCATTTTTAATATGTCTTGTAACAGTTTTTGTCCATCATTTAATACGTCTTGTAACAGTTTTTGTCCATCATTTAATATGTCTTGTAATAGTATTTATATATCATTTAAAATGTCTTGTAACAGTTTTTGTCCATCATTTAATACGTCTTGTAACAGTTTTTGTCCATCATTTAATGTCTTGTAATAGTATTTATATATCATTTAATATGTCTTGTAACAGTTTTTGTCCATCATTTAATATGTCTTGAAACACATTTTTTGTGTTCTATTTAATATGTCTTGTAATAGTTTTTGTGCATCATTTACTATGTCTTGTAATAGTTTCTGTGTAGTATTTAATGTGTTTGTTGATAGTTTTTGCTACAAACAGGTCTCAGAGTTTGTGAGGCAGGGAACATAGATCTGTTTGCTTAAAAACTCTGACCTACTCCTGTAGCCCAGGAACCTGTAATAGTCAACACTGATTGTAATTGTTATTTTTGTAAAATGTAATGTCAGGTTGGTGGACGGATGGGGACATTGAAATTGCCGACTGGAATGAGGAAAATCTGGTGTGAAACCGATGAATCCAGGACGTGAAAAGCCTGCGTGTCTCTACAACAATGGCTATCAGAATGATATAAACAAAACAGAGCCAGCAGACTATAGGTGGCGGGGAATGGATATCGTTGAGGCACTCATCAGATTCCTCAATCCAAAGTTGAAGTGTCTCTGTGGAACTGTTTCAAAGCCGTCTGGCCAGCCAGCGTTGAATGCTGGATCTGACGAGGAGAAGGGGCTCAAGTACAGCCACCAGAGGCTGGAAAAACAAGATTTTGGCCAGGTCAGCCTACACCACTGTCTTCATGGCAGTCCGAGCAAGACCACAGTCTGTCCTAGCAAGGAAAGGTGCTGAAGTCGGAGGTACCCAGCCAGAAGGAGCATCGCAAAAAGCAGGGTATCACCCATCATCGCCAGTGTACGTACAAAGAAGAAGAAGAAATAGGTAAAAGTTTTAAATTATCTGATTCTGAAAGAAAGAGGGTGGGAGGGGAGAGAAAAGACCAAAGTTCTGAATATCTGCATTTGTTACGACGACATTTTAGTCTCAAGTCAAGTCGAGTTACAAGACTTCAAGTCGCGAGTCTAATCTGAAGAATCTTCAGTCTAGTCTGAAGACTAGTGGAGTCCAAGTCGGTCAGCTCGAGATTGCAGCTGTAGCAGCTTATAACGTAACTAATGCATGTTGAAAAGTAACTCTGTGTGTGTGTGTGTGTGTGGGGGGGGATGATATAGCTGTAAACATGAGAATGATATTGTTTAAAAGAAACGTTGTCATCGATATCTTACTAACACTGCGTAGTAGTATAGCCACCGAGTTGAATGACTAAAAAAAGAATGATTGTCCAAGTAGCCATTCTTCAGCTGTCGAGTCGAGCTTTTTGAATTGGTGTGAACGATATGCGCCTGAGTCGAAGGGTGTACTACCGTGACCGAAGCGTAATCGTCCACGTGACTTGGTACAGGTTAGGGGGTTGGTGTGTGATGCCATTTTTCTTGCATCAGATCATACTGGGGCATGGCCGGGTGACTAGTGTCTTCATTGTGCTTATGGTGTGCTGTAATTCCTGTATGTTATTGTGATTGTTAGTTATATTCTAGCTGGGCCCACCTCATGTGGTGTAGATTATGTAGTGTTAATAAGTTGTGATGTAGAGTTCATGTTATTACATGCAAAGGTGAAAATTATGTGTCTGATTTCATTGTGATTTCTCTGCATATTGGATTGGTAACATGTATGATTTTTCTGTATGCTTTTCATGTAGATTGACCATGTGTTTACATCAATACAGATTATATTGATATAGGTAATGGCAGCAATGGCTGCAGAGATTAAAGTGCAGTTGCGCACATATTAGTGGTGGATGCCATATGTAGGGCCCAGAGAGCTAAGGCTTGAGGTACATAGAGTATACAGTATTAACATTGAAACACGAGAAATTCATTATTATCTGATATTATGCTTGCATTATTTTGCATTTTCATTGATTTGTTCATCACATTGTTCTGCCTTTATTCATGAAAATTTAGGGAAGGCAGTCTTGGAAGGGTACACATTGGGAAAAGAGAAAGAGAGGAAGACCAAGGCGAAGATGGCTGCAAGACATCGTTGATAATCCACGAAAGGACGCATCAGCAGCAGGCCGTTTTGCTTACAACCGAGAGGCCTGCAGGAGAGTTGTTGGGGGGGGGGGGGAACAGACTAAAAATCATATATAAAAACAGATGGACAAAACAACACCACCAAAGTAAAAATAGATGACAAATACTACAAACTCTCAAGAAACCGCCAAGTGGTAATCTTCCGATTGAGACTGAGACTGCAAGCAGAGACATCATCTATACTAGAAACTGCAAATGTTCTGCCTTCAGCAAAAAGCAACAGACACTGCACCACAACTTCTAGAGTTGCCAGCAACACAACCCACTCAGGCAAAGGACCTGGCCAGACCCCCAGCCCTCCCTACAAGAGAAGCTCGCACGGTGATACTGAAAATCTGACACGAACTGCCGCATCTGTGAGATGATTGATATCTCGAGGTCTGAGTGATCGACGACGAAGTAGTAGAAGAAGAAGGAAGGAAGAAGAAAGAATGAGAAGACGGAGGAGGAAAAGAGAGGGAAGAAGGAGAAGAAGAAGGAAAAGAGAGGGAAGACGAGAGGAAAAGAAAGAAGAAGAAGAACTGGTTCCCAAACTGTTTCGATCTTTCCCCGCCTTCCAGGTCACGTCCTCATCACCCCTTGCACTCTTCCCCCCCCCTCACCCCCCCCCCCTCAAGTTTTTCTGCTCATTCGGTCCCTCCCATTTCCCTCAATACACACTGGATCGCCCAACCGCCTCTCCCTAGAAGCAGTATCGCTCAGTTCGGGACCCACTGCTTTATATGATGCAAACAGCCACCCTTATAAAGAATTATATGTACTTTCTCAACACTGAAAGTTGCATGATAAAGAAGGCGAGACAAGACAAGGTTTCTGTTCTCCTGGAACATATTTTCTGATGTTTCTAGATGTCGCCATGGACCTTGGAAAAGCTTGAGAAAAGTTAACAGCTGAGCACAGGGGAAACTGGCTACAAGCATCATACAAGCTAGTTTTATGCTATCAGAGTCAAGCTGGTGGTTGTGTAGTAGTTCTAAGACTAGATTCTGCTGCATTCATTTTATCATGGTCGCCCTTCTCCGCCGTGCATAGACTGAAGACGCTGGGAGTGTTATTTTGCTACATTCTCGACCGGAAGTGATTAAGCACCGTCCACTAAATTAATGAAAATGGCGCACGGTCTGCTCTCATCTTCTCGCCCCTTGGTCGTTTTCTTTTTGGCCTTCTGTTTGTTTGTTTAGCGACATCTCACTATTCATTCGCGCATGCGCGCAGGCAGATCAGGTTGTGAGCGGACATGACGTAAAGCGGGTTGGCAGCACGTCACTCTCGCAACGATCTAAATCTCGCGAGAGTTGACGAAAGTAGCCGTTGTAAAGGGTTAGAACAGGATGGCTGGACTTGGATAGAAGCAGAATACGAATTCCGAGCATTAGCGAAGGAGTCGGGTTCGGGCTGGAAGCGAAAGCCCAGCGCCGGGGCACGAAAACTGAGTTTCATGGTGGAAGCCGAAGATGAAGATGTTTTGAGAGGCTGATCCCAGAAATACCAAAGATAAACTTGCTTTGAGTTCGCTCTTTCTATCGGTCATGATCTGTGACCTCTTGGTGGAACCTCCCTCGCGCTTCCAGGGATTAACCCCCGGCGCGAGGATTATAAGAGGCGTGACGTGGTCTTCAGAATCCACGAGAGATGTCAGTGCACTTTCAAAATCTCCTTTTGGACGGCGGATCTGGTTAGCGCCAAATAAAAACACTCGGTTCGATTTCATCTCTGCTGTCCGTCTGTCTTTAAAGAAAAAACAAAAAAAAACACAGTTTACTTTTCGTAATAATGCTACTTTCTGCGACAGATAATAAAGTTAAAAGTAGCAACTTTTTTTTCCGAAAAGTGTGAGAGCGAAGTCTGTAGAGTTACACTTGAAAAACTGAGAAAGCTCATGAACGTGAGCGAAAGCAAAGTACAGAACTGTTGAGATAGAAGTCTGAAAGCTAAGTACAGAACTGTTGAGATAGAAGTCTGAAAGCTAAGTACAGAACTGTTGAGATAGAAGTCTGAAAGCTAAGTACAGAACTGTTGAGATAGAAGTCTGAAAGCTAAGTACAGAACTGTTGAGATAGAAGTCTGAAAGCTAAGTACAGAATTGTTGAGATAGACGTCTGAAAGCAAAGTACAGAACTGTTGAGATAGAAGTCTGAAAGCTAAGTACAGAATTGTTGAGATAGAACCCTGAATTTCAAAAGTCTATCCACGAGATGACAGTCAGGCCCAGGGAAATGAGATGAGTAGGTATAAATGAAGAACATATACAACAGTCCAGTATTTCGACAAATGTCCTATCAAAGGAACACATACAAAAGCGAACAACACAGCAAATAAAAACATGAAAAAAATAAGCACCTCGCTCTTTTGTTGTCACCTTCGTAGGAAAGTCCGACACAAAATGCTTTTGCCGAAATATTGGTTTGTTGTTGTTTTTTAAATTTATGCACACTCACTTTAATTTCTGTCGCTCTTAATCTTGTCTACTTTCCTCATTCTTCTTGTCTTTTTTATAAAACTGAACCATACTTTTACTACTAAAACCAGTTTTACCGCTGTCGTCATTTCTCTTATCTCTCAAAATCTTCGTGGCGTCTTTTTCTGACAAGATCACAAAGTTCACACTCCCATAAGAGTACAACAGAAACAATAATTCATTAGTTATGTACAACATGTCGATCTCTTACAACCTGTAGCATATCTCTTTACTAATGATGTCTCTTTACTTAATGTGCCTTTTAATTCTTGTGCTGGAAATAGCGTCTTTTTTTAAATATCGTATTTTCTCTGTCATGCCAGTAAAATTCTGTTAAAAATCATAATGGGTAGACTTCGAAAGAAAATAGAAGAAGAAGTCAATATGGTCCAAGCTGGCTTCAGGCAAGGAAGAGGATCAAGAGATCATATATTCAATCTAAGATTACTAATAGAGAAATGCAGGGAGTTTAATGTGAATCTATATTTATCCTTTATAGACTACTCAAAGGCATTTGATTGTGTACAACACCAGAAACTTTGGGAAATAATGGAAAAAATGGGATTTCCAACACATTTGATACAATTAACATCACTGCTGTATTTAGACCAACAAGCAGCAGTAAGAATAAATGGTGAAACAACAACTTGGTTTGACATAAAACAAGGGGTCCGTCAGGGGTGCATATTGTCACCCTACTTATTTAACTTGTATACTGAAAATATAATGAGGAATGTTAGAGAAGATGTAGACAAAGAATATTACGATGCCATAACAGTTGGAGGTTATGAAATACCAGAGATTAGATATGCTGATGACACAGTATTGCTGTCCACAACACAAGAAGGAATGGAAAAACTAATTATGTCAGTCCGCAAGAACAGCGAAGAGCAGAACCTCTATCTTAATGCAAAGAAAACTAAAGTGATGACAACTGACAAAACAGACAAGGCAACTGAAATATGTATCAGTGAGGAAAAACTGGAAGAAGTGGAGAGTTTTGAATATCTTGGATCACTCCTAACTAATAATGGAGATACAATGCGGGAAATTAAAAGGAGGACATCTATTGCTCTTCAGAAAGTAAAACAAATAAAGAATCTGTGGAGAGGAGCAGACAGAACCACAAAAATAAGATTTTTAAGGGCATGCATCTTTCCCATCGCAACATATGCCTGTGAGACCTGGACACTTAACAAAACAGCTGAGAAGCACATAAATGCCTTTGAATGTAAATGCTATAGAAGAGTTCTCCAAATATCGTGGACACAAAAAAGAACAAATATATCTATACTACAAGAGCTTAATATTGAAGAAGGCTGGCTAGTAAAGAGGATTAAAGAGAGAAAACTTAAATATTTTGGCCACATTAAACGTCATGATAATTTAGAGAAGACCGTATTGGAAGGATACATAATGGGAAAAAGAAAAAGAGGAAGACCGAAACGAAGATGGCTGCAAGACATCGTTGATGATCTGGAAATGGATGCAGCAGCAGCAGGCCATCTTGCTCACAACCGAGAGGCCTACAGGAGTGCTGTTTGGGAGGCAAAGTTCCGCAAGGGACAAGCAAAGGAATGAATGAATGAATTTTCTCTGTAACACAGTCTAAATTCACTTCGTTTATAATTATTATTCGCTTGTTATGTTTATAACAGGGCATCTCAGTGGCAAAGTGATTAATGCACTAGTCTCTCATGGCGAAGGTCGGGGTTTCGAATCCGGCCGGAGGCGTCCCAGTCACCCATCTGTAGAAATGGGTACCCGACTTCTTCTGGAGTTGGGGAAGGAAAGGCAGCCAGGTCTGATGTTGACCACATCACCCTCTAGCATGCCGACAGGTCAAGGAAAATGTGGAAGCGTATCCCCTACGTGCCTCTAAGGGATGACAGGGGTACCTTTATCCTTATGTTTGTAACATAATTCTGCACTGTTACACTTTTTTTTTCAAAATGTGAAGAAGAAAAGGACCACATACAAAAGCGACAACGCAGTATATAAAAAACATGAAAATAGATGAAACAATAAGCACCTCGTTCTTTTGTTGTCATCTTCGTGAGAAAAGGTAAAATTCTCCCCCTTTTTTTTTAAAAGTGAGGTGAGGGTGAGGACGTTATCCCATCTGGCAATCAGCGATCCCAAATTGACATGCTATCGCCAGGGTAGCTGACAAAGACCCTGTCCCACTTTTCTATAACCAGTAACATGCCTAGCCTGACTAATCTTCTGTTTAATCTCTTTACCAACCAACCTTCTTCAATGTTAAGCTCTTGTAGCATGAACACAATCACTACTGCTCATTTATACCTTAATAATAGTAGTATCTATGTTGAATGGCTGTATTAGAATGACATTTGAGGTTATATTAGGCAGTCATCTTCATCCAATTATTTACCCTTTGAAACTGAACTTTTACCTTTTACTTCACGCATGCAAGTCATAAATAAATAAATATTTACACCACAGCTGGGGCACAATACAAAGGCATGCCACAGACCGTGACGGGTGGAGGGAATTTGTTGCTGCCCTGCAAGACGCCACAAGGCGTACAGAGCGGTGTTTGCTCGGCCGATCATCAACCAAGGACATGGATTATTGTTAAACGTGGAACATTTGTTCTTCCTTATGTAAAGCTGAGGTTATTGCACTTTACACAATGTATAATCTTGCGTTATTTATAGCTTTAGCAGAAATTGGTCAAGGTTATATCTTACTTATCCCCGATATTCCTAATAAGTAGGTCTGCTCTACTGCCATAGAAACGAAATGAGGAATATTAGGAAAGAGCCTGGATATCAAGTCTTTTTTTTTTAAATCTCAAATCACACCTTAACAACTTACGACTGGTGTAGTATATACATACTTAGTATTACCTCATGTGGGCTGGTGAAAGTATAAACAGGCTATTTTAACTGGCCAGCGGAGAGTGCAATGCTATGTTTCAGAACAGGGAGAAATCTAGAGGGAGCCGACCATTCGACGCGGTCAGTCTTACCAGTGGGGAGGCAGTGAGACTAGGAAATAATATAAATGTCAGGGTTTTAAAGACACAACAATAAAACCTCCCTCACGCAGTTCGCCAGTACAGTGTCACTCAAGTCAGTGTGTTGTTGCTTTGATTATTCTATAAAAGTAACGGATTAACCAACTCTGTGTTTTTGTTTCTTGTTTAGAAAAAGAAAGAGGTGAAGGTAACCCTGTCATGCCATGAAGTGATAGTGCCCATATTTTCCTTGACCTGTCGGCACATTAGAGGATGATGTGGTCAGTGTCACACCTGGTCATTTTTCCTTTCCCAGCTTCAGAAGAAGTCAGGTACCTATTTCTACAGTTGGGTGACTGGGGCGCCCCATGCCGGATTCGAGCAACCGATCTTCGTCATTAGAGGCTAGTGCACTAACGACTTCTCTACTCAGACTCCCACTAAATGTGCTGAATGTTAAATAAACTTCATATGATTTACAGGCAGATTATGATGACATTACAAGTAGCCTTTGATATCACGAAACGTCTGTCTTGTCTTGTCTTGTACTATCTCCCTGTAACTGCGAGCTGGTGTTCTTTGCAGCCGATGCTGTAGAGGTGTTGAGGCACAGCATCGTATCGGCGTGGGAGCGGGTTATGGCAGCTACTTTTTCAGTCCCGGAGTGCAGCTAAAAAATAGGGGGTATGCAGTGACATTTGAGGGAATGCCTGTTACTGGGGGTATCAACGGAGAGGTGGGACAGGGTCTTGGTCAGCTATGGTTCGCTAACCCTGACGCTGGCAAATCAGCTATGGGTTGCTGAATGCCTCATCGGACAAGCGTCTCCGCTCCCACGAAGTGTCTGAACTGACAGAAAGAGTGAAATAGAGAATGTGGAAATAGAGAAAGTGAGTATATTTATAACAAAGTAAGTTTTAAACTTTGAGCAATGAACAATAAAGTAAATTATGCAGGGAATATCGTGTTTCATTCTAACATGCCCACTCGGAAAGGAAATAGACGTAAAACGAATTTCGAAGAGGTTAATATAACAGTACTTTACTGCCTATAGACAGGGGTGTTTTAAGGCATAAGAATGAACTAAACGAGCCTTATAATAACTAGACTGGCCTTATAATAACCAGGTTGGCCTTATAATAACTAGACTGGCTGTATAATTTGTACACAAACTTTAAAATAGGTGGCTGTACATTGAATAAGTACGGTATGTTTTAAAAAATACTTGTGGAACCTCACGGAAGAAAAGAAAGCTACCGTTACCATTGAATTTTAATGTATTTGTTCTAAGAAAGTTTCCATTGTATCATGTGTTATGAGCTTCTGTTTCCCTGTCATATAGAAATACAGCAATAAGAGCCACAATAGCAGTTTCAAAATCCTTTATGTGAATAAGACTCAATCGCCGAAGCAATAGTTTTGCGGTTTGTTTGTTTGTTTGTTTTTTAATTTCTCCAACACTTTTTATAAAAAAGTTAGAAGAGCAGGGCCATTACGACCAGAGTTTCTTTGGAACATTTGCCAGTTTTTCGGAATCATCCACGCTTGGTGTAATTTCTATGTCAGCCTCTAAAACTCTCGTCGGTTTGCCGCCACTCCGTAAATGTGTGTCCAAACAATCGTTTGCTGATTAGTCGAGGGGTCATAACTTGGCCCCTGTCTAACCTCCGACCCGAAACGTTCGAACGATGAATCGAGTTTGATTTTCTAGCACTAGCGAAAGCGATTTTCCACATGAGAGCACGGACGTCAAAAACATGGCCTCGGCTGGCTAGACCTGGGATGGTGTGATGGGAAACGTAGAAAAGGGGACGGAATGGAGGAAGCTTTGGGCCAGTGCTTGGAGTGAGCGATCAAGAAGGAAGGATCCAGATGAAACCATGAAGATGGACGATCGTGTAGGAGCAGTGCATGTCAGAAACTCTAAATTTTGATGCGTTCGGCGTTGATTCACAAATGGCGCGGATATTAATCACTTTATCGCAGCTTTGATCTGAACAAGATATTCATCTGTGGCCGACACGAACAGGCGAAACAGAAAAAAAAAATTGAACAAGATTTGAGAAAAATGAAAGCAATCTAGCTGGTTTTTGCCAGACTCGTTAACTAGCTCGGTTTGTGGGCTCTGAAGGTGGGATCCCCTTTCTGTCTCACACTGGCATCACTTGAAAAATATACTCGAGTCCCGAAGATCTCAAACGGTTGCTGATATCAGTCCGCACCATCAGCATTACTGAGACTAAGAACAAGTTCTGACATCAGCTTCATTGGCGAACGCATTGCGGTCGTTCTCCGTTGGATTTCTTCAGACTTTTTGAATCGCTCTTATCTCGGACTCACGGTTTTGTCGTTTGGCTTGGCCAGTTATGGTAAAGATATTGACGGGATGTGGCGGTTTTGGACTCTGAGGGCGTAGAAATACATCAGCTCTCCGCCGAAGATGATCCGATACGCGCTGATTGCATTAAGAAAAGATTTAGATACCGGTCAAAATGGCGTCTGCAGGTTGCCAATTCTACGCACATTAGTCGAGGATTTAGTTAGCTGAACACATTACCGCTAGAGGATCTGTCCCTGTGCTGGCAGCATATTAGTTGTGATGTTTGTGTTATGAATAATTCCATCAATTTTCCGATAGCTGGTAAGATTCCGTGGAGCGCTGAATCGACCCCCTAAGCGGTAAGGGCTACGCTTTTGGTGGGTAGCGTCGTCATTTGGAAACATAAATCGTTAATTCCTTGTCACATCATTCTAAAGGATGTCTCGTTGATTTTTTTCCTTTGGTTTCGTTTTGTTTTTGTTCTCCTAATGACTGCTTCCCCTGTATGTGAGCTTGTGTCTCTTTGTCTAACTAGGACTGAATTATAAGTAAGGAATATTTTGCAATATTTTTATTTTTCTGTGTTATTTATTTATTTATTTTTGGTCTCATTTTCTCAGCCTATTCTACGCGTTGTCCAATGTGGTAAATAAACCGATATTGTGTATTAATCCGCCGATGAAGCGATAACCGGCACGGAGTAGCTATGGAAGATCTTTCTTTGTGACAAATAATTCGCCTTCCATCGTTCTTTGCTTTCCTCCGAGAAAACATTAACATTTTTTTTATTAATCCATCCATCCATCCGTCCGTCCGTCCGATCTGTCCGTCCGACCATCTCTCTGTCTGTCCATCCATCCATCCATCCATCCATCCATCCATCCATCCATCCATCCATCCATCCATCCATCCGTCCGTCCGTCCGTCCGTCCGTCTGTCTGTCCGTCCGTCCGTCTGTCTGTCTGTCTGGGCTTTAAATGATTTTTTTTAATCACATAAATCATGGTAGGGTTTAAGGGCACCCTAGGGACTGAATCCAGAATTTTTAGACAATCATAGCTTTTACATTTTTAATAAGACAGTCATTTTCATTCATTGCCTTATCTTCATCTGAGAGAGAGAGAGAGAGAGAGAGAGAGAGAGAGAGAGAGAGAAACGTTTACCAGCTACAAGAATCCACCGACAGTTCTTTGATATAATCAAAACAGAACTCCAAGAAAAGTGGCCGTCAATAACAAATGACTCTTATTATTCCCCTTGACTGACAAAATGACTGAGCCTCGTCCACTGCGCGTGCAAACATCAAAACCGCATCAGCGACATCATTATCATTACGATCATCTTGCAGGCGTCGTACATTCTCATCTTACCCCAGCATATTCCTAAGTACCCTTCTTGATATTCAGCTGGAGCAATTTTCAAATCTGGCCAGATTTCTGTGGCGTCTGCAAGCTCTCCCACCCTGGCGCTTTGACCAGATAATTTTTAATATTTTCTGGCTAGCTTCACTTTTCTTGCCAAGGGATAATTGCCCTCGATTCCTTTTCGATGACCAGCGATAATTGTATTTCATTTTAAAAAACAGAAAGCCAAATGCGATTCTTGCGGGGGGGAAAGGACATTGAGTTGACCGGTAGATTGTGGTCTGGCTGACGTGAGAAACGTTCAAGCGACGCGAGAGATGCGGTTTGCGATCAGCATCTTGGACGTCCAAAAACGTTTCTGGATTCCCAGAGATATAATTTTCTGGGTGTTCGGAGCCGAGCTTGACAATGTTGCAGGGAACTCGATTCTTGTCAAATCACGTGATCCCTTTTTTTTCCAAGAGAAATGAAATCGCTTGATGGAATCCAGGACCGGTTATTGCCCTGGCTGCTTTCTTGTTAGATTTCGTGCAAAGACGAAAATGGTGAGTTTAAATATTAAAATAACACAAGGTTAAAAAAGAAAAAAAACCATTACTTGCTTTCAGAAACATGAAAGAAATATCCAGTTTGCATACGTTAACTGACAAAAGAGAAGCAAACAGCAATAGAAAATAGAAATAACCAAATTATTTTACAGACAGAAAAAAACTATCTTAAAAATAACACAACGATGTAACAGAGCAAAAAAAAAAAACTAGAAATATAACTTAACCACGTACCAGACACTACAAAAATACAGGAAAAAATCCAACGTTGTAAAAGACTACTAAACGGAAATGTTAACACAGCCATGTGACATGCTTTACAACAAAAACTACGCATACACACACACACAATAGCTAAACAACAAAACTAGAACAATAACTTAACGGTGTAACAAACAACAAAAATTAAAATTATAACTTAACTATGCAACATACTACAGAACAAAATTAGAACAGTAACTTAATGACGGAACATACCTCACAAGAAAAAAGATTAGAACAATAACTTAACCATGTAATATACTTCATAAAAACAAAATTAGAACAATAACTGTAACATACTTCACAAGGAAAAAAATTAGAACAGTAACTTAACCATGTAACATACTTCCAAAGAAAAAAAAACAATAACTATGCAGCATACTTCCAAAGGAAAAAAAAAGAACAATAACTTAACAATGTAGCATACTTACAAAGAAAAAAAAAGAACAATAACTTAACCATGTAGCATACTTCCAAAGAAAAAAAAATTACAGCAATAACTTTACTTAACATACTTCTAAAGAAAAAAAAAATTAGAACAGTAACTTAACGATGTAACATATTTTACGAGAAAAAAAAAGAAAATAAAAATAATAACTTAACCATGAAACAGACTAAAAAAAATTATAAAACAATAACTTTACGATGTAACAGACTATAAAAAGTATAAAAATGGCCTAACCATGTAAGAGGCATCTACTGTTTTTGTGGTGTTACAGACCTGTGGTTTGCAGTTTATTCTAATGATGATAGTGGAGGTTCACTGCCATGACTTACTTTCAAACTAGGTCGTACTTAAGGATCAAGGACGCTGGCCCCCAGGGGGAAGAACTGCCAGAACCAAGTTGTGCCGTATCTCGTTCATCAGGCTGCTGTGTCGCTGCTCTGTAAGTTTTTTGCCACGGAAATCTTTGGGTAACAAAGACGCTGTCCGATTAGGCAATATGCGAACCATAGATGACCAAGACCCTGTCTCACCTCTTCGTAGCTACCCCTAGTAACAGACATAGCCTGGCTAACGGGGCAGGGATCGCCATAGTCCCCACAGTGGTGGAGTCTGTTAAAGAAACATTGCACACTCCCCTGCTTTTTAGCTGCATTCCGGGACTGAAAACAAATTAGCTGCCATAACCCACCCCCACGCCGATACGATGTTGTACCTCAACATCTTCACAACATCAGCTGCAAAGAACACCAGCTCGCATGTTCAAAGAGATTGCGCAAGACAAAATGGAAATCTTTGACGAATCACGGTAGGGTCTTGGCAGCCTTGACCTCTCAGTTGATGTTCTTCTACTGTTCATCAGCTGATGTTCTTCTACTGTTTATCAGTTGATGTTCTTCTACTGTTTATCAGTTGATGTTCTTCTACTGTTTATCAGTTGATGTTCTTCTACTGTTTATCAGTTGATGTTCTTCTACTGTTCATCAGTTGATGTTCTTCTACTATTTATAATGATGAAAATAATAAGCAGAAAGTAAAAAACAAGAAACATTTCTGCGGACAAACTATTTTTACTGGGTTGCTGATAAATGCCAATTTGTGCACAGAAATAGGCGTACCTCATGTCATAATGCAGATATGTGACGTCACTAGACCGGCAGATAAAGACACTGGTTCGGCCATCTTAGAATATTCAACCTTTGACGGTCACCGAAATATGGCCGGATAATCGAGTTACACCGGAGCGATAAGCGAATCTGAGGTAGACGAATTCGAATAAAAATCTGAGTACTTGCGGCTAAATTAACGGGGAATCGATTTCTTCTTGTTGTTTCAAGATTCCGAGCCCTATGCATAAATATAGACGGAGTCATCGAATACAGCAATTTATGTTGCATTAGATGGAATAGAGTATGTGCATATAGAACGAGACACTTGATAAATGTCTGCAAGAAATACGGAATCGTAATTTGAAGTCGTAATCGTGTTAATCACTTTCTGGACCGTCTCTTGCCGATTTCCTCTACTCCGCGGCTATTTTGATAATTGCAATGTTGCCCTTGGGACCTACATCCGGGTTATCGCCGACAGGTTGTCCTGCTTATCGGCGGAGAAACAGCCCAAAAGTGCGAACTCGCGTTGCCAGTTATCGTTCATGGTAACGGAACCGCAATTAGCGCCCTCTGGGGGCGTCTGAGTCAACGTGAGTGTGAGTCTGTGAAGGTCGATAGCTCACACCCGCCCCAACAATCGTCTGATTAGCGCTGGATAAGCAAGGAAGAACAGTTCAATAACAACTCAGTGGAGAATTTAAAAACAAGGAGCCAAAATCACAAACAGAAACGAGACAAAACACAAAATTGGAGTTTCAGTTCTTGATGAGTTTCAGTTCATGATGAGTTACAGTTCTTGAATGGGTTTCAGGAGTTTCAGTTCTTGATGAGTTCCAGGTCTTGATGAATTTGAGTTCTTGGTGAGATTCAGTTCTTGACAAGTTCCAGGTCTTGATGAATTTGAGTTCTTGGTGAGATTCAGTTCTTGATGAGTTCCAGTTTTTTATGAGAATCAGTTCCTCATTAATCAACAAATGTTGTCGCTGTGATCAGAGCAAAGAAAATGGCCGAAAAAAAGATCAGAGAATAATAAACTCAGAGGATTTGGTAAATAAACCAAATTCTTTCTTTCTCTATGTGTATGTTGCATTGCTCTAACTGGGAGTCTAGATCAGTTTGCTGCGGAGACAGCCTATGTGCTGTCTTCCAGCAGCTAGAATGTATTTTGTTCTGCTAGAGTCTGGGGTTCGATACCTAGTTACTCTATCAGTGATAATAACCAAGAAACAATCACACGCCATCTTCTAGAATGTTCAGCACTCAGAGATTTACCATAGGATTACCTACCTGAAAATTCATACGTTGAAAAGACATTATATACAAACTCAATCTTATCTTGTCTTGTCTTGTCGTGTGCTGTATCCCTGTAACTGCGAGCTGGTGTTCTTTGCAGCTGATGCTGTGGATGTGTTGAGCCACAGCATCGTATCGGCGTGGGAGCGGGTTATGGCAAATGCTTTTTCAGTCCCGGAGTACAGCTAAAAATCAGAAGGTGTGCAATACTTCATTAGCAGACTCCACCACCATGGAGACTGTGGCAAATCCCTGCCCTGTTAGCCAGGCTATGCCTGTTACTGGGGGTTACCAACGGAGAGATGGGACAGGGTCCTGGTCAGCTATGTTTCGCTAACCCTGACGCTGACATATCAGCTATGGGTCGCTGATTGCCTCATCGGACAACGTCTTCACCTCTTTATAAACTTAATACAATTAAAGAAGACCTGCAGGTACTTGACCATCTCTTCAAGCCGAATGGCACAAGCTCAAATGGCTGCTGGATCGGAGAAATGAAATGAAAAATTCGTTCTCTAAATATTTTTTTCTCTTTCCTAAGACTTCCCGAAGTTTCTATCCCGAGAATCACTCAACCCGTGATTCTACCTGTTTATGACCTTCGGAAAAAAAACTACCTTGACATTTTGAATTTAGCTTTTCTGTTACAAACATGTCAGGGATAAGTTCATAAAAATAATCAAACATCTCGTGGAATTTAACGTGTCAAACCTGACCTTTCATTGAACTCTTGTACAACAAAAATACCAAGGGATGTAAATCAAATGGTCAAAATATTAAAATATCCTGGATTATATCCCTCTGACGAGAAACAAGCCATCGTAACAGTAACATTCAAAATACTGTTATATCTTCATGTTATAGCTTTTACATGCCCTTGCTAAATATGTTCTGCTGTAGGTCTGTTTTCTGATGTGGCTATAAGTGCTTGATCATTGGCAAAAAGAGAATACAGGCTCAAGGCCTGCGATACTCTGAACCTCTTGTGGTTCTCTCAGGGATCTCCTGTGGCCCTTTAGGGGACCACTCGGGGGACCACGGGACCTATCGAGGACCACAGGCGTAAATTCAGTAGGATCACAGGGCGGTCTTGATGGTAGAAGCGAACGAAGAAGAAGAAGATTAGCAAAAAGAAGTTTGTTTAGGGTCCTACGATTGGGTACGCTTTCT
This sequence comes from Achatina immaculata, assembly GCA_009760885.1. NCBI lineage: Eukaryota > Metazoa > Mollusca > Gastropoda > Stylommatophora > Achatinidae > Lissachatina > Lissachatina immaculata. Next base: position 13,186,969 of record CM019716.1, read on the forward strand.
GGAAGATTTTGTGGGTTTATCATCATTGTTTCTGAGGTTGAGCTGTTGGACGACTTTGTGGTGGAGTTTATATTAGCTTCTTTGGGGCTTTTATTAATATATGTTATGAATAGTAAGGGATATAGTAAGCAGCCCTGTCTCACTCTAGATTTTATGATGAATAGTTCAGTGTCCTGCATTTGTTCTAACTGTACGCTGACTGCTTTCGTATAGGCCTTTCCATAAGTTGATCAGATGTACGCCAGCTTCATAATACTATAAGATTTCCCACAGTTTGTATATGTCTAGTCTAACGAATGTTTTTTCTTGATCTACGTAAGCTTTGTGCAGTATCTGGCTGTGTTCAACTGATTTTTCTGTTAGTTGCCTTAAAGAAAAGATAGCGTCCGTGCAGCTTCTATGTTTTTCTAAATCCTATCTGAGTTTCATTTAACTGTGGTTCAATCACTGGTCGCAGTCTGTTCTTCGGGATCTTGCAGAACATTTTCCAGTATGGCTTAGCAGTGAGATACCTCTGTATTGGTTGCAGTCCCTTTTACTACCTCTTTTCTTCTATTTTGGAATAGTTATAGAGTTTATCCAGTGTTTCTTGTTTTGTCCCATACCAAGTTGTAGAGTTTGTGAAGCCAAACTATTCCAACTTCTTTCGCACGTAGGATTAATTCACTGGGTATTCCATCACATCCTGGGGCTTTGCTCACTGGGGCCTTTCTGGTGGCTTCTCTATTTCAGCTTGTAGTATATCTGGTTCCAGTTCAATGGGGCCAGCTGTGTTGTTATCATGGGTTTGGCTTGCCTCATATAGTATATTGAGTAACTTGCCGAAATACTGTCTTCATCTCTGTTGTATTCTCTCTGATTCACCATTAATATCGTTCAAAATCTCTGTTGGGTCGAAGTGCTCTGCTCGCTTTCTCATTGCACTGATCTTTTTATAAAATATTTCCGTAGCTTCTTTATGATTGCTGTTTAATACTTCAGTGTCTTCCTGCGATCATTTTACCTTTGCTTCTTTTATTACCCTCTTAGAGTGTCTTCTTGCAATTCAATATTCAGTTTAGTCTAGATACTCTTTACTTCTCATCCATTCTTTATATTGATTTTTCTTTTCTTTTACAGCCTCTTTCACTTCATCACCCCACCATGTTGTTATTTTCATTTCTCAGCCTCCTTTTCATAATACCACATGTTTCCTTTGCTGCTTGCGAAGAGCTGGTTTTGAAAAAGGCCTATTCCTCTTCCACTAATTTTGTTTCTGTTGGTAAGTTTATGAATAATTCTCTTATTATCTTCTCATATTCTTCTTTCACATTCTCTTCCTTGAGCTTGCTTACTTTTATTGTTTCACTTTCTTCTTGTGAGTTATTTTATGGCTTTTCCCTGCTACTACAGTTTTATGGCGCGTACATCAACTCAGCCTGGTTATTGCTCTTGCATCTATGACTGATCTTTTTTTTTCTTGTTGTTCCTTGCTAGTGTGAAATCACGTTGGCTTGCACATGTCAAGGCATTCCCTCTGTACCAGGTACATATCTGGGACTCTCTGTGTTTAAAGAATGTATTTGTGATGAAAAAGTCATGCTGGCTGCACAGTTCTGGGAGTCTGATACCATTTCCATTGATTCATTCATTCATTCATTCATTTGCATGTCCCTTGCGGAACTTTGCCTCCCAAACAGCACTCCTGTAGGCCTCTCGGTTGTGAGCAAGATGGCCTGCTGCTGTTGCATCCATTTCCAGATCGTCAACGATGTCTTGCAGCCATCTTCGTCTTGGTCTTCCTCTTTTTCTTTTTCCCATTATGTATCCTTCCAATACGGTCTTCTCTAAATTATCATGACGTTTAATTTTCCATTGATACACACTCCATTAGTTCATTTTCTGTTATTTTATCTCTTCAGTCATATCCAGGTTGGCTGAGTGGTTAGGCGGTAGGTTTACTAATCCGGTGGTACCGGGTTCAGTTCCAGCAGTGGGATTTTTTTCCTGGTACACACCCAAAACACCCGTGTGGTACCCGGGATCTGCAAAGAATAGGACCACTGTACCCTACCACGCATGATCGTAAAAGGCGACTAAGGAGGGTTCGGCATAGGGCCAGCAACCCTATCTGGTAAAAAAACTATCAGACTGCTACAGAAACGGAAGCAAGGGAAAAAAACAAATGCAGGTGGAAGGAGAAATGCGTATCAGGAAACTGAGCCCATGAAGGTTGTGGATGAAAGCCAGCCACTGGAAGTCCCCAGCCCGACTGCAGACCTCCTGGAACCTAAACACAAGATGCAAATGGGCAGCTGGAATGTATGAACACTTAACCAGACTGGAAAACTAGCACAAACCATCAAGGAAATGCACAGATACAAACTAGACATACTAGGAATACAAGAAGCAAGATGGACAGGACAAGGCAGAAGGAAATTAACAACACAGCACACAGAAGATACAATAATATGGTCAGGTAAAGAAGATCTTCATGAAGGAGGAGTAGCATTGATTATAACAAAAGAAGCATCAAGATCATTGCTGAAATGGACCCCAATAATGAGAGATTATTATATGCACGGTTCAACTCAAGATTCACGAAGCTGTCTATTATAGTTTGTTATGCACCAACAGATGCAGCCGAAGAGGAATTAAAAGAAGATTTTTACAACAGCCTCCAAGCCACAGTAGAAACAATACCCAAGCATGATATGCTACTCATCTTGGGCGATTTCAATGCAAAAGCAGGTGAGGGAAATGAAGATAGAAGAAGAATCATGGGAAAAGAAGGAATCGGAGAAATAAATGAAAATGGAGAAAAACTGTGCAGTTTCTGTGAAGAAAATATGATGACCATCGGAGGGACAATTTTCCAACATAAAAACATCCATAAAGTGACTTGGAGGTCCCCAGATAAAACCACAGAAAACCAAATCGATCATATACTAATAAATAACAAGTGGAAACGGTCACTACAAGATGTGCGAGCAAGGAAAGGAGCAGATGTAGGAAGTGATCACAACATTCTGGTAGCAAAAATAAAACTAAAATTAAGGAAAACCAAAATCGGAGAACACAGAAAAATACATTTTGATACAGGAAAACTGAAAGACCAACAAACAAGGAACAAATTCTCAATAGTACTTAAGAACCGCTTCAGTGTCTTACAAGATGAAGCAGAAATGTCCATACTAGAGTTCAATAAAACGCTACAGGAAACAGCAAAAGAGGTGCTGGGATATCGGAAAAGGAGAAAAGAAGAATGGATAAGCAAGACCACATGGGAAAAGATAGAGCAAAGAAAAGAAATCAAGAAAAAATTACTGAACACCAAATCACAACGGCTAAAAGAACATGTTTTAAGTAATTATGCACAGAAAGACAAAGAAGTGAAGGAATTATGCCGTCAAGACAAATGTCAATACTATGACAACTTAGCAGAAGCAGCAGAGAAAGCAGCATATGCAAATGACATGAAAACCATATACAAAATCACAAAGCAGATGACAGGTAACTTCAACACAAGATGTAAGAGTGCAGTAAGGTCAGTGGAGAAAGAGAAAAAATTGAAAGATGGAGGGAACACTTTAACACACTACTAAACAGAACACAAGCAGCACAAACAATAGACATACCTGAAGCAAAAACGGAACTAAACATCAATACAGGACCAATAACAATAAGTGAAGTAAAGGAGGCAATAAAGAAGCTAAAATTAGACAAGGCACCAGGTGAAGATGAAGTGACTGCTGAGATGTTGAAAGCAGATGAAACAGAAACACCAAAACAACTTTGCCGGATATTACAACAAATTTGGGATCTAGAAAAAGCCCCAGAGGAGTGGAAAACTGGGCTTATAGTAAAACTACCAAAGAAGGGTGACCTCAGAGATTGCGGGAACTGGAGAGGCATTACCCTACTGCCACTCACCAGTAAAGTATTTTGCAGAATAATCATCAACAGAATTGTACCAGCACTTGAAGGAAAACTTCGAAAAGAGCAGGCAGGATTTAGGAAAGGAAGATGATGCATAGACCACATATCTGTAATTAGACAAATATTAGAAAAGGCAAATGAGTGGCATAGCACAACATATGCATTGTTTATAGATTTTGAGAAAGCCTTTGACAGTCTCAACAGAGATGCACTGTGGAAAATCTTAAGATGGCATGCCCTCCCCCATAAGATAGTGAATGTAATCAAAGCCCTATACGAGGGTTTTCAGTGCAAAGTGATCTGTGGAGAACATACCTCCAGCAGCTTTAGGGTACAAACAGGAGTGAAGCAGGGATGTGTACTATCACCAACATTATTTATCTTGGCAATAGACTGGTTAATGAAGGAGGCAACATCAGACAAACGCAGAGGATTACAATGGACCCTCAACACAGTGCTGGAGGACCTTGACTTTGCGGATGACATTTGTCTACTGTCAAGCAGCCACAAAGAAATGCAAGATAAAATAAACAAGCTAACTCAGAATGCAAACAACATAGGACTAAAGATCAATGTAGGAAAGACAAAGTTAATGAAGCAAAATGTGAACAACAAAAATGTACTCAGAGTAGATAACAAGTTAGTGGGGGAGGTCAATGAATTTGTATACCTTGGCAGTAGAGTAGTAGAAAATGGAGACAGCACAGAGGACATAGCAGACTTACTAAACCAAACCAGGCTTTTGCAGTGCTGCAGACTATATGGAAATGAAAAAAACTAAGCGTAAAGACGAAAATCAGGATATTTAAGAGTAATGTTCTAGGTGTACTACTCTATGGAAGGGAATGCTGGAAAATCACCAAAACCATAGAAAACAAGTTGAATTCTTTCCAGACTAAATGTTTACGAAGAATTAGACAAATATTTTGGCCAAACACCATAAGAAATAACATCTTGTTGGCAGAGATGCAGATGAAGCCACTGACAACAATTATTGAGGAAAGACGCTGGCGATGGTTGGGACATGTGGTCCGAATGACTGATAACTCACTACCAAAAACAGCACTAAGATGGACACCACAGGGGAACAGAAGTAAGGGTAGACCAAAAGAGACATGGAGAAGAACAACAGAAAGGATGTTGAGCAATAGAGGGCTCACCTGGGCAAGAGCAGAAAAAAAAGGCAAAGGACAGGCATTTGTGGAAAACCCTTGCGGAAGCCCCATGTGCCCTGGGCACTTAAGGTTCAGAGAGAGAGACACACACCCAAAAAAAAAAAAGGCCATGGGGTTCACCCTGCCTCTAAAAACGGGTACCAGAGAAATCTAGGACGGTAAAGTGACCAGGCGTGATACTGACCACATCACACTTTCATGTGCTGAAGGTCATGGGAAAAAAAAACGGGCCTAACACCGTATACATGCCTTAATGACACGGAAATAGGAACTTTAGAGAGCCATATCTTGGAGATGTTAAGAGAAAGAGAAGTTGATAAAAGACCTGGCGAAGAAACTGTTGAAGTCAAAATGGAGAACTTGCAACACAGACAGAGCACCATAAACGTGCTAGCTACATACTGTGAGAAACGTGAGAGAATTTGTTGCTGCTGTGCACGCCAGGTGTAAAGGTACTCCTTCTCGCGCATTAAGATGGAAATCTTTGAAACACTGAAAAGTCCGATTTGGGCTGTCGACACCGCCGCAAAGCCTGGTCTGGATTGGTATAAGTTCTGGTTACGTGTGCATTTTTTTTTCCTCGTCACTAAGTATGAATGATGTTTGCTTGGCAGATCACTGGCCAGGAACACGGTTGCTTGATTTCTTTTTTTTTTAAATAGGTTGTGTACATTGTCTTTTCTCCCAGTCCTCCTCTTAATCTTCTCTTGTTTATGTTACTATGGTGTCTTCTTCTTCTTCTTCTTTCGCGTCTACCACCAAGACCGCTCTGTGATCTTACTGAATTTACACCTGTGGTCTTCGATAGGTCCCGCAGTCCTCCGTGTGGCTCACGAGATCTCTGAGAGGACCACAGGAGGTTCATAGTATCACAGGGCTTAAGCCTGTATTCTTGGTGGGTCTCCGAAGCGAGATTGCGTGACACTGTGGTTTTCGTTGCACCAGTTTAATCTAAAGTTGGACTTTCTCACCGGAAAACCTCGACGTGTTTTGAGATACCCGTGTATCACCGCCGGGTGAGAGGTGGTTGCCCATCCAGTCCAGGGTTGGACTTTCTCACCGGAAAACCTCAGCGTGATTAGGATACGCATACATCCCCGCCGTTCTCCAAAAGTAGCACATTTTTACAGATCTATGCAGCAAGACATGGTCACAGGGCTTGGAGCTAAGGAAGAAGCTATGGGGCTGCCGGGAGGACCTGAACTGGGGACTTCGTCCTGGCAACCGGACTCCTGATTTAGCATGACCGAGAACTTGAAAGAAGAAGAGAAAAAGTAGACGAATATGGCATTTACAACCCTCATTTGTCACTTCTTATTCAGTTTCACTTTCCGCTGACTTCTATCCGTCATTTCTATTCAACTACTTCATCCGTCCGAAGTATTATGAACTTTCTTCTTATAACCCATGTTTCCCTTTCTTTCAAGCTTTGATTCGGCCAGCTTATTGATCACCCATGAGACAACCAGGAAAAGGAGATCGACATATGTTGGTCACGTGATGAGAAGAAACAGAGAATCCCAAAACAAGCTATCAAGTGGAACACAACAGGCCAAAGAAAAAGAGGCAGACCGCGTGAAACTCTGAAGAGGTCATTGTTAAGAGAGGCCAAATTAATAGGCATAAAATCCTTTGATGAGGTTGGAAGACTCTCCGAAGACAGGAAAAATTGGCGAACTACCTTGCGAGCCCTATGTGACGTTTAACGTCACGGGAAGGGTATAAGATATAAGATTGTCCATGAACCACTTTCAAAGAGCATTCAAAGCTATTTATAGCATTTTAGTTACATCAATGCAGAATGATTAAAGAAATGATACTGAGATTAATAATCTGCGCTTCTTTCAAAAGGAGTTTGACTATAACGTGTCTAATCTATACCGCGTTAAATCTCAAATCTATCCTCTCATTGGACTTTCTAAGCCATGTTTTCACTATTTCTACATTACTGCCACAGATTTCGTCGCGTTTAATTCGGATGCTATCGATTTTATGCAAAAGGCGAGCGAAAGTCAGCGATATTTCTGGAAGCCATGGAAAAGATAACAGTCCTCAGTATTATAATAATGTTTTCGAAAAAAAAAACCAGATGAAAGTGGCATAACATGAAAAGAGTTCTTTTTTTTTTTTTAATGTTAGAGGAAAGAGATCAAGATGTATGGGTGTAACAGTAGTCGAAATTTGAAATTAGAGAGAAATCATTCGCAGTACAGCGCACGTAGAAAGTCTGCAGTTTTAAAACTTTTAACCCTTTGAACTTAATTTTCTGAACTTAGTTCAGGCCATAATCAGGGGAAAAAAAGCAGACATTTTAGACACATTCAGAATCTAATTGACCTGACTGTAACCACATGTCTTTCAAATCCTGAAAAATATGTAATTTCTTTCAAAATTATATATGCTTCCGTTAATAAATGTCAAAATAAGTGAAGCGTTTTTAAAAGAGACTCTCACTTTTAAAATTTATTATAGATTTGTTAGGGACAAAGGGAAAAATATCCATAGCATTATTTCACATCATTGTGTATGTATTCCACCTTAAATCAAAGGGGACTTATAGTAATAGGGATGGAATATTTCGAATTATCTTTCCTTGACGACAAATTTTTGCGAAGAAAAATTTAAAAAAAAAAAAAGGTAATCCTGCCAATCCTTAGAGGCACATAGGGATATGGTGTTAGTGCCCATACTTTCCTTGACCTGTCAGCACACTAGAGATAATTCAATAAAATAAAATTTGAAGATTTTACTTAAAAGTAATATTTATTTATTCTTGCATCATATTTTTACGGGTTTATAATTCGTATTTTTACTGCTAAAGGTGGAACATTTATTCTTCCTGTTTATGTAAAGCTGAGGTTAATGTTAAACGTGCAACATTTCTTTTTCCTGTTTATGTAAAGCTGAGGTTAATGTTAAACGTGGAACATTTCTTTTTCTTGATTATGTAAAGTTGAGGTTAATGTTAAACGTGGAACATTTCATTTTCCTGTTTATGTAAAGCTGAGGTTATTGCACGTCCGATGTTTTAAGGAGCAGCACGTCTTAAGTTCTCCCTGGGCGCCATCATTCTCTATAACATAGATATAGCACTGAAACATCAAAAGATTAAAGCCCTGGACAACCTGACAGAAGCCCTATCACTAGCAAGTGCAACATTCAATAAAGCAGTCATACAGTGGGTGCGTGCCCACAGTAACATGCAAGGAAATGAAGGGACAAAAGATGGAGGAAGAAAGAGTTTTCACGTGTTTAGGACGTGAGCGACCTCTAGAGCGGACGTACTGTGACTTGAGTAGCCATAAAGTTTCACCCCTGGTTTAAGCCGGTTTAGGCATACTTCACCAGTATAGATATATAACGGACGTAGCCCGCCTCTAGAGCAGAGGTGCCGTGGTATGAGTAGCTATCGCCGCGAGACTGCTGAACATACCGATTAAGCTTCACTTTATCCTTTCCATCACCTTTTCACATCGGCGCCGCCCAGCAACCCTGATTGCTTTTCCTCATTTTCTTCATTGGCCGGTAGGAGTTTCACTCCACGAGCGGCATCCGAAGAGTTTCGCCAGCAGCGTAGACAAATGTACAAATCAACACCCCCGCCGCAGGAACAGCTGTCGAGTGCTATAAACTCTAGAGAAATAACCAAATGATAATTGTTGATGTTACCCAGCAGGTTTTTTAACTTGAGAACCGCCACGTTTATACAGGCTAGGTATTACTACATCTCTTTCAGATATGTCTAAGAATCAAATGGAGTCAGGGAGAGAGAGAGGGGGAGAGAGAGAGAGAGAGGAAGGGAGAGAGAGAGAGAGTGAGGAAGGGAGAGAGAGAGTGAGGAAGGGAGAGAGAGAGGGGAAGGGAGAGAGAGAGAGGAAGGGAGAGAGAAAGAGAGATGGAGAGGTAGAAAAAGGGACGGAGAAAGAGAGAAATAGAAAGGAAGAGAGAAAGAAAGACACAGAGAGAGAGAGAGAGAAAGAGGGAGCGAGAAAGAGAAAGATGAAGAGAGGAGAGAAAGAAAGAAGGGGGAGGGCGGGGAGGGGAAGGGGAGATAAGAAAACATGAGAGAAACTAGTGATATAAAATTGATACATTTCTGAAGAAAAAAAAATGCCACGTCATAGAGATATAAAGTGTTACTGCTTTCACATTTGTAAGCCACGTCATAGAGATATAAAGTGTTACTGCTTTCACATTTGTAAGCCACGTCATAGAGATATAAAGTGTTACTGCTTTCACATTTGTAAGCTTCTTCTTCTTCTTCTTCTTCGTTCACTTCTACCACCAAAAACCGCACTGTGAACCTACTGAATTCACACATGTGGTCCTCGTTAGGTCCGGTGGTCCCCTGTGTGGTCCAAAATAGACCACATGAGTTCCACGAAGGACCACAAGGGGTTCAGAGTATCACAGTGCTTTAGCCTGTATTCTTGGTGGGTCTCGGAAGCGGGATTGCGTGACACCGTGGTTTTCATTGCACCAGTTTGGTCTAGGGTTGGACTTTCTCACCGGAAGACCTCGACGTGTTTGGAATATCAGTGCATCCCCGCTGGGTGAGAGGCGTTAGCCCACCCAGGACAGAGTTGGACTTTCTCACCGGAAAACCTCGACGTGTTATGAGATACCCGTGTATCACCGCCGGGTGAGAGGTGGTTGCCCATCCAGTCCAGGGTTGGACTTTCTCACCGGAAAACCTCAGCGTGATTAGGATACGCAGACATCCCCGCCGGGTGAGAGGTGGTTGCCTATCTAGACTTCCCTGGTCCAGTGTCTCCGACTTCAGCATTTTGCGGTCGTGGCCGCTACCCTTCCTAGTTGTGACCAGGATGGAGCTTTTGTCCAGGAGGACGAATCCTCGCCACTAGTGACTTCTACCCCTGGGTTGAGCCGGTTTAGGCATTTCCCAGTATGGGCATGTTTGGGACGGGACCGACCTCTAGGGCAGAGGTACTGTGACATTCATAGCCTTCAAGATTCACCCCTGGTATGAGCCGGTTTAGGCAAAATTCACCAGTATGGGTGTTTATCAGGCGTTACCGACCTCTAGAGCGGAGGTGGCATGACATGTCTAGCCATCGAGTTCCACCCCTGGTGTGTGCCGGTTTAGGCATATTTCACCAGTGTAGGTGTATTTCGGACGTAGGCGGCCTCTAGAGCAGAGGTGCCGTGGTATAGCTCTCGTAGCGATACTACTGGACATACCAGGTTAAACTTCACTTTCCACCACCTTTTCCCATCGGCGCCGCACAGCAACCTTTATTTCCGCATTTACTTCCTTAACCGGGAGGAGCTTCACTCCACGCGCGGCATTTGAAAAGTCAAGCCAGCAGTGACTTAACCTCTGGGACAAACCGGTTCATGCATTTCACACGATATGACTGCACTTAGGACGTGGCCGACCTCCAGACCAGAGGTGCCGTGATTTGACTGTTTGCTTCGCTTTATTCTTTCAACCACCTTTTCCGCAGTGATGCTGCGCGGCAACCTCATTTGCAAATTTCTTCATTGGCCGGGAAGAGCACCGCTCCACGCACGGCAGCTGAAGATCTCGCCAACAGCGGCAGATGAGCTACCAAACGTGACACTCATCTACCCTAAGTAACTGGTTTTCAGGCGCCAGATATTCGCCCTCGCCCCTTCTCCTGTCAGTTTAAACAGTTCTGCCACGGGAAGGCCAGGAGCTGGACTTGACTGCCAGAGGCTGTTTGTGGCGCGTTTGCAGTCCTTAGAACCACATTTGTAAGCCACGGCATAGAGATATAAAGTGTTACTGCTTTCACATTTATAAGCCACAGGACTGTGAGGTAAGAAGGCCAGCACCTGCCCTTGCTGTCTTTGCTATCAAGGAGGAGTGTGCTGGTGCCCATTGTTTGAGACTGAGTCTTCTCCAATGCGGATTTCTCAAATGAGAAATTAAAACTGGGACCTTCGCAGCAGGCAGGCAGGCAGGCAGGCAGGCAGGTGCATCCTGCAGCACCAGTTCTTAAAAAAAAAAATAAACAAACCTTTATACACATTATTATTTGATTTATATGTATCAAAATGGCACAATATAATGACAGTTCATTTGCAGCGACCTTCAGTATATATAGGTACTCCGTTAATAATGCCTGCAGACTGCCCTTATGTCTTGTCTTAGTATGTCAATATCTGGTTGTTTACAGCGTTTCAGTGTATCATACTTTCTTCTATATTAATATGTCAACAGCTGGTTGTTTCCAGCATTTCAGTGTACTCTACTTTATTCTATCTTAATATGTCAACAACTGGTTGTTTCTGGCTTTTCAGTGTAACCTACTTCCTTCATAAACTCACTGACATACAAGATACTGACATTCTTACATCCTTACTGTGCCGTTAAGCGTCACATAGAGCTCGCATGGTAGCTAGCCAAGTTTTCCTGTTTGTGGCGAGTTTTTCAACCTCTTCAAAAGATTTTATGCCTACTAATTTCGTCTCTCTTAACAATGTCCTCTTTAGAGTTTCACGTAGTCGACCTCTTTTTCTTCGACCTGCTGAGTTCCACTTGATATATATTTTGGGATTCTCTGATTGTTTCTTCTCATCAAGTGACCGATATACAAGTTTGTCCATCTCTTTTTCTGATCACCCATGAGACTAGTTGTTGAGGTTCATCTGGCTTATCTCTGCGTTCCACTTTAAACCGAGTATTTTCCTTAGGCGTTTGTTTTCAAAAGAGTGTTTAATTTGTTGTTTAATTCTTTAGCTGTTTTCCAGCTTTCGCATGAATAAAATAGGGTGGATATTACATTTGAATTGAATAATCTTAGCTTGGTTTTTGTGCTTAAAAATTATGAGTGCTATATGTTCTCAAGATTCCTGACGATCAGTGCTGCTTTTGCAGTTCTAATCCTAACTTCCTTTCTGGTGTCACCATCCTGGTCTATGTAGCTGCAGAGAGTAAGCAAATTGGTTTACTTCTTCAACAGCTGTCCCTTCTACGTATATATTTTCCTTCTTGATTAATCATTCATTCATTCATTTGCATGTCCCTTGCGGAACTTTGCCTCCCAAACAGCACTTCTGTAGACCTCTCGATTGTGAGCAAGATGGCCTGCCGCTGCTGCATTCTTGATTAATAGAACGTTTCATTATTTTTTTTCTTATTTTGCTAGCCGGTGATGACAGGGTACCTGTTTTTTCTTGTTTCAAATTCACATGGTCACTGATAATAGTTATGTCACCTGCAAAATCAAGATTTTCTAGTTGGGTCTCATGTACCCAAATCAATGACCGTTTTACCTGCGCAACATTTTTTCATTATGAAGCCTACAGCAATTCCACAAAGCAAGAGATATAGCATACATCCTTGTTTCACACCTGTTTCAATCTGGAACCTTTCACTCATTCGTCTTCTGTGTTGACTGCACAAACATATCCATTGAAGAGATTCTTAATGGTATTGACAATTTTGGATGGTATTCCTTATATTCTTAAAATACTCCATAATGAATCTCTGTGTATGCTATCAAATACGTTTTTAAAGTCTATGAAGTTCAGTATTAATGGTTTCTGCTTTTCAATATGTTCTTCAAGTATTATTCTGAGAGTAAAGATCTAATCGCGACACCTTCTCCCTTTTCGAAATCCTATTTGTTCTTCTCTCATTGTAGTGTCCAGTATAGCTTTAACTCTTCTTCTTCTTCTTCTTCGTTCACTTCTACCACCAAAAACCGCACTGTGAACCTACTGAATTCACGCCTGTGGTCCTCGTTAGGTCCCGTGGTCCCCTGTGTGGTCCAAAATAGACCACACGAGATCCACGAGAGGACCACAAGGGGTTCAGAGTATCACAGTGCTTTAGCCAGTATTCTTGGTGGGTCTCGGAAGTGGGATTGCGTGACACCGTGGTTTTCGTTGCACCAGTTTAGTCTAGGGTTGGACTTTCTCACCGGAAGACTTCGACGTGTTTAGGATATCAGTGCATCCCCGATGGGTGAGAGGCGGTAGCCCACCCAGGCCAGAGTTGGACTTTCTCACCGGAAAACCTCGACGTGTTTTGAGATACCCGTTTATCACCGCCGGGTGAGAGGTGGTTGCCCATCCAGTCTAGGGTTGGACTTTCTCACCGGAAAACCTCAGCGTGATTAGGATACGCAAACATCCCCGCCGGGTGAGAGGTGGTTGCCTATCTAGATTTCCCTGGTCCAGTGTCTCCGACTTCAGCATTTTGCGGTCGTGGCCGCTACCCTTCCTAGTTGTGACCAGGATAGAGCTTTTGTCCAGGAGGACGAATCCTCGCCACTAGTGACTTCTACCCCTGGGTTGAGCCGGTTTAGGCATTATCCCAGTATGGGCGTGTTTGGGACGGGACCGACCTCTAGGGCAGAGGTACTGTGACATGCATAGCCTTCAAGATTCACCCCTGGTATGAGCCGGTTTAGGCAAAATTTACCAGTATGGGTGTTTATCAGGCGTTACCGACCTCTAGAGCGGAGGTGGCATGACATGTCTAGCCATCAAGTTCCACTCCTGGTGTGTGCCGGTTTAGGCATATTTCACCAGTGTAGGTGTATTTCGGACGTGGGCGGCCTCTAGAGCAGAGGTGCCGTGGTATAGCTCTCGTAGCGATACTACTGGACATACCGGTTAAACTTCACTTTCCACCACCTTTTCCCATCGGCTCCGCACAGCAACCTTTATTTCTTTTCCGCATTTACTTCCTTAACCGGGAGGAGCTTCAATCCACGCGCGGCATTTGAAGAGTCTCGCCAGCAGTGTCTTAACCTCTGGGACAAGCCGGTTCGTGCATTTCACCCGATATGACTGCACTCAGGACGTGGCCGACCTCCAGACCAGAGGTGCCGTGATTTGACTGTTTGCTTCGCTTTATTCTTTCTACCACCTTTTCCGCAGTGATGCTGCTCGGCAACCTCATTTGCAAATTTCTTCATCGGCAGCTGAAGATCTCGCCAACAGCGGCAGATGAGCTACCAAACGTGCCACTCATCTACCCTAAGTAACTGGTTTCAGGCGCCAGATATTCGCCCTCACCCCTTCTCCTGTCAGTTTAAACAGTTCTGCCACGGGAAGACCAGGACCTGCACTTGACTGCCAGAGGCTGTTTGTGGCGAGTTTGCAGTCCTTAGAACCAGCTTTAACTCTATTCAGAATGACTTTGCAAAATACTTTTGACACAACCGATAGCAAGGTTACTCCTCTCCAATTATTGCAGTCTCTAAAGTTGTCTTTTTTTTCTTTCTTTTTTTTTTTTTTGTTGTTGTTGGTGCTATTTTAACGATGATTCTTTTTTTCCATTTAGAAGGGACCTTTTCTTTTTTTCCAAACTTTATTAAACATTCTCTGTAGTTGACTCATGTTGTCACTGTTAATAGATTTTAACATTTCGGCTGTTATTTCATCTTCACCTGCAGCCTTGTTGTGTACTGTTAGAGTCACTGCTGTTTCAGCTTCGTTCAATGTAATTTCATCTAAGTTAAATTTAGTTATGGAATTGGCAAGTCGGTTCCATGCTTTTATCAATTCTTTTGGGGTGTGATCGATTAAGTATTTCTTGGAAGTGTTCGGTCCAGCTTTGCTTTTGGTCCTTACTTAATGTTAAAAGGGTGCCAGTTTTGCTAAGGATTGGTCTTTCTTTAGATGTACGTAATACTACCTATTAGCCTCTTTTTAATGTTATATAGAGTTTGGCTGTCTCCTGTTTTTACTGCTTTCTCTGCTTCTTTCGCCGTATTTTCTATGTATTCTCTTTTATCTCTTCTAGCTTAACCTTTTACTTTATTGTCTAGTTCTTTGTATTGTAAAACTTGTTGGTGCAAGTTTATGTTTCTAATTATTGGGAGGGGTATATCTTCTCAGGATGGTTACAGACCAACAATCCCTTGGCAATATACTACGTACTCGAGGCCAATCTAGCTCCCCCATATGACCACCAACCCAGGTTCTCCCCTCCTTGGTATGTTGTATGCTAATTATGTATAAATCCTGAGCATTTAATCAATACACAATACAATAACATGCAGTACAAATAACCAAGTTAGAAATTAAGGACACAGCATTTTGTTAATCTCACTATACGCCACAACAACATTTAGAACTGACATTGACACCAAGTCAGAAATTAAGGACACAGCATTTTTTAAATCTCACTATACGCCACAACAACATTTAGAACTGACATTGACACCAAGTCAGAAATTAAGGACACAGCATTTTTTAAATCTCACTATACGCCACAACAACATTTAGAACTGACATTGACACCAAGTCAGAAATTAAGGACACAGCATTTTTTAAATCACTATACGCCACAACAAGACATACAATTGAGACTGACATCAACGTGACATCAAGACAGGTGTCATTATAATGGTAATTCAGCATGGTATCATATGATAATGACTTCTCATGTTGCATTATTGAACACCTGGGGTCCCGGGCTCATGGCCCTAAACGTTGTTTACATCATCGTCATCATCATCTTTCACTCCCTTGAGAGCATATGCCACGGATAAATGCTTTCCAGTCATTTCTGTTCATGGAATTGTTCTCTGCTTCCTTCTACGTGCGTCCCTTGTCTCTGAGCATTGTCATAATTTCTCTTCTCCAAGTAAGTCTAGGTCTTCCTCGTTTTCTATTTCCTTGAGGATTCCATGTTAGTGCCTGTCTTGCTATGTTGGTGTCGGGTTTCCTCAGAGTGTGGTCAATCCACCTCCACTTCCTAGACATGATTTGTAGGTTCATAGGTTCTTGGCCTGCCCTTTCCCAGACCTCCTCGTTCCTGATCTTGTCCTGCCATTTAATGTTTAAAATCCTCCTCAAACAGTAGTTAATGAATTTTTGTACCCTCTGTTGTATTGTCTTGGTTATAACTCATGTCTCCGAACCATATAGCAGGACAGTCTTTACGTTTGTATTGAAAAACCTAAGTTTGGTTCTTGTTTTGATGTTCTTAGATGACCATATTTTGTTAAGTTGGATAAATGCTGTTCTGGCCTTGGTTATTCTGGCTTTAACCTCCTTTTCCGTTCCCTCATATTTATCCACTATGCTGAATAAACATGTGAAATAGTCAACTTCCTCAGTTGGCACTCCCTCAATTACCATGATGCTGTTGCTTGCACTATTACTTTTCATTATCTTTGTTTTGTCTCTGTTAATATATAGTCCCAGTTTAGCTGATTTCTTGCTTAAGATCTGAAGTTTCTCTTGCATTTGTGTGTGGCTGTGTGCCAGAAGTCCCACATCATCTGCAAAGTCAAGATCTTCCAATTGGTTCCACAATGTCCATTGTATCCCATTTCTTTTTCTTTGTGTGGTAGTTTTCATGATCCAATCAACTGGTAGAAGAAATAGGAATGATGATACCAAACATCCCTGCCGTATATCTGTTTCCACTTTAAAACTTTCTATGAGAGTTCCTCCATGTACAATTCTACAAGTTGTTCCTTCATGTATGGTCTTTATAAGCTTTGTTATCTTGGCTGGGATACCATAATGTTCCAGTAGTTTCCACAGCATTCTACGGTTTAAACTATCAAATGCCTTCTCACAATCAATGAATATAACTAACAGTAAAGAATTCCACTCCATCGACTGTTCTACTGTTATTCGCACTGCAGCAATGTGGTCAGTACAGGATCTTCCTTGCCTGAAACCTGCTTGCTCTTCTCTTAGTTTACTGTCGACTGATGCTTTAATTCTATTTAGCAAAATCCTGCTGAAGATCTTGCTGGGTATTGAGAACAGGGAGATGCCTCTAGAGTTCTTATATTCTAATAGATCTCCTTTCTTATGGAGTTTTATAAGATGGGTCTCCTTCCAGTCCTCTGGGACTTTCTCTTCTTCCCAAATCCTGTTAAATAGTAAGAGTCGTATTTCTGTTTTTATTTCTGTGTTCGCTAAGAGCACTTCAGCTACAATTCCATCTGGATCCGGTGCCTTATTTCTCTTCAACTCTGAGATAGCTTGTTCAATTTCGGCCTTGCTGGGTGGTTCTACATTGATGTCTAGAGTATTCTCTGCTAATGGTAACTCCTCTGTTTCTGTTGGTGCTGGTCTATTTAGGATTCCACTGAAGTATTCCATCCATCTTTGCATCTGCCTTTTTTTCTGATGTTACCACCTTACCTCCCTTGTTTTGATGGGCTAAACATATTCTACACTACGAATCTAATGTGCAATGACACCTATTCCACGCAGCTATTGCTGCCATGACACACCTCTATGTAACCGCGTTGCTGCAGCACAAGATCAATCTGTGTGAAAGCATAATAACGAAGCAATCATGTCGCCCATTATATATATATATATATATATGTATATATATATATATATATATATATATATATATATATCTACTCCTATATATCACACTGAAAATCATGTCCATATTGATACGTAAATACAGAAACCTACGTAACAGTTTACTGCACAAGTACATAATCTACATAACAAAAGGTGGGCACGGGCAGAGTATAGCCAACAATCACCATAATACACAGGAATTTACAGCACATCCATAGGCACAACTAAACAAGACACCGCCCGGCCATTGCCTCTATCTACACTGATCCAAGCCAATATTTCAATATTTATATATATATATATATATCCCCTCCCCCCTGAAACCGACTACAAATCACATGGCCGATTATGGTTCGGTCAAAGTCGTACACCCCTTGATCTAAGCGTGCACCGTCCACAGTATGTTGCTTTTGCCAAATCTTTTCCAAAATTTGCTTTTACATTCAACATGACTAATTTAACTACTCGTTTTTTATGTATTTCCATGTGTTTTCCGATATCCATTCTTATATATATATATACATTTTTAAATTTTTTTTTTTTTTTTGCAGCCCAGCACTTGCTTTTGCTGGTGTGATTATGGCTGTGCTGTAAGAATTCCATAATTCATCTATTTCTACGAGGGTGGATTGATAAATTCTCGGCATAAGGTACATATACTTGAAACATACAATTGATATTAGGTGCATTTGTAGATCAGGTTAATGTAAGATTAAACACCAAGTTTCAGGTAACTGCAACCAATTTTTTTTGACAGGCTGCTGAAGTGGTAAAGGTAAAAAGGTAAAGGTAAAGGTAATCCTGTCATGCCTTAGAGGCACATAGGGATATGGTGTTAGTGTAAGTGGTAAAGGGTGGTAGAAATTGAGAAAATGGTTTAAATTTCTTACAGCACAGTGAAGAAATGGGCAGTTCAATTCAAACATGGAAGGAAGAGTCTGGAAGATGATCTCCGTCCAGGAAGACCAAGAACGGTAACCACCGATGACATGACAGTGGAAGATCGACGACTAACTGAGCGGTACATTGCTACTGAGTTGGGCATCTCCATGGAACGTGTTTATGCCATTATTCACAATGATCTTCAAATGACAAAAGTCTCTGCTCGATGGGTCCCGAAACTTCTTGGAGCTGATCACAAACGACAGCGTCTCAACATGTCAAGAGACATGTTCACCTGTTTACCAAACTCAAAAAGGAGCTCAGTGGTCTCAAATATTCTTCAGATGATGACGTCATTCATGCTGTTGACCACTTTCTACTGACACAAGATGCTGACTTTTACAAAGAAGGTATCCGTATGCTCCAGGATCGCTGGACTAAGTGCATAAACTTGTAAGGGGACAATGTTGAGAAATAACCCCAAAATGTTGTCCACAAATAATCCTTTATACCTTATGCCGAGAACTTATCAATCAACCCTAGTATCTCCTCTATCTCATTGATTGCTCCAAAATGATTGTTAAGTTCCAGATTGAAATTACTCTTAGTATTTTCTTCATGTGGGCTGTGTCTGTTTATCTTTCTTTGTATTGATTCTTGTGTTGGACTTTCAGTTTTAGTCTTATTTTCCCAGTGATCACTGTTGACATCTGCACCTCTATATGCAATTACATCTACCAGGGATATTCTGAATTGCTTTCTAATACAAAAAACGGTCTGTCTGGTTTCTGTTTCTATCATATGGGGATATTCATATTGTTTCATGTATCTCTTTGTGTGGAAATACACGTCTTATTCCTCCAATGACCATGCCCTCTGTTAGACATAGTTCAATGAATCTTTCTCCATTCTGATTTACTGTATGAATTCCTTCTCTCCCCATTAGTTTTTCGACGTCGGTGTTATCTTTTCCTACCTTGGCGTTGAAGTTTCCCACGACAATTAGGATGTCGTGTTTAGGGACTTTGTTAATGAGTTGTTGTAGCTGGTAATAGGAATCGTCTTTTATTTCATCAACTGCGTCATTCGTGGATGCATAACATTGTATGATTGTCATTTTTTCCGTGTTTTACTTTGTATAGTGCCCTTATTATACGACGGTTCACTGGTTCCCATTCTATAAGACTCGGTGCTGCTACTTTTGACATAATTACGTCCACTCCGGCTTGATTTCCCATCGTCTCTGCCTGAATGTTTAATTAACTTAACGTTTTTCCGCCGATCTTTTCCCTGCTTCTGGCCATCGCATTTCACTGACGCCCAGTACGTCTAGGTGGCATCTGTTCATTTCTCGGATTACGTGAGCAGTTTTTGAAGGTGCCGCCATTGTTCTTACATTCCAGAATCCAGTCTTTGTCATATATTTGAGGCCGACGAATGCATTCTTCCGATCTTTGTCTGAGTTCTTCGGAGTTGGTATCCCTGAAGCGTCACCTTTGACACGGTTTGTTTGTTTGTTTGTTCGTTTTTTGTTGTTGTTGCAAGTTTCCATAACAGTTAACATACAACCACCTAATCAAGTACTACTGAAGTTCAACCAAGCTTTAATCAGGAAGACTCAGGTATGAGATATCAAAGACATCACAATAACATTCATTATTCAGGTTAACTCAGTTTCATAGCATTAAACTTAGTTTATACAAACCTTCGATGGCGCAAAGAGACATGTAGACATTCATTCATTCATTCATTTGCATGTCCCTTGCGGAACTTTGCCTCCCAAACAGCACTCCTGTAGGCCTCTCGGTTGTGAGCAAGATGGCCTGCTGCTGTTGCATCCATTTCCAGATCGTCAACGATGTCTTGCAGTCATCTTCGTCTTGGTCTTCCTCTTTTTCTTTTTCCCATTATGTATCCTTCCAATACGGTCTTCTCTAAATTATCATGACGTTTAATGTGTCCAAAATATTTAAGTTTTCTCTCTTTAATCCTCTTCACTAGCCAGCCTTCTTCAATATTAAGCTCTTGTAGTATAGATATATTTGTTCTTTTTTGTGTCCACGATATTTGGAGAACTCTTCTGTAGCATTTACATTCAAAGGCATTTATGTGTTTCTCAGCTGTTTTGTTAAGTGTCCAGGTCTCACAGGCATATGTTGCTATGTAGACATACAGAAGAGAAAAATGCCGGTAAACAAAGGACTGAAATGGGAGACAGCCAAGATGATAGTGAAGGACTGACATGTGAGACAGCCAAGACGATAGTGAAGGACTGACATGGGAGACAGCCAAGACGATAGCGAAGGACTGACATGGGAGACAGCCAAGACGATAGTGAAGGACTGACATAGGAGACAGCCAAAACGATAGTGAAGGACTGACATGGGAGACAGCCAAAACGATAGTGAAGGACTGACATGGGAGACAGCCAAGACAATAGCGAAGGACTGACATGGGAGACAGCCAAAACGATAGTGAAGGACTGACATGGGAGACAGTCAAGACGATAATGAAGGACTGACATGGGAAACAGTCAAGACGGTAATGAAGGACTGACATGGGTGACAGCCAAGACGATAGTGGAGGACTGACATAGGAGACACCCAAGATGATAGTGAAGGACTGACATAGGAATCAGCCAAGATGATAGTGAAGGACTGACATAGGAATCAGCCAAGATGATAGTGAAGGACTGACATGGGAGACAGCCAAGATGATAGTGAAGGACTGACATGGGAGACAGCCAAGATGATAGTGAAGGACTGACATGGGAGACAGCCAAGACGATAGTGAAGGACTGGCATGGGAGTCAGACAAGACGATAGTGAAGGACAGACATGAGTGTCAGCCAAGACGATAGTGGAGGACTGACATGGGAGACAGCCAAGACGATAGTGAAAGACTGACGGAAGTGAAGATCTCTCACTAACTGCAGCCCTATGCGTCCTGAGCACTGACAGCAAGAGAAAGTGGTAGAAACCATCATCTCATCTTAGTCGTTATATCATGAAGCTTCATCAACAGTAATTCATTACACATAATCATCATCAATATAATGGCAGTTAAACACAAAGCAATAAACACATATTTTACTCAGCACATGGTTATGGCTTGAGTCACGCATGAAAGCCCATGTTTACAAATCCCCATTCTTCCTGTGGTTCCTTTCTTTCGGTTATTGGTGTTAACATATCAGGGGTGTTATTCTTACATCTTACATCCTTCCCGTGCCGTTAATTAAACATCACATAGGGCTCGCGTGATAGTTTGCCATGTTTTTCCCGTTTTCGGTGAGCTTTTCAACCTCATCAAGGGATTTTATGTCTACTAATTTGCCCTCTCTGAACAATGTCCTCTTTAGAGTTTCACGTGGTCGACCCCCCCCCCCTTTTTTTTCGGCCTGTTGTGTTCCACTTGATAGCTTCTTTTGGGATTCTCTGATTGTTTCTTCTCATCACGTGACCGTCATACGTCCATCTCCTTTTTTCTGATCACCCATGAGACAGGTTGTTGTTCGCTCATATGTCTTATCTCTGCGTTGTTCGTGAGTTGTTCTTGCTCCTGCTTAAGCCACACTCTACTTTATTCCTCGATGCTGATTCACACCATCCCTACCTATGACAGTTCCCTCATTCTAAAGTTCACATTTCATATGAGCTTAACTACCCACCCTGGACTTTACTAGACCTGGACAGATGCACTGGGCACCTTGTTTTAACCGAGATTTAGCACACAGTGATCGGTATCACAATGTTACAGACTTACATACGGGAATTAAAAAGCCTATTATCAAAATTTTAACCTTGGTGAAAACTTCGGTCCAGGAGATTCACAGCGTCTTGGCTAAGCACGGAAACTTGGTTGTTTCTCTGCCTTCCTTACTGGTCACGTGATTGTCTATTTTTAGCCTCAGAATCAGTTTTTTTTTTTTGGGGGGGGGGGGTGTCAGCATTGCACTTGGCCCAGAGGGCTTCTCTCTCTTTTTTTTTAAAGGGAGGGTCTGGAAAGTAGTTTACCCTTTTTTTAAGGGGAGGGATTCCATAGTGGATAAAGAAAATAGTAATCAATGGAGTGGGTGTGGGGTGGGGAAAAACCCTGGAGGGGGTGGGTGGGAGAGGGGAACGGGACGGCGGGGGGGGGGGGGGATAGTTCTGCACCCCACCTTACAAAATTCCTGTAGGAGGCCCTGCCTGTCCTGGAACCTTCTTATAGATATTAAGATCACTTAATTTATAAAGTGAGTGTTTATAAAATCCACACATTTACCATCTCGAATTTCTGTTTCTTATTTTGTAGTAGTCTGAGTGTTGTACGGGCTGTTGCTTTCAAGAATCATGCAGCTTTCATTGAGCTTTCTTGTGTGGTTTCATTGAGGTTTCTTGTGTGGTTTCATTGAGCTTTCTTGTGTGGTTTCATTGAGGTTTATTGTGTGGTTTCATTGAGGTTTATTGTGTGGTTTCATTGAGGTTTCTTGTGTGGTTTCATTGAGATTTATTGTGTGGTTTCATTGAGCTTTCTTGTGTGGTTTCATTGAATTATTTCTGTAATTTGTTGACAGGCCGCAAGGAGTACACTCTTAGCAGCCGACGCCGTGAAGATTTTGAAACAAAAGCGTCGTATTAAACTGGGGGGTGGGGGTGGGGGTGACTTGCTTTGAAGACTCGATGAAAGTAGTGTGGGTAGAGAATGAACGAACGAACGAATATACTTTATTTTCAAAGGTTTAAGAATTGGGCACGCAGGCCCGTCTAACATTCTGTCCTTCATCATACAGCCTTCATTCAGTCACAGTCATTCAGCATTTATTAATGAGCATAATAATCATGAAGACACAATTAAATGATTACATAATAAATAATAAACTTATCTCTTGTCCATACACTTCACACTCTGATTTATGCAATCGCATAAAATAAACTTGCATTCTTACATTCATTCAAAGCTAAAATTTATAGAAAAACAGTTACAAATTACAACAGTCAAGTCATACTTTAAACTACTTTAGACTATGCTTAGGGAGGCATACAGTCCATATCAAATAGATGCTGACAAAGTTTGAAGTTATAAGAACGAATATTACTTATAAGTTTTACATGAGTTGGTAGGACATTCCAAAGGTGGGCAGCTGAGTAAGAGAAGCTTTTTTTATTTTTCAATATGCCACGCCTTGGTTGTGGGAGAATATACTTGCTTAAGCACTGACTGTGTTTTGGGTTGGATTTGAACAACGACAATAGGGTGGAGATTTGTGCGATAGAAATTTATGAATTAACTTGGCCTTGTAATCTCTTCTTGAAGGGTAGAATATCAAGATGTTTATCTTTATTTGTAATATGTGCTGCATGTTTGTCATCTATAAGCTTTACTGCACTTTTTTTAAGTGAGTAAAGTCTTCTTATGTTTGATATGGAACAACCATTCCAGACTGTGGGAGAGAGACGGACAGACATAGACAGAGTGAGAGAATGAATGAATGAATAATCTTTATTTTTCGAGGGTAAAGAATTGGGCACGCAGGCCCGTCTTACATTCTGCCCTTCATCACTCCATCTTTCATTCTTCCCACACACTTGATTTAGTATAAATATACAAATTAAATTAGGAAAAAACATATCAAAAGAGTGTAAGATTTAACTACTACATTCAAAGTAAAAGAGAAGAAGTAATTAACCTAATAAAATAGCACTCACGCACACATACATACGCAGACATATACATAAACAAAAATACATTGCAAATACAGATCTTCTAACATATTGTTTTTAAAACAGACATTAAAATAATTTCTAACAATACCTAACAAGTTGCTTTTCTAACTATGTCATTGAAGTACTTGATGGTTTACGAGCCATGTGTTGAGAGAGTGCTGGCTATTTTATGGAGGCATATAATTACAAGCAAGTAAATAATGAAACAGGTTTGAGTTAAAGGATGAAGTATTACCAATGGATTTTAAATGGTAGGAGAGAGTGTTCCAGAGCTGTACTGCAGAGTATGCAAGGCTTTTCTTGTACAGATCAATCCTGGGTTTAGGAAGAAGACAGTTTTTTAAACGCTGGCTATGTTTAGTGTTATACGTAAACAGTGACCACATATTAGGCGGAGCATTATGCGACAGAATTGTCTGAACAAACTTAACTTTGTTAAAAATGATTCTATTTTTGAGGGGTAGAGTTTTGAGTTGTTTGTGTTGATCTACAGTCTGTACTGGGTGTTTGTCACAAATAAGATTTAATGCTCGCTTGTGAAGTGAGTGGAGCCTTTTTGTGTTTGAGACTGAGCATCCATCCCAGATTGTGAAACAGTAATCTAAGTGTGTTTGTATGTGTGATATGTAGTATATCTTTCTTGTGTCTTTGTCGATAAAGTGTTTAATTTTGGCTAATTGGTAAACTTTCTGTGCAATCAAGTTTGTTAGGTTATGTATGTGAGAATTCCAAGTTAAATGCTGATCAATGATGAGTCATAGGGTTTTATGTTCATGATAATTTCTATTGCCTTAGTCCCAGCACAAAGCTGTTGTGAAGTTTTTGTTGCATTCTGCAATTTCTGTCTTGTAGTGATGAGCATGGATTTTGTTTTGTTGGTGTTTATCAACATACCATTTCTATTACTCCATTTAATCACACTGTTTATATCATTTTGGAGCGTTGTCTGTAGTTTATTGATGTCATATTCACTATTGTAAACAGTACAGTCATCAGCGAAAAGATCACATGAAGAGTGCTTTAAATGTAGTGGTAGGTCGTTAATATAGATAGCAAAGAGAAGAGGACCAAGAATGGAGCCTTGAGGAATACCGGTATCAACCACAGACGAGCCAGATATTTTGTTTCTAAAGCAAACTACTTGTTTTCTACCTGAGAGAATAGATGTAATACATTTTGTTAGGTCAGGGTGTAATCTATAGCCTTCCAGCTTTTTTGCAAGAATTTCGTGATCAATCATATCGAAGGCTTTCTTGAAATCAACAAAGACAGCACCACACAATTTGTCATCATTAATATTAGACAGCCAGCTTTCTGTCATTTTAGTTAATGCTGTGTGGCAGGAGTAATTTGGTCTAAAACCTGACTGACTGTCTATTAGTAGATTGTTTTCTTGCATGTGGAGCAGTGTTAACTTTTGTATATGCTTTTCAAGAGGTTTAGATAGTGATGACAGAATGGATATGGGTCTATAGTTTGAGAGGTCACCAGTCTGTCCAGATTTAAAAAGAGGAAAAACCTTGGCGAGTTTAAAAGCGTCAGGGAGATATTTTTGTTTGTCAATGCATAAATTGTATAAGTATGTTAGTGTGTCTGTGATAACTGGTGCAGCGTAGCGTAGTATCTTGTTACTAATGTCATCACATCCTGCTGAGTTAGTGTTCTTTAAGGACCGGATGTAGTTATAAACCTCACCGACTGTGAGGAAAGGAGTATTAATTTGTTTTAGCTTTACACATTTACTGTCGCTGAAAGTTTTCAACACGCTCAGGTCGCAATTAGGGGTCGGTAATGAAGATTTTAGAATACTAATTTCTTCCCTAAAATGTTCACTGAAGTTAGTGCAAGTATGTTCACCATTAAGTGTTTGTGGGTCAGTTTGCTTCCTTTTATTTACAAGAGTATTAATCACTTTCCAGATTGATTTACTATCAGTTTTGTCTTTCACTAAATTTCTGAAGTAATTTTTCTTTTCCTGCCTAATTAAATACTGCACCTTATTTCTAAGTGAACGATAGCTACTGAAATTTCTGCTTTTGTGAGCTTCATCCCGTTTCCTCATCAGTTGCAATGTATCGGGAGTTATCCACGGGGATTTTGTTACGTGTTTTACTCTCATCTCTTTGATGGGGACATGCTTGTCAAAAATATTTCGAAATATCTCGATCCAGTATTCGATAGCCTCATCTGGATTTGTTAACTGGTAAACGTACGTAAGAGGTGAAGCTTTTAGATCAGTTAAAAATAATTAAAAGTTAAAGTTTTTAAAGTTCCTATATTTGATGCTGGTATGTTTGTGTTTAGGCATTTTATACCCCTTATGTGACCACGTACAGCAGACCGGGTAGTGATCACTCAGCGACACATGAGAGAGAGAGAGAGAAAGAGAGAGAGAGACAGCGTGAGTGAGAGACCGAGAGAAAGAGAGTGACTAATTTCTTTCAGAGCTAGCAGAGCTATAATACTCGCACACAGCTCCAACAGTTTGAAGAAAGTTGACGGACTTTAGCGCCCCGAACCTGATATAATTTTCATCTGAGACAACCTCAGAGCAGTGGTATCTAAGTTACTATTCAGTTTATACGGCAATTCCGCTCCCGATATTTCGTTTACCTCCCTTACCCTTGTCCCCTTTATTAGTACTCATAAAAGAGAACAGTTTTGATTACTTGAGCATGGTCGTGGTGTATGAGTGGCCAGTAATTTAAATTCGTTGTCGTCGTCTTCTTCTTCTTTCTTCTTCTTTCGGTTAAAAAAAAGGCTTTTCTTACATTCTATCATGATCTTCGTCAATCTCCGCCTTTCGGTCCCACGCATCCGCATTCAGTCCGTTAGTTTTACGATATCCTTGTATAAACTGTTGGGATATATACTATATATATATTGAAGAAATTTTATGGGAAATCTATATTTATCTTTTATAGACTATTCAAAGGCATTTGATTGTGTACAGAACCAGAAACTCTGGGAAATAATGGGGAAAAAATGGGATTTTCAACATATTTGATACAACTAATATCATTATACCAACAGGCAGCAGTAAGAATAAATGGAGAAACAACTTGGTTTGATATAAAACAAGGAGTCCATCAGGGGTGCATTTTGTCGCCTTACTTATTTAACTTGTATACTAAAAATATAACGAGGAATTTTAGAGAATATGTAGACAAAGAATATTACGATGCCATAACAGTTGGAGGTTATGAAATACCAGAGATTAGATATGCTGATGACACAGTATTACTGTCCACAACACAAAAAGGAATGGAAAAACTAATTATGTCAGTCCGTAAAAACAGCGAGGAGCAAAACCTCTATCTTAATGCGAAGAAAACTAAACTGATGACAACTGACAAAACAAACAAGGCAACTGAAATATGTATCAATGAGGAAAAACTGGAAGAAGTCGAGAGTTTTGAATATCTTGGATCATTACTAACAAATACTCGAGATACAACGAGGGAAATTAAAAGGATTACATCTATCGCTCTTCAGAAAGTAAAACAACTAAAGAATCTGTGGAGAGGAACAGACTGAACTACAAAAATAAGATTTTTAAGGGCATGCATTTTTTCCATCGCAATATATGCCTGTGAGACCTGGACACTTAACAAAACAGCTGAGAAACACATACATGCCTTGGAATGTAAATACTACAGAAGAGTTCTTCAAATATCATGGATACAAAAGAACAAATATATTCATACTACAATATTGAAGAAGGCTGGCTAGTAAAGAGAATTAAATAGAGAAAACTTAAATATTTTAGACACATTAAACGTCATGATAATTTAGAGAAGACCGTCTTGGAAGAATACATATTGGGAAAAAGAAAGAGAGGAAGACCAAAGCGAAGATGGTTGCAAGGCATCGTTGATGATCTTCAAATGGATGCTTCAGCAGCAGGTCATCTTGCTTACAACCGAGAGGCATACAGGAGTGTTGTTAGGGAGGCAAAGTTCTGCAAGGGGCATGCAAATGACTGACTGAAGTGTATATATATATAGTGTGTTTTCTATTAGAATTGCAAAAGCAGCATTGACCAAGAATTCGAGAACATATAGCACTCTAAAGTTATAAGCACAAAAACCAGGCTAAGATTATTCAATTCAAATGTAATATCCACACTCATTTATGCGTGCGAAAGCTGAAAAACAAATAAAGAAACAGACAACAAATTAGACTCTTGAAAACAACTGCCTAAGGAAAATACTCAGTATAAAGTGGAACGAATTCAAGAACAGCGGAGAGATAAAACAGATGAGCAAACAACAAACTGTCTCATTGGTGATCAGAAAAAAGGGGATGGACATATATCGGTCACGTGATGAAAAGAAACAGTCAGAGAACCCTAAACAAGCTATCAAGTGGAACACAAGAGGCCGAAGAAAAAGATGTCGACCACATAAAACTCTAAAGAGGACATTGTTAAGAGAGGCCAAATTAGCCGGCATAAAATCCCTTGATGAGTTTGAAAAGCTCGCCGAAAACAGGAGAACTTGGGGGAAGTCCATATATTATACATTATATTATAGAATACAAAATATTAGAACGATATATAAGGACTGAACGGATATACCATCTCACTTGAAGTAAGAGAACTACTTACGTCCATTGTGATAACTGTTAGTGATATTTCTCAATCTTCCATCTTTTAAGTATTTTTTTTTGGAAGTATTTTTTTAAAATTTATTAACATGAAATGTTTGCTGCCAGAAAAATTCATGACATCCAGCGATGATTCGAGTGATTGGTGTCCATCTGGGGCAGCTGACGATCGTTTTCGGGTAAAAATCCAGCGTGAACGGTGCCTTAGGCATCAAAGTCTCTTAGAAGTCAGTCTTGTCTTGTGGCTGTCTTGGACCTGCTTTTGCCGGAGTGGATCCGGAGAAGCAAGATTCATAAGCAGAGTCCATCGCCAAGGGGTCATAACCATCTTTAATCTGTTAGCCAAGCTGAATTTGTTATAGGAGCACCCATAGGGTCTTGGTCAGCTGATAACTATGCATGCCACTGTAATATAGTGTTTTTACTCCTCTGTCTGTATGTCGGTATAGTATGTCTTTATAGTATATAGTATGTCTGTCTATATGTCTGTATATATATATATATCTATAATTTTCTCTTATTCTGATAATCATTCTAGTTTCGATTATCTGTACACGATTTTTTTGTCTTAATCCATGAAGTTCGCCGTTTCTTTTGGTTTTTTTTTCCTTTAATACGATGGCTCTTTTCTCTGTCATTAATTTACAATGTATTCAGTTAATTTTATCATCAACTCCAATAACTTTATCTGTTGTCCCACGTTTTAACTTTACTTTATATTCCTGATGACTTGTTTTATCTTTCTTCTTTTTTTTATCTTTCTTTTATCCTTCTGTTCATTTTTTTTTGTTTCTTCTTTTTTTTTCCTCTGTTTTTACAGTTCCCAATGTTCACTCAATTTACCTGTTTAAATGTTCACCCACTTCACTAGTTTTTAACTATTCACTCTCTCAGTACCAAGGAGACACAACACAAGACAAGCCAAGACAAGACAATTCAATCTCAAAATTTAATTTCTCCTGAAGAAATTTTGCCTATTTTAACCGCGTACTTTTCTCTGGCATAGATACATGGCGAATCTTTTTTTTTCCATATAAAATAATAATATCCACCCTCATTTATGCATTCGAAAGCTGGAAAACAACTAAAGAAATAGACAAGAAATTAGATTCTTTTGAAAATAAATGCATAAGGAAAATACTCGGCATCAAGTGGAACGAATTCAAGAACAATGCAGAGATAAGACAGATGACTGAACAACAACCAGTCTCATGGGTGATCAGGAAAAGAAGAGGGACTTGATGAGAAGAAATGATCAGAGAATCCCAAAACAAACTATCAAGTGGAACACAACAGGCCAAAGAAAAAGAGGCAGACCGCGTGAAACTCTGAAGAAGACATTGTTAAGAGAGGCCAAATTAACAGGCATAAAATCCCTTGATGAGGTTGAAAGACTCGCCGAAGACAGGAAAAATTGGCGAACTACTTTGCGAGCCCTATGTGACGTTTAACGGCACGGGAAGGATATCAGATATAAGATAAGATATAAAAATAAACACAATTAATTTTCTGCATTTATTGTTTAGTCCATTCATGGTTTAAAAACCAGAGGGCGGAAAATACAGTGCACTGTGACATGCCACAACGTCATAAAACTATCAGACTTTCCGACACATACAACTTTTAGAACGACCACTTTAAAAGCCTTGCTCTTGGCTTTGCTGGTTTGAAACTTGCCGCCCGCTACAGGATGGACATGCAATAACGTTTAGAGATATCAGGCAAATTTGAAACAGCATGAGCCAGATCAGTGCTGAAATTTATCCTCTACCGATCGTGTCCTAGTTCCTGTCAATTAGCTGCCTCGGGGATGCCCCCTCCAAACCCGATGCGCCTCCCAGAGGGATTAAAACCTACCACTCATTCCTGCCACTGGCCCCTCCTTTCGCCATTATTTGCCTCCCCATAAATCTTCAGTTTCACACCCGCTTCCCTGACGCTATTTGTCCCTGCCAGGGGGCGTGCCCTAGTGAAAATGGCGTGAAGGGGAGTCAAGGAAATATTTCACTCTCGCGTCTTTGGCTGCTCTTTTCCGTGCCCCGTCCACGCCTCCTCCCCCCCCTGTTCGCCCCCACCTCCTGTCATTTATTCTGCTGCTCTTAGAAAGTGACAGGAAGCAAACGAGGCAGCCCCACGGCAAACCTAATAATTATACAAGCGGCGCTATTGGCCTGTCGGGGTGGCTGAGACGAGATGAGACGAATAGATCGTTTAGTCGGCAGCCAAATGTAAACACACTCACCAGGATACCTCGGACCCTGGGAAGTCACAATCAGCGCCGAGCGCCGTGGCATGCGGTTGTAGTTGATGCTGATGATGCTGCATGGTCTGGATGAATGAGCATCCACTTCAGAACCGCTTGCCGCCATTTATGCACACTTTCTTCAAAAACCTGTTTTAGGATTATTCAGAACTGCGTTCAGCGTTGCAACCTTTACAGAAAAGACACCAAGTTTGGAGGAGTGTTTGCCCGCGACACTTTTATAGAACAAATATTCTAGTTTTAGAAACATCCGTTTCTTTGGTTTTTTTTTTCTTCTCTTCCTCGATATAAAAGATGATGTTGCAGCGAAAGACTTCCAGTTATAGTTTGAAATTTGGAGCCTCATCGGAAAATCGTCAACATCATCATCATCTTCGCCATCATTATTAGGAACTATTTGCCGGCGTATAGGAGCTTGAAAACTGAGGCTTACGTGGATGTTCACACTTTTTTTGGCAGCAAATCTGGATGGCTCATGTAAGTAGTTCCAGACAGCGCAACCTTCCCCGCTTAAGTCAGGATTGTGTAAATGATAACATAGAATTCTTTAAGAAGTGATAAGTCAGGATTGTATGAATGATAACACACAATTCTTTAACAAGTGATAAGTCAGGATTGTGTAAATGATAACACACAATTCTTTAACAAGTGACAAGTCAGGAATGTGTAAATAATAACACACAATTCTTTAATAAGTGATAAGTCAGGATTGTGTAAATGATAACACACAATTACTTTAACGGGTGACAAAAGTTTTGTATGTCCCGCATTTGCTTTATTTCCACAAGTGCTCCATTTTTGAAAGTTTACTTTTATGCGTTTATTACACTTTGAGTCTCTTCTTTTTAAACTTTTCCCCTTCTTTACTTATTTTTTTCCTTTTATTAAAAAAAAAAAGTGCAACTAGCGAACCTGGTCTTTTTTTTTTTAAACCTCTTAAGTTATTGCCCAGCAGAAAAGACGTCTTCATGTGTTCACTGTACAGACGCCTAGACTGATAAACTTGGTGATAACTGTCAGATAATGTTGTATTTAGTAACGCTGAATTTGAATATGGGTCCTCCCCCCCTCCCCCTCCCCTCCCTTTATGATTGTTTATGTGTTTTAACAAAATGGCGTCCGCTAGATAATGGAGCAGAATATATTTGACAATTTTACTGCCATTTTTTTTCCTCCTTGAAGGTATTATCTAAATTTCGACGACCTCGCAAATGACGGCTTGTCTTATCTAGAACTGTTTGAAGAGGAAGACAATCTATTTTTAGTGTAAGGAAAGAAAAAAAAAACTTGTTTACATTCTGATTTTAACGCGAATGTTTTAACTTGTTCTGTGCAGTGTTGTAAGAAGGTTTTCTTATTTGCCATTTACACTGCCTGCAGCTTTTTCTTATCATATTTATATGTTAAATTTATTTATATATATTTTTTCCACAAGGTCAAATAGATTTGTAGAAACTGTGGACTGTCTTTGCTAATTATTCTCGTTCTACTGAAAATCAGAACATTTGTTTGCAAGTTTTTGTTTTTTTTTTCACATTAAAAAGTGACAATATTTTCCTGTTTTAAAACTGGTTCACAAAAATAAAAGTTCAAAATGTATTTGTCACTTGTAATATGAGGCTTACTTCCTGTATGTATATTCAGTTGTTTTTGTTTTTGTTTTTCCCTTGACAAAGAAGAAACTCGCAGTAGATTATGAGTGAAAATAATCTAGAGCTTGTAAAAGTTCGCTTTTGTTACCGCAGTTTCTATCTCGCTTTCTGTCACTTTTACCGAGAATGAGTTGTGATGGTAAAGAGTAAAGTTAGTCACATTGTCACACTGACGTATTTATTAAGTTTTCTCTTTCCCTGGAGAGGAAAAGAAAAAAATCCCGACAACTGAGCCAATCCATATTTATTTAGCGTTTTGTTTAATAGCATCTGAAATATTTTGTTGTAAAATAATTTATATTTGACGCAATAACGTTAAATTCTGCAAGTGAAGTTAAAGAGCTGCACTTTAACGCATGAACTTTAAAATTATAATATGCTTGGCACTGGCAGCAGAAGGAAAGTATTTCTTCTTGTCCACCATCAGAATTTTATAGAAAACCGCTTGTCGTGAACTTTAAACTGCATTCCTCTTCTATACATAAATGTTGGTTCACTCTTTTCCTATCATTTGTTGTGTAATTAATAATTGTCCTTTTGCCTTGCATTAATCTTTGGTCCCAGATAGTTTTAGACACGTGTTTTACAAATAATTAGCCAAGTACCCCTTGGAGACTGGTCAGTGTAGCAATTAATATTAAAATGCGTCTTGTTGTATTTTTAAAGTGGAGTAGTATGCTCTAGTAACTTCTCTTGGTCCACTGTTAACTTGTCTATCGTGCTAAAATCCTGTTGCCTAATGACCAGCTCCGCTTCAACATACTGACAGAGAGAACTGTTGTTGTTATTGTTGTTGTTGTTGTTGTTGTTATTATTATTGTTGCAGTATAAGATGTATATAACTGTGAAATGCTCGCAAGGTCAAAAGTAAAGATAAAAGAGATGACGACTGCGGTAAAACTGGTTCTAGTAATAGAGGTAGATGGAGGTATATGGTTCAGTAAAACTGGTTCTAGTAATAAAGGTAGATAGAGGTATATGGTTCAGTAAAACTGGTTCTAGTAATAAAGGTAGATGGAGGTATATGGTTCAGTAAAACTGGTTCTAGTAATAAAGGTAGATAGAGGTATATGGTTCAGTAAAACTGGTTCTAGTAATAAAGGTAGATAGAGGTATATGGTTCAGTAAAACTGGTTCTAGTAATAAAGGTAGATAGAGGCGTATAAAGTAAAACTGAAGTATACACCTCTACCCTACCTTTATTACAGTTTAAAACGTAGTTTAGTGTCGCTAAAGGAAAGGCCATCCATCCGTTGTGTTTCAGCGCTAACACTGCTGTCGTCTGTTGCAGAATCTGCTTAATGGTACAAGGTAAACTCATAGTTTCCATGTCATTAAAGCATATGGTGGACACGATGTTAGGCCCTTATTTCCAAGACCAGCGGCCCATGAAAGTGTGATGTGGTCACTACCATGACCGGGCTGCATTTACCGTACCAGATTTCTCTGATACCCAACTGTAGAGGCTGTGTGACTGATTAATGTTAAATGTGTCACTTATTAATGTTTCATGTTTAATCAGTAATTTTTAACGTATCAGTGACTAGCCCAACTAGTGGCTTTTGTTCTTTTCTTTACTAGCATAATTTTTATTGATATTTTCTTGTTTTATGTATCGCTCACCCAGCGCGCGCGCACACATACACACACTGCTCTTCTATTGTTTTGTTTTTAAATCTGACATTTCAGTTTTAAATTTAACTTAACTTTTCATTCTTTCTTACAACATTTTAGGATTATCAAGAGCTACAACAGTATAACAAATGAAATCGGTGGTAACAACATTAACAAGAAAAGAAAAAATAAAATAAAAACATCTTTGATGTAATAATTAACCTTGTTAATTTTAATCCTGGCAGATAGCTGAAGTATAAGTAGTAGTAACGGAAACTGTACGAAAAGACACTATTAGCAGCGGGAATATGCAAGCACTTTGGTCTTATCTTTAGCTTCAGTAGGTGAGGAATATGTCATCTACTTACTGTGGCTATATTCTTCTTCTTCTTCTTCTTCATCATCTTCTTCTTCTTCTTCTTCTTCATCTTCTTCTTCATCTTCTTCTTCATCTTCTTCTTCTTCATCTTCTTCTTCTTTTAATATGAAGCTTCGTCTGAACTGGTGTTACTGTAATATGTATTTAGACTTTTGTTTTGCATATCTTCAAGTATAAAAGCGAGGGGGGGGATGGGGAGGAAGTTACGTAGAATTCTCGCTGTACGTTAATTAATATTATCCACAACATTAAATATAAGATAAGCATTTTTCTGTTGTTCCTTTCTTATGTGTTAAATATTTTGCCTGTCTTACCTTGCAGTAAAAGATTAGCCATTCTTAAACTTTTTTTGTTTTGTTTATTTCTTTCTTTTCTTGCCATGGACCCTTTTCTCAGTGTGAGAACTGCTGTGGATTCTCCATTAAAAATAAAGAAGTAAACAGAACCTAGATAACGCTTTTTTTTAAAAAATCGAACCAGTCCATTTGTTAGTCCCCCGGACCCTCACAAATCCTTCCGTGGGCCCTCTTGGTGGGATTAGTGGACCCCATGTTAAGAACCACTGGTCAAAATTATTTCTTGCTTTCCTCATCTATTATCTTTTTATGTTTATGTATAACTAAGACGAGAGTACAAGCGTCGCAACAGTGCGTTTCGTTACTGCTAGAAAAGAAAGAAAGAAAGAAAGAAAGAAAGAAAGAAAGATAGAAACTAGAAAGATATATTACATGAATCATTATTATCTTGTTACTTATTATTATGAAAGATCTACTTAACAAGGACTCATTTTTGACATTTCGATATCTATTCGGGTACCTTATATTATCGTGTATTTCTAAAATATTCTGATCTCTTGACTTGCTTAATTCCATTTTCAGCATATCCTATCTTTCCTGTATGTTCAAGTGTTGATATTTGTCTACCAGGATCTTGTTTTTGGTATTTGTCTACTGTGATCTTATTCTTGATGTTTGTTTACTATGATCTAATTCTTGATATTTGTCTACTATGATCTAATTCTTGACATTTGTCTACCATGATCTAATTCTTGATATTTGTCTACCATGATCTAATTCTTGACATTTGTCTATCATGATCTAATTCTTTATATTTGTCTACCATGATCTAATTTTTTATTTCTTTCCACCATTATCTAATTATTTATATTTATTTACCATGTTCTAATTCTTGATTCTTGTCTATCATGATCTAATTCTTGATATTTGTCTACCATTATTTAATTCTTGATTTTTGTCTACCATGATCTAATTTCTGATATATGTCTACAGTTATCTAATTATTGATATTTGTTTACCATATTCTAGTCCTTGATATTTGTCTACCATGATTTAATTCTTCATATTTGTCTAGCATGATCTTATGCTTGGTATCTGTACATTATCAAGTGTTAGCCTTTGTGACAAATGTCTCTCTTTCTCATTTGTTTCGTTTCTGTGGTGGCCAGTTACTGTTTTTTACTATTTCTGCAGGTCACAAATTTAGAAACATCATCTGTACTTCTTATATCTTATCTTATATTTTTCCCGTGCCGTTAAACGTCACATAGGGCTCGCAAAGTAGTTCGCCAATTTTTCCTTTCTTCGGCGAGTCTTTCATCCTCATCAAAGGATTTTATGCCTGTTAACTTGGCCTCTCTTAATAATGTCCTCTTCAGAGTTTCACGCGGTCTGCCTCTTTTTCTTTGGCCTGTTGTGTTCCACTTGATAGCTTGTTTTGGGATTCTCTGATCATTTCTTCTCATCAAGTGACCAACATATGTCCATCTCCTTTTCCTGATCACCCATGAGACTGGTTGTTGTTCAGTCATCTGTCTTATCTCTGCATTGTTCTTGAATTCGTTCCACTTGATGCCGAGTATTTTCCTTATGCATTTGTTTTCAAAAGAGTCTAATTTCTTGTCTATTTCTTTAGTTGTTTTTCCAGCTTTCGCATGCATAAATGAGGGTGGATATTACATTTGAATTGAATAGTCTTAACTTGGTTTTTGTGCTTATAACTTTTGAATTCCATATTTTTGAAATTTTTGAATTCCATCTGTACTTCACTGACGTTATATTAAACGCTCGGTATAGCATTTCTGCTATCGTATGATGAAAGAAACACTTGTACAAGGCGGAAACCATTTGTTATTTTACAAGAAAGAAATGTTGCATCCACTGGTTAATGTTAATTTAAAGAAAACAATTCTTGACAAGTTTGTCTAAATTTTTTTCCCCTGAGAAAAACTGTGTGAATACACTTATCTTAAGATTGTCTTTGTCAGACAGGGAACATAGATCTCTTTGCTTAAAAACTCTGACCTACTCCTGTAGCGCAGAAACCTGTAGCAATCAACACTAATTGTAATTGCTATTTTTGTAAAATGTAATGTCAGGTTGATGAACAAATGGGGACATGGAAATCGTATGCAGGGATGAGAAAAATCTGATGTGAAACCAATGAATTCCAATGATGTGACAAGCCTATGGGTCTCTGCAACAATGGCTATCAGAACGATGTAAACAAAACAGAGCCAGCAGACTATTGGTGGCGGGGAATGGATGTCGTTGAGGCACTCATCAGATTCGTCATCCCAACGTCTGTGGAACTGTCTCAAAGCCGTCTGACCAGCCAGAGTTGCATGCTGGACCTGACGCGGAGAAGCTGGAAAACAAAGTCTTGGCCAGGCCAGCCTACACCATTGTCTTCATGGCAAGTCCAAGCAAGACTACAGTCTGCCCTAGCAAAGAAAGCTGCTGAAGTCGGAGGTATCCAGCCAGAAAGCACATCACAAAAAATCAGGGTACCACGCATCATCTCCAGTGTGCGTAAGAAGAAGAAGAAGGGTCTAAATTCTGAGGTGAGAAATTTGATACAAACGCGTGATTCTCTGAGTTATGTATTGAAACCGGCCACATATTCGCTAACATGAACAGTTTTAAAAAAAAGCTATTTCAAGACAAAAATATCGGTATATGTAACATAGTGCCTTGTAAGTTATGGCTGTAGTATTATTACAGCCTTGTAAGTTAGGATAGTATTACTGTTATTAATGTTATTATGACTATTTTTACTATTAGCATTTATTATAGTTACGATTATTACTGATGAGTAGAACGTAGGTAAGAAACGATGGGGAATTTGAGAACCGGTGGGAGAGTAACACTCCCACGGTGTTAGTAGTATTACAATAGAATTAAGTTGATAGTTAGTAATATTAGACGTATTGAAGCTGAGGGAAAGGCAGATTAAAGAGATACATCCAGATTATAATAGTCCTGACACGACTAAACTGAATGGTTAAATCAACAATGTGGAGACAAGACAGACGTACACTGTGTAAACAGATATCCCCTACAGGTATCGCAAACACCTGATACTGGATCAGAAGAGTTTACCCACGCGAGAAAACTGAATAGACGGATTTGACGCAACAGAATTACTGACAGGTGAGGCATTTATGCTAATCTTAGTACGCAATTTGCACACATGAATAGTCCAGCCTACAATAAGATGACCAAAAGGAGTGGACCGACTCATCCTAAAAGTCCAGTCAGTATGTAGTCAACCAACTGACTAATAGAAAGATCTAGCGGCGTGTCCTACTGAACAAGTGACTTACTTGTATAAGCCAGGCGTGCGGTTCTGAAAAGGGAAGACAGAGGAAAAACAAAAGAATATAAAGAATAGACAGGAGAGCAGCGACAGATAGAACAGATGGACAAGTAGAGGAAATAGATATTCAGGAGATAGAGAAACAGTTTAGAACCAGAAGTAGTTTAGGACAGGCAGAAGATGAGTTTCAAGTTAGAAAGTACTGCGTGAGAAACGCAGAAGATTTGATATCTTTGGTACTTTGTGTACAATGCTTTCGGAGATGTCTCGGTTTGGTACTTGTGAGTTTCGTTTGGTGAACATTGAAGGTGAACTATAATTTGATTCTGGAACGAATCATCTGAATTTTATAGTGACTACGTGTGTTAAGATTTCAGTCTTGTGGTGAATCATTAGTATCACGTGTAGTGACATTCTAGACTTTTGAAGTGAACGAGAAGAAGACGTGGTAATGCATTCATAAATAACAAGTGACAATGGAGGAAGAAAATGTCGTCGCGGCCACAATGTGTTAACAGTGCTGTATGAAAATGCCATAGTTGTCGCGGCCACAACGTGTTAACAGTGCTGTATGAAAGTGCCTTAGTTGTCGCGGCCACAACGTGTTAACAATGCTGTATGAAAGTGCCACAGTTGTCGCGTCCACATCGACTTTTCGTCGTATAGACGATACAGACGACCAGTAATTCGTGCAAGTACAAAATCATTCAAGATAGAATTATAAGACAGTATCAGTTCGAACTTCTTCAATCATTAATAAATAAATCACAACTCTACACTATTAATATATAATTCACAACCCTACAGTATGAATATATAAATCACAAAATCCTACATTATTAATAGATAAATCACAACCCTACAATATTAATATATAAATCATATCCCTAATAATTAAAATTATTAATGAATATATATATATATATTGCTCTTCGTCTTCTAGTTGCCTTTTGTTTATTTTTATTTTTAGGTAAATTCTTATTTATTACAAATTTAGAGCACCTTAATCCATGATTCTAATGGTTTACCAATATCGTGCTGTTGCTGCAGTGAGAAGTATGCAAGAAACTGCTACATTTAGCTTTGTTCTCAGAAGAAAAAGTAGATTAAAACAAAAAGTTTAACAACCTTCATCCTTAGTAAAACTGCGTCAGCCGTGTCGTTATATCCATAAGCGCATGGGGGAAACAAAGGACTGGGGAAAACATAGGACTGGGGAAACAAAGGACTGGGGAAAACAAAGGACTGAATATTCAATTAGTGTTTGGTTTCTTTTGTCTGTCAGTTACATCATGGCAAAAGTGGAAGGAAGGACCGAAAAAAAAACTCTTTACTCTGAGAAGGTAAAGAACGAGGCACATGATGATGATGACGACGATGATGATGATGATGATGATGATGATGATGATGAAAGAATGGCACACACAGGCCCTTCTGATATTCTACCCGTTCCCATACAACTTCCAATCTATTCCAGATATTCCACATCACCTAGTGCAGATATGTTATTCATGTAACAAACATAATTCAAACTGTAATGAAGCATCTGGGAAACCCATTTACGTTTCAGCTTCACCCGTGCCACAAAATACGACGTAACTACGAGTATATGGGCTTAAATGTTACAGTTACTCTCGCAGTCTTGAACATTATCTACCAAACTTCTATACAAAACAGAATTCACTTCAAAGTCATTTACAATCAATGCTGGCAATTTGAAAAAAAAAAACACCTTATACGTGTTATTAAAGAAATAATGGAATAATTTTCCTTGTCCTTCTTTAAAGCCATTTCTTCTATTCTGTATAATTTTCTACAAATAGGAAACTACGAGACTTTGACACGGTAAAGTAATATAACAGAGTAATGTAGAGTATTTCTATTACTTTCTAAGTGCCATGCCGCGTGGCGTAGGCGATCATTTCTCTCCACAATTCCCTGTCTTTGCGTTGATTATGAGATCCGCCGATGACTTTCTTCCTAGCCACACTGACAGCTCATCCAGTAACTTCTCTCTCTGTCTTCCTCTGTCTCTTCTTCCCTCAATTTTTTTCCACTTGCCACAGTGTGTTCCAATTTTCCTCTTCTCAGGAAATCTCCTATAAATCTCGCTTGTCTGCCTCTGATCTTTGCTATAATTTGTTTTTTAACTCCAGCCTCTCTTAAGACTTCTTCATTGGTTTTCTTGGTTATCTGTGGTACCCTCAATATCATTCTTATAAACTACATTTCCATGGCCTCCATTTCTCGCTGTACTCTCTTATTCATAGACCATGCTTCACACCCATAAAACAGAATTGGCTCGATGTAACATTTAGGCAGTCGGTATCTTGTTTCCACTGATATGGATCTGTTGCACAATATGTGTCTTATTTTCTGGAATGCTGACTTGGCCTGAGCACGTCTGCTTTTTATTTCGTTGTGACATTTCCCATCAGCTGTTATAATTGTTCCTAAGTACTTAAATCTATCGACTTGTTTCAGATTTGTGCCATCGATGGTAATGCTACATTTTGGTGGTATTCTTTTCTTTGAGATGACCATTACTTCATTTTTGTCGCTTTACCGTTCGAAAGCCTCGTTGTTTCCTATTTGTAGGGGTGCCAGATAGCCAAGCTGATTAACGCACTGTTCTCGCTTAGCTAGATGGTTGCTCGTCCTGCCAGAGTCCGTGGTTCAAGTCCATTGTATTATTCTTGTCTTTTTTTTTTCATCTGACATCTAGAGTACTTTGTCTATGGGTTTTTTCTTCTTAAGTTTAAAAGTGTTTTGTCTATGATTCTTTTGTTTTTCCCGAGGTCTAACCATACAGCGCTGTGTTTCGTTACTTGTATTCTGTACCCGCGTTAACATTTGTTCTATTCTGTACCCGTTTTAACATTGCTTCTATTCTGTACCCGCGTTAACATTTGTTCTATTCTGTACCCGTTTTAACATTGCTTCTATTCTGTACCCGTTTTAACATTTCTTTTTCCTGCTTTAACTATTAGTGTCTTTTTTTTTTCTTTGTTGCCCCTCCACCGGAGCGGTTTGTCAGAGTAGAGAGAAGAGGGTCAGAGCAAGACACTTTGTCAGAGTAGAGAGAAGAGGGACAGCAAGACACTTTGTCAGAGTAGAGAGAAGAGGGACAGAGCAAGACACTTTGTCAGAGTAGAGAGAAGAGGGACAGAGCAAGACACTTTGTCAGAGTAGAGAGAAGAGGGACAGAGCAAGACACTTTGTCAGAGCAGAGAAAAGAGGGACAGAGCAAGACACTTTGTCAGAGTAGAGAGAAGAGGGACAGAGCAGGACACTTTGTCAGAGCAGAGAGAAGAGGGACAGAGCAAGACACTTTGTCAGAGTAGAGAGAAGAGGGACAGAGCAAGACACTTTGTCAGAGCAGAGAGAAGAGGGACAGAGCAAGACACTTTGTCAGAGTAGAGAGAAGAGGGAAAGGGCAAGACACTTCCCCCATTACCAGTTGTCGACAAAGAGCAAGAATATCTCTATGTAGCAATACTGCCTTCAACAGGGAAAATGTCGTAATTATTATTATTATTATTACTATTATTATTCGTACTATTACAGCTAAAGCAGAATTGTATTGTGTACAGTCGGCATAAGCTGGAAACATCTAGACTGATGCATGATATTGCCCTTAAAAGAAAAGAAGACGAATAACAAGAAAAATGAGAACAAGAAAATGAAAGGAGAACAAGAAGAAAAACAAGAAGAAGAAGGGAGAACAAGAAGAAAAACAAGAAGAAGGGAGAACAAGGAGAACAAGAAGAACAAGAAGAAAAACAAGAAGAAGGGAGAACTAGAAGAACAAGAAGAAAAACAAGAAGAAGGGAGAACTAGAAGAACAAGAAGAAAAACAAGAAGAAGGGAGAACAAGAAGAAAAACAAGAAGAAGGGAGAACAAGAAGAAAAACAAGAAGAAGGGAGAACAAGAAGAACAAGAAGAAAAACAAGAAGGAGGGAGAACAAGAAGAACAAAAAGAAAAACAAGAAGCAAAAGGGAGAACAAGAACAAGATGAAAAACAAGAAGAAGAAGAAGGGAGAACAAGAAGAACAAGAAGGCAAACAACAACAAATGAAAAAAAAAAACATGACAGCGAATCACACAGACATTAGTACAAGAAAATGTGTAAGAAAATGCTGAAGACTTCACAGAAGACCATATTTACGATGCCCTGACTAGAGGCGGGTACCTTTCTCTGACTGTCACACACTTTTATACTTTGAACATGATCCAGTTCACAAGTTCCAGCTACTTTCCTCCAATTTTCTTGTTTCTAACATGCAATGTATTTTTGTTTTTGTTTTTTTTTTCTTGTGTTCTTTTCTTTGTCATCGTATTTTTTTCCCTTCTTTTTAGTGTAAAACAATTTAGAGATGAAGAATCGTGTAAAAAAAAAAAAGAAATGAGTTCTTCTTTTTCTTATCTTTTCTTTTCTTCTGGAAACTTCTTATCATTGGCCCCCAAAATTCACCTGAATTGGACCGTTTTTAAACAGAGTTTAAGTTTCAGTGGTCCAGATTTTTTTTGTTTGTTCATCTCATGAACGTCAGAGTTTAATTCTCTCTCTTCTATTTTATCTCATCCAAAAGCTGCATTCCAGATAATACACATATAATAATACTTCAACAGTTGAATCTGTCAATCTGTGGTTCTGACACACACCCATCCCCACCCCTCTACTCCGACCCTGAAATTCCTCACCCCCCCCCCCCACCCCCACCCTTTCCGCTTGGTTAAGAATTTCCTCTCAAGTTGAAACCCCAGTTCTGGCTGATTATTTGTAAGTTTCAGTTAAAAATATGTCCGACGGTGATGATGATGATGATGGTGATGATGGTGATGATGATTGCTTCGTGTGTTTTTCATCAAGTCAATGAATGACCAAAAAAAAAAATTATTCACACACACTTTTATCCTCGTACATCTCACACATATTTTATTCTTGTACATCTCACATATATTTTATCCTTGTACATCTCACACATATTTTATCCTTGTACATCTCACACATATTTTATCCTTGTACATCTCACACATATATGTCGCAGTTTTACAACAATAACAAAGAGAGAGACACACAGAGAGAGAGAGAGAGAGAGAGGGGGGGGGAAGGAAGTAAATCTGAAAAGGAATAGCAGAAGAAGCAATGAGACGAGCACGATGAAATATAGAACAGTAAGGCAAGGGTAAAATTCCCGTTTCCATACCACTAAGGCATATTGGGGAAATACGGTGTTAGGCCCCGTATTTTCCATGACCTTCGGCACATGAAAGCATGATACACCAATATTTCGGCGACATGCCTTTATCAAGGATGACGGAAACAACGAATCAATAAATAAGTACAAAAATTGTCACTTAGCTGGCACTTGGTTGCGACGTCCACGCTGGTCGCAATTAACTGGCAACTATCGGTAAATTACTGATTAAAGCAAAGAAACTTTCACAGGTCGTCACGTATAAACCATTTTATCATAAACCTAGTACAAAACAGCACGGACAGAGAACGCCAGCCCACTTATAATCTTCACGCGGAACAGGGGATTGTGGAAAGGCATGATCGCCAATGCCAGTTGTCGGGCCAATAGATAGATAGTTTAAAAAAAAAACAATCAGTGAAATCGGTTGGAGGATATTCAGGACAGTGGACATGGTGCTCAATTTGCATGGGAGGACATAACCCAGTTTTGGTTTGGCTCTGCATCTGAGCATTTTGTAGAGATTAAATCTCGCAACAATTAAAGCAAGAGAATAGAAAATGTCGCTCGAACAGTTGATTCCCGTTGATGCTTGTAAAGTGTCTTTAATTTTACGTTAAAAAAAAATGTAAGGGCCCAAATGTTGTATTGACAATACAGGTATTTAAGAAAGTTCTTCTTGCAAAGCGAATGATAGTTGCAGATGTAGAGAATGATAGGTGCAAGTATAGCAAATTATAGATACAATTATAGCGAATGATAGGTGCAAATATAGCGAAAGATAGGTGCAAATATAGCGAAAGATAGGTGCAAATATAGCGAATCATAGGTGCAAATATAGCAAATGATGGGTGCAAATATAGCGAAAGATAGATACACATATAGCGAATGATGGGTGCATATATAGCGAATGATATGTGCAAATACAGCGGTTTCTAAAGACCCTTTTTCCAACAAATAATGTCAGCTTTTACTGCAATCCTCAGCTCATCTTTCTTATTATTAATATTACTACTACTACTATTATTATTATTATCCGTTATTAAGTGCTGCTATTTTGTGATTCTGTGTTTAAATATTTCTTCATATCCGCCCTGCACTCTCAAAAAGGCTTTAGCTTCGCTGTGCCGCCATTATGCACCAAATTATAGTTTTCCTTGTTGTACTATACCATCCAATGTGGCCGAAGTGTTTTTTTTAACTGTGGGAGTCTCATATTCTTTTAGCATTCATTTCTTGTTTCAGTTTCGACTGATTGTTGTATGTTCATTTGTTAGTTTTCATTCTCTCCTTGGACGGAATGAGATTACAGTGAGGAAGAAAAGTTTTTCTTCAGTTCTTGGTGTCCTCTGTAGTTCTTATACCCTACTTTGTTAATACAATAATAATAATAATGATGATGATGATGATGATGATGATGATAATAATAATAATAATTTTAACGTAGAACA
Source organism: Achatina immaculata (assembly GCA_009760885.1). Taxonomy (NCBI): domain Eukaryota; kingdom Metazoa; phylum Mollusca; class Gastropoda; order Stylommatophora; family Achatinidae; genus Lissachatina; species Lissachatina immaculata. Next base: position 13,231,725 of record CM019716.1, read on the forward strand.
CTGGCTTCAGAAGCGCCGAGTTTTATGGTTGATAGCTCTGTCTCCATGTAACTATGTACATTGTATACATAGCAGCCGATGTATTGTATCGGATAGGAAGTAGATTTACAATGGACTGCTTGAACAGCTAAAGCAGATCCAAACCAGACATAGATCTCGACAGATTTCTACCAACATAGAGAGCACAGCGAGCACTGCTGCCATCACGTCGGCCACGCCGAGGACGGTACTAGGAGCACCAATGCGGAGTTGAAGCAGGGTCTTGACCAACTTTGATTTGCTTGCCTCCTGAATGTCTGCAGTCTAGCATGGTCAGGTTTGGGCATTGTAAATTGTTAACTGGCGTGTTACCTCATGATCAATTAGAAAAAGAAAGTGGAAAAACTGTTAACTTTAAATGTTCTGCAAAGCTGCCGCTGTTGGCCGTATTCTTGAAGGTACAACAATACATTCTATAGACGAGTAAAAAGCCCAAAAGAAGCACGAAGGATCAAAAGAATAACCAACTACAGAATTAATTAGAGATTTTAAAATTAAAATTTGTTGGGGACGAATGGACGGGCTGGGAGAACTGAACAGTAAAGCAACGTAAAACGTTTTACATCCAGCGTTATTTTCAGAGTGATACCGGACCTTTAGACCTGGTAATCCATACTGATTTACTATGACAGGGAGTACTTCCTCTGATGATCTAAGGTGTTGTGTAGTTTCTTCAGGAATACTGCGGTTCGAATCACAGTTTTTCTCTCACATCTTCTTCTTCTTCTGACAGTTTTCTGTCTATATCTGTAGCTGTCTAGCTGTCACTTGGATAAATTTGACAGTTTTTTGTTTTGTTTTGTTTTGTTTTGTTTTGTTTGTGGTTTCTGTGTGGAACAGTAGAGCTTAACTTCTTGGATTGTTTCACTGGGTGAGTAACTGTCTCTCAGTGTCCCATAGTTGGAGCAGTTTTGGAGGATGTGTTCCACAGTGTGGTGTGCCCGGGAAGTGTGGGAAGATGAGAATTACCAAGCTTAAGTCTCATTTTCTGAAGGTTGAACGTATGCGTTTCTTGTAACACTTTGTCGTTATCTCTGCGTTATTCAGTTGTTCTGTTCCTATTTTACGCTACATGTAAGATCTTGAGATGGTCCATGGGTCAAGGACGACAAGACTAATCAAGTCTCGAACACTGTTCCCTCTAGGCTGCGCGGCCGCGCACAAAATTTTTGGAGCCGCGCAAATAAAGGAAAATGAAACTGATCTTACTCCGTGCTATAATTGCGATCAGGAAAAATACAATGATGGTACATATTTTTCCTTCACCGTTTCTTTCTCGTTGAGAAATTACTTTCGGATCTGATGTTTCAACTGGTCTTTTACAGCATAGTTTCGGTAGTACTGCAGCAGAATCATGACGAGGCAAGTGGGCACACACAGAGAACAGGAAGGTAATTAAAATAAACGGGCTGATTAATTTCTTCTGCGTCGAGGAAAAGGAGAATGTCCTTTGCTCAGGTATGCAAATCGATCTTGGTAACTAACACCAGACGTCGTGACCACCAACATTAAAGTCTTCATGTGTGTGTGTGTGTTTTTTTTTTTTTAATAGCAGTAGATTTACAATCGTTGTGAATGATAAATCCACCATGGGATTATTTTTCAACGAACACATAGTAAGTCGAATATGATAGGATAAATAACTACGTAATAAATAACCACTATCACTGAATAACTAAACAAAGAAATCATCTTTGCAATTAACTAAATCCCACTAAATGAAAAGTACAGCAGATTCATCCTGTTATTAAATATATATGCCTTTACAGTTTATATATATATATATATATATATATATATATTACTACGCACATTTGCACACACAGTATTTTCTGCACATAAGCTGAACATTTTGCACACGGACCGCAAATCCTTACAGAGAACATTGGTCTAGACACTGTAGTCACGTGCAAGTGTTGTACAATAATGTAACGCTTCTAGTAAAAAAACTAACGGTGGATAATGTGAATTTTACAAGAAAAGTTTCTTAATTTTCATTATTTTTTTTTACAAAGACTTTTATTTATGTTGTTCTTGTTTCCGTTGCTGAATCCATTTGTGTCGTTGAGAACTTGCAGGACCTGGTCGCTGATTATGTTGTGAAGATTCTGTAATGAATTCATGGAATTGAATAAGTACTGGGTTGCGTGAGTTTTTATTTCCTTTTTTTTTTAACTTCTGCTTTTTCTTCTTCTTCAGTGGCCCTTAAAAGGATGTTGATTGCATCCTGTCACGGTTCGCATCCGAGACTGTGATGTATACACTTTTCAGACCGGCACATCCATCTTCGGCATGATGTATTTGCTTTCCCATTTCGATCCTTATTCTCTGGTGCAAACTTTTGTACGTTACCAGGGACATACTATGACTTTGGTCTGTTATCACTCGCTGACTTGCGTGAGCTTAGTTTCTTTTACTCCCTGAATCGGCCTCCAGAAAACAGATATTCCAGTCTTAACTGGCACCACGAAGGACATGTTACTTTGGCCAGGTAAAAAAAAGCTTCACGAGAGTCTTCTGATGGGAGAGACGCTGCAAGACATAAAAGGTGCTGACTATCTCCAGTTTGCCTTTTCTGATGACAGCAAGGGTATATTGGGGATACGGTGTTAGACCTGTATTTCCATGAAAGTGTGATGTGGTAGTATCACAACTGGCCCCAGAACTCTCTGGTAAACTTTTTTAGAGGCTGGGTGGACCCCGGAGCCTTTTTGATGTGTATCAATTTTAAAGCCAATCATAGTTATCCACGGAAGTTGATTAAAAAAATTACCTTCTAAGTAGACCTTTAGATTTATACGAAATAATTATCTACTTTTGTTTTTCTTTCCAGTTTTCGTCTGGCTCCCCACACGCGCATGATCACCTTTGACGGAGCTTCATCACTGACACAGTAGATGATTCTATGAAGTTATGGATCTTTCCGTGGATACTTCATCATTTCGAGCCATTTCTAACCTGAGATCTGGACGGCACCACGCAGGAGTAGCCCACTATGAGGTCCGCATGGAAGTGAACAGCAAGCCCAGCCTACTCTCACCTTTGCCCACCCCGTCACCCGACGAGACGGAGAGCGAGAAAAACTGCAAAAGTGGAATGAATAATAATAACAACAACAATAATAATAACAATAACTGGGGATCTGTCGCCTACCTGGAATCTGGAAGGAAGAGGAAGTTGACTTCCAGCTCTTGCTCGCTGGCGTCATCTCCTCTGTCGCCACATTCAATGTCTTCCTCCTCTCCTACTCCAACTTCTCCTGCCACGTCTCCTCTGGTAGGTTCCTCCTCATGTACTTTACCTTCAGCCGCAGGGTACGGAGAGTGCGGCACGCCAGTAAGTAAGAACGCATCACCTCACAGACTAGAGGTCATATCTAAAGGTAAAGCAACAGTTTCTCTCGATTCTGGATCCTGCATTGGCCAAAAGGGCAGAGCAGAAACTCCAGGACTTTCAGACCGTCAAGATAAGAGACAAGTGAAAACTGAATGTACCTTTGCGAAAGTGGAACACGAGTCTTCTAAAGACCAAGTTTTTGACGACATTTCACAGGGCCTGACTACAGATGATACAAGACAGCAATGCTGCTCGAAAACGCATAGAAACTTTGCTTGTGATAAGACACATATGGCTCCTCAATCAACGTCTATATCACCACCAACAACGCCCTCTCCGCCGCTGCTGCAGCAGCAGTACCGAAACTCTCAGCCTTACAGCCATCATAACCACCATGAAATGCTGTTGGCTGCAAAGTGCAATATGACCAGTTCACAATTTCTCAGCCTCTCACAGCTGCCAGTGGCCAGACAGACGCAGCTGTCGCCGAAGGCGTCTAATTTCAGCATCGCTGCCATTTTGGGCAGCATTTCTGGTGGTGGAGGTGGAAACAGAAGTCACAGAGTTCATCCAGGAAATCTCAACAGAGACGGCAGTTCAGCTACAGGTGAGACCTTAAATAACTTACTGAAACTTAAAAGACGTAGTTCCTGTAGCAGGTCTACAATTCTTGCTGTTCGTCTGTTAAGTCTTCTTCTTCGTATGCACAACATTTCATTACCGATAATGCGTGATACCCCGATTTTTGCGATGAGTCTTCTGGGTCGGTACCTCCGACTTCAGCAGCTTTCCTTGCTAGGGCAGACTGTGGCCTTGCTCGGACTGTCATGAAGACAGTGATGTAGGCTGGCCTGCCCAAAACGTTGTTTCCAGCCCCTAGTGGCTGTACTTAAGCTTTTTCTCCATGTCTGACCCAGTGTGCAACACTGGGTGGCCAGATGGCTTTGAGACAGTTCCACAGAGACACTTCGACTTTAGGGTGACGAATCCGATAAGTGCTTCAATGATATCCATTCTCTCTCTCTCTCTCTCCCCCCCCCCCCCCATAGTCTGCTGGCTCTATTTTGTTTACTTCATTCTGATAACCACTGTTGTAGAGACTCACAGGCTTGTCACGTTCTGGATTCACTGGTCTCACGCCAGATTTTCCTCATCCCCGTCGGCGATCTCCATGTCCGTCCGCCATCCTGACATTATATTTTACAAAGGTAACAATTATAATTAGTAATGATTGCTACCGGCTTCTTGGTCAGAGTTTTTAAGCAGCCTGATCTATGTTCTCTGTTTCACAAAGACTATGTTGAGATAAGTGTTCCGATCTCATCATGTACATTTTGTGCCGGATTTATACAAATATATTATTATAACACTTTCAATGGGAAAGCACCTTACTTTAAACTTATATATATTCCTCGACTCTTATTTGGGGTACCGATATTCGTTTTTTGTGTGACCATGATTAAATTGATGACAACTGACAAAACAAACAAGGCAGCTGAAATATATATCAATGAGGAAAAATTGGAAGAGGTGGAGAGTTTTGAATATTTTAGATCACTACTAACTACTAATGGAGATACAATGAGGGAAATTAAAAGGAGCACATCTATCGCTCTTCAAAAATTTTAAAAAACTAAAGAAGCTGTGGAGAGGAACAGACAGAAGTACAAAAATAAGATTTGTAAGGGCGTGCATCTTTCCCATCGCAACATATGCCTGTGAGACCTGAACACTTAACAAAACAGCTGAGAAACACATAAATGCTTTTGAATGTAAGTGCTACAGAAGAGTCCTTCAAATATCATGGACATAAAAAAAAGAACAAATATATCAGTACTACAAGAACTTACTATTGAAGAAGGTTGGCTAGTAAGGAAGATTCAACAGAGAAAAATTTTGGACATATTAAACGTCATGATAATTTAGAGAAGGCAGTCTTGGAAGGGTACATAATGGAAAAAAGAGAGGAAGATTTAGGTCTGAACTCAGATCTGGGGCAATCGACTAAACTTAACGACCAAGAGAGAATGAATCGCTCAGTTCACATCTTGTCTTGTTTTGTCTTGTCTCCTTCATAATATACCTTTCAGTCTTGAAGAGAAAATATACTTCTTGTTATGGCTCGGCGATTTGCTTCGCATAACAAGATATTTAAGTTTTGTGTAACTTCGTATACATTTTCTCTCTCTCACACACACGCGCGCGCGAGAGAGCACACATACTCATACACACACAAGGGCAGAAAGACACTAGGAGAGCTGTAAGGTGAGCAAGAAAGAATAAGCCAATTGTTCTAGATGAGAATTCCACATCTATCGCTATTTTTAACGCTCCCGCCATTTTTTTCAAATATCCGTGCGAAGATGGCACTCACTCTTAAAAGCCAGCACCATGTTTTGATATTTATTAAACACTGTCAGCTGTAAACTTCATGTTCGACTTAAATGCGAAAACGCTGCAGTTAAGATCTCCAACTGCGCGGACATGAACCACACGCATTCTGGAAATGACGGAGAGAAGAAATCGGTTGTTGAAAGGATAAAAACTTCTGCTGATACACGGTAGAGGGACACCCCGCTGTCGTAATCAGCCAATAGATAGCCAATTTATGACCACGTGATAAGAGATTCGCCTCAAAACGAGGCTACATCGGTGTTTGGTTACGCAAATGATAGCAGAAGCAACCCCGTAAATCAGAGGAGAATTATCCTCGTAAAAAATTATCGCACAAAACGGGACGTTTACGCATCATTAATGCCCGATAAAGCACAGAACGAGAGAAGCCCAGCTCAGAGAGGACCGCTCCTTCAAACGTACGTAAATTCTCTAAACGCTTTAGAAGCCTACCGTTAATTAAGATAGACCGTTTCGAGAATTACATTCAACGAAACGAAGAGAGCTGGGAAAATTGGGGGGGGGGGGGGGGGGGAGAAGCTGCACTGCGTGAAAACCTGCTGAATTCTATTCTAGAAAATATAATTTATGTCATCATTTTAAAAGTCAAAATATATGATACATTCTTGAATTCACTAGCACCTTCATGTGAATTTTGTGTAACTTGTACATATCCATACACATTCAGGAATATACAGAATAGAGGGCACGGAGGACGTAATACATATAACAAGCTAAACAGCAACTTTCTTTTCGGATTAGAAGCTGGGGCTTTGAGGCAGTTTCTGAAGCAGGCTTTGAGGCAGTTTTTTGAGCAGGCTTTGAGGCAGTTTTTGAAGCAGGCTTTGAGGCAGTTTTTGAAGCAGGCTTTGAGGCAGTTTCTGAAGCAGGCTTTGAGGCAGTTTTTGAAGCAGGCTTTGAGGCAGTTTTTTAAGCAGGCTTTGAGGCAGTTTTTGAAGCAGGCTTTGAGGCAGTTTCTGAAGCAGGCTTTGAGGCAGTTTTTTAAGCAGGTCTGAGGCAGGTATTGAAGCCCGTCTTGAAGCATGTTTTGAGGCAGATTTTAAAGCAGGTTTTGAGGTAATTTTTGATGCAGGCTTTGAGGCAGTTTTTTAAGCAGGCTTTGAGGCAGTTTTTGAAGCAGGCTTTGAGGCAGTTTTTGAAGCAGGTTTTGAGGCAGGTATTGAAGCCCGTCTTGAAGCATGTTTTGAGGCAGATTTTAAAGCAGGTTTTGAGGCAGTTTGGACGCAGATTTGTAAGCGGTCTGGGCTTTGAAGAAGGTTTTTAAGCAAGTTTATAAGAAGGTTTTGAGACAGGGGCTGAAGTAAGTTTTTAAATCGGGTTTTGGGGCAGCTTTTGAGTCAGGCTACGAAGCAGATTTTGAACCAGGTTTCTGAAGTCATCTTTGAAACTGACACTTAATATTAGTAGCTGTTTATAGACGCAGCAGACATCACTTTCGTGAGCACTTTATCCTGTGACTGGTTTTACCCATTTTTGGTCGGCATAAATTAGTCAGAGAAGCCTCTTGGACCATAATGAAGTTGTCAACATCAGTCTCCTTGCACTTGTGTCCTCAGCTAAAGAGAAGGCTATTTATAGACCTGAGGAGGGAAGTTACAGAAACTATTTATGGAAAGAGACTATTTATAGACAGAAAGAAGAATATCTGTAAATGAAAAGGAGGCCAGTTGAAGAAGTAAACAAGCTATACACAGGAAAATGCTATTTATAGAGCGGGGATAACAAACAAACAAAAAATGACAGAATAATAAATAAGAGAATTGAGATTGACGTAACAATCTTTTTAAAAAAAAATATTCTAGGTCATTAACTTATCCAATGGCATTAACTGAAACAATATTCTATAAACGCTGTTATTTGAGGTAAACCTACACGGTCACCCACACCCCCCCCCCCACACACACACACACACACGTGCACATCAACACAGACACTTTATAGAGAAGCTGGTGAGAGGAAATGGGGAAGATAACTCCCCCAGGAAAGCTGTTCCTTACAACCTATCTCCTGTCATCATGTCAGCACCGAGTACCTCTTTCCCACCTCCTCTCCTTAAACCTCCCCCCCCCAACCCGCCCATGTGACGTCACTCTGTGTCTGAGCGCAGCTTGCCTGGGCAGAGTATTGGGTCCGAGTGCCAAGATGGGAGTTGATAGAATCACATTACACGGAATAAAAATAAAGTATATGACCTTTCAGATGAAGGTTGTGGGTGGGGGGAGGGGGGAGAACTAGGAGGAGGGGCTTATAGAAGATTTGTGGGACATAAAATAAAACTTATCTTTTCTCTAAATGTGAAGCTGGGAAGTTTTAGATAAAACTTTACGCCCCCACCTGGATGTAGTATGAAAGAGGTTGTGGTTCTTGAATATCTTAAAACACAAAATTTCGAGTTGTAGGGTTCTGTGTTTTTGTTGTTGTTGTTGTTTATTTTTAGGTCGGGTACCAAATACGTTGAAGTACAACTAAAAGATGCAGCACAGTGATTGACAGCTGCGCATGTGATTTGGATGATTCCTGTCGTTGTTCTGTCTCGTGAGGTCCGAGGGAGGGGTTGGACGCTGTCAGATTTGGTAGTCAGTTTCTCATAGTTGACAAGCTAGCGTCAAGGGTTGGAGAAATCAGAGCTGACAAGCTAGCGTCAAGGGTTGGCGAATCATAGTTGACAAGCTAGCGTCAAGGGTTGGCGAATCATAGTTGACAAGCTAGCGTCAAGGGTTGGCGAATCATAGTTGACAAGCTAGCGTCAAGGGTTGGCGAATCATAGTTGACAAGCTAGCGTCAAGGGTTGGCGAATCACAGTTGACAAGCTAGCGTCAAGGGTTGGCGAATCATAGTTGACAAGCTAGCGTCAAGGGTTGGCGAATCATAGCTGACAAGCTAGCGTCAAGGGTTGGCGAATCATAGTTGACAAGCTAGCGTCAAGGGTTGGCGAATCACAGTTGACAAGCTAGCGTCAAGGGTTGGCGAATCATAGTTGACAAGCTAGCATCAAGGGTTGGCGAATCATAGTTGAAAAAAACCCTGTCCCAGTTCTTCACTGGTACCCCCAGTAACAGGCCTAGCCTGGCTAACGGGACAGGGATCGCCATAGTCATCATAGGGGTGGAGTCTGGTAAAGAAGTATTGCACAGTCCTTGCTTTTTAGCTTCACTCCACACACAAGGACTGAAAAAAAATACGCACTATAACCCGCTCCCAATCCGACTACATACTGCGCCTCAACATCTTCACCACAATGGCTGCAAAGAACATCGGCCCGCAGATACAGGGAGATAGAAGAAGAAGAAGGAGAAGATCTATGAGCTGGGTGTTTTTAACAGTTGGCGCCGTGAAGAAGATGTCAGAGCGCAGGCATCGTGTCGGATAAAGAGTGGATTATGATGGCTTACGTGAAGACCCACCAAAATAAACCAGCATCTCTGCTTAAAGAGTCATCACCGTGATAACCACAGCTTATCTAACTGTGTTAGCTCGGCCGATACGAGCCGAAGTCGGATGAATCAGGCGGAATGGTGCGTAACAGCGACATTTTTTGAGGACGAAGAAAGAAAGAAAGAAAGAAAGAAAGAAAGAAAGAAAGAAAGAACATCACCTCCAAGCCCTCTTACTAAAAGCAGAGATGTGGGACAGTCTAGCCACGTCTCGCCAAAACAGACAACACCGTTGTCACTCAGATACACTCACCTGACCTGTCCCATTTCTTCTTCATCATTTTCAAAAACAAATCGGAAATCCCCCATTTATTGGAAACAGAAAAATAAGTGAAGCTTTGAATGTTCTTTGCTCATTTTACATTCACAGTTCTCAGTGCGTTATACACTTTTGTGAAGGAAGACAGAACAAAAGACCACCCGTACTATTTATGATAATACCGGATCTACAGAGCATTCAAAGTTCATACGACTTTTATAAACAGAGACGCGGTTCGGGAACAAACAACCCCCCTCTCGCTCCCTCCCCCCCCCCCCAAAAAAAAATCCACTATATGTAAATGTTTGTTTTATGTTAATAAATTAAAGATTTATTCAACATTATTAAATTAAGTTCGGCTGTTACAGTATAAACAGGATATGAAGTGGAAAGGGAGCGATCTAGTCGACAGCGGCGTGGTTTCCCGGACTTCGGCGGCTGAGTTCTGCCCCACCTGCTATGGGCGTCAGGGCGAACCAGCCGTTTAAAAAAAAATGGCTAAAAGTTGGTACACGGTGCAGTGTGTTGAGGAAGATGATTACCATTCATCTCTGGACTTCCGGTGAGAATCTCTCTCTCTCTCTGAACCTTAAGTGCCCAGGGCACATGGGGCTTCCGCAAGGGTTTTCCACAAACGCCTGTCCTTTGCCTTTTTTTTTTCCTCTCTTGCCCGAAGTGAGCCATATGTCGCTCAGCATCCTCTCTGTTATTCTAAACTTAAAGAAATAACGTAACAAAATTGCTATAATTGTAAGTAATAAGAAGTCTAACCTTTGATTCTCCAAGCAGATATGAATAGTGATGATGAATAAAACGAGACCGGATATGCTAGAATTTGCAACACTCACATCTACCTAACTAGAACACCTGTGCGTTCCAGCACGTGACCTGTTTCCAGGAAAATGTGCGCCACGCATGGTCGACGTATTGTGACAAATTTATATTCCAAGATCGGCCCTTTTTCGCATGCGTGAGCCAGGTTGAAAGTGCCCAATTTTTTAAAAAAACTGTTGCATAAACTGAAAGGAAAAACAAAATGGGAGATGGGGAAGATATGGCTAAGATCAGATGGAGCAGAGATTTGTTTGTTTGTTTGTTTGTTTGTAAACCAATTTTATGATATGTTACATATTTATCTACTATCTTAAAAAAAAAACAGCATGTGTAGATGTTTACTTTTTACAAACTCTCTGTTTAATTAACTATTTGACGAGGTTCTCGAAGTTTCTTTCCCAGTCTTGAACTTTCTTTACTTTTTTTTTTTTAACCCTGATGTTGTATCTTTTTGTTGTTTTTCTTCTACATCATTTGCTCCAGAAAGTATATTTTTATAATATTTTTATATTTAACATTAAAGGGAGAATTATTAAATTTTTTTTTCTTTTCTCTTACATGGAAGACTAGAAATTATAAATGTATTGTTATTCTTTTGTCTTATATTAGACCTAAAAAAGTGTTACGGTACTGTGATTTTTTTGGGTCTTATATTAGACCTAGAAAGTGTTATTTTATTGTCGTTGTTTGACTTGAAATGGTTCCCCCCCCCCCCTCAATTCTGTTTCTTAACTTCCCTAAGCAGTCCAAAATTGTGGGTCATTTATATCAAGATTTAATCGACCTGGACAGTAGTAGTAGTAGTAGTAGTAGTAGTAGTAGTAGTAGTAGTAGTAGTAGTAGTAGTAGCGGCAGCAGCAGCAGTAGAAGTAGTAGTAGTAGAAGTAGTGGCAGTAGTAGTGGCAATAGTAACGGTAGTAGTAGTAGTAGTAGTAGTAGTAGTAGTAGTAGTAGTAGTAGTAGTAGAAGAAGAAGAAGAAGAAGAAGCAAAACAATAACAAAATCTGAAGACATTAACATATGCATTTGGGGGAGGGCGGGGGGGGGGGAAGGGTTAAGTTGATAGATATACGGAACTTTTCGGTAATCTCAAAAGAAGTACAAGTCGACAACATTTCAGGCCTCTCACCCAGTATTAACACTTTCAATAGGCGTGAATTGTATAGAATTGTCGACTTTGTATACTGTTGATATTGTTCCATATTCTTCAGTACTCTATAAAACTTTACCACACAACAAGAACTTCATTGTCTATAAAAGAAGAGTACACGTGGTCATGAAGACTACACTCTACGCAAATATGATGATACGCTGAAGTCCTTTCGTCCATATAGGCATGATAAGCAGTTTATTTACACTTCTGTATCAATATCACTGATGGCGTATGGTAGAACTTTCATCAAACATTTCATCAGGAATTTAAACAAATAACAGCATTTCATCCACCTGGCGGTGATACATGGGTATCTCAAACACGTCGAGGTTTTCCGGTGAGAAAGTCCAACTCTGGCCTGGGTGGGCTACCACCTCTCACCCAGCGGGGGTATGCTGATATTCTAAACACGTCGAGGTCTCTCGGTGAGAAAGTCCAACTCTAGACTAAACTGGTGCAAAGAAAACCACGGTGTCACGCAATCCCGCTTCTGAGACCCACCAAGAATTTCAGGCTCAAGTCCTGAGATACTCTGAACCTCCTGTGGTCCTCTCGGGGATCTCGTGTGGTCCTTTTGGGGACCACGGGACTTAACGAGGATCACAGGCGCAAATTCAGTAGGATCACAGGGTAGTCTTGGTGGTAGAAGTGAACGAAGAAGAAGAAGAAGCATTTCATCACCTAGCAAGCACGTGAACAACAGTCTCCAAACCTTAGCTTCTAATTCAAGTTCTCCTAGTTCTCAATCTCAACAACCGATACTTAATACTTCACCCTCCACGTTCTGCAGATCAAGAACATGGGTGACAAGATTTAGATTCACCAGGTCTGATCTCTCACGTGACTAAAGTCTGTAAGAAACACAGAAGATGCCATTAGCACAGTCCAAGCCACGGTTCTGAAATTGAGACCATACTGATTAACACGTCACCGGTTTGTGTGCACTAGCAATTACTTGATTTCCTTGCACAAAGATTTATAAATCTTCGTTGGTCAAATCTCTGTATCACTCATTTGAAAATTTGCTTCCGTCCTTTTTGTTTCTGGTTTCTCTGGATGCAGACACAGAAGTAATGAGAAAGCTGGAGCCACTAAATGTAAAGCGAATGCTAATTTTATTGGAAGCTGCAATGTTACATATTTAAAATAGGAAAAGTAAAGGTAGCCCTATAATGCCACCTTCTTCTTCTTCTTCTTCTCTGGAACTACTAGCTGGTATTCTTTGCAGCAGGTGCGGTGAAGATAATGAGGCGCAACATCGTTTCAGGTTATGGCCGCTGTTTTATTCCAGTCTCTGAGTGGAGCGTAACAAAAGGAAGCGTGTGATGATGCTTTTTTTTTTAGTAGACTTCATCATCCTGGGGTTTATGGGCGATCCCTGCCAGGTTATACCTGTTACTGGGGGTACACACTCAAAGGTAGGACAGGGTCTTGGTCAACTATTGTTGGCCGAGCCTGATGCAGCATGCCAGCTATGGGTCCATGACTGCCAAAGCTGACAGCGTCTCCAGCCCCTGCCTTGGAATGCACGTAAGGATACGACGTTCCTGTCAACATTTTCCTCGCCCTGTCGGCACACAACCAGGTAATGTGCTCATGCATCGCGCTCGGCCATTTTCCCATTTCCCTTCACAAGGAGTCAGGTACTCATATCTACAGCTGGGGTGGCTGGGACGACGGCAGCTGGACTTGAATGAGAGATGGATGTGCTACCGTGGACCTCATTCAAGTGTCAGTTACATCCTAAAGATGTTGTTTATTTCTCCGATATCTAAACATTTTGGACATGAATATAAATGAAAGCGCATAACGTCATATGCATGTCATTAGCCTAAAACAAGACTAATGCGAAAAAAGGAAGTTTTAAACAAAAAGATGTACAAATGACAATGTTGTCACGGAATACGTGAAGCGGAAAGCTTTTTTTTTTCTAAGGTCCATCCTGTATAACGTGGTAAAAATAAACACGCACGCACGGAAAAAAAATCAATCAATATTTCGATCAGAAAGCTTCGTCAGGGAAAATCGGCAACTAACATCCTCTTGAGAAGAAGAAGAAGAAGAATTTATTGTAAATTTGTATCATTATACACCGTAAGTATTATAGTTTTAAACTACACAATTACTTTCGACACATCATATCTTTTAGTACATTATTTTATCATGAACTTCAATCTTTTATCTCCAGTAAACTACTTGACTGTAAATTTCAACACGTTGTTTATTAATATTTTCATTTATTTTCAGCTTTACACACTTATAACGTTAGGAATTCACTTCAGCTTTACTCATATTGTGTTTTGTAAACAAGTAAATTTACATATTTTTTTTTTTTTAAATATAGCAAATACTACTTCGAGCACAATATATTATAATGTTACTATAGTTTCAGCTTTTTTTAAAGATATTTTTCTTAAGTCTTACGGACTAAAATTTGTATGCAAAAATTTAATGGCTGGACGCATATATTTTTGCTAAATTTGATAAAAATGAGAAAAGTGAGTTATGAAGTAAAACTGAAGTGATTTGATTTAATTGCCTTTTCTAGAGTGTTAAAAATGGGGATTTTAAAAACATGTTTTTGAAGGGAAAACGATGCTAAATTTAGTCAAATACAAAGTTTTGAATGGAATAAAAATTCACGGAAGTGGACAATGAAAGCATAGTCAGTTAGATACAAAATTTGGATAAAATAAAAAATCACGGAAGTAGACAAAGAAAGGATAATCAATTAGAAACACACAATAATTAGTGTATAAGCATATAACTATACACGGAGCCACTGCAGTAAAGCTGTGATACCAGAATGTATAAAACAGGAAAAAAGTAGAAACAGCTTTATTACTTAACGAGTACACAGTTGTGACGTTTCGGCGTGAGCCTTAATCATACAAAAACACACGGGACAAAGAAATAGAGAGAGGAGATAAAGTATAAATTCACATGAATGCTGTGTTTAAAAAAATCTAATAAAATGAGTAGAGCTGTCAATTAGAAACAAAGTTTTGTATAAAAGGAAAGTGAAATAAAAGTGGACAATGAAAGGATAGTCAGCTACAAACAAAGTTTTGTGTAAAAGGGAAGTGGAATGAAAGTGGACAGTGAAAGGATAGTCAGTTATAAACCAAATTTTAGGTAAAAGGGAAATGGAAAGAACGTGGACAATGAAAGGATAATTGAGAGTTGTATTTTCGACCGAATATTCAAGGAATGGAGTGGAACGCCAGTCTTTAGCATGTGAGACAAAAGTAGAGTCTTTGGCGACCTTTCTTTATGGAAGTGCTAAAGTCAAACTGGCAGGCTTTTTCTCTCACTGAACCTTAAATATCAAAGCATATGAGGTTCCGCAAGGGTTTTCCACAAACGCCTGTCCCTCGTCTCTCCCCCCCTCCTCCAACCACCTCCCTCTCCTGCCCAGGTAGCTTTACATCCTCCCTGTTGTTCTTCTCCATGTCTCTTTTGGTCTACCCTTACTTCTGTTCCCCTGTGTTGTCCATCTCAGTACTATTTTTGGTAGTGAGTTGTCAGTCATCCGGAGCACATGTCCCAACCTTCGCCAGCGTCTTTCCTCAGTAATTGATGTCAGTGACTTCATCTGCATTTCTGCCAACAAAGTGGTATTTCTTATGATGTTTGGCCAAAAAGACTCTTCTAATCCTTGGTAAACATTTAGTTTGGCAAGAATTCAGCTTGCTTTATGTGGTTTTGGTGATTTTCCAGCATTCACTCCCGTAGGGTAGTACACTTAGAACATTACTCTTAAATATCCTGATTTCCGTTTTCATGCTTAGTTTTATAGATTTCCATATAGCCTGCAGCATTACAAAAGCCTGGTTTGCTCTAGTAAGTCTGCTGTTGGTGTCCTCTGTGTTGTCTCCATCTTCTACTAACTCTACTGCCAAGATATACAAATTCGTTGACCTCATCCACTAACTTGTTATCTACTCTCAGTATGTGTTTTGTTATGTAACAAATCTTGAATAATATATTTCCTCATAATATATCCAATAACACATTCAAATGTGTGAATATCTAATCTCTTTTATCGATTTACTAGGGACAGTAAGCTAACTTTACTTACCTAATTAGAAATGACAATGAACCTACTTTCCTACTTCAGATTCTCGCTCGCCTACCCCAAGCACGTCAGTAACGCCTACACCGAGCGTGACGTCACCGGGCGGAGATTGTGACGCAGACATCGAGATTGACGTCGGCAGTGACGCAGCCAGCGTGAGCTCGGCCAAGGACAGCCCTCGGATTAGCGAGGTCCAGCCCGTGGGCTCTGGCGGTAAAGATCAAGTCACGAAGATCAAGTGTAGGCTGGAGACAAAAGATCTCTGGGACAAGTTTCATGAACTTGGGACGGAAATGATCATCACCAAGACCGGAAGGTAAGGATTGTGTTTCTTCTGTAGCAAAAATTCTCACATTCAGAGACAAGATTTTCTTGTTCCTTGAGCACATCGTTCTTCTTTATGTCTTGGGTTCTTTTTTTTTTTTTTCCTCTTGGTCTTTACTTTTTCTATTTATTTTTTTAAACTCTCATTTACTCCTTTTTTCCCTATTAAATCGGCTATTCCTAATTAGTCTCTGTAATGGTCTTCTTCTTCTTCTGTCACATTACAATGGGACATATTTTCATGTTATTTGACAATGGGAATTGAATTATTTCGTTATGTAAATCTGTTGAATGCCGTATTAAATTATACAGAATCTTCCTTCCTTCCTTCCTTTCTTTCTTTCTTTCTTTCTTTCTTTCTTTCTTTCTTCCTTCCTTCCTTTCTTTCTTTCTTGCTAAATAAAATGGCCTTCGGTTTTCGTTTCAGAGGGAAAAAAATATAATTTTTATTTTTGCTTCTGCTTATAAACACAGAATTTGCTGCTGAATAGTTTATGGTCTAGTTAAAACAGCTACTCATATCACAGCCGTGAGACGCAGCTAATGTTCCATGAAACGTTTTAACGTGAATTAAACGCGGAAGGTGTCGCCTTTTCGGATTCGATGAAAATATTTCCCTATTAGTTTCGTTTGTATGATGTCCATGTGAAGCATATTTAGTACTTTTTACAAGATTTTCAGTCACTTTGCTGAAGGTTTAGTTATCCATTTAAATAACAATACGGTAGACTGAAATAACTGGCATCCATTGAGACCGGTAGATGCCGGATAAACGCGGTTTTTGGTTGCTTTGGGAGATACTGTTAAAATTAGGCTTCACTAATACTATACCCAATAATATACCCATACCAGACCATAAACTCTGTAAGGACTTGATATTAATATTGAAATACAAAAGTAAGGCAAATAAAGACAAAACTTAACATAATGTAACACAGTTTTATTATAAAATCAGCTTTGTAAATACAGAGTGCAGTTTTAGTTCAATGGCAGTCAATAATTGTTTTCAACTTAATGAACTTCACAGACATACATTTTTTTTTTGGTCCCACATTCAAGCTGTAGAAATGGGTACCCGACTTCTTCTGGAGTTGGGGAAGGAAAGGCGGCCAGGCGTGATACTGACCTTATCACCTTCTAGTGTGTGCTGACAGGTCAAGAAAAATATATGGACATTAACACCATATCCCGGTGTGCCTCTAAAACATAACAGGATTACCTTTACTTTTTTTTTTTTTTTGTCAAGTAACTTTGCAAACGCACACATACACACCTAAGACTGTTATAGTAGGGGATTGAGGGTTTACTGGGTAGACATAGGGGATTGAGGGCTTACTGGGTAGACATAGGGGATTGAGGGCTTACTGGGTAGACATAGGGGTTGAGGGTTTACTGGATAGACATAGGGGGTTGAGGGTTTACTGGGTAGACATAGGGGTTGAGGGTTTACTGTGTAGACATAGGGGTTGAGGGTTTACTGTGTAGACATAGGGGATTGAGGGTTTACTGGGTAGACATAGGGGATGAGGGTTTACTGGGTAGACATAGGGGGTTGAGGGTTTACTGGGTAGACATAGGGGTTGAGGGTTTACTGGGTAGACATAGGGGATTGAGGGCTTACTGGGTAGACATAGGGGTTGAGGGCTTACTGGGTAGACATAGGGAGTTGAAGGTTTACTGAGTAGACATAGGGGGTTGAGGGTTTACTGGGTAGACATAGGGGATGAGGGTTTACTGGGTAGACATAGGGGATGAGGGTTTACTGGGTAGACATAGGGGGTTGAGGGTTTACTGGGTAGACATAGGGGATGAGGGTTTACTGGGTAGACATAGGGGATGAGGGTTTACTGGGTAGACATCGCACCAAGATCACCGGGACCTGATGATGACGTAGCCGGGACAGGATCAAGAGAAGTGGACGTGGGTGGTTTTGGATGTAATTCCGCAGTGTACTTGAAAAATGAACGAGTATCAGCCTGTTTTGGTGCGTGCCAAGTCTAAGCTTACGTTGTAGCTACAAACTGATCTCATTTTAATTGCTGTTTAAAGCATTATTTCTTCGATGCTTTTTGCCGGTTGCTTGAGAGTGCCGGTTGATTGAGTTCCGGTTAACGGAAAGTATGTATATATTTTTTCCCTAAGTTTGTACAAACTCTTCGCACTACTGACATTGGGCTATCGAAGAATGTTGTACAAACTCTTCACACTATTCACCTTGTGCTGTCGAAGAATTTTGTACAAACTCTTCGCACTATTCACATTGGGCTGTCGAATAATTTTGTACAAACTCTTCGCACTATTCACATTGGGCTGTCGAAGAATTTTGTACAAACTCTTCGCACTATTCACATTGTGCTGTCGAAGAATTTTGTACAAACTCTTCGCACTATTCACATTGGGCTGTCGAAGAATTTTGTACAAACTCTTCGCATTATTCACGTTGGGCTATCGAAGAATTTTGTACAGACCCTTAGCACTGCTCACATTGCGCTGTCGAAGAATTGTGTACAAAAGCCGATTTGATTCCTCTTTCTCCACAGAGTATTTTATGACTCGCTGTGTAAAGCGTGGAACTATTCTGCTGTTGTAAATGTGTAAAGTTCTGTTATCTCTCCGCTCAGACATCTTAAAGAAGCCATGACAATCCGCTGTTATTAACACGGAATGTAGGAACGTAAATTACCGCGTGCAAGGACAGCGGTTACGGAATCTTATGTTTTGTTCTACTATATCTTACCTCTACACGTGCAACTGTTGAGAGAATGATCGAAAGATGTGTTGCTCTTGTTCTTCTCGTTTTAGCTGTTTAGATCTGATTATGTGTCGAACTTGTTCATGCCGAAAAGACGTCTTTGGAAGCAAAATAATTTTTCAGCAAGAAGACACGCCAACTGGTAGAGCACGAAGTCTACACTTATCCATTTCTCCGGCATTTTGTTATTTACCATATTCAGAGCTGGCTGGCTGCCAGTGCGTGACCGCTGTTTGAGGTATCCTGTCACCCATCAGTATGTCTTTTGGCGTCTTATGTAGGAGCAACAGATTCCCTCCAATTCTGTCAATCTATGATCAGTCTCTTGGTTGATGCCTTATCTGTGCTGGGTTCTGTCTGTCCAGTTCGCTATCGACCGTTCTTCGCCAATTTAGTATAGCATTTCCAGCAAAGATTCTATGATCTCTCCAGAGTTTATCGCCAGTCAAATGTCAACGTATTTTTATTTTTAATGCATTTTTCTGCTTGCTTCCAACTAGGAGCACCTCGTAATCAGGAACCTCTTTTCAGAGGCGGAATTCAGAGTTTCATCGACCTGGCTAGACATTAAATATCCTTTCAGGCAGAATAGCCACCAGTATTCTGCGTGAACTTTAACCTGTCGCTAGCTATCTTTCGTCTTTGTGAACACCTGCTGCCATTAACGAAAGTGACAGAAACATCGCGTTGGTTTATGATGTGTTTACGAGCAGAAGTTCAAGGAAATCAACCTTTCATGGTTAGCGTTTGTGTGTATATATCACTGTGAAACAAAACTGTTTTTGTCACGTCTCATTGTCATATATAGCTCGTTTTGCAAGTTATTATAACAGAAGACTACATATGGCATCTCCTTATAAGACTAAACCTAAAATCTCCTTGTAAGACTCCATGTAACATCTCCTTGTTAAGACTCAACGTTAACATCTCCTTGTATAAGATTCCATTTAACATCTCCTTGTAAAACAAAGTGCCGATGTAACATTCCAGCTCAAATGCAGTCTGAAATAAAACTGTATGAGCCATGGATATAACAGTGTTGTGTTCAGACTGTAAACACAGTTTTGCTTACAGTATATCACGTGTAATGCAGGGCATGGTTACAACATATCAGGCAACATCGTAAAACATCAATGGTTATTTTCCTGGCACAGCAGAATGCAGAAGAATAATTTGAAGCACGGAGCTAAATGATTCACCGAATAAGGAAAGCTGTATGCTTTTAGCAAACGCTGGAGTAGAAACACTTGAACGTCAACTGGCACAGAATTTCGAAAACATACAGTTAACAAGACATCGTTGATGATCTGCGAACGGACGCATTACCAGCAGGGCACCTTGCTTACAACCGAGAGGCCTGCATGAGAGCTGTTAGGGAGGCGAAAGTTCCGAAAGGGACATGCAAATGACTGACTGAGACAGTTCTTATCGATGAAAAGCTGATTTTCTGACCAGCAGTTGAATTTCACAGTAGAGCTTTGGGAAGAAAACCTGTATTTCTTCGTTAAAGTCTCATCGTAACTGCAAACTTCGATACTAGGAGACTGGAGTTGTGCAGATGTGACTTGACAAATAGGTTTCCTTCAGTTCGGAGCTAACTTTAGGGGTCCGTTACTTATCAAATAACTCTACAGCTCTTTGTTAAGATGCGAAGACGCTATCCGTGTTGGCAATCAGCGATTCATATCAGACATGCTGCTTAGTGAACCATAGCTGACCTAGACCCCGTCCTATCTCACCTTTGGTACCCCCACCCCTCCCAGTAACAAGAATAGCCTAGCTATAGTTCACATGGTGGTGGAGTCTGCTAAAGAAGTATTCCACACCCATTACTATTTAGTTGCACTCAGGGACTGAAAATATAGCTGTCACGACCCATTCTCAATCCGACACAAAGTTGTGCCTGAGCATCTCCACAGCATTTGGTGCAAAGAACACTAGTTCCCAGCTCCAGGGAGATAGAAGGAAAAAAGAATCTCTGTGTTAGGCTTTTCCAAAGATTAGCACATGGATGAATCATTAGCCGAGATTTGTTTCTTTTTTGTGTTTTACATTTATACCTTACCTGATACATTCAAATCATTTACCTTCTGAAGGTTATAAGGTAGTCAATTCTGAATCTTTTGTTTGCCTTAATCACGGGGTATCCTAGTTTGTTTTATTTTCTTCTTACTTATTTCAATGGATCTCGCGTGAAAATAACTAGCGATCCGGTCTACAAGGAGAATCGCTGACTCTTTGCCAATCAATCTAACGGTTTTATATCAACGGTTTTATATATACATCACTGTTCAGCATCAATAGACATCTTTGTTGGAGCTTTCTCAATGCCTGCTGTTGTTCTGTCACCTGAAAAACATGCCATTGTCCACGTAGGGGTGGAGGTGTGGTGGGAGGGGGGTGAGTTTTGTCAACTGCAACAAATTGACGACATCCAAAGCAAACAAAGATCGACTCTAGCGCCTCACGAGTGCCACTTGTCGCATTAACATTGTTTCCCCTTCTCTCCTGGTCGAAAAAGGGCGTCAATGGACCCACCCTCTTTGCCTGGCTGGTGTTCGCTGTCTCCTGAACAATGGAAGCGTCAAGGGCTTATTTGGAAGAACAAGTTCGCTCGTAAAGTTCCCACTGCTCGTCCGGAATAGAATTGTAATGCTGTGGGGGAGGCGGGGGGGGGGGGTTTCTCTGCGTTTTACACATAGTCATCCAGAATCTATGCCAGTCTGTTGTGGTCGTACAAGCTGTAATCCGCTCAAAATGACGGGAAAAATAATGGAAATATGATTTTTAACTACAGTTAATTAACGTTAAATGTTAGCACAGTTTAGATAATCAGCGGAGGTGTATGGTGGAGTTTTACAATATATATATATGTGTGTGTGTGTGTGTGTGTGTGTAAAAGCGAGAAGGAATAGCAAATGGAGCAATGAGATGAGCACATATAAATGTACAACAAACAATAACAACCAATATTTCGACAGTATGCCTTTATTAAGGAAGACGAAACTACCAAACAGCAAATAAACACAATCAACTCACCAGTATCTGAAACTTTATATTTAAGATAATTTTAAGAAAAAAAAATTTTTTTTTCAAAAAAATCCAGCCGAGTAATTGCTACTACTGAAAAGCCTAGAACCATTTCTGACCTGGCTCACTACAACTAACACCTGTAAATTCAGGTCTGGGTAACAAAGCGAAACAATCTTCGCGTGAACATGAACTAATCTCCCTCCACTTCTCTCGTTCTGTAAAGTTCAGGCGCTTACATTCAGCAAGACTTAGCGTGTTCAGATATTAGATACTTTTCATTATAGTAGTAGGTGTATGTTAAATGGGAAGAAATGCAAAACAATGCACACCTAGCGGTCAGGATGTTCTAAAAGACAATGTGTAGTCCTGCAGTAGGTAAACAAATACTCTAGTTTGTTGTTGTTATATCTCAGATATAAATACTCTAGTTTGTTGTTGTTATATCTCAGATATAAATACTCTAGTTTGTTGTTGTTATATCTCAGATATAAATACTCTAGTTTGTTGTTGTTATATCTCAGATATAAATACTCTAGTTTGTTGTTGTTATATCTCAAATATAAATACTCTAGTTTGTTGTTGTTATATCTCAGATATAAATACTCTAGTTTGTTGTTGTTATATCTCAGATATAAATACTCTAGTTTGTTGTTGTTATATCTCAGATATAAATACTCTAGCTTGTCGTTGTTATATTTCACTAAACAGTTACTTTAGCCTTGTTGCTCTTACATCTCAGTAAACAATTACTCTAATTTGTTGTTTTTATATCTCAGTAAACAAACAATTACTCTAATTTGTTGTTTTTATATCTCAGTAAACAAACAATTACTCTAATTTGTTGTTTTTATAGCTCAGTAAACAATTACTCTAATTTGTTGATTTTATATCTCAGTGAACAATTACTCTAATTTGTTGTTTTTTATATCTCAGTAAACAAACAGTTACTCTAGTTTGTTGTTTTTATATCTCAGTAAACAATTCCTCTAATTTGTTGTTTTTATAT
Source organism: Achatina immaculata (assembly GCA_009760885.1). NCBI lineage: Eukaryota > Metazoa > Mollusca > Gastropoda > Stylommatophora > Achatinidae > Lissachatina > Lissachatina immaculata. The sequence goes on from CM019716.1 coordinate 13,254,388, forward strand.
CTCAGTAAACAGTTACTCTAATTTGTTGTTCTTATATCTCAATAAACAATTACTCTAATTTGTTGTTTTTATATCTCAGTAAACAAACAGTTACTCTAGTTTGTTGTTTTTATATCTCAGTAAACAATTACTCTAATTTGTTGTTTTTATATCTCAGTAAACAATTACTCTAATTTGTTGTTTTTATATCTCAGTAAACAATTACTCCAATTTGTTGTTTTTCTATCTCAGTAAACAATTACTCTAGTTTTTTGTTCTTATATCTCAGTAAACAATTACTCTGATTTGTTGTTCTTATATCTCAGTAAACTCTTACTCTAGTTTTTTTTTTTTTTCTTGTATCTCCTGGTAAGAGATATTGGAGTTATTATGCCCACATCATCACTATTATGTTTATACAGCAATGTGAAGTCTTGCCAGTGCCATGATTGTAGAATGTTCTAACTTATCAGAAAGTCACTGAATCAAGTGATACCAAAGTTAAGTATTGTTAAATGGTATTTTTAAAAATATGGTAACAAAACGCAACTTTAAATAGTGCAACATAACACTGTATGACGCCGTGCTCTGCTGGGTATAATTCTGAAAACAGATTATATGCGGGGATAGAAGATGTAATAAACAAATCAGATTATGTAGATGAGACTTGACAGAACGGGACAATGGGGACGGACCTTACGACCAGACGATTCACGAAAAGTTCCCTTCATTTGTGTTGGTAGTTCTGTAATGGAGAAATGTAAGAGGTAGACGTCCAGTTATTTCACGTGATAACCCAGTCTGGTCACTGGAAAAACTGGATAGGATTCCAGGTGATTTGTTGAATTGTTGCATCATTTGGACGTTCTTTAACCCTGAGAAGGAAAAGTTTTGAAAACTCAAAATTACAGCTAAATGTATCAGCTGTCACAGAACTTGGAGATCAACTGCCGCTGCATTTCTGTAAGAGGACCATGTGCCAAAACAAATCTAGGGTCATGCTACCCAAAGCAACAGTGTAAAAGGAGGTGAAGCTGCCAAAACAGCCTCAGCGTCGAGCCAGTCCTGTCTTCTAACAGAAACCAAAGAAAATAGATCAGATGAATGAAGACTTGCGTTTGGCTGCCAGCCATGCTGTGCATTTGTGTTATGAAATTCCCGCTACTGTTTGCTTACTAGAGATTCATGTCAGGCAGTTGTGGCATCCTTTCTATGGCAGGAACGTCAACATCCAGTGACACCTAACAAATCATTCCAACAAGCTTGGTCACATCCGGGTCTCAGTAGGGTCCATCTGGCTCTGGGAAAAAAAAAAGAGTCTTCAAGTTCTGCAAGATCTTTATACTTAAACAGGGGAGGTCAGTTGTAGTCATCAGTCAGTGTCACACTGGCCACGTCGGTCGCGGTGCCGGCAGGACGTCACGTGTCAGCCCGAAAATCAGCACGACGTCACGTGCGACCATTGTTCAGGATTGTGTACTGATGACTCGCTGCCCTAATTACTGCGTCAGTGGCTGGTCTCTGATGCTCACCCCAAATTTCCGGAGCCAACGCAATCCCATGAAAACATTTATAATACTCATCATTAACAGCGGGAGATTTTCCCTAATGGCAGCCTTATTAAACCTCTTAAGTCGCGATACCTGGACGTGTAATACCAGAGAACTGAGGGACTTTCAAATGTCTCCCATCAACTGTCAGAGGTATTCTTAAGCGTGGATGGGAGCAGACCCAGATTGACACTATGTAGAATGAGTGACCAGCCGGCTCGGGTTGCTTTGGTGACTACCTAATGTGTAAGGTTGCATCACTGATCCAAGCCTCATATAAACGTCATATCTTGTTATTATGGTTGCTACTGGACAGTTGGCTACACTCTTCGGTCAGATAAAGTAAAGATAAGGATTAATGAGGATTGTTAGAGTCTGTCAGGAATGTTCTCATTTGATTGGACGAGGCGCGAGTGCACCAGTCTTGTGACGGCAATCTCTCTTTCTCGTTGAGGAAAAAGTGTAGGTTCGGTCGGACCTTCTGATAGATCAAGTTATAGAAACCTCCTCTCCCAGGTTTGTTTAATAAAAGGGGGGGGGGGGAGGGAGAATTTCGCGCCGATGGACACCGCATTGCACTACTTAATATAATGTTCGGAAAAAAAGGCGTCATTTTTGCTTCACGAGCAGGGACTTTGCGCTGATACGAGTACAATCTCTTCCATAAATCGATATCAGCCTTGTTCTCCTGGCTGTTGTGACGATGAAGCACTTCCAGGGAGCACTTCACAGAAATGAGGCAAAATCTTGGCTGGTAACTTATCAGACTTTGGGTCAGGCAGAACTTCTACTCCTGTATTTGCTCAAGTGAATGGAAAGAGGCTTGTTTTGGTGGGAAGAGCGACCATTTCGAATACATGTAGCCGACTCCTTGGCGGTAAGTTGGAGCACAGACTGGAAGGGAAGTGAACAACCGTGACTTGATTGAAGACCCGAAACGGGCCCAAGAGAGAAGAATTTCTTAGCAGGATCCACCACCTTGGGAACCGCGGCGAGCTATATTCTCTTAGCCAGACTGACGGAGCTCATTAGTTTGTTACTGGGTAGACTGCAGAGGAAGGATGATATAACGTTCTGGTCAACTCTGGTTCCTTGGTACTAATTCGAGTAAATGTACCGTTTTTTTCAAAACACTCAGACCCTTCTCCTTAATCTTATCTCTCTCTCTCTGTCTCTCTGTCTGTCTCTCTGTCTGTCTGTCTGTCTGTCTGTCTCTCTCTCACAAGATCCTTGCGAAGAATATCATGTCCTTTCAAAACCCTCGATCCCTTGTGCATCTGAGCAGCCTTGTCACCGAGCATTTCCCATCCCAGGATGCCAAACCGTCAAACATCTTCTCTCTCTGTCCACCTCTGTCCTCTTCTACCTTCGATCTCCCTTGTTGCTATTATGTGCTCTAGCCCGCCTCTCCTTCAAACACGCCCCTACAAATCTGGACTGTCATTTTCCGATCTTTGTCATAATTTTTCGTTGTTTCTTGTGCCTCTTTCAGAACTTTCTCTCTTGGATGTTCTTGCTGCCCGTGGTACCTTCAGCATTCCTCTAATGTTCATCTTATTTGTTGTTGCTGTTATAGCTCTCTGCTAAAGATAACTTTATAGAACACGCTAACAAAGACTGTATAGAAGAAGAAGAAGCTTTACATCCATTTTAGCAAAAGAAGACATTTACACGTTACCGCCTCTCTATCAACTTCGCCATAATACTCTCCACCTTTTAATCTCCTTTAGAAGACGATTAATTAAGTGTAGCTCTTAATCATGCTCGACTTTGAATACGCCTTTCTACCTCCTGCACCTGATTTAAATTTCAAGCTTCCTTCCAGCAAGCACCCTCCCCTCCTCTCCCCCACCCCACCCACCACCCCCGCATTCTGTCTCCATCAATTACGTACATCATTGCTCCCCACCCCCGATCTCCTCAAGGTCAAGGTCCGCGTGATGAAGTGCCCAGAGAAGGAAGACCCGACGTATTTTTTGTAGTCGACGAAGGATTTATCATTTCTAGCTTAGTTTTATTCCTTGTCATGTTTCTGCTCTTTTAGAGAAGCACTGCATGCTCGGCCAGCACTGACTCTGCCACTATCACACGCCAAGCTAGGCTAGGTGGGAGCACTGTTTCTACATTTGTGGTGCCCAGCCAGCTTACAGCGCTGGGACGAAACTGTCTGGTGGGCAGCACATATAAACCGGCTAGTTTGTGCCAACTTATATAAAAATGAGAGAGAGAAAAAAACAACAGATATAGGTATGAAATAAAGGTGAACTGATTGTTTTTACTTAGTTTTTCAGTTTTTGGAAAAAAAAGGGGGGGGGGGGTTACATATTTTTTGCTAACTTTAGTCATGTAAATTATATTTTCATAATAACTACACACACACACACACACACACACACACACACACACACACACACACACACACACACACACACACACACACACACACACAAACACACACACACACACACACACACACACACACACACACACAATTGATTGTAAAAAATAGTTCTAGATATTTCCGTATTTGAAGTGACAAGGTTTCGAGCACGTGTCACTTCAGACAGAAAATAATAAACCTATTAGGTCCAATTTAACACATTACACGCCAGTTTCCGGCAGATTACTTGGGGGGTGGGGGGTAAAAGTCGTGAATTGTATCCCAACCCTTCGTCACTGTCATTTTTCGGGATTCCTTCCGGTGCTACGGAGTGTGTGTGTGTGTGCGCACGCGCGCGCACCGTGCTGAGCTCTTCTTTTACAGGGTGAGACCAGAGCATATACGGATTTTCCTAGCATCGAGGAGAAACCATTAACGTTTTAATAGCAGCTATGTCTGATAACAATAGGCCAGGCCATTTCAGACCAGACCAATCTACACAAAAGCTTGATGTGGTGGGGGGCACTCTACGGCGGGCATCTGCAAGCTTCTTTGTTGGCCAGGTTAAGCAAAAAAAACTTTGTCGACTGTCAGGCGGGCCATGCGCTTTAAAAATTGTTTAATTTACTAATCTCATGTTCCCAAACCGCGCGTCGTTAAATTAAGAGAACACAATTTTGGTAGGATTAGACCTCGAATTGGTGCGTTAGTACACTGTTCTCTCATGGCTAAGACAGCTCCTCGTCCTACCGGGGTCCGTGGTTCGAATCCCAGGTGATTTTTTTTTTTTATTTCTCTCGCGTCTCACTAAAGTTCTTTGTCTACGATTTTTTTTTTTTCGAGGTCTAGTCCTACAAAACTGTGGTCTCTTACTTTGCCGTACGAAGGCCTCGTTGTTTCCTATTTATAAAAAAAAAAATAGTGTTCCTGAAGCAAAAATTATTTTTAATGCAGTTAAATTAAAATTAATGCAATTATATATATATATATATATATATATATATATAAAGAAAGAAAAACAGAGAGAGACTTGTTATTAATTTATCAGGCGAAGCATTTGTTATTCTACAACGGAACAATCAATACATTTTTTTTTTTTAAGTTTCAGTTTTTTTTTTCAATGAAACTATCTAAATTGACTACGGCACACACACACACACACACCCGCGCATACACGCACACAAACACACACAAATGTTGCCATGGGCCAAGAGTTACCCACCCACATAATCTCTAGGACAATGTTGAAAACCAGAAACGAATGTTCGCGATAGGAAAGAGATTCGCTTCGATGTCTGAGCGAAGAAGAAGAAGAAGACACAGCAGGATGAGTAAACAATATCGATATTTTAAAAAATCCTAAGCTGCCCCTGATTTGAATCAGAAATGGCTGTGGAAGATGTCCTGCCGGGCTGTTGGTTGCGCGAAGAGCTAAGGAAACGGATGTAGTCTTGTGCAGGTTGAGGTGAAAGAAAAGCTACATAAAAGACACGGTGTCATTGGACACACTAGCAAAATTTATATCCAAGATCAGCGTCTGTAGAAGAGGAAGAAGAAGAAGAAGATGATGATGAAAACGAAAACCCTGTCCGCACGTCCTACAGCTGCAGTTATGGATAGGCTCACTTGTTAGGGGAAGGCTGAGAACTGACATGTACCGTACTACTGCAGTAATTTAGCTGTTTTCAGCATGTTCATCTATGATGAGGAAGGGCTGTGTTTCAGATCTGACAGGGGCGGGAAAATTGCAAAATAATAATAATAATAATAATAAATGTAAACAAATAGGGTCACACAACAAAATAACGTGCTCTCGTTTCTCACTCCTGTATGTTATTGGTTTTTTTTTTCGTCAAGTTGCATCAGTTCTTCGCTCTTGGCAACAAACCTTGGATGCGCATAGCCATCTTCTGTCAAGCCCGTTTATGGTTTCCATTCATCTCTTTCACAAATTCCAAGGAAAAAAAGAAAAGATTGAAGAAAAAAAAAATCCAGAAATGACAAATAGGTAAAACACCCACAGCAGACGAACTGATTGTTTTATGATCCACATTTATAAAACTAGTCCTCTTCTTCTTCTTCTTCTTCTCTTCCTCTAAGACCTCTTCTTCCTCCTCCTCTTTCTTCTTCGTCTTCGTCTTCTTTCACCCTGAAAAAAAAGGCTCTGGCTGTGCTGTGTCAGTTTGTAAACTAGGCTGCGATATTTATTATTTTCGACCCGATACATCAAACCTCGGAATGGCTTATTTTTAGGATCGAGTTTTCCTATTCTCCATCTCTATTTACTCAGTCAAACTTCTGTTATCTTGGGTAATAAATGGGAATGGAATAGGGTTTATGATTCGCCACCCTTGTCTAATTAGAAAAGTATTTTGTTGACATATATACACACACACACACACACACACACATATATATATATATATATATATAAGTTTACAGAGTTGAGCAAAAAGTTTCCCAGCGAAACCCCCAGCGCCCCAATGCCAACTTCTTGAGGCTGGGCCTATCCAATGCCCATTTCCTGAGACTGGGCTGACCCAGTACCCATTTCTAGAAATTGGGCCGACCCAGTGCCCAATTCTTGAGATTAGGCCGGGGGACAACCCAGTCGCGGCTGGTTCCAAATATATATATATATATATATATATATATATATATATATATATATATAGTCCTTAAATCTAAAGATATAACGAGAAGAATCATTTTAGTCTCTTTAACTCCAGCAAATCGACACTTTGACGCCAGTTGTGAGAACAGCGCGACTTCCTTCATCTGAGAAGCAGCATCCGCCATCGTGAGGTTGAGCGAAACGATCGTAGCAGGATTTCATGACTGAGTAGTACGGACTGTAAAAAAAAAATGCTGTAATACGGTCGATACAACGTCAGGAGTCATGGAAGCAGCTTGTGAGGGCGGAGCCATGTCAGAGTTTTTGACAGGCGGTTCAACGTCAACACCATGGTCTCGCTTGCTGCTCAAACATTTCATATCGAGAATTTTGGACCAGATGTAGCAAGGAAAATGTTGGGCGTTGCTAGTTGTTAAGAGAAACTTATTGCGTTTATTGTGATTTCTCATTGTGCCGTTTTGTTTAGTTTCGCTTTTTTTTTTTTTTGGGGGGGGGGGGAGTTTTCTGTCTGCTAGTCTGCAGTCTTGGCAAATTCTGTTGCTACTGCAGGATCTTCCTACAGCTTGAGAACTCTGGAAGTGATCTCTTCGCTTGTAGGAAGGACTGGAAATTGGCCCTTCTGAATTTTCCTTGGAAAAGGTTTTAGAAGCACGCTCCTCAGAATAGTTCGTCATCGGCAGGTTCATTTCCGTCTGCCTGTCATTCTTCAGACACCAGTCACTTGTTTTCCTGGATCGTCTTAATTACCAGCCGTGATAACTGAGATATTTTGTAGTATCAGAGCTTTACTGTCAGCTTTCTCTTATTTATAATATCGGGGGTGGGGGTAATTTCCTTAAAAATGTCTATCGCAGGTTACTGGACTATTTTTTTAATGAAATTTTCAGCTTTTTGGACTTCTTCTTCTTCTTCTTCTTCTGTGTAATAAGGCGTAAGTTTCTTTTTCTTTAAGAACAAATTCTGTGACAATACTTGGAGTATTTTTGTGTGTGATGTCCAGTTTCCAATGTTGCATTTCTCTGCTAAGATATTTTTTTGTAACTGATATCTTTAAGTTCTCTATTTTACTTTATTTGATATTTTAAGAAACGGGAATGCTTGGGAGAAAACACACTTACATCCGGGTCTTGAAACATCTATACTAAAGACTTCATCATGGAGCCAGGCTGGGTCCATTCCGACATTTTGTGTACCGGTGTAACTAACTTTGTCTTGCCTCATACATGTCTATTTTATTTGACAAACGTTTTTATTCTTGTATTCTTCTTCTTTCTTTCTCTCTCTCTCTCTCTCTCTCTCTCTCTCTCTCTCTGCCTCTCCGATATGGTGGAGGGCAGAATGTCAGACAGACCATCTTTCTTGTTCGTTCTTTCTCGCTCTTCTTCTCACTTGGCCTTCTTCCCATCAGCCCTCTCCTCTTTCTCTTTTTCCCATTTTACTGTCTTCTGCATTTTTTATTCATTTGTTATATATATATATAAAGGGACATGCAAATGACTGACTGTGAACGTAATGAATGATCTTAGTGCTCTGTACTCTCATGAATAAGAGCTGCTCTTCCTACTGAAGTACAGGATTGAGTCCTCACTTATTCTCTTGTGAATTTTTTTCCCCCTTCACTGCCGTGCTTTTCGTTTACAGCTCTTTCTTATATATGTATCGCTCTCTCTCTCTCTCTCTCTCTCTCTCTCTCTCTCTCTCTCCTCAGCGCCAACACAACTCGCCTTATCAAGAACCAACGCCTCCTACCTTAGCCTCATCTCTCGGGGTCTCGATTTATGAACTATTGTCCGAACTGTACGGCGTCTTCATCCCATAGTGAAACCACACCATCTCCTTTCATAGGTCCATGCACAAATATCCTGGTTTCGCTCTAATAAGCGGAAGCTATCTCTACTAGGACAAATTCCTGGCTATAAGAGCGGAACTAAAAACAAAAAGGTTAGTTCCTCGTGGAGATAGAAGGAACATAATGAAGTCTAGACTGTCTGGACTCAGCCAGGAGAAAGTCAGCTTTATCATTCAGAAAATTGGTGAAGAATCATCACCTCTGACCGCCGGCAGTTCAACGTTATGGCTGGTCTTTGATGTCTCCACGCGCAGGCTGGGACCCGACTGTTCGGGGTCATCATCTGGCCCCTTTAAGTTGTGGTCACCCCCGGAGATTAGACACGGCCTGAAGGTCAAGGAGTGATTGCCCGTGGACGTTGTCCCGGTCCGCTTTTATGAGTTTCAAATGATGATCGGCCAGGATCCAGTCTTTGCTTGTCGGAATCAAAGGCTTTTCGTTTGGACCAGGACCCTTAAACAGCGCACGGGATATCAGCAGTTTGGCTAAAATAACAAACTATGTCCAGGCGATGTCGGCTAGTGGCGATAACTAGAGAAATATCCCTTGTACCATGCGTCCAACAACAGTCGTCTAAGGGAAATAAACAACAGTATTCCTAATCTATTGTCTCCCTTCTTAGAATTCAGTATCTGCGGAGCTTAACAGTAGAACAGCGCAGTTTGTTTACTACAGCATCGAAGAACAGGAAAATTTTGGGCGAAAAGAACCCCCATTAAACCAGAAGTTGATAATTTCTGTTGCCCAAATCCAAATTAAAAATTTCTGCTAAAGGAAAAACGAAAAGAAAATTTAACAAAAGGAATTTCTTTCTTACAAAAATGTTAGACATTTTAGACGCGAGGGCACTAACGCGTCTGTAATAATCTCTTCACAATCTCAGTTAATCTTGAAAGTTGTCAATCAGCCATATTTGCAGTTAAAAAGAAATTGATACCTGATTACTGAGTCCTTCATCCTTCGTTCAGGCAGCCTCTTTCACAAATCTTCTTCTTCTTCTTCATCGTTCGCTTCTACCACCAAGACCGCCCCGTGATCCTACTGAATTTACTCCTGTGGTCCTCGATAGGTCCTGTGGTCCCCCTCTGGTCCCCGAAAGGACCACACGAGATCCCCGAAAAGACCACAAGATATTCAGAGTATCGCAGGGCTTGAGCCTGTATTCTCGGTGGGTCTCAGATGCGGGATTGCGTGACACTGTGGTTTTCGTTGCACCAGTTTAATCTAGAGTTGGACTTTCTCACCGGAAAACCTCGACGTGTTTTCGGATTCTTTCACAAATGATTTTCAGCATCGCCAGACAGCTTCATATAAGTCTTCCCAGTTCCTTTGAGTGAGCTTTTTAGCTAGCATGTCCCAAGTTCTTTGAGTGAGCTTTCTAGCTAGCATTTCCCAGGATCTGTGAGTGAGCTTTCTAGTTGGCAGTTCTAGAGAAGGTGTTTCGCTGTCTGTGTTAATTTGTTCAGAAGTTCAGAATCCGAAACTTGCAGTTTCGCCATATTCACACTTGTATGGCTCTTGTATAACTTAATAGCATGCATTGGCTATTGTACAACTTAATATTCTGAATGGTTCTTGTACAACTTAATATCCTGTATGGCTATTGTACAACTTAATATCTTATATTGTTCAACTTAACCTGTACTGGCTCTTGTACAACTTAATATCCTGTATTGGCTCTTATACAACTTAATATCCTGCATTGGCTTTTGTACAATTTAATATCCCTAGTGTAGCAATAATTTGTATCAAGCATGTAAAGGTTTGCATCATTTATAGTCACAGATAAAGGTATGCATCATTTATAGTATTGCATATAAAGGTTTGTACGATTTATAGTCACAGGTAAAGGTATGCATCATTTATAGTCTCGCAGATAAGGTCAAGTGGAACACAACAGGCCGAAGAAAAAGGGGCAGACCGCGTGAAACTCTGAAGAGGACATTATTAAGAGAGGCCAAGTTAACAGGCATAAAATCCTTTGATGAGGTTGAAAGACTCGCCGAAGACAGGAAAAATTGGTGAACTACTTTGCGAGCCCTATGTGACGTCTAACGGCACGGGAAAGATATAAGATATAAGATATAAGATAAGGTCTGCATCATTTATAGTCACAGATATAGGTATGCATCATTTATAGTCTCGCGGATAAAGGTTTGTATCATTTATAGTCACAGGCAAAGGTATGCATCATTTATAGTCTCGCATATAAAGTCTGCAGCATTTATAGTCAGGAAATCTAACATTTTTCATACCACGGGATTTCTAGTTGGTTTAATTTCAACCGTTTCCCTGAAACTAATGCCGTGTCTGAAATTACACCCCCCCCCCCCAAAAAAAAATGGGAACGATTCCTTATCATAGTTTTTTTTTTCAAGATGTAATAAAGTCACATTTTACTTTTGCTGATTAATGTGTTGTAAAACGAGGCGAACAAATTGGGGAGTGATTTGTCTTTAAAAAATTATGACAAATATTTAAAACAGCAAAAAAAGGAGAGAAAAAAACTTAGCCTCATCACGGCATAAAACAATCATTCTCAACAGCAAGAAATATCCAGCCGAAATGGCGTAATTTTTGTTCCCTAGAAGAATGTAAAAAGGTTAGAATCCTCATAGATGATGATGATTTAATACAATATAAAGAGGACGATTGGGGTGGAAAAGGGGGTGGGGGTGCTGGGTTGAAAAGTAAGGATTGGGACATGTTACATGGGGAAACACTGCCATGGTGGCACCTAGGAACACGTTGTTAAAACGCCCAAATTCTCCCTGACCTGTTGGAAAAAGCTCGAGTATGATGTAGTCAGCAGTACGCCTGGCCGCCTATCCTTCCTCACCTCCCAGAAGAAGTCAGGTACCCATTTCTACACCTTTGATCGGATTAGAACGGCCCCATCTTCGGCACGAAAGGCTACTGCACTAATTACTGTGCCACCCTGGGTCCCAGATGCTTAATATGAAAGGAGTAAAGACAGTGAAAATCAAGGAAGAATTAATATATCTCGAACGATAATGAAATAAACCGGAAAGATTTTACCCCGGAAAGTTTTACTCTGTGATATTTAGAAGAAAAAACGGGGAGGAAGACAGTGTCCGATCTAGCAGTCAGCGACCCATAACTGACCCGCTAGCGTCAAACAACCATTGACGACCAAGAGTCTATCCCACCTCTTCTTTGGTGCCCTCCAGCAACAAGCCAGGCCTGAAAAAAAAAAAGAAAACATTGAAATCTGCTGAAGAAGTTTTGCACACTTCCTGCATTTTAGCTCCCATCACACGCTCGAAACTATCATCCAGACTCCAGAAAACGTTCTGCAGCTCTGGCCCTCTATCAAGACGCCCGATTTCAGTTGTGGCTACAGGGAAACTAGCCTTGGGGCTCAAAGCATAATCTCCACTAGCTTTCAGGGCACAACGCATGACCCCCAAAAGACTGCACAGTTTATCCAGACAATAAATGTAGACTAGAATATAGGCTAGGACCATGGAACGTAAAAAGAGATGAAGCTTCACTCAAGGACAGAAAAAAAAATAGTCTCCATAATTTGCTCCCAATCCTATACTATGCTGTATCTCAACAATGTCACGCATCGGCCGTAAAGAAACCAGTTCACAGTTCCAGTTAGATGAAAGAAGAAGAAGAAGAAGACGAAGAAGAAGAGGAAGAAGAAGCTTCTTTCTCAAAGACACGATCAGACTTAGTTTGTCTAAGAAGTCCTCGACAAAGAAAAGAAAAGACTTATAATTCCTTATATCTTCCGTCTTCCCGCCCTTTTCATGGCTGAACAGACTTTCAATCTCTATTTTAATTCAACCTGGAAGCATTAATTCCAAATTTCCTTTCATTTACGTTTTCTGTTCTGAAGTTCAATGCTCTACATGAAGTCCTCACGCCTTTAACCCCTGCCGCGCGCAGTATACATCGCGCGCCGCAGAGTCAATAGAACATACACGTTATTACACAAACTGACATACTGGACGCCCACTAACGTCTTTCTCCAGCCAAGTTCAGAAAGGCAGCCTATAATTACATTAACGCCGCTTTAGGCTACAAACAACCAATACATCTTTAGGGGACTCGGGATTGTGACGCTGGGATGACTCTGCTGGATTCTTTGGGGATGTCTTCCAGATCACTGGTTAAACTGAAAAGAGTATAATTACACCTGAGCGAAAGGGGTTAAGACTTACAGGCGGTGTTAGGTCAGATTTGATGCAACATTACAAGGTCTTATCACAACCAAGGGGTAACTGATATCTCAGGGCGTTTGGTTGTCAGGATAGCGGACGCTCTGATTATTGAAGAATGTTGTCTTCTGCTCCTATATAACACTGACTAGCACTATCAGTTAAGAGAAAGATTTATGAATGACAAAAGAAAATAATACAAGCAAAATAATGATTTTTAAAAAAAGTCTGCCATATTTATCCCATCACTAACCTCATTACCAAAGCGTGTGCTTTATAAGCCAGGTGTATCTCTGGGTCTTCCAGCGACTCTAGCCCTGCTCCTTAACTCTTTTTCAGGGAAAAAAAAATGATCAGGAGCATCGATCTTACCGATCATTTATAAGAGAAGACTGCAGTGTAAGGTTTTTATCACACCAGTTGAAAATTAAGAAAAATTTCCTCTCATAAATAGAAGACTAAAGAAAAGTTTTAAATCACAAAGATAAGATTAAAGAAAGCTTCGCAAGATAGATCTATCTATCTATCTATCTATCTATCTATCTATCTATCTATCTATCTATCTATCTATCTATCTATCTATCTATCTATCTATCTATCTATCTATCTATCTATCTATCTATCTATCTATCTATCTATCTATCTATGAATCTTAAGTGCCCAGGGCACATGGGGCTTTCGCAAGGGTTTTCCACAAATGCATGTCCTTTGCATTCCTTTCCGCTCTTGCCCAAGTGAACCCTCTATTGCTCAACATCCTTTCTGTTGTTCTTCTCCATGTCTGTTTTGGTCTACCCTTACTTCTGTTCCTCTGCGGCACCCATCTTAGTGCTATTTTTGGCAGTGAGTTGTCAGTCATTCGGAGCACATGTCCCAATCGTCGCCAGCGTCTTTCCTCAATAAGACAGCAGTCACTTGCTTCATCTGCATTTCTGCCAAAAAGATGTTATTTCTTATGGTGTTTTCCAAAATATTTTGTTCAAAAAGATAAGATTAAAGAAAAGTTTTGTCTCAAAAAAAAAAGGAGCAATGAAAAGTAACGGAATGTTTTCTCTCACAAACAGAAGAGTAAGGGAATGTTTGTACTCGTTAAAAGATAAAACTACTGGAAGATTTCCTCTCTTTTAGAGAACAATAAAGGAAGATTTATCACGATTAAGAAAACTACATAAAGATTTGCTCCCACTAAGATAAATCAGCTTCGTATAGTTTATATGAAGAAGATTTGAGGATTCAGTTCACAAGAGAGGAAGGCCATTGGGGACATGGAGACATGCAGGAAGAACCAAAGAAGGCAGCAAGGACATGGTTTCAGATATCCCGACTTGCTCGAGACAGGACTGGCTGGGGAGACTTTGCTGATGCCTCGTGCTTCTTTGAGAGTACAGAGGACTGACTGATTCAGTTCATGGCCAGATCAGAATACTGAGACATAGCAGCAAGGGGGGGGGGGGGGCCGGTGGGTTATGGCGTCTATTTCTTTCTGTCCCTGAGTGCAGCTAAAAAAAGCAGGAAGTATGCAGTACTTCTTAGCAGATCCACCACCATGGGGACTGGCCATCCCTATCCCGTTAGCTAGGCTAGACCTGTCACTATGAGTACCAACAGAGAGGTGGGACAGGGTCTTGACCAGCTTTGGTTCGCCAACTCTGACACCATCATATCAGCTATGGTTCGCCAACCCTGACACCATCGTATCAGCTATGGTTCGTCAACCCTGACATCATCATACCAGCTATGGTTCGTCAACCCTGACGCCAGCATATTAGCTATGGTTCGCCAACCCTGACACCATCATATCAGCTATAGCTCGCCAACCCTGACACCAGCATACCAGCTATGGGTCGCTTGACTGTCAAAACGGACAGCGTATTCGCCACTAGCGTCTGATGTTAACTATGAGAATAAAATAGTAAAATGACTGATGTAGATCATGGGAATAGAGGGTTAAAACTGTTAACCTAGATTATGGGAATAAACGGTTAAAACTGTTGACCTACATTATAGGACTAAAAAAGGAAGTGATCGATAAAGATTATGGGAATTTTAAAAAAAAGCAAAATGACAAGTAGATAACACATGAATCGAGTTCTCAGTGACTGGTGTCGATTATCAGAGAAGAAGCTACATATGAAATAACGGTATTTTGAACTTGAGGGCTTGCGTGATGTTACCATTTCCTGTGGTTTGGATCTAGAGCGCATTTGTAGCCTGGCACTTCTGTTTCACGGACAAGATTGAAAGGGCGTGTGATATGAATAAGGAGAACGGCACAGAGGACGTGGGATGGATGAGGGGAGGAATGGTGATTATTATCGCGTGGAGCCAGGGTCAACTGACAAATAAATGACCACCGGTCGAGAGGAGTAATCAATGAAGACGCCATTTGGTGCCTCATAAACAAGTCCGACGTGTAATGGAGTTGTAGTAAGCGAATCTTAGAGGGAACAACCGGTTATCATGAAATGAGTGTGTTATGTACAGTATAATCCACGGAGTTACAAGACTAGCATCATTACATTACAAAGCTCGCTGCAGAATCATTACAGCAACGTTACTGCTTTAGAACTATTCCGAGGAAATACTACATTTCCTGTCACTTTGTGCAGCAATAGCCAAACTGAGACTTTTACATTACTGCTGCACTATAATAAATGTACAGTTACAGACAGTTGTTCATTAACGCAAAGCCTACGTGTCTCCTGTATTGTAAATTCATGTGTAACGTAATACCTATATTATTTGCTCACAGACTGTTCAGTGTCTTCATTTCTCATTGTTGAAGGTTCATTCTTTGAGTACTAATTCTGACCGTTGTCAAATGTCTGACCATCCCGATCAGTAGACAGTGTTTTGTTATTGTTTCCATGGCAACAGTTCCTAACTATCTGCTGGCCAAAACCAATCAACCCTGTATTAAATCTATATTTTTCAGCTGATATAGTACATTTTGGCAAAAGCAGTATGGATTGTAGTGTTTTCCATGGTAGTGGAGCTTGTACAGAAGACGGTTTTCTTAACATATTTAAAGCAATTTTTCAGCTTAAGTTCCTTCTAGCAGTTCATAGTTACACGGACGAGAACAACAACAACAACAACAACAACAACAACAACAGCCAACTTCAAAGATTTTGTGATGAAAGAAATAAGAACTAATTAGTTTTTCTTGTCATATTTCAGAAAGAACCTTTAGATCTTTGAGACACATCATGAAATACCTAACGCGGGAAATAGATACACCTATTTTAGACTTTTCAGAAGGACAGACATCAATACCAGAAGCTGAAAATTGGCCCAACAGACCTATGTGCCTGCAGTAAAGAGCAAAAGACACCACACCACATCCTCCAAAGTAGGCAACTGCACAAACCACTCAGGAAAAAGCCGGCCAAACTCAACCTCGTGCAGGAGCTCTGCAGCGAAACTGACAACCGGGGACGAACTGCCGAGCTTGTGAGAGAGACTGGTGTCGGTGTCTGAGCGAACGACGACGACGAATAAGAAGAAGAAATACAGGCTAATGTTGTTGCTCTAAAAGAAAAATCATCACGACAGAAATGAGATGTTTAAAGAGAATACTAAATGTGACAAGAAGAGACCAGATAAGAAATGACACCATCAGGGCAAAGGTTAGAGTAACACCAGTATTACATTATATCCAGAAACAGCAAGTCAAATGGTTTGGCCATGTTACACGGTTACCATCAGACAGTATATCACAGAAAACATTCACACTAAAATTTGTAGGTAACAAAGGAAGAGGCCGCCCACGCAGGAGGTGGAGAGAGGAAATTACAGAGGCATTAAATATCCCATTATAGGAAGCAAATCATTGAGCCCTATCAAGACGTCTGTTTGTCCCCTCAACGCCGAAAGGTATATGAGGAAGACAAGACAAATTGTTGCTCTACCTTCCTAGAACCACTATGCTCTTAGCAGCTGACGCCGTGAAGACGTTGAAATATAAGTTTCGTATCCAGCTGCGAGTCTACTGTGCTGGCAAGATTGAAGACACACAGTGGAATCACGGAATAGATTTCACCACCATGACGCCCACCGCGAAAGCCCTGCTATTCGTTGGCCAGGCAGAGCCTGTTACAAGAAGCAACAGGGAAGAGGTAGAATAAGGTTTTGAATATCTCTGGTTCGCAGGCCCTGTAACAGAGCTACCAGTTCATGACAGAAAAAGTGGACGATTGAGTATAGATACTGCTCTCTTTTCCGCAAAGTACCTGCTGGATGGAAGGAGACAATGCAATGTGTTATAGCTCTCTTATTATTATTTTGAACTACGCTTATATATTTATATCCTAATGATTAACTCTTGACAGTTTTCGAAAAATAGTTCTCTATGTCGCCAAAAGGGACTTCCCAGAATGGTATCTCTGTATTCTTCTTTCAGGCTACCTGGACCTGCGAGCTGGACTGGGAGCGGGTCATAGCGGCTCGTTTTTTTTCGAGGGGGGGGGGGTGCAGTACTTCTTTAGCAGGCTCCACCATCTATGGGTACTATGACGATCCCGCCTAGTTAGCTAGGACATGCCTGTTGCTGGGGGTGGAGGGTCAGCTATAGTTCGCCAGCCATCACACTAGCATGCCAGCTATGGGTATCTAACCTTCACGCTAGTATGTCAGATATGGATCTTTAACCCTCACGCTAACATGTCAGCTATCGATCTTTAACCCTCACGCTAGTATGTCAGATATATATCTTTAACCCTCACGCTAACATGTCAGCTATGGATTTTTAACCCTCACGCTAACATGTCAGCTATGGATCTTTAACCCTCACGCTAGTATGTCAGCTATGAGTTGCTGTTTGCCAGATCAGACAGCGTTCCCCCCCCCCCCCTCAAACCAGTGTTAAACAAACAAAATATAACAAATTAAAAATCACTTCTATCAGTTCACCCTGCGGCCGCCGCAGTCAGTCAGAAATGACTGTGGAACATAACCAACAAAATCTGCAGGCTATGTAAAGTTCTGAAGAAGCATCTGTCCCTCTCGGCCCGCACCGTTGAAGGAAATAGTTATTTGGAAACATATCACTGGAAGCAAACGCGAAATTCATGTCTGTGGCCAATCATCGACATACCACCAAAAAAAAAAAAAAAAGCAAACAAACCCGAATCAGAAGAAGAAGAAATACACTTTTTGTGGGCAGTCCAGTCTCTTTTGTCGTCGTAGTCATCGTTTCCCCCCCTCCCCCCCCCAACCATCAACCAGAGGGGACCTGGAAATTCTATGATTGACGTCCCATGTTTCTCCACGTCATCCTAGTCTGTGGGTGAGTATCGCCTTGTTTTTAGTGGGACACGGTCGGTGCTGGTGTCGCGATGGTGCTGTATTACCTCCGAATCCTCTTGACTGACTAGGATTTTGATGTCATTATCGCCTGGTGATCCCCCTATTCATGTCAGTTCTGGACATTTTGCGCGACGTGGGAAGTCCATGCCAACGTGAAACAGTCCTCAGGTTTTGACTGCGTGATGGCAACTGCGAGGGTCTGTCGAGGGCCACTCTCTCTTTGACTACCCCCCTCCCAAAATTTTACCTTATCCTCTTCCTCTTCTGGCCAAATCTTGATTGCGCAAGCTTCCCAAAAAGATCTTCCTCCGGTCCCGCAGATTGAAAGTCAACAATCTTCCTTTCAACCTGACCGCTAAATAAACAAGGCAATTATCTCCCCTGTATTTCCTGTCTTCCGGATCCGGTTTGACCCAACACATGGCGACAGCTAGCAACGGAAGGATCTGAAGATAAAATAGCGACAAAAATGGTGACTGCAGGGAAAGTGATGGAAGTAATTTGTAGTCTTAGCGACGCACGTCAGATCGTCAGCAATCTTGTGTGATTCCCCCCCCCCCCCAAATCTCCTCCTCCTCCTCCTCCTCCTTCTTCTTCTTCTTCTTCTTCAGCGTTCCGAGCCATTAAGGCTCATTGCTGCAGATAAAAATTAAATTATTTAACTCCATGTTACTAATTGCCATGTAACTTCAGACTGAACTATAATTCTTATATCACATCCGACAGAACTATAATTCTCATATGTCCTTAGACAGAACTATAATTCTCATGTCTTTAGCAAGAACTATAATTCTCATGTCTTCAGACGCCGTTAAACCAGTGATCATGTTAGGATTTGTTGAAACGATACAGTTGTACTTGTCTGTTATCATGCCTGAAGTAAGTTCGAAATACCAGTTTTCTGAATACAATATTCGCTACTTTGTATCTTTTTTTGTTTGTTTTGAATATAAAATTAAACATACATGAACTTTACATACGTCAGGAGAAACCAAATGTCTGTGATGTTTTTTTTTTCTTTCCTTACGTGATTTTAAAACTTTTTTTTAAAAAACAAAATATTAACTTCCTGAATAAAAATGAAAACTCCTCGTTTCTCCTCTAAGCAGACTGAGCGTCATCAGTCTACAGGCCCCCGATTATCCTTCATCCTATATTGCTTGCTGCTTTAAAATATATATAAAATTATATATATATATATATATATTTAAACCAGTTACAGTAACAGACGAGACGACCTCCAAAAGTCTCGGGGTTTTTCCCCCCTCTTTTAACCGATAATTTACTGATACCTGCAGGTTAACTTTGGTTAGGAAACTGTTGACAGGGTTAGAACTGTCGTATCGTATGGAATCAGACACTGTTATGGAACTTTTAGCTTAACACGCACCTTTCCAATAAATATGGGAAAGAGGAAGGGGGTGGGATCATTCATTCTGCGGGGTTAAGCTCTCATTCACGCAATCCACGCTGAAATTTCACGGGCAGCTGTAGAGGAAGCAGCAGAAATGTGGTTTATTAGAAGAATGTTGTGAATCCCCTGGACAGCAAAAATAACTAATGAAGAATGTATGAGAAGATCTGGAGAGACAAAAAAAAACCTTGTCAAAAAGATAAGAGAGAGACAATGTACTTTCATAGGACATGCAATGAGAAGAGGCGGCATTGAAAATATTATAACAACAGGAAAAATAGAAGGAAGAATATCAAGAGGAAGACCAAGAGAAATGATACTGGACAGTCTGACGGGATGGTGTGAGAGGAGATCACTACCTGAACTGATGGCCTGCATGAAGGATCGGGTACTCTGGAGAAGCATAATAGCCAACGCCAGTCGGCACGGCACCTGATGATGATGATGATGTAGAGGCGGTCAGCCCTTTCTTCCAATAAATACATCAGGAAGACGGAAAACCACAACCTTGCTGTCCGCCGTATTTCCTTCTGCTGATCATATATCTCGTCCATTCGTTGCCTCAAAAATGGATACGCTAGTTTTCAGAATGACGTCAACATGACGTTACAAATGCCAGAGCAGCGTATAAGAGGGAGAGACCTTGACCCGACAATGGGGTATGGGAAAAACGTGACGAATTTTTGACACTTTTTTTTTCCTGCCAGGATTCCTTACATCTATGAATTACGTGCCGTGCGGGATAGCGTTGGCGATCATGCGCTTCCATCTTGTTGCGGCTTTCCTTGTTTCAGGTCACTTAGTCTGTCCTTCCCTCTGCTTCCTTTTCCTTGAATTTTCCAGTCGTTGCCAAGTTTTCTGACTTCTGTCTTCTCATGGCATGTCAAAGATATTTTGACCGTCAAAATACATTATATATGATTTATTTCTTGGCGTGTATGTAATCTATGGGGCTGAGTTTACAATGTGAACATTCTGTATATGTATATAAACACCCACGCACTCTTTCTACTTTCTTCATCCGGTCGCTTCTCTGGTTGGTCAGTTCCAGTCATCTGCACTATCCCTTGCTAATATGCCGCTCCCAGCAGTATCAGGTCCTTTTGTTGCCATTATTATAAAAACTTCGGCCACCAGCAACCGGCCATGAAATCCTAGTGCTCATAAAGCGAGCCCGCCAGGGCTCAAGTTGAGACACTACAACCGGGGCTAGAACCAGAGAGATGCTAACAGCGGAGTTATTGATTTTTCTTATGAAAAATTTGCGCGCGGGGGTGTACCGTTTGCGATCCCTGTCAGGTCTCCTTCCAGAAGACAATGCCGCAGAAAGGACACAAGCGGACTTCTGTAGAAGGCGAGGCCCCCTTATGACAA
Source organism: Achatina immaculata (assembly GCA_009760885.1). Lineage (NCBI taxonomy): Eukaryota > Metazoa > Mollusca > Gastropoda > Stylommatophora > Achatinidae > Lissachatina > Lissachatina immaculata. The sequence continues at coordinate 13,275,066 of CM019716.1, forward strand.
CGATAATTACAGCGATGAGGAAAATCAGATAATGTGGAAAGATTTATGTAAAGAGTCAAGGAAAGTTGGTATTCGTGTCACTTAGGTTGTGGGGGGGGGGGGGGGGTGTGGGGGGTGTGAAGACACAGAACTCAGGCCCAATGAGATGGCGTACAGTGACCTATAACTCACTCTGCATGCGGCAGGGTTACAGAGCCATTGTTGACCAAGACCATTACCTTACTCCAGAGTGTAGTAAAGAAGTGCTAGCTTGAGTTAGAGAATAGTTCATTCATTCATTCATTTGCATGTCCCTTGCGGAACTTTGCCTCCCAAACAGCACTCCTGTAGGCCTCTCGGTTGTGAGCAAGATGGCCTGCTGCTGTTGCATCCATTTCCAGATCGTCAACGATGTCTTGCAGCCATCTTCGTCTTGGTCTTCCTCTTTTTCTTTTTCCCATTATTTATCTTTCCAATACGGTCTTCTCTAAATTATAATGACGTTTAATGTGTCCAAAATATTTAAGTTTTCTCTCTTTAATCCTCTTCACTAGCCAGCCTTCTTCAATATTAAGCTCTTGTAGTATAGATGTGTACAACACCAGAAACTTTGGGAAATAATGGAAAAAATGGGATTTCCAACACATTTGATACAATTAACATCACTGCTGTATCTAGACCAACAAGCAGCAGTAAGAATAAATGGTGAAACAACAACTTGGTTTGACATAAAACAAGGGGTCCGTCAGGGGTGCATATTGTCACCCTACTTATTTAACTTGTATACTGAAAATATAATGAGGAATGTTAGAGAAGATGTAGACAAAGAATATTACGATGCCATAACAGTTGGAGGTTATGAAATACCAGAGATTAGATATGCTGATGACACAGTATTGCTGTCCACAACACAAAAAGGAATGGAAAAACTAATTATGTCAGTCCGCAAGAACAGCGAAGAGCAGAACCTCTATCTTAATGCAAAGAAAACTAAAGTGATGACAACTGACAAAACAGACAAGGCAACTGAAATATGTATCAGTGGGGAAAAACTGGAAGAAGTGGAGAGTTTTGAATATCTTGGATCACTACTAACTAATAATGGAGATACAATGCGGGAAATTAAAAGGAGGACATCTATTGCTCTTCAGAAAGTAAAACAAATAAAGAATCTGTGGAGAGGAGCAGACAGAACCACAAAAATAAGATTTTTAAGGGCTTGCATCTTTCCCATCGCAACATATGCCTGTGAGACCTGGACACTTAACAAAACAGCTGAGAAGCACATAAATGCCTTTGAATGTAAATGCTATAGAAGAGTTCTCCAAATATCGTGGACACAAAAAAGAACAAATATATCTATACTACAGGAGCTTAATATTGAAGAAGGCTGGCTAGTGAAGAGGATTAAAGAGAGAAAACTTAAATATTTTGGCCACATTAAACGTCATGATACTTTGGAGAGGACCGTATTGGAAGGATACATGGTGGGAAAAAGAAAAAGAGGAAGACCGAGACGAAGATGGCTGCAGGACATCGTTGATGATCTGGAAATGGATGCAGCAGCAGCAGGCCATCTTGCTCACAACCGAGAGGCCTACAGGAGTGCTGTTTGGGAGGCAAAGTTCCGCAAGGGACAAGCAAAGGAATGAAAGTATAGATATATTTGTTCTTTTTTGTGTCCACGATATTTGGAGAACTCTTCTGTAGTATTTACATTCAAAGGCATTTATGTGTTTCTCAGCTGTTTTGTTAAGTGTCCAGGTCTCACAGGCATATGTTGCTATGGGAAAGATGCATGAATAGTACTCGAAATAAAAATGCACACCTAGCCCTAAAAATATGCCGTGCTGAAGTTGGATGTATCAAGTCGAAAGGAGCATATACCCCAGCCAAGCTACAAATAGTGACACAGCGAAAGCAACGCAGTTGGGCTGGCGAACAAGAAGAATAAGAAAAACATAGCGGGTTTTCATCATCATCATGTGCCATGCCCGGAGACGCTGGATGCCATTTCTATCCATAGTCTCCAATCTTTCATGTTTTCCATCAGTTCTTTTGTGCTTTTTCCCATGTCATTGTGTCAAGCCATCCAAGATTTTCTATCTTGGTCTACCTCTTCCTCTCCTGCCTCCCATTTTACTTCCTGTCACGATATATTTTCGACCCCTCCTCTTCTTATTATAAGGCCAATGAGCCTAGACTGTCTCCTCCTCCGTAGTGTGTTTATTAGTGTTCGTTTCTAATTGGCTTTTCTTAGAGATTCTTCAGTTGTTAATTTAGTTGTCCATGGTATTTTCAACATTTTTCGTAGGAACCATATTTCAGTTGCCTCTGATGCTCTCGTTGTTGTTGTTTTTTTTGTTAATGACCATGATAGTTAAAACATACCACTTCAGATGTATTGACACAGTCAAGATATAGTTAAAATTCTTTCAGCATGCCATGTAAGTGAGAAATAGCAGTTAGAAAAGGTGACAATCATATCTAAGTAAAGGCAGAAAAAGTGACAACCATAGGAGAAGTAAAAGCAGAAAAAGTGACAATCATAGGAGAAGTAAAGGGAGAAAAAGTGCGAGAGAAATGAAAACAAATATCTCAACTAATTGGCCCACAGTGTCACGCAATCCAGCTTCTGTGACCCACCGAGAATACAGGCCCAAGCCCGGCAATACTCTGAACCTCTTGTGGTCCTCTCGGGGATCTCTTGTGGTCCTCTCGGGGACCATAGGACGACCACATGACCTCTATCAAGGACCACAGGAGTAAATTCAGTAGGATCACAGGGCGGTCTTAGTGGTAGAAGCGAACAAAGAAGAAGAAGAAACTAATTGGCTTACTGACATGGTGAGGAGTGGAAGAGAAGAAGAAGAAGAAGAAGAAGAAGAAGGTAGGTGAGGCGTGGGGAAAGAAATAAAAGTAAGCACAAAACTGTGACGCATGATCAACACGAGATTCTTCTATGATAGTCCTGTCCACGTCACATGATGATGCTGATTTGTGTGAATGTGTGTGTCAAAAGGAAGTTCAATCAGTGACCTCCTGTAAAGGATATGCCTGTCAACAGAGCACTGTGGGAACTGAAAACTAGATGAAAGGAAAACTACAGAGGGTCATAAACAAGATAATATATTTCCGCCATGACACTAAAAGGTGTCAGAGAATCATGAGAGAGAGAATGGACTGAGAGAATAAATCCGGAGGAACAAAAGGCAGACAGAAGAACACGCTGAACGGAGGGAGATAACGGGAGTTAATGATCACCTTTCATCGTCCGGCCATGTTTTATGACTGTAATGGACAGTGAGGTCCATCTCAATCCAAATACAGAGGGAGACCTTCATAGAGAACACACTGACCTCAGTTCGGACATTAGCAAGATGACTCTCTTCCTGTTGGTCTTTCTTCTTGGTTTATATGTGAGACTACTTTCTGTATGTGAGATTACTGGTCTGTATGTGAGATTACTAGTCTGTATGTGAGATTACTGGTCTGTATGTGAGATTACTAGTCTGTATGTGAGATTACTAGTCTGTATGCGAGAATACTGGTCTGTATGTGAGATTACTAGTCTGTATGCGAGAATACTGGTCTGTATGTGAGATTACTGGTCTGTATGTGAGATTACTAGTCTGTATGCGAGAATACTGGTCTGTATGTGAGATTACTAGTCTGTATGCGAGAATACTGGTCTGTATGTGAGATTACTAGTCTGTATGTGAGATTACTAGTCTGTATGCGAGAATACTGGTCTGTATGTAAGATTACTGGTCTGTATGTGAGATTACTGGTCTGTATGTGAGATTACTGGTCTGTATATGAGAATACTGGTCTGTATGTGAGATTACTGGTCTGCATGTGAGATTACTGGTCTGTATATGAGAATACTGGTCTGTATGTGAGATTACTGGTCTGCATGTGAGATTACTGGTTTATATGTGAGATTACTGGTTTATATGTGAGATTACTGGTTTATATGTGAGATTACTGGTTTATATGTGAGATTACTGGTCTGTATGTGAGATTACTGGTCTGCATGTGAGATTACTGGTCTGTATGTGAGATTACTGGTCTGCATGTGAGATTACTGGTTTATATGTGAGATTACTGGTTTATATGTGAGATTACTGGTTTATATGTGAGATTACTGGTCTGTATGTGAGATTACTGGTCTGCATGTGAGATTACTGGTCTGCATGTGAGATTACTGGTTTATATGTGAGATTACTGGTCTGTATGTGAGATTACTGGTCTGCATGTGAGATTACTGGTTTATATGTGAGATTACTGGTCTGTATGTGAGATTACTGGTCTGCATGTGAGATTACTGGTCTGCATGTGAGATTACTGGTTTATATGTGAGATTACTGGTCTGTATGTGAGATTACTGGTCTGCATGTGAGATTACTGGTTTATATGTGAGACTACTGGTCTGTATGTGAGATTACTGCAGCTGACGAAACATCAAGGATCCAACAAGATGAAGAAGAATATCGCCAGTGTTATTCTGCACAGAACGTAATGAAAAGCAAAACCTTTATCTTAACGCTAAGAAAACTAAATTGATGACAACTGACAAAACAAATAAAGCAGCTGAAATACATATATTAATGAGGAAAAATTGGAAGAAGTGGAGAGTTTTTAATATCTTGGATCATTACTAACTAATAATGGAGATAGAATGAGAGAAATTAAAAGGAAGACATATATCGCTCTTAAAATATAAAACAACTAAAGAAGCTATGGAGAGGAACAGACAGAACCACAAAAATAAGATTTTTAAGGCCATGCATCTTTCCCATCGCAACATATGCCTGTGAGACCTGGACACTTAACAAAACAGCTGAGAAACACATAAATGCCTTTGAATGCAAATGCTATAGAAGAGTCCTGCAAATATCATGAGAAAAAAAGAACAAATATACACATACTACAAGAATTCAATATTGAAGAAGGTTGGCTAGTAAAGAAGATGAAATAGAGGAAACTGATATTTTGGGCATATTAAACCTCGTGAGAATTCAAAGAAAACCGTCTTAGAAGGGCACATAAAGGCACAAAAAGAAAGAGAGGACGACCAAGGCGAAGATGGCTGCAAGACATCGCTGACGATCTGCGAATGGACGCATCAGCAACAGGGCATCTTGCTCACAACCGGGAGGCCTACAGGAGAGCTGTTAGGGAGGCAAAGTTCCGCAAGGGACACTCAAGTGACTGCCTGTGAACGTAACGAATGATCTTAGTGCTCTGTACTCTCATGAATGAATCTGAAGTCCAGCGTTGAGTTCTCACTTATTTTCTTGTGAGTTCCCCCCCCCCCCCCCCCCAATCATTGCTGTGTTTCTCATTTGCAGCTCTTTCTTAGCGAATTCTACTTAATGTTACACTTCACAAACACAGACTTTCTCATACCCGTGTCTTAACCTCCCTCCTCATACACCTTTCAGTGTTGAGGGGATAAAACAGACGTCATGACAGAGCTTGGCCATTTGCATCATATCATGGGGTGTTTAAGTGTTCTGTACTTCCGTCCCTTCACCTCTTCGGTGGGCCTCGTCTCCCCCTTCTTCGGTTTACTAAAATTACTAGCTTGAACGTTTTCTCTGGTATACTTCTATCCAGTGCTAGTCGAACCATCTGACTTGCTGTTTCTGGAAACAGGGATACAGCGTACAAATGATGTTACTCCAACTCTTCCATTGGTGATGTCGCATTCTGATTTTTCTCTCTCATTGTTATATTTAGCATTCTCCTTAAACTTATCATTTTTGTCGTGATGACTTTCCTTTCGTTTTTTTTTTTTTTTGGCTGTTGGTCTTTATTGACGGCCAAATTGTTTTGTATAGTGCCCTTCTTTCAGTTGTGATGCATTAGTATTTCAGTAAAGGGGTCAGTTTGATAAACCTTTGTGTGATAAATGGAATTTGATTTAAATCTGGAGGACATGATCAACAAAAATGGCCTTGACTCCACAGCTAACGGTGGCACAACTTGAAAACTCGTTCCTGGGGTGGCCACTTTGTTGACTACAGAACCCCCATACACTATAACGATCCTACGATCTATAATTATCCCTTGCCCCAAGAACTACTTCTCTGAATCCATCATGGCCACTTTTTAGCACTTCTGCTTGAACATCCTGTGATGTGTATCGCATACAGTGTCTGAAGTTCCATTCCAACAAACGACAATAGCAGGCCGAACTGCGGCGGTTCACCGGCCGGCAGCCGGGTGAAAAATAGGTAGTAAACAACGGTAACTCTACACCGGCCATCTCAGAGTTGGGGCTTCTAAGTTCCAATGTTCGAGCGTAGGGCTCGCAAATAAAGGCGGGCGCTGACGGGGTGCGGTAACCCTAGCTGGCGCTGAAGATTCTGGTGACACCGCAACGTACTCCGAACCCGTGACAGGACATGACTTAGGGAGAGTCGTAAAGCTGTCGAGGATTGGACGGGCAACATTGTATAATGGCTGGCTCGTCAATCCGGAGCTTATACCTACGTTTTGTCGCAGCCACTGCCCGTTTTTTTGATTGCCTGCGTTCATTTTACCTGAGTATTAGCATTTAGGAGTTGTACTGGTATCCGAAATATGAAACAAGTTCTGGGGAGAAAGACTTCTTTCGGCGTTTCTTTGTTTCTAGCACCTGGATCCCAGCCAACAGTCTCACTTCAATAATCTAAACTTTAAGAGGTTCCAAACCTCTTCACATCCAAGTAGCACTTTCCCAGGTATATAAAAGTTGTGGACCACCAACTTTTATGCAGTATCGCCAGGACATAAACCTTTATTCTTTTTATTCAGTAAATGGCATTTAATACTGCATTGATAACGCAGCCACGGTACCACCTGATAATGCACTGTGTGTAGCAGTTTATGTTATGGATGTCTGCCCCATAACTCTTTTAGCTGTCGACGTCCATGTGTTGGTGGAACAAAGATTCTGTGCCAGAATCCAGCAGCCACGCGTTGTTTAAGTGAGCTGCTTACAAGAGCGACTGGACTGAGTCCATGGAACGGAAAGCACAGAACTGGCAAGGGGTTAAGCCAGAAGTGTTGAGGGTTGTGTTAAGTGGGGGAGAACTGAATGGACGCTTGACCGGTGCGGGTACTTGTGTTTGTTACTGTCAGCTATGGAGCTCTGCCGTGAGATTTGGAAGCTGAAGCGTCATGTCTCGTCCTAAAACTTGTTTCCCAGGATGTGTGGACTGTAACGGAACTACAAGTTCTATGGCCTGGTGTATCAGACGCTTGAGTTGAAGCTGTATGTTCTGACATATCGCTCGATATGCCTTTCGTTTTTGAAGTTGCCATCATCACCTGTTTCCACCCATCAAATCTGTATGCTTCGCCAGCACTGGACATCGTTAATATTTGCAGCTCCTGATATCTTGGAAAAGTATGAGAGGATCCTGGGTACTTGTCTTAAAGGAGATTATCTTTTCAGATAGATAGATAGATAGATAGATAGATAGATAGATAGATAGATAGATAGATAGATAGATAGATAGATAGATAGATAGATAGATCGATAGATAGATAGATAGGAGAGAGAGAGAGGTTACCAATACGTTAAAGCTTGCCAACACTGCCTACAGTAGAGGAACCACTGACCATAGGTTGGGAACCGCTGCTCTAGAGCATAACATTTGAAAATTACTGGGTAACCACAACGGGCAGAAGCTGACGCAATACAACACATTCGCAGCAGATGTTGGGTGGTTCGAACATGCAGAGTACAGCGCTCCGCCCTTGGTCCAGCTGAAGCCAAGGCCAAATAAACGTGCGGGACTGCACCACTGTTTAACAACGTGCCGTTGAGTTTCTTGAGAGGAGGGAGTGAACTTTACTGAAATTCAGTAAAAACAGCACGACTCAGCGAAAAGTTAAGAATGGGTAGAAAGCAGCTCGCAGCAAAGGAATCTAAAAAGGTCAATAGAAAGCAGCTCGCAGCAAAGGAATCTAAAAAGGTCAATAGAAAGCAGCTCGCAGCAAAGGAATCTAAAACAGTCAATAGAAAGCAGCTCGCAGCAAAGGAATCTAAAACAGTCAATAGAAAGCAGCTCGCAGCAAAGGAATCTAAAACAAGTCTCTTGCTGCACAATGATAATGCATCTCTTCATGCAGCGGTAGAGGCAGTGGGGCAGCTGCCGTCTGAACGTCTTCCTCATCCCCCTGTACATTTCTGACCTGGCACCTGGCGATTATCACGTCCGCAATCCGCTTAAAGAAGTTCTGTGGCGTCGCAGGTTCACCTCTGCGGGTGCAGATCTGGACTCGGGAGCAGATGAAAAAGAAACTTCTTCTCCCAAAGAATAAAGAAGCTGGTGCAAGAAGTGCATCGAGCGGTAATGGGACCATGTGCAGATGTGATACAACCGCTACGTTCATGTGCTGATAGCTACCGGTATTAAAGGGTATGTTGCCTTTAATTCTGAACTCTCCCTCATGTATCAGGAAATGAATGGTGCAGCTCATGAGAGACGAGGGTCTTGGTATTGACGGTTAATCCGCCAGTGCGTGCCATTAATCTGGCACGGAATCCTCCTTCCGGCAACTACGCTCCAAAAAGGGCGAAGACGTTGTCCGAGATGGCAGTCAGCGATCCGTAGCTGGCATGCTGTCGTCAGTTTTGCTGAACCGTAGGTGACCAAGACCCTGTCTCACCTCTTCGTCGGTACCCCCAGTAACACCCTGACTAACGGAGCAGGGATCGCCATATTTCCCATGGCGGTGGAGTCTGTTACAGAAGTATTGCACACCCGCTGCTTGTTTAGCTCCATTCAGAGACTGAAAAATAGACGCCATAACCCGCTCCCACGCTGACACCTTCACAGCATCATCCGCAAAGAACACCAGTTTCGCAGTTTTAGAGAGGAAGAAGACAAGACAGTAGGTCAATATTTGGAGACTGAAGATCATGCTTAGCTTTCCATATTTGGCCACATAGCAAAACAAAAACAAATGTGTAAGAAGAAATGGGCGTCCAGACCAATCTAAAGCTCATATCTATGAAGCCTATCTAAGGCCTTAAACTACTGCCATCTTTGCATCCAACATCAGAAAGTGGACTGTGCCTGTTGTAGAGAGAAGTCACCCGCATGTCCCTCGCCTGCTCTCGGGTATCCAGCTGAGCAGTATCCCCTTGACCTACAGCAACACCATAAAGTTTAGAGTGACAGCTTCTCAGAATAGAGATAAAAATCCTTTTGCTAGACTTCAATCTTCAGATTACAAAGAAAATTAAAATCTGCCTCACGTACATCCTTGGGTCTGTGTAATGTTGACATACCTCAGTTTTTCTGCACATGTTAGAAAAAGTCCAAGATCGGTCAGAATATATTTGTTAAAGTGGCTGGAAGAGGTATTAAAGTACCCGGTAAATTGGAAGCACAAGCGAACTTTATTTTCAAAGGTTGAAGTATTGGGTACACAGGCCCGTCTGATATATGGCGGCAGTCATCATCTAAATTTCACCCAAATTTTAAGCGCAAAAAAAATATATAAATTCATTTCTCTAGATACAGTTGTTATTGGTGTGTTTTTGTTTTTTGGTTTTTTGTTTGTTTGTTGGCTACTGCTGTTGCTATTATTGCTTCCGTTTCTATTTTTGCTGTTTTTCTTGCTTTTGTTGTTACTATTTCTGTATCTTCTGCTGTGTGTTATTGTTGCTCTTTTATTTGCTTCTGTTGTCGCTGGTTTTGTTGCTTCTGTTGTTTGCTATTGTTGCTGGCTCGGTTGCCTCTGTTGTTTGCTATTGTCGATGTTGTAGAATTTGCCAGTAGCCGAAAATGCATTTTCTTTTTCAGCTGATAGCGTGTAAAAGTTGGTGAGCAAGAGTTTGAGAACGATATAGATGGTGGACAATACGAATGAAAGAAAAACGACTGGATTCAGCTGGAGTATGTGCGCTAAGAAAACAAAGGACAGAACACGTTGGAAGATCACGGCAGAAAATCATCCCCGGGGAGAGGGCACACGATGATGATTATGAACCCACTACTCCATAAGGTGTGCTCTTATTGCCCTCGACCCTGGGGCTGTAATCCAACATCTTGCGACGTCACGTTCGTGACGCATGCTCAGACGACACGACCAATCGTCGATGGCTAACTGACGACATGCGCGTGACTTTATAAAAGGTCAGCCTCATTTTCGAGCCGAGTGATAAACGTGCAATTAGCGGGCAAAATGGCGTGTCGTTATTTATGTGCTATTTTGGTCAAACATTTGAGCTGGTGTATGAAGTAACACTGGATTAAGCTTCCCATTTTAAAATAGAAACTTTGTACAGTCATAGATTAAGACTGCTTAAAATGTTCAGCTTGGACACGAGCCGGTGACAAACACCGGCTAAACTTGCTCACGTGCAGGTGCAGATGCGACCCTTCTCATGACATTGGTCTGGCCTCATCATCATCATCGTCATCATGTGGCATGTCCTTAGAACGTTGTTCCATTGACGGCTGATCTTAAAACTGAGCAACATAGCACTGAATCTCTTCCTGTTATGTGTGTATCGGCCAATGTGCTCAAACACTGTGGGTTCAGCACCTCACGCCGTGGTTAACAAATGTGTAACATCAAGACTGTTAACGATCTCTTCATCTTCGTCGTCCGTTGAGACGTCGACGCCAGTCTCTCTCACAAAAATGCGGTAGTTCGTCTCGGGTTTTGAGCGACGCTGTAAGAGCTTCTCCTTTAAAGGGGTAGGATCTGGTCAGGTCCTTGGCCCTAGAGGATTGTTTAGCTAGTAACTCTGGAGGATAATATGTGTAGTCTTTTGCTCTTTGCTCTGTTGGGCCAATTTTTTTTTTCAGTTTCTTTTATAGATGGTGTCTCAGCCTGAAGATTATCGCTTGGTTGTTACTTGAGAGTTTATAGTATTCATTATCTGTGTGTGTAGCCTTTTTTTTTTTTTTGCTGTAGTGTGTTGTTTTGTTCATTTGTCATTATACACGGTTTTATGGAGTGAGCGTGTCTCCTACATTTTTCTGAAGACTGTATTTGAAGCTAACTTCTTAATAAGCTACACCACCTATAATATTATAGTCTTGGGGAAGAGATGCTTAAGGTAGCTGTTCGCCGACTAAGATGTCTTTTGGTCTCTGATCACCCTTCACGCCTATGGTTTCTGCTTTAGATGGAATGGTCCAATCCAAAGAAGTTAAAACTATTTAGAAGAAAAGTAGGAACGGCTTTATTAATTAACTAGCACACAGGTGTCGTAACGTTTCTGTTTACACCTTAATCATATAAAAACATACAGGACAAGGAAATATGGAAAGAAGATAAAATATAAACTCACATGAATGATATACAACAAATAACGAAAAAAAGTGGGGGAAAAGGGAGAGCACTTATCCGTGACTTGCAAGAAACTGCGTCCCATATTTCACGTGGGAGAGTTTTGTGAATGTTTCAATAAAGACTTGTGGGGTGTGATCATCATCATCATTATCATCATCATCATCGTCGTCGTCTTCGTCGTTGCCTTTCACTCGCTTGAAGACCATAAGCCACAGGTAAAAGCTCTCCAGTCATCCCTGTTCTTGGATTTACTCTCTATTTCCTTTCACGTGTATCCCTTGTCTCTGAGCACTGTCATAATTTCTCTTCTCCAAGTAAATCTAGATCTTCCTCGTTTTCTATTTCCTTGAGGATTCCATGTCAGTGCCTGTCTTGTTATGCTGATGTCAGAGTGTGGGCAATCCACGTCCATTTCCTTGACATGATTTGTAGGTCCATAGGTTCTTGTCCTGCCCTTTCCCACACCTCCTCATTCCTGCCATCTAATGTTTAAAATCCTCCTCAAGCAGTAGTTCACGAATGTTTGCATCGTCTGTTGTATTGTCTTGGTTATAACCCATGTCTCAGAACCATATTGCAGGGCAGTCTTTAAGTTTGTATTGAAAAGCCTAAGTTTGGTTCTTGTTTTGATGTTCTTAGATGACCATATTTTGTTAATTTGAATAAATGCTGTCCTGGCCTTGGTTATTCTAGCGTTAACATCCTTTTCCGTTTCCCCGTATTTATCCACTATGCTGGGTAAATATGTGAAACACTCTACTTCCTCAATAGGCACTCCCTCGATTACCATGAGGATGTTAATATATAATCCCAATTTAGCTGAATTCTTGCCTAAGATCTGAAGTTTCTCTTCCATTTGTGTGTGGCCAGAAATGCCACATCATTTACGAAGTCAAGATCTTTCAATTGGTCGTGAGGTGTGATAGGTTGTTAGTAAAGAGGGGGTTGGGAAAGTGGAAAGGAGAGAGAAGGATACGGTGGCAATTGAGTTAAAAAGAGAGTGGATTGTACAGATTAATGTGGTTCATTCATTCATTTATTTGCATGTCCCTTGCGGAACTTTGCCTCCCTAACAGCACTCCTGTAGGCCTCTCGGTTGTGAGCAAGATGGCCTGCCGCTGATGCATCCATTTGAAGATCATCAATGATGTCTTGCAACCATCTTCGCTTTGGTCTTCCTCTCTTTCTTTTTCCCATTATGTACCTTCCAAAACAGTCTTCTCTAGATTATCAAGACGTTTAATGTGTCCAAAATATTTAAGTTTTCTATGTTTAATCCTCTTTACTAGTCAGCCTTCTTCAATATTAAGTTCTTGTAGTATGGATATATTTGTTCTTTTTTGTGTCCATGATATTTGAATAACTCTTCTGTAGCATTTACATTCAAGGGCATTTATGTGTTTCTCAGCTGTTTTGTTAAGTGTCCAGGTCTCACAGGCATATGTTGCGATGGGAAAGATGCATACCCTTAAAAATCTTATTTTTATGGTTCTGTCTGTTCCTCTCCACAGATTCTTTAGTTGTTTTACTTTCCGAAGAGCGATAGACGTCCTCCTTTTAATTCCCTCGTTGTATCTCCTTTATTAGTTAGCAATGATCCAAGATATTCAAAACTCTCCACTTCTTCCAGTTTTTCCTCATTGATACATATTTCAGCTGCCTTGTTTGTTTTGTCAGTTATCATCAATTTAGTTTTCTTCACATTAAGATAGAGGTTTTGCTCTTCGCTGTTCTTACGGACTGACATAATTAGTTTTTCCATTCCTTTTTGTGTTGTGGACAGTAACACTGTGTCATCAGCATATCTAATCTCTAGTATTTCATAACCTCCAATTGTTACGGCATCATAATATTCTTTGTCTACATCTTCTCTAACATTTCTCATTATATTTTCAGTATCTTATATATTATATCGTATATCCTTCCCGTGCCGTTAAGCATCACATAGGGCTCGCAAAGTAGTTCTCCAATTTTTCCTGTCTTCGGCGAGTCTTTCAACCTCATCAAAGGATTTTATGCCTGTTAATTTGGCCTCTCTTAATAATGTCCTCTTCAGAGTTTCACGCGGTCTGTCTCTTTTTCTTCGGCCTGTTGTGTTCCACTTGATAGCTTGTTTTGGGATTCTCTGATCATTTCTTCTCATCAAGTGGCCAACATATGTCCATCTCCTTTTTCAGTATACAAGTTAAATAAGTAAGGCGACAATATGCCGTTAGCCAGGCTAGGGCTGTTACTAGGTGTGCCACAGAGAGGTGGGACAGGGTCTTGGTCAGCTACGATTCGCTAACCCTAACGCTGGCACATCAGCTATGGGTCGCTGATTGCCTCATCGGACAAGCGCTTTCACCCCCACATATATATATATATATAGAGAGAGAGAGAGAGAGAGAGAGAGAGAGAGAGAAAGAGGCATTTTCACATACATTTGTAGCCAGCTTATTCTGATGAGCACGTCGCCCGTCAGTTTTCTTTGCTTCCTGTTTGACTTAAGAAGCAACTATCGAATCACTTTATAATTAACCCTGCATTATTTCACAGCCCCCAGCTTTAACAGCGTGTCCTTCGGTCTACGGATAGGGGAAAAAAAAAAGACGGACCAAATTAAATGTCGTGTTAGTATTGGTCTGGTCCCTGGTCCAAAGTACATTCATGCCAATCCTCCCATCTCCTCCATTCTCTCTTCCCCCCCCCCCCCCCCCCCGAGATCCTGGCGACAGAAGTCTAAAGATGGATTTAAGAAATAAGACGTTTCAAATTGCCTCGGACGTCAAGACGTCTAGACGCTGTCTTAATGTCTTAAATCAATACGTGATACCGTCTTAATTAATAGGGCGCGTGTTCCGTGTAGTGGACGTCTCTGAATTTGTGAAACGAATTTCTTCTTTTTTCTCTAGACCACATTAAACTTTCCCTCCCCTCCTTAAATGAATAATTAATTTTTAAAAAAAATTAATTTAATTTTCTATGCGTTTGTGCGTTCTAAACACACAAACTCAGAAACGGCTTTCATCTAACGAGGTAACGTGCATGAAGAAAGTAAACATGTATGGCTTACATCTTACATCTTACATCCTTCCCTTGCCGTTAAACGTCTCACAGGGCTCGCATGGTAGTTTGGCTTTCTGTTTTCGACGAGCTTTTCAACCTTATCAAGGAATGTTATGCCTACTAATTTGACCTCTCTTAACAATGTCCTCTTTTAGAGTTTCACGGGGTGTATGATTAGCTTGAGGAACTGCACATACAAGAATTTCGGACACTAGAGGAAAAAAAAAAGACAATAGTGAGAGAGTGATCGCTGTGAACCCGAAGACATGAGCTGCGGTAGAATGAGCAGTTACGTAGACATGAGAGATGTAGACATGGGAGATGTAGACATGAGAGATGTAAGCATGAGAGATGTAGACATGGGAGATGTAGACATGAGAGATGTAGATGTGAGAGATGTAGACATGAGAGATGTAGACGTGAGAGATGTAGGCATGGGAGATGTAGACATGGGAGATGTAGACATGAGAGATATAGGCATGGGAGATGTAGGCATGGGAGATGTAGACGTGAGAGATGTAGACATGAGAGATGTAGACATGAGAGAACAACACATCAAAATAGCCACAGAAGGTTTTTAAACAAATATTTTTGTATAGATGCGCAATAGTGAAATGCATTTCTGATTATAGTGTCAAGAATGGTAGACGAATTAATTCTTCTTCTTCTTCTTCTTCTTCTTCTGCTGCTGCTGCTGCTATATGGCTGGAACTGCCAGCTGATGTTCTTTTCAGTCAATCCGGTGAAGATGTAGAGCCGACATCATGTCGGATTGGGAGGGGATTAAGGCTGCTATTTTATCCGTCCCTGAGTTAATTGGCAGAAAGATGTATAAGTCATTCATAAAGTTGGGGGAGGGGTGGAGGGGAGGGAAGGAGAGAGAGAGAGAGAGAGACTCAGTGCCCCTACGACATCAAGTTACAAACTCAATTTTTTTTTTTTTTTTACATTTCCCCAAATGACGAACTCAAATTTTGTCACGTTTTTTTTCAAGCTACAAACTCAAATTCTGACCCTTTTTCCGCCTTCATGTTGTTTCTCGAAATCTACAAATGAGACACAACTTTTCGTGAACAGACTTTTTAAACACGTTTTTATATACCCAATTTTCACGTATACTCTGACAAAGCTCCCCTGCAGTCTAATATTAGTGTCACGAGAGAGGAGAGAGAGAGAGAGAGAGAGAGAGAGAGAGAGAGAGAGACTTAGTCCTCGTATCCTTGCTACAGATTACTCCCACGCGAAACAAGAAATCCCCGGAAATGTAGGAGTGTTGGTAACAATAGCCGGAGTTCGTGCCAGATTGGCATGGATGTCTTTGACTTTCTAATGAGTCATAAATTCTACCCCTAGTCTTTCCTCTTCCTCATCCTCTTCTTCTTCCATAAATTCTATCACTCTGAATGTTGTGTGTGTGTCTTTATTTTAAAAAAAACGAAAAGTAAAACTCTGATTAATTAACTGATTATTTTTTAAATGGAAATTTTCTTGGGGATAATTTTTTTTCATCAAAAAATAAAATTCACAAGCCAAACAGGCATGGAATTATTCCAGCAATCAAATGTGTGATCCAGTAACAAGCTTGGATTCTCTGTTATAGAGAACAAAAACATCATCATCATCATCATCATCATCAGTCCTCTGAAATCCCAGTGGAGCATAAGGCATCAGTAAAGGTTCCCAGCTAATCCTGTCTTGAGCGAGTTAGGAATACCTCAAACGTACGGCTTTCTCGTTATACAAATTGTTGTATCATCAGTGTAGAATATGCCCTGTCGCCACTGTGCATTTGATAATAATAATAACAATAATAATAATAATAACTGCTAAAAATAACAGAATAAGATAACAACATGTGAAAATGAAATGTCTTAGGAGAGCAGCAAACGTCACCATGTTTGATAAGCTAAGAAATGACGCCATAAAGTAGATGGTAGAACTACACTCACAGCCAGCCGCGAGAGCATTCAACCGAAGAACTACAGGACACAGATCAAGAGGAAGACCTAGAGAGAGATGGATAGATGATGTCAGAGAAAGAGATGGATAGATGGTATCAGAGAAAGAGATGGATAGATGATGTCAGAGAAAGAGATGGATAGATGGTATCAGAGAAAGAGATGGATAGACGGTATCAGAGAAAGAGATGGATAGACGGTATCAGAGAAAGAGATGGATAGATGGTATCAGAGAAAGAGATGGATAGACGGTATCAGAGAAAGAGATGGATAGACGGTATCAGAGAAAGAGATGGATAGACGGTGTCAGAAAAAGAGATGGATAGATGGTGTCAGAAAAAGAGATGGATAGATGGTATCAGAGAAAGAGATGGATAGATGGTATCAGAGAAAGAGATAGATAGATGGTATCAGAGAAAGAGATAGATAGATGGTATCAGAGAAAGAGATAGATAGATGGTATCAGAGAAAGAGATGGATAGACGGTATCAGAGAAAGAGATGGATAGATGGTGTCAGAGATAGAGATGGATAGATGGTATCAGAGATACACTTACTAACTGTGCATTGACCATCACTGAGGCTACCCATTTGGCCTCCCCCCCCCCCCTTTAGTTAAAAAAAAACAAACGCCAATTCCATCTCTCTTCAACACTTCACAACACAACAGGAAGGACAAAGTAAGTTAGTAAATAATAATAATGATTTGAGATTTTTAAAAAAGTAATAAATATCCACAAAAGAACAAATATATCCATACTACAAGAACTTAATTGAAGAAGGCTGACTAGTAAAGAGGATTAAACATAGAAAACTTAAATATTTTGGACACATTAAACGTCTTGATAATGTAGAGAAGACCATCTTGGAAGGTACATAATGGGAAAAAGAAAGAGAGGAAGACCAACCAAGAGGCCTACAGGAGTGCTGTTAGGGAGGCAAAGTTCCGCAAGGGACATGCAAATGAATGAATGAATGAATGAATGAATGAATATCCTAAAGGATTTAAAGATTAGTGTTAAAAATGAAGGATTTTTTAAACACTTAAAAACAAGAAATAATCACCATGAAATAATATGGATTACACAATGGACTTAATCCTCTCTTACTTTTAGTCCTTACAACAGAAATAACTGATAATGGAACAGGGCTTAAATGATAGTGTATGTTTCTTACGCAGTATAAGAATGTAGCTTACCTTGGTGTATTAAAGATTATATTTATCTTAGCTCTAATTTGACTCTCTTAAGTTTTCTGAGACTGATTGTATATGATTAGAATCTCTTCTTTTTAGTCCAGTAGTTTCCGATGAACAGCTGTTTATACTAAAGTCTGGGTGTTTCAGAACAAGTTCCTTCTGCTTGTTTCTTCTTCTTCTTCTTCTTCTTCGATAACTCGGATATCAACACTAATCTCTCTCTCTCTCTCTCTCTCTCTCTCTCTCTCTCTCTCTCTCTCATTCACATATGCGGCAGTTGTCACAAGTTTTCAGCCTGGTCCTTTGCCTGAGTGGTTTGTGTAGCTGGTAATTCTGGAGGATGTGATGTAGTGACCATTACTCCTTGTCACAGGCACATAGGTCTGTTGGGCCAATTTTCAGCTTCTGGTATATGATGTTGCCTCTGTTCGCTGTCGGAAGATCATCACTTGGCTGTTCCTTGAGAGTTTATATAGTTTTTTTTTTAGCTGTGGGATGTTGTTTTATCCATTTCTCTTTATGTATGGCGTGTATATTCATATACTGAGCTTCTATCAATCCCTTGCTTATTTTGAAAGCCTTACTTCTGAAATGTTGTGGAAGGATGGCCCGTGCTCTTTCGAAACTTCGCGTTGCTCTCCCGCGATGATCAGATTTTGTCTCGAGTACAGAAGATCTATCAACGTCTACTTCCTCTCTCTATCTCGTTGACTCTCGCAATGCTGAAGACCTGCCGTGGAGGAGGAAAAAAAAATGCTCACGATTCCCTCTTAAGGAAAGATTACTGAAGTAAACTGACAGTAACGGTTACTTCTCACTCACGACTACCCATTTTAATTTCGGCAACATCCTGTCTCTCTTTACAGCTCGGATCTGAGACGTTTAAAATAAAACCTGGGGCCCTACACTCCCTGAGCTGCCTCGTGCAACTGGTGGGGTCTTTCATTCATGCCTCGTTCTGGGAACAGTTGAACAATCAATACTTGAAATATATAGGACAAAGTCTTAATGAAATTAAAGCATTTTTTTTTTCTGAATAATAAAGTTAAGCTGTGTGATAATACTGTGTTCCAAAACTGAGAGCAACTGAAAACTAGGAAGAGAGAGAGAGAGAGAGAGAGAGAGAGAGAGAGAGAGAGAGAGAGTTTAAAAACTGTCCTTGTCTCCCTGTCTATATATGGCTAAAAACTGTATTACATCAGTCGTGGTATATGTTTATATAAAGGAGAATTATTTTGGAGAGCCGTACTATATATATATATATATATATATATATATATATATATATATATATATATAAAATGACCAAGACAGTACAACAGAGGATACAAACATTCGGGAACTACTGCTTGAGAAAGATTTTAAACATTATTGGCAGGACAAGATCAGGAACGAGGAGTCCCAGGAAAGGACAGGACAAGAACCTATGAACCTACAAATCATGTCTAGGAAGCGGAGGTGGATTGACCATACTCTGGTGAAACCCGACATCAGCATAGCAAGACAGGCGCTGACATGGAATCCTCAAGGAAACAGAAAACGAGGAAGACCTAGACTTATCTGGATAAGAGAAATTATGACAGTGCTCAGAGACAAGGGATACACATGGAAGGAAGCAGAGAATAATTCCAAGAACAGGGATGACTGGAGAGCCTTTATCTCGTGGCCTATGGTCTCAAGGGAGTGAAAGGCGATGATGATGGTGTGATGATGATGATATATAGCCTTTTTCTTCACCCAAGAGGCAGCTCATTCTCAGATCCTCAGAGGAAGAGTCAAGAATCTCTCAGCAGGTAGAAGACGCAGACAATTGGTCACGTGATTCATTCTTTGATCACCCGATTTCCAAGTGCCCGTAAGACGGCATTAAATCACGCTACCTCCTTCTTTCTTCATCTGGTGGAGGGGGGGATGAGAGGGGCATTCCACCCCCCCCCCCACCTTCCCATTTTGTTTCCGAGTAGCCCAAGTTAAAAACCTCATTAAGTCTGTCGGTTTTACGTTTCGCATTAACGACATATGCATTCGTCACGAAGTTAACTGCACAGGATGGAGTACTGGCTTAACAAGGCAGGAGAGGTAATTTCTCAGCTTGGACAAAGATGCCGTGAAGGCTCGGGAAGATCGGGACCAACCTGATTTTAAAATTTGTCCTACTTGTAAAGTGTAGTGACGTGGACTAGGGCTAGCTTTTTTTTTTAATGAAAATTATAGGTCACAACACTAATCTATCTATCTATCTATCTATCTATCTATCTATCTATCTATCTATCTATCTATCTATCTATCTATCTATCTATCTGTCTGTCTGTCTGTCTGTCTGTCTGTCTGTCCGTCCGTCCGTCCATCCGTCTGTCTATCTATCTGTCTGTCTGTCTTTTGTCTATCTGTCTGTTGTCTGTCTGTCTGTCTTTTGTCTATCTGTCTGTTGTCTATCTGTCTATCTATCTGTCTGTTGTCTATCTGTCTGTCTGTCTATCTATATGTCTGTCTATCTGTCTGTTGTCCATCCGTCTGTCTATCTATCTGTCTGTTTGTCTATCTATCTGTCTATTGTCTATCTGTCTGTCTATCTATCTGTCTGTCTGTCTATCTGTTGTCTATCTGTCTGTCTATCTGTCTTTCTATCTATCTGTCTGTCTGTCTGTTGTCTGTCTATTCACTTCTTTGTTTTTCTCTCCTACTATTAATTTCATTAATCTGTCCGTGTTTTTGTACTTGTCAGTTCTATATCTTTCATTGACATTTCTACTTATCCTCTCCATAGATGCATCCATTCTTCCACCAACCCGCCTATATTTGTCCATTTTTCACGCTAAAGAACATTAGGAATGGCACGTCATAGTGGTATTAATTACGGCAAAACTTGCGAAAAACTCATCATGAAGGAGAAACGAAACACATTTTGTCTGACTGGCATCAGGAAAGAAATCTTTAGACGCCAGCTCTAATCCTCCAGAAGTGTGTAATATGACAGCTGGGTAAGCGGACACTAATAGCTATATATTTTAACCTGCAGGATCATATGGCATAGAGTTACTTTCAGGATAACGTTGCTTGTGTGATACTACGTCTCGTACTTGGTATGTAATGTGGTGTCGCTTGTGTGATATTACTTGGTGTGTAGTGTAGTGTTGCCCGTGTGATATTACTTGTCTGTGGTGTGTAATGGTTTACTGTAATTTATAGAAAAAAAAGCTCATTTGATACTTTGCACGCTGTAAGCGGACAAGCTAATTTTCAGTGTAGTAATGTATACTGGGGTTGAAAAACTGCGTGCTTCGTGTAGCTGGTAACTAGAAAATCTTCAAGATGTGAGCAGAGACGAGTCATAAACCATCACCGATCAAAATTATACTTCACTTTTTATTATTATTTTTTTTAAATAAGTGAACCCTTGGAGCAACTTATCACAAAATCCTGACCACCGGCGCAGAGACAGTTATTGTTCCAGTTTGTAGTAGAGCTAGCAAGTCTCTCGTTGCAGTTCACTAGCTGGCCGTTGCACATCATTCGTGAGTGCGGTCCAGCAAAATGAGAACAGCTAAGTCGTCTTATTATCATCCTTATCTATTGTGTCTACTGCAACCAGTTATTTTATTTTATTTGTAAATTGGTTGTCAGTGCAAATGTTGATGTGGCATTAGTTTTTGTGTTGGTTAGAGGATGCATTTAGTTTTGGGTTTACAACTTTGGGACTTGTGGGTAATCTGGGGTAAGAAGTCAGATATTTGAACCTGGGACGAAGTTTCAGGTCCCATTCGTGCTGGTGTACTAAAGAATGCGGAGACTGATGTCACTGCCCGATAAACTATTCTACCCTCTGTTACACTGAGCAGCTCAATGGACATTCTCCTTTTCCACGACGCAGTCGAAATTCATCTGCCCTTATATTTTATTTACCCTCTATTCTCTGTGTACCGACTTGCCTCGTCACAATTCTGCTACAGCACTACCGAAACTGTGCGATAAAAGACCAGTTGAAGGTCATATCTCGACAAGAAAGAAACAGTAAAAGAAAAATATGGACCATTACTGCATTTTTCTTCATCGCAGTTGTAGCACGAAGTAACGTCTGGAAGTTGGAAAATAAAAGTAGCAGTTTCATTTTTCTTTTTCCGAGGCTCCAAAAATTTTGTGCGCGAAATAATTTTTTTTTTTTTTTATGTGCGCGACCGCGCAGCGCTTACAGGAAACAGTGACGGAAACCTGAATTATCATTCATAAAGTAAAGTAACGCAACTGTACATTGATATAACCAAGTAAACCATATTTAAACGTTTTGCACTTTGTAATACGGAAAGCGATTTTCGACAGAGTTCGTTTAAAAAAAAACCAATAGATTTATATTTAAAACAGTTCTTAAATTCCTATTTTCCCCACACGGGATCTCGGCATTTTTAATAAGAAAATAAAGAAGTCTCAAGAATTTATTCTGATCAAGTTGTAAGAGACGGCGATACACTGAAGGATATCTTCATAATTCAAGTGAGAACAGTCAAGATTTAAGCTGTAACATAAGTACGGAACGTTACTCAAGAGGTCAAAAGAAGAAGAAGATGCAAACGAATGTACTACGAATGGAAAGAACAAGACACGTCTTTACCGCCTTGACTTGGACACCTCAAATGAAAAGAAAGAGGGGGCAGGCCATTGGGGGACATGGGGACGCACGATACAGGGAGAACTAAAGAAAGCGGGGAAGACGTGGTTTTAGGTATCCCGTCTTGCTCAGGACAGGATTGGCTGGAGGACCTTTGCTGGTGTCTTATGTTCCATTGGGTGAACAGATGACTGAATGAAAATAAGTCCGGAAAAGAAGAGAATGAGTTTTCTCTTCTGAAAAGAACTCATGTCCCACTGATGATAAACATGTGCGCTCATAAATATTATAAACAGTTGCATATGAAACGTGATCAGCACCAGGCATCGTGTGTCTTCAAAGCGGATATAAAACAACACTGAACACGACAACTTGTAATAAACAGCACTGACATCTAAACTGAAACAAGAAGAACACAGATTGTAAAATATATGTTCCATATAATCTGAGTAGAGAGAGAGAGAGAGAGAGAGAGAGAGAGAGATACACAAAAGAAGGGCGCCTATAGCTGATGCACGTGTGAAGACGTTGTCCTATCTGTCAGTCAGTAACTCACGGCAGACATGCTAGCATCAAGGTTGGCGAACCACAAATGACGAAGTCCCTGTTTCCACTTCTCCGTGGCAAAATACGACTTCTGTCATTGGTGGAAAAAGAACCAGAATATGAATGTGTACCCCTAGCAGGGGCATTGAAGGAGGTGGGGGGGGGGGGAATTGAAAATGTTCGAACAACAGGAAAAATAGAGGGAAGAAAAGACAGGGGAAGACCGAGATAAATGAGATGGCTTGAGAGGAGATCACAAAATGAGCTAATGACCTGTATGATGGATCGTGCACCCTAGAGAAGCATAATAGCCAACGCCAGTTGTCACGACACCTGATGATGATCCCTAGCAACAGGCCTAACTTGGTTGACAGAGCAATGATCACTATAGCCCCTGTAGCGGTAGAGTCTGCTAAACCAGTATAGCACATCCATTACTTTATAGCTCTAATCAGGGGCAGAGAGAAAGAAGAAGTCATGCAGACGTGGGGTTTTACCCTGCTAATTCAATATTCTGGCATAAAAAAATATCTTTTAAAAAAGGTTCAACGTTCAAAAAGTTCTTCCCGTTTCCGGGAATTAAAAACCTGTCTCTTCAGAGACAGTATCACTAATTTTTGTCTCACCTTTACACGGCTGGATGTTACACCATCACATTCTTCTATCACTCGCCGGCCACCCTGCCCTGTAATTTGCGGCCTACATTACAACCAGCGCCGAGCTCCCGCCGGGTAACTTATGGCGACCCAGTCAAAAGTTGGATACGCCCTGTTCAGAGTGTTGGAGGAAACGTATATTTCAACACAGTTTGGCGAAAGCATTCCCTGGTCTTTGTAACAGTGTCCGTCTAATCATCATCATTTGGCGTGCTGAGTGAAATTGATAGTCGCACATTTCAATAGACGCTCAGGATTTTTGGCGTTGGTTTCCTGTATTTTGTAAAAAAAAAAAAAATCACCAAAAAACCATAGAAAATAAGTTCCAAACTAAATGTTTACGAAGAATTAGTCAAATATTTTAGCCAAAAGCTAAGAAATAACATCTTGTTGGCAGAGATGCAGGTGAAGCCATTGACAGCAATTATTGAGGAAAGACGCTGGCGATGGTTGGGACATGTGCTCCCAATGACTGACAACTCACTACCAAAAATACCACTAAGATGGACACCACAGGGGAACAGAAGTAAGGGTAGACCAAAAGAGACATGGAGAAGAACAGAGAGGATGTTGAGCAACAGAAGGTGGAAAAAAAGGCAAAGGACAGGCATTTGTAGAAAGCCCTCTGCCCTGGGCACTTAAGGTTCTGAGAGAGAGAGAGAAGAGAGAGAGAGAAAGAGAGAGAAAGAAAGAGAGAGAAAGAAAGAGAGAGAAAGAAAGAGAGAGAGAGAGAAAGAGAGAGAGAGATTTTATCGGTGAAAGGCTGTCCCTAAATTCTCTTGCATCTTAAGACACAAAGTAGGTGTTGCAGTATCTCCCTGGAGCTACGAGTACGAAGTTATTAGCAGACAATGCCCTAAAGATTTTGAAGCACAGCATCGCACCTAAATGGGAGTCGGTTACGGGGGCCATTTTTTAAAAAGACCTTGATGGGAACTAAAAAGCAAAGGGTCTGTAGTACTTCTTTAACAGACTCCACTGCCACGAGAACTACAAGTATAGCGATTCCTGCTCCGATATAGGGCGTAGAGATTAACGCGTGCATAAGACCGATGTTTTAACGAAAAGATAGCTTTTTTTTTTTTCGCGAAAACACTTATCTTTATCATTTCTTCTGCCCGCCAGATTTTGAGGAACACTGAATGTCTGATGAAATTATTGTACAGGCGTGGAAAATTACATAATTATTCTAAATTACTAAATGTATGGCGGCCTGGGTGGCGCTTGGTTCACTAATCCGGTGGTACTGGGTTTAAGTCCCAACAGCGGGATTTTTTTTGGGGTTTTTTTTTGAGTACCACAACACAAAAAAAAAAGGGCCCCGAGGTCCACCCAGCCTCTAAAAAATGGGTACCAGAGAAATCTGGGGAAGGTAAATGCAGCCCAGCCATGATACTGACCACATCACATACTGACCACATCACATACTGACCACATCACATACTGACCACATCACATACTGACCACATCACATACTGACCACATCACATACTGACCACATCACATACTGACCACATCACATACTGACCACATCACATACTGACCACATCACATACTGACCACATCACATACTGACCACATCACACTCTCATGTGTCGATGGTCTTGGAAACACGGACCGCATCTTCCTCATATGAGCTTTAATGGCACGGAAATAGGGATGTTACCTTCTTACTGAATGCATAAATTACTTCAGGTAAAATTGTCACAGACGTCTTCATCCTTTATCCCTAATATTACTTCGACGTAGCCCTCCACCCCATCCCCACCCCCACACACCCACCTCACATACAATAAGCTATTTTCCGTAACTGTTTGGGTGTAAACATTTAGTAGGTTTTATATATTTGCGTCACAGGGTTTCTCAACTGAAAGCCGCAGGCCCCATATGGGGGGCGGGGGGGGGGCGGGTCACATCCCGCTTCTGGGAGCCATAACTAAAGGGACTGATTTGCATTTTTCTATAGCATTGGGGCGGAGTGAAAAGGAGGAGGGGACTATTGGAAAAAAAAGGAGGGAGGAGGTAGAAGCCAGCAGCTGTAAAACAAGAGATACCCTGGAAAAAGGTAAAAAGCTTTGGTGAAAAGGCAAGACTTTCTGCTATAGTCTTGTGTGGCGCTGTGGTTAACAGGCTATTGTGTTGTCTCAGCCAGCACCACAGTTTTAGCAAAAGTGGAGCCTTGCAAGAAGCTTTCTCAGAGAATTATAGGAATGTTTCAATTAAAGTATAAAAAAAAAAAACTGGCTGTCGCAGTCGCGGTCGTCTCTGTCTGTCTCTGCTCTCTTCTGTGTCTCTCACTGTTTTTCTGCTCTCCTCTCTCTCAGCTCTCCTCTCTCTCTCTCTCTGTGTCTCCCTCTGCTCTACTCTCTCTGTTCTCTTCTGTCTCTCACTATCTTTCTGCTCTCCTCTGTCTCTCTCTGCTCTCCTCTGTCTCTCTCTGTCTCCTTCTGCTCTCCTCTGTCTCTTGTCTCTCTCTGTCTCCCTCTGCTCTCCTCTGTCTCTGTCTCTCTCTGTCTCCTTCTGCTCTCCTCTGTCTCTGTCTCTCTCTGTCTCCCTCTGCTCTCCTCTGTCTCTGTCATCTTCTTTGTCTCTATCTCTCTCATCTTCGGTCTCTGTCTCTTTCATCTTCTCTGTCTCTCTCATCTTCTCTGTCTCTCTTTCTGTCTCATCTTCTCTGTCTTTCTCATCTTCTCTCTCTCTCTGCTGTCCTCTGTCTCTCTCATTCTCTATCCCTCTCTGCTCTCCTCTGTCTCTCTTATCTCCTCTGTCTCTCTTATCTTCTCTATCTCTCTCTGCCCTCCTCCGTCTCTTTCAGCTTCCTCTGTCTCTCTCTCTATATATCTTTCTCCGTATCTCACTGCTCTCTCTCTCTCTCTGTCTTTCTCTGTTCTCCCTCTCTTGTCTTTTTCTGCTCTCCCTCTCTTGTCTTTTTCTGCTCTCCCTCTCTGTATCTCTCTCCTTTCCCTCTCTGTCTCTCTCCCTACTCTCTCTCTTGCTCTTCCTCTCTGTCTCTCTCCCTGCTCTCCTTCTGTCTCTCTCCCCTCTCCCCCTTTTCTAAAGTGCTAAAATGTCTGTAGGCCTAGTTCTTCACACTTCGAAAATAAATATCGTCTCTCTCTGTCTCTCTCTGTTTCTCTCTCTGTGTCTCTCTGTCTCTCTCTCTCTCTCTATCTCTCTCTCCCTCTTTCACACATATTCACAGTTTCACGCAAAAGTTTACATTGACACTAGTAACCAACCGTTACGTATTACACGGGACAATGTCGTATTTTAAGGACTGGTCCCGTGGGAATTGTATTACTTCGGTCGATACTTTTTAAATGTACAGTATTTGAAAAAAAAAGGTGTCCCATATTCCCATCTTCAACAATCTCACGTTCGGAAATACCTAGATTCCTGTCTTTTGAAGACAGTTCGCGAGAAAGAGTAGCTGGCACATTTATAAGTAAAGTTATAAGTAAAGTTATAAATCTAGGCTTATTGATAACAAATTGGGGTTAAATTTTAAATTCATCTTTTAAAAAAACACACACACGCACACACACACAAACACACACACACACGTGCATGCCGAAGTGGGTGAACCGTATTTGAACCTCGAGGGGGGAAACAAAAATATGGTCAAGTTAACTCCACCAAATAACTTAAGGACACACAAATAAAGGGAACAAGGGGCTTGGAGACGGCCAAACATCAACTCCCAATTTGTTTCCTGTCACTGGCAAACCCCCTCCCCCTTTCCACCCACCCACACACACACACACACACACACACACACACATTGTCCCACATCGTGCAGCGCCGTCCTGTAGGTCGAAACGTTGACGATGTTTCGGGCCGGCTCCGATTCCTAATTTCGACGCCATCGGTAATATTCGAATTACGAAGGGAGTTAATTTCTAACTCTGTCACTGACTGCAATTCTGTTTCTTGCCCTTATCTCCCCTTTCTGCGGACACAACTTTTTGCGAACTAAAAACAATAGCTCACTCGTTAATTTGAAAACGAAAACTAGAAAAGAAAAGGAAGCTAATTAAATCCATAAGAAAGCGAATGGTCATCATTCATTGGACATATAATAAGAAAGTGAAAGGTTGAAAACGTCACAGCATCAAGGAAGACAACTTGGAAGAGAAGCTGGGAAAGGAAAGGCTAAGACAGCCAGCCTGTTGTGATGGCACAGTACGAAGCTCATCTACTGAGCTGATCAAAAATATCAAGGATCGAGATCTTTGAAGAAGAATGACTACCACGTCTGCTGGCACATCACTAAATGATGATGAAGAGGAGGAGGGAGGAAAGAACAAGGATTAGAAAGTAAGAGAACACAGTTTTGTAGGATTAGACCTCGGAAAAAAATCGAGAAAGCACTTTACTGAGACGTGAGAGAAAGAACAGAAAAGCAAATTGTTAAAAAAAAATGCGTTGTTTATAACTTCAGATATCAGTTTTATAACCGTTTTATTTGGCAAAGTTATATTAATCTTTCTGCGCTGAAAATTGTCCAGCTTCAACTAATGTACCATTTATGAGCCTTATTTAAAAGAGCCTGGTTAGCTGAGTGGCTAGGCTTTCGGTTTACTAATCCGGTAGTTCCGGGTTCAAGTCCCAGCAGTGAGTCTTTTTTTTTTCCCTGGTACCACCACAAGAAAAAGGCCCCCGGAGTCCACCCAGCCTCTAAATACGGGTACCGGAGAAATCTGGGAAGGTAAATTCTACCAGCCGTGATACTGACAACATCACGCTTTCATGTACCGAAGCCTTAATTTACCTTAATGGCATGGAAACGGGGAATTGAACAGGAGACACTGATGTGTACTTTATAAATAAAGCCGTCCTCTGTAACCACAGAAACGTTTAGGGATATCGCTTTAGTGCCCGTATTTTCCTAGATCTCACGGCGCACCAGAACAGCGGTTCCCCAAACTTTTTTTTATACCTAAGTATCACTTCTCTAGTCACACATAAGAGTAATTTCTTTCTAACTTCTACCTGCAAAAATTTCTCAGTAAAATTTATTATGGCACGAGAGTGAAAAATAATTCATGGGTGAAAGAGTTGACAGATCTTGGCCAGAAGATGGCACGTAATATCAAATCGATGACGCTGCTGCTGAGCATGTGGTAGTGCTAGGAGGATCGCTCATGGTCCGCAGACCACAAACTGAGAATAAATGCACCAGAGGGCGTTGTGCCCAGTATCACACCTGACCGCATGGCCTACCCAAAGCCAGGAAGAGTCGGGTCACAGCTGTGGGTGATATGGACCTGACTTAAAGCACAGAACTTCACGTGAGCGAGGAGCCAGATGTGTACTAATACAGAGATTTATTAAGATAATATTTGTAGAGAACTTTTTTTTAATACCTCTTTCTCTCTCTCTCTCTGTCTATCTATCTCACTCACTCTCAAGGTCATTGCCGATAGCTGTAGGATATCATGTCCTTCCATAACCCTCGATCCCTTGTGCATCCCAGCAGCCTTGTCACCGAGCATTTCCCATCCCAGGATGCCAAACCGTTAAACATCTTTTCTCTCTGTCTACTTCTGTCTTTTCTACCTTCGATCTTCCCTGTTGCCATTAGGTGCTCTTTCCTGCCTCTCCTATAGACATGCCCCCACAAATCTGGACTGTCATTTTCTGATCTATTTTTGATAATTTTCGTTGTTTCTTGTGCCTCTTTCAGAACTTCCTCGTTTCGATTTTCTCGCTGTCCATGTTACCGTGATCAGTTTTCTTAAGAACCACATTTCAACTGATTCCAGCCTTCTTTGTATCTCTTTACTGGCCTTTTACTTTCAATGCTTGCAATGTACATAAAAATATTACAATTATCAGGAGACTTGATTGGCTGTAGAATGTAGATTATCGCTGTTATTGTTTCTCTAATGGCTGTAGAATGTAGATTATCGCTATTATTGTTTCTCTAATGGCTGTAGAACGTATATTATCGCTGTTATTGTTTCTCTAATGGATGTAGAATGTAGATTATCGCTGTTATTGTTTCTCTAATGGCTATAGAATGTAGATTATCACTATTATTGTTTCTCTAATGGCTGTAGAACGTATATTATCGCTGTTATTGTTTCTCTAATGGCTGTAGAATGTAGATTATCGCTGGTATTGTTTCTCTAATGGATGTAGAATGTAGATTATCGCTGTTATTGTTTCTCTAATGGCTGTAGAATGTAGATTATCGCTGGTATTGTTTCTCTAATGGATGTAGAATGTAGATTATCGCTGTTATTGTTTCTCTAATGGCTGTAGAATGTAGATTATCGCTGTTATTGTTTCTCTAATGGCTGTAGAATGTAGATTATCGCTGTTATTGTTTCTCTAATGGCTGTAGAATGTAGATTATCGCTGTTATTGTTTCTCTAATGGCTGTAGAATGTAGATTATCGCTGTTATTGTTTCTCTAATGGATGTAGAATGTAGATTATCGCTGTTATTGTTTCTCTAATGGATGTAGAATGTAGATTATCGCTGTTATTGTTTGTCTAATGGATGTAGAATGTAGATTATCGCTGTTATTGTTTCTCTATTTAGACGTTCGCGTTTTGGAATTCTCGCTGCGGTCCTCCCTTTTATCTGCACTGATCTTTTTATTTCCTCCACTCTGTCGCGGGACTGGGATCTGTATACGTTCATTTCTCCCCCAACCCCTCCTCCTCCTCCTCTCTCTCTCTTTCTCACACGCGCGCGCTCTCTATCTGTCCCTTTCTCTGTCTCTCTTTCCCTCTCTCTTTCTCCCTCTGTCTGTTATCTTTCACATACATATATATATATATATATGCATACGCTCTCTCTCTCTCTCTCCCCCTCTGTCTGTTATCTTTCACATACATATATATATATAGGCGTACGCTCTCTCTCTCTCTCCCTCTCTCTCTCTCTCCCTCTGTCTGTTATCTTTCACGTACGCTCTCTCTCTCACACACACACACGCACTCTCTATCTCTCCTTTCTCTGCCTCTCTCTTTCTGTCTGTCTTTCTCTCTCTCTCTCTCTCAGACACACATACATATATATCCGTACGCTCTTTCTCTGTCTCTTTCTCATGAGCTCTGTCTATATCTCTGTCTCTCTGTCTGTCTCTGCCTCTCTCTCTCTCTCTCTCTCTCCTTTTAAAGCAACTAAATTGAACAAAACAAAAAGAAAAATTTTTTCAAAGGTCATAAGAAATTGTTTTTCAAAGTTCATGAACGAAAACATCAGACAAAAGAGCACGTGTGAGAATAGAGAAACAGCGACGTACGGGTAGACTCTGCTGGGCTGTGCACGCCAGATAACATATCTGTTGAGCAATGAATGCTAACGAACTCAAAAATACATTTCCGTCGCTTCCCTTGTGGAGCTGGAATGCAGGTGTTGGCAATAATAGCACCCGAAAATAAGTAAATTG
This sequence comes from Achatina immaculata, assembly GCA_009760885.1. NCBI lineage: Eukaryota > Metazoa > Mollusca > Gastropoda > Stylommatophora > Achatinidae > Lissachatina > Lissachatina immaculata. The sequence goes on from CM019716.1 coordinate 13,305,768, forward strand.
TTTCGGGTTACTTTCGCCACGAAACTCCTTCATTTTTTTAAATTACCCGCTTTGGCTGATTTCGTTCTTTTGAAAATTGGAAGGGATTTATCATGGAAGCAAGTTTCAGATAATGGATGCTAGATTTAATCGTTGATTTTTCTCGCCTGGGGAAAAAAAAGTTTATTTTCTTTGGTAATCTTCTGTAACGACCTGGAAGTTGATTTTCTGAGATGTGGTAACTCTGTTGACTTTCATTAAAATTAAAATTAACACGTCCTCATTTAGATTTAGTTCTTCGTCCATAAGACTGGCATAAGAATGTATCTGACCAAAGCATGTCTAGGCATGTTGAAGTGAATTTATGTAATCTTTGTAATCTGAACTAAACATTTATGCTTAGAAAATGAATGGATACACATTTGATATACAGTTGTGTAGCACTGTTCCCTCTAAGCTGCGCGGTCGCGCACAGAAAAAAAAAATCATACCGCGCGCACAATTTTTGGACCCGCGCAAAAAGAAAAATGAAAATGCTACTTTTACTTCTCAGATCTTACTCTGTGCTATAATTGCTACCAAGAAAAGTATGATGATGGTACATGTTTTTCTTTTACTGTTTCTTTCTTGTTGAGAAATTACTTTCGGATGGTTCTAAGGACTGTTATAGCCGGAGGTGGGGTGGGGGATACGCTCTCCCACTCCAATTAAATGTCTCCAAGACGTGTGTCTCAAACAGCCTCTGACAGTCAAGTCCAGCTCCTGGCTTCTCGTGGCAGAACTGTTCAAACGGACAGGAGGAAGGGCGAAGGCGAATATCTGGCGCCTGAAATCCAGACGCTTCTGGTAGATGAGAGTCATGCTTGGTAGCTCATCTACAGCTGCTGGCGAGATTCTTCAGCTGCCGTGGGTGGAATGGGGCTCCTCACGGTCAATGAAGAAAGGTGTGAATGGGGTTGCCGCGCGGCGTCATTGTGAAAAAGGTAAAAGAAACGATTAGGTGAAGTAATCAGTAGTCTCGAGATCAGGACTGCTCAAATCACGGCACCTCTGATCTGGAGGTCCGCCATGTCCTATATGCACTCATACCGGACGAATTGCCTGAACCGGCCTGCTGGCGAGATTCTTCGGATGCCACGTGTGGAGTGAAACTCCTCCTGGCCAATGAAGAAAATGCAAAAAAGAAATTAAGGTTGCCCTACAGCGCCAATGTGAAAAGGTGATGGAAAGGATAAAGTTAAGCTTAATCGGTATGTCCAGTAGTCTCGCGGCGAGAGCTACTCATACCACGGCACCTCTGCTCTAGAGGCCGGCCACGTTTGATATACAATCACACTGGTGAAATATGCCTAAACCGGTTTAAACCAGGGGTGAAACTTGATGGCTACTCGTGTCACGGTACCTCCGCTCTAGAGATCGATCACGTCCTAAACACACCCATACTGAGATAATACGCCTAAATTGGCTTAACCCAGGGGTGAAACTTACTAGTGGCGAGGATTCGTCCACCTGGACAAAAACTCCATCCTACAACTAGGAAGGATAGCAGCCATGACCACAAAATGCTAAAGTCGGAGATACTGGACCAGTGCAATCTAGATAGGCACCTACCTCTCACCCGGCGGGGATGTATGCGTATCCTAATCACGCTGAGGTTTTCTGGTGAGAAAGTCCAACTCTAGCCTGGATGGGCTACCACCTCTCACCCAGCAGGGATATAACGATATCCAAAAAACGTCGAAGTTTTCCGGTGAGAAAGTCCAACTCTAGATTAAACTGGTGCAACGAAAACCACAGTGTCACGTAACCCCGCTTCTGAGAGCCACCGAGAATACAGGCTTAAGTCGTGCGAAACTCTGAACCTCTTGTGGTCCTCTCGGGGACCACATGGGGACCATAGGACCTATCGAGAACCACAGGAGTCAATTCAGTAGGATCACGGGGCGGTCTTGGTGCTAGAAGCGAGAAAAGAAGAAGAAGAAGAAGAATACTTTCGGATCGGATGTTTCAACTGGTCAACCGGTAGTACTGTTGCAGAATCGTGACAAGGCAAGTGGGCACACAGAGAATAGAGGGTCATTAAAATAAACGGGCAGATGAATTCCCACTGCCTCCACTTTCGTGGAAAAGGAGAATATTCATTGAGCTGGTCAGGTAACTAACACCAGCCGTCCTCACCACCAACATTAGAGCCGTCCTGTTTTTCTTTTTTTTTGTGTGTTAATACCAGTGACTAGAAAGTACAGAAGGTTTATCCTGTTATTAAATGTACAGGCCTTTACAGTGTGTGTGCGCGTGTGTGTGTATGTGTGTGTGTTACTAGGCACATTTGCACACACACACACACTTTTTTTTCACATGAGATGAACATTTTGCACACGGCCCGCAAACTCTTAGAGGGAACATTCTTGTGCAGAAGAAGTCAATGATGTCGATCACTGGGAAGAAAGGATGTTGGCGATAGTTGGGCGTGCGCTCCAGATCAACGGTGAGTCGTTACAGGAAATAACATTGAAATAGACATCTCAGGGAAACAGGAGTAGGAGTAGGAAACATGGACACGAACGACAGAGAGGATATTGAAGGCTCGGCTGGGCTAAGGCGAAAGAAAGGCGTTTGTGGAAAACCTTTTGCGAAAGCCCACGTGTCATAAGGACTTTCTCCTTCAGAGACTGTATGGTTCTTGATATTCATAATCAGTTTTGTTTGCCATTCCGTTTCTGTGCCACTTGGTCAGCCTGTTCAGATGAGATTTCATTTTTCCCCCTCCTGTCTTCCTGTTTTTCCCTTTTTTTTTTTCCTTTAAAGTTTTCAGTGTCTGTCTGGTTTTGCAAATGTGACATTTGCCTGGGAAGGTGGATCCGGAAGAGGTGGGACGTTGAACTCAATATATCTGAGTGACACATGTCAGTCAGTGATTATTGTGAAGAAAGATCCTTTGATGGCTTCTGATCTCAGGGACCGAAAGTTCGGACGTACAATTTTGGTCTGGTTATGCGTGTCCACCATCAGGAGAGGTAATTTGTACAAGGGGGACTTAAGTAACAGTTTGGTCGGTTTGCATTTGGTAAGCCAGAGAAGTCATAAAGTCCAAGTGAGAAGCAGAACAAGCGTTCTCATAAAATCTGTCTTGGTCATATCATCAGAATATGCTTCTTTTTTTCTTCTCTTGGGTGTTGTGAGTTCTGAATCGGAGTTTTTAGTGCAAGAAAGTCAACGGCTGTTCAATGATATAAAGGGACGATGATAATAATAACATGTGTCTTGTGACGATCAACTGTAAATCACATTTGTAATCCGTTTCATTAAGAAGAACACACGGTAACCGTATTATGCCACGACGGCAGCTCGGGAAGCAGAGTGTTAGCGTCCATATTTTCCTTGTCCTGTCTGCAACTTAGAAGGTGATGGAGTCAGTACCATGCCTGGCCGCTTTTCCTTCATCAGTTCTAGAAGAAGTCAGGTACTCATTTCTACGGTTGGGGGGGGGGGAGGGGGGGGGGAGTGACCAGCGCTCCTCTGGACGGATTCGTATCGCCAAACTTCGTCATGAGAGACTAGTGCTCTAACCACTTCGCACACAGACAAGCTCATAAAACTAAGATATTGTCTTGTCTGTGCCGGCCATGAAGACTTTCCATTTGTCAATCTATTTCCAACAGATAATTATCTAGAAAGTAAAGGTAAAAATCCCCGTTTCCATGCCATTAAGACATACTGGGGATACGGTATTAGCCCAGTATTTCCAACACTCTCGTCACGTGAAAGTGTGACCTGGCTGCATTTACCTTTCAAGATTTCTCTGGTATCCATTTTTAGAGGCTGGGTGGACCGCGGGGCCTTTTTGGTGTGATGGTACCAGAACAAAAAAATCCCACTGCTAGGACTTGAACCCGTTTCCACCGGATTAGCAAACCGAGCACCTAACTACTCCGTCAACCAGACCTTTATTGATAATTGTCTAGCGTGTTAAAAAAAATAACGTAGCGAGTGTATTTTAACCTAAATATACGTTTGTTAGCAAGGGTAGACTATGTAGCAACTTGACAACTGGCCTCACTGTTTGCATTTCTTCTACAGGCGGATGTTTCCTACAGTTCGAGTCTCCTTCACAGAACTGGACCCTACAGCTCGATATTGTGTTCTCATGGACATCGTGGCCGTGGACAGCAAACGCTACAGATACGCTTATCACAGGTCAGTTAGTTCTTATATTTAGATGCTATCTAATCTCATCCTGTCTTTACGTTTGTACCTCATACAACGTTATACTTCCTTGATGCTCTCCACCTATTTGGACGACGATCGGTTAAGCAGTAACTGCCCAGTATGCCCTGATGTGTCTTGCAGGGCAGCAACAAATCTCACGGTCTGCGGCCAGCCTTTGTACTTTCCCCGAGCAGTGACGCATGCTACTCATTTCCACGTGGACAGTTCTCAGCCAGGTAGCCCTTGGTCGTCCTCTCTCTCTTTTTCCCTCGGATGTCCATCTCACGGCTGCTTTAGCGATGTTGGAGTCACCTCGGAGCACATGAACAATCAATTTCTAACGTTTTCCTGGTGTTATGGCATGCATATCTTCTTGTTCACAATGGGCAAGTACTTTCTTGACCGCCATTCCGAAACGTCATGATAATTTAGAGAAGGCCGTCTTGGAAGTGTAGGTAATGGGGAAAAGAAAGAGAGGAAGACCAAGTCGAAGATGGCTGCAAGACATCGTTGATAACCTGCAAATGGATGCATTAGTAGCACAGCATCCTGCTTAGAGAGGCCTACGGGAGAGCTGTTAGGGAGGCACAGATCTGCAAGGGACATGCAAGTGACTGACTGAATGAATGAATGAATAAAACAGAAGACGGAAGATACGAAACCGAAATAAGGAGCAGAATAGCCCCAGCCAAGTCAGCGTTTTTGAAAATGAAAAACATTCTGTGCAATAAAGTTCTGTCGATGAATAAAAAAGAGAGAAAGAGAGTTATTCAGTGCAACATCGAACTCGTAATCTGTTATATGAATAGGAAGCACTGACGTAACTACGAGCACTCGAAGTCTACTGAAAGCAGCAGAGATGTGGTTCCTAATAAGAATGATGAGAATGCTATGGACATCCAAAAGAACCCAAAAAAAATGCGGAGGTTCCAAATGAGGCTGAGCAGAGAGGAGAAATTACAGCAAAAAAAAAAAAAAACCAGAACACAGCAGTTCAGATTTGTAGTGCATGTTTTGAGGAGAGGCAAACTTGAACATCTAGACACAACAGGAAAACTGGAGGGACAAAGGTAGACAGAGAAACAAAATATTTGATGGACTAAAAGAGTTGTATGGAGAAGGTTCCAGCACACTGCTTGTAGAAAGGGCACGGGATAGATGGATGTGGAAATCAAAGACGACCAACGCCTGACTGTCATGGACCAGAGAGGGAGGGAGATTCGGTGGGCAATCTTTTTCTACAAGGAGGTCGGATGCCACCTACATGAGCGGATGGCTGGCTACATTCATTTCTAGGGCTAAGAAATGAAGACAATCTCTCTCTCTCTCTCTCTCTCTCTCTGAACCTTAAGTGCCCGAGGCACATGGGGCTTCCGCACGGGTTTTCCAGGAACGCCTGTCCTTTGCCTTCCTTTCCGCTCTTGCCCAGGTGAGCCCTCTATTGCTCAACATTCTCTCTGTTCTTCTCCATGTCTCCTTTGGTCTACGCTTACTTCTGTTCCCCTGTAGTGTCCATTTTAGTGCTATTTTTTGGTAGTTAGTTGTCAGTCATCCGGAACACGTGTCCCTCAAGCCAGCGTCTTTTCTCAATAATTGCTGTCAGTGGGTAAATGAAGGAAATAACAATAAGATATTATAAAACTATGAATAACAGTTGCATCACATGTGCCATATTATGTAAGGATAATAACCATAACCAGTGTGGCACGGCTCAGTTTGCCCACCCCTGCAAACAATTGCTATTCTCCTCCCCGCCACCACCCGCCCCCTGTAACTGTAAACCTCGAGTTCTTTACGTGTCTGAAGGTTTCGAAAAACAGTTTAGGAGTCGGACAGTGAGCTGGCGAAAAGCAAGTCTTTTGTTTCTTTACAGACCTACGACTGTAGCTTCTTGGGGGGGGGGGGGAACAGGAGGGAATCTATAACTGCAGGGATCATGTTTGAACTTCTCCCGTTGGCTACGCTGAAGTAGTAATGGATTAGTTAGTCTGCTGGCAGGAGCAATTTACGCAGCAAGGGCAGAATAGATCGCAGCTATATATTTCAGCAGCCGTAAGCACTTGTCAGAAGCTTCGCTAAATTATACACAGATATATTTATTATTATTATTATTATTATTCTAACCTTTCATAAAAAATAATTAAATTCCCGTTTCCATGCCATTACGGCGTTTTCGAGAATACGGTGTTAGGTCCATATTTTCTATGACCTTCAGCACCTGAAAGTGTGATGTGGTCAGTATCACGCCTGACCGCTTTACCTTCCCCAGATTTCTCTGGTACCCGTTTCTAGAGGTTGGGTGGAGCCCAGGGCCTTTTTGTGTGTGTGTGTGTGTGTGCACCAGAAAAAAAACCCACTGCTGGGACTGAACCCGGTACCACCGGTTTAGCAAACCGAGCGCCTAACCACCCGGCTAACCAGGCCGCTTATGTCATATAAAAGCCAGCTAAATTAGACTCTCTGCTTGTATCTCAAATTTATTAACATAATAGGCTTTGCCGGATTCGTTTGTAACTACTGGTTGTACATAAAGCGAACGATCGTAAACATGTGGGCTGCCTGTACTTACAACACAGTAAATGTAGTAACAACAACAACAACAACAGCAACAACAAATCTTTCTGAGCTTTAAATTGTACTTTTTAACCTCCTCTTTCAGATCTTCGTGGCTGGTGGCTGGCAAGGCAGACCCTCCTCTACCCGCCCGACTTCATCTACACCCGGACAGCCCTTTCACTGGTGAGCACTTGTTGAAGCAAACAGTGAGCTTCGAGAAGGTCAAGCTGACCAACAACATGCTGGACAAGAACGGACATGTAAGTCCCTCAAACTCAGTCTATGAACAGTCTCTTTGTGTGGCTGTTAACTCTTATTAACATTATAATTCTGAATATCCACATATATAACTCCCATTGTTTTACTGTTATTCTTGTCTTATATTTTATCATATTTATAAAGCCATATTAAGCTGCTTGCTCCTAATTATTTAAGGAATGGGAACTCTTATGTGTCTCTTTTTGTAGCTATGAGCGTCTTGAAAGGAATTAGAGAGTCACTAAATATATCATTCATTCATTCATTCCTTTGCATGTCCCTTGCGGAACTTTGCCTCCCAAACAGCACTCCTATAGGCCTCTCGGTTGTGAGCAAGATGGCCTGCTGCTGATGCATCCATTTCCAGATCATCAACGATGTCTTGCAGCCATCTTCGTTTCGGTCTTCCTCTTTTTCTTTTTCCCATTATGTATCCTTCCAATACGATCTTCTCTAAATTATCATGACGTTTAATGTGTCCAAAATATTTAAGTTTTCTCTCTTTAATCCTCTTTACTAGCCAGCCTTCTTCAATATTAAGCTCTTGTAGTATAGATATATTTGTTCTTTTTTGTGCCCACGATATGTGGAGAACTCTTCTATAGCATTTACATTCAAAGGCATTTATGTGTTTCTCAGCTGTTTTGTTAAGTGTCCAGGTCTCACAGGCATATGTTGCGATGGGAAAGATGCATGCCCCTAAATATATCATGAACTAAAAAATGTCGAAACTCCAGTTGTTGATCAGAATACATTACTTTGATATCATCTGCGTAGATTTGTTTCTTTTGTTTTGTTTAAAGAAGTTCCTACACCGTGGGCGTCTGAGTTGAGAAGTGATTAGTGCACAAGCCTCTCGTGATGAAAGTCGAGGGTTCGAATCCGGCCGCAGTCGTCCCTGTCGCCCAGCTGTAGAAATGGGTACCTGACTTCTTTAAGAGGTGGGGAAGGAAAGGCGACCAGGCGTGATGCTGACTTCATTACCCTCTAGTGTGCTGACAGGTCAAGGAAAACGTGGACACTAGCACCATATCCGCCTATGTGCTTCTAAGACATGACAGGGTTTACTTTGAGCAACTGGCGGCTTACTTAAGTGTTGGAGAGTTATAACCCATCAAGACTTTGCTCTACCTCACTGCTGCTACCATCAGTAACAGGCCTAGCCTGGCTAACGGAGATGGCTGTGGTGTCTCCATAGCGGGGAAGTCAGCTACAACAAGCATTGCACTTTCTCTGCTTTTTTTACCTACACTCAGGGTCTGAAAAAAAAATGTCCACCATTACACGCTTTTTCCACACCATGTGTGTGTCTCAACACCTTCACCCGCTTCATATGGCAAATTTCAAGGAGATAGAACAACAAAATTGAAGCAAAAGCAATGGGGCTTCGGATATATCATGACCAACCAACAATCAGCTGAACGCAAAGAAGAAGAAGGTTTCGAAAACGCCTTTCTCAATCGTATTTACAATATCTCTCCCCCCACCCCCCTGTATATGTGCATGTGTATATTTCTACAGATAATCCTGAACTATCTCTCTCTCTCTCTCTCTCTCTCTCTCGCTCTCTCTAATGACACCATATGTATATTTCTACAGATAATCCTGAACTCTCTCTAATGACACCATATGTATATTTCTACAGATAATCCTGAACTCTCTCTAATGACACCATATGTATATTTCTACAGATAGTCCTGATCTCTCTCTCTCTCTCTCTCTCTCTCTCTCGCTAATGACACCATATGTATATTTCTACAGATAATCCTGAACTCTCTCTCTCCCTCTCTCTCTCTCGCTCTCTCTCTCTCCCTCTCTCTAATGACACCATATGTATATTTCTACAGATAGTCCTGATCTCTCTCTCTCTCTCTCTCTAATGACACCATATGTATATTTCTACAGATAATCCTGAACTCTCTCTCTCTCCCTCTCTCTCCCTCCCTCTCTCTCTAATGACACCATATGTATACTTCTACAGATAATCCTGAACTCCATGCACAAGTACCAGCCGCGGGTTCATCTTATCAAGAAGCAAGAATGTACCAAATTACCGATTACCTCCCTTGAAGGCCATGACGTCACTACCTTCGTGTTTCCGGAGACAGTCTTCATTGCTGTTACAGCCTATCAGAATCAACTGGTAAGACAATTTCGCTGCTTTTTTTTTTTTTCTTTTAAACACACATTAACTTCCGAAAATTTATATTAATTATGAGGTTCGGGGTGACAAAGTGCTTAGTACAGTAGTCTCTCATGGGGGTGCTAATACGGCCCGGATGCGTCCCCAGCCATCCAGCTGTAGATTTGGGTACCCGACTTCTTCTGGAGTTGGGGAAGGAAAGGCGGCCAGGCGTGATACTGACCATATCGCCCTCTTGTGTGTGCTGACAGGTCAAGGAAAATATGGGGACTAACACCATGTCCCTATGTGCTTCTAAGGTATATATATATATATGTATATATATATATATATATATATATATATATTATATATATATATATATATATATATATATATATATATATATATATATATAATACTAATTATAATGTCATGCATTACTTCTACTGGGCCCTGGGGTGATATAGTGGTCAGTGCACTGGTATGCTGATCAGAAGGTCTCTGGTTCGATTTCGCACTTGGGCGGAATTTTTTTTTTTTTTTTTCGGGCCAACCGTCACAGGGGTCAAGACAGCCTTAAACATATGAGCACTTGAGAGTTCCATAGGAAAATAAAAAGCAAGGAAGGCCAGGTGTGGCATCACTACCTCAGACGCTGCAGCGGCCTGGGAAATGTGCAGGCGCGAAGAATTCCTAGCTCAGCGACATGCAAATGCTACGAGACATACATTGCTGCTATTACTACTAAGATCCTCAAAATATATTTACACTGGTAAATTTTGGATACTGACATTTCACCAAGGTTTGGATAAGGTTTATTTACCTATTGCACTACGTAATTTACAGTGACTTTCAACTTTTTCTAACTACTGACCCCCTAATGATCTTTTCAAAGAAGTTCTTTTGCCAGTTCCAGCCACGGCTTCTTATTAATCTGCGATAATCTGCAACTAGCAAGAGAATTTGCAACTATCTAGAGAATATACAGTTAGCTGGAGAATCTAAAACTGCCTAGAAAATTTACAGATATCCAAAGAATCCATATCTACAGTACCTAGAGAATCTACAACTGCCTAGAAAATCTATAATTATCTGGAGAATATACAGTACAATTGGCTAAATAATCTACAACAAACTAGAAAATCTACAGCTAGCTAGTGGGTTTCCTTGCCTGCTCAAGCTTCCAAAATGCTGTATTTTATTTTAAACGTTGACATTTGTGCTGTTCTTAGTCCCCTTCATGTGATGTGTCCCTTCCAGAACGTTGCATCTATCACAACCTTCCCGAATGCAACGCGGCTTTGTGCAAGCTGCCCAGCGTCTCTCGATGACATATTCAGATTTTCCATGATGTCTTGAGTCCACCTGCGGCCAGGTGACCATTTTTCCCTTTCGCCGGGCATTATGCCTTCTACTACTAGTCTCTTAAAAAAACCGCTGTGTCTCTTGATGTGGCCGAAGTATCTCAGCTTTCTAGTTTTTATGGTGTTTACGAGCCAGTTTCCTGCGACGCCTGATCTCATCAATATCTCTTTATTTGATTATCCTTCTGTCCATGATATTCTAAGTTGCCCTTCTAGAACATTTCTTTTCAAATGCTGCTATTCTGTTTTCTAGTGATTTGTTCTCGGTAACTGCACGTTTCATCAACTGAAATGTCCCCTTGTTTCTCTTACTCCAGATTCCTTCCTCGACAGCTGCATAAGAAACTATTTTTAACATGGCGGCCAACGGTGCTCATTCTCAATCTGCATTTAACCTTCAGTTTTTTTTTTAAGTCCCTCACCATGTCTGACCTCCAAGTTTGATCCCGTATCTCGCTAACAAGTTCTCGCGTTGGCGATAATTCTGGGATACCTTTTAACGACATTTCCCACAATCCCTTGTTATCGCTGCTCGACATTTTCATCATAGGCGTGTTCTGGGCGTTTCCTGAGTAGGTCGGTGGACGGGAAGAGAAAAACAAAGGTGGGAAAAATAATATATTTTTGTTAATAGCAAAAAGTATGAATAATGAGCAAAACAGGAAAAAGGGGGCGGGGGGGGGGGGGGAGGGGAATTAAAACGACTTGTAAGAAATACGCTTCTGGTTTATCTTGTCCACGTGTAATTTTCAAAGTTAAAAAAATTTCTTAGTATGCAAATAACATTAGGATATCCATAGTCTATTTATATAAAAAGAAGAATATTTACCGTCTTTAATGAACATTATTCATCTTCTTTGTGCATAATGAACGTATAAGCTTTTATTTATCTTTGTGGTGTTTGTGGGGTGGAGGGGGGGGGGAGAGCTAAGGTACTGTTCGATTTGGCAGAGTCGCGTAGAAGACACGCCAGCGTGTCAGGGCTGGCGAATCACATCCGACAAAGACCCTGTCTCACCTCTCCGTTGGTGTCTCTAGTAACAGTCCTGGCCTGGCTAGTGCGGCAGGGATCACAGTAGTCCCCCATGGTGGTGGAGGCTTTTAAAGAAGCATTGCACAACCCCTGATTTTTTTTAGCTCCGTCCAGAAACTGAAAAAAATAGCCGCCATAACCCGCTCCCAGTCCGATATCGTGTTCTGCTTCAACACTTTGACAGCATCGGCTTCATAGAACAACACTTCTCAGTTCCAGGAAGATAGAAGAAGAAGAAGAATTTTATTATTATTATTTGTATTTTCCTTCAAATGCATGTAAAAGAGTTAATATTTGGATCTCCTTAACACTGATCTGATTGTCCTGCCCAATGTCCTTTAAGAAATGTCCATTTGTCTCTCATGGTGTGGTATGACACAGTGCCTGGCAAAAATCCTACTGTAAATGGACATACTTATGAAATAATAATAATTATAATAATAGTAATAATAATCAGTTCAACTTTACTTCATAACTATCACTTTTTCTCATTTATATATAAACTATTTTATTTAAATGAAGCCCCGCGGCTCGATTTCCGTGTACAGTTTGTAGTCCTTGAGGCGGATAAGTCCTTGATATTGGATAAATCAATTTTAGACCATCAGTATTTTCAGACTGTGCAAGAAACAGCATTGTTCATGCGCATCTCAACGTACTGTGCACATAAACTTGATTTAGATACTTCTAGTGGATACTGCAAGTATTTATCTGCCCCTGGCAGCGAAGTCGTAACTGTGTGCGACATTCATATTAGAAATAAGTTATCGTTTGTTTGCCTCGTCTAAAAAAAATGCTGGTATTCATCCGCCTTATATAGTACAATGTAATGTGTAGGAAAACAGTGCTCAAATATTAAAACTGTACATCTTCTCTACTCGCCCCCCCCCCCCCCCAAACAAAGAAAAAGTGAAGAATAAGGGAGTAGTGCTAATATACATACATCATCATGTGCCATGCCTGGAGGTGTCGGCATGTCCACAGTTACCAATCTTTTCATGTTTTCCACCAGTTCTCTTGTGGGTTTTTCCCACGCCATTTTGTCAAGCCAACTAGGATTTTCTTTCTTGGTATACGTCTTCTTTTCCTGCCTGCTATTTTTCTTGTCACGATATTTTTATTACATTCTATTCTCAATATAAGGCCAACAAACCTTGACTGTCTCACATGTAGTCTGCTCATTAATCTTCGTTTCTCATTGGTCTTTTTTTTTTTTTTAGACATTCTTCATTTGTTATTTTGATTGTTTATGGTATGTTTAACATTCTTCGTAAGAAATACATTTCATATACCTCTTATGCTCTCCTTCTTTGATACACAGAGACACATAATACATACAGACATTACAGATGTACTAGCTTATATACATATATATCTACAGACACACAGACAATGGAGTGACGAAGTTTCTTCTTTTAACTAAAATTCCTTTTTTTTTTCGCGAACCTGTTTCCTACCATCAGTCAGTCAGTCAGTCAGTCAGGCATTTGCATGTCCCTTGCGGAACTTTGCCTCCCTAACCTTTCTTACCTTAGACTAACATAAAAAAAAGTATTTTTGGAGGCCTGAGGCTTTAAGGAGCATCCGCGCTTACGAAAAGTAGTTCCTGATAGTTACCTCTCAGGGAAGTATTCCTACTCAGAACAAATGATTTTCTAAACTTGCTTATTGTATCGCACTGCACGCATCTCAAGAGAGACGGACTGGCGAGTCATGTCGAGTGAGCTTAGATAAGGAAGATACCATTTGTGATAACTGGGGGTTAAAAACAGAGCCCGTGCTTTCTGAATGTCACGGAAACATTAAATGTAAAGTCTTACATTACAGCCTCCACTTCAGCATCTATGTCTTGTTATTTCCAATAGGGCAGTGTCAACTACATGGCCCGAGGGTAGCACGATGGGCATCATCTCTTAAAATGCGGCACGCATTCTTTATCCTCTTCGTCAGTTTTCCCAGAGCCACTTAAATGTACAAGTTAATAATTAACGTTTACGTATTAACGTATAAAAGCAATATACATTTACAACAACAACAACAACAAATATAATTAAGAAGATCGTTTGGTTAGGAGTGTTCAATAAATCGAACAATTTGAGGAGAGTTTTAAGAAAAAGGCCAGTACACAAGATGCAGTTTTTTTTTTAACACAAAGTTCTTAATTCTTATATACCAATCGCTCCCAACTTTTCCAAGGGCTACTTTTCCAGCTACCTATAAATTACAGACCAAAACTTATATGTTAATATCGCAATGTCACGAACTCTTAATTGTTTCCATTCAGTAGATGATATTTCATAACAGGTCGATAACGAAGCCGCGGATCATCTGGTAATACTTTGAGAACCGTTCGGAGTCCAGAAACCATAGGTTGGGAACCACTTTTATACACGACACTTCCAGCGGACGCTTATTGGTTCTTAATCTTCGGCATTCGCCCTCAAAAGAGCCCATTGGGATCCCCGTTCACTCCGTTAGGCAACTGTGTTTATAAGGATGGGGTTAGAAGATTGATTGATTGGCATTCCTTTAGGGCCAACATTGGCTCATAGGGCGGAAATCATATCTTTCCATGTCTGACGACTCGCCGCCGCCCGCTGTAGGTCTTGGATGGACTTGAATCCCAAAGTTGTACTCTCTCTAGTGATGGTTCTACGTAGTCTCCCTTGGCCTGCCTTGCTTTCTTTTGGCCTTCGATGTGAGGGCCAGGCGAGGGAGTTTGGATTCGTCCATTCTGAGAACGTGGCCGAGATAGGTCCATCGACGTCTTTTGATGTATCTTGATACGTAGACTTGGTTCGATTCCTGTCTTATTGACTCGTTCGATTTAAAATCTGATGTTCAATAGTCTACGGAGACATTTGTTCTCAAATGCATCAAGTTTTTGATTGAGTAGACTGGTTGATTTCCAACTCTCACAACCGTATGTTAACACTGGGATCACACAGGAGTTGAACATTTTAAGTTTCGTGGTTTTACTGAGTATATTTGACTTCCAGATAGTAGACAGTTTATTGAAAGTATTGGAAGCTATTGCAATGCAGGACTTGATTTCTGCTGTTGTATCACCCGATGTTGATATTTTGCTTCCCAAATAGATGAAATTGTGGACTTTTTCAAAAGCAAAACAGTTTAGCAAGATCTCGTCAGGTCTATTTGAATAGGGCAGCTATTAAAAAGTCTTGGTCGGTTATGGTTCGTTAACCCAGATGTAAGAAGTCAGCCACGGGTCGCTGACAGGTATATCATTCAGTCTGAGTTCTGCCTTTGATGCCCCCCACCTCCCTCCTCGTCATCTTCCATGCTTACAGCTTACGAAAGATGGTTTAACAATACGATTTTACTAACTCACTAAAGCAGCCCCTTAAACTACATAATTCTTCTTTCTTCCCAGTCCTTGTGAATCTTGTCTTCGTAATGATGCTTGTCTTGGGGCTCCCACAGAGCTGATGCATTTAATTCTTCATTTGCTCACGCAGATTACCAAGCTGAAGATCGACAGTAACCCTTTTGCGAAAGGATTTCGGGACTCAAGTCGGCTCACAGAGTTTGATAGGTAAGTCTGCTATCCAGTAGGGCAGTATTTGTATTTTCACTGACGGCCTGTTTGACTGATTGGTTAGGCGCTCGATCTACTGATCTGTTGGTACGGGGCTCAAGTTCCAGCTGTGGGGATTTATTTATTTCTGGTGCCACCACACCAAAAAAGATACCGGGGTCCACCCAGCCTCTAAAAACGGGTAGCAGAGAAATCTGGGAAGGTAAATGCGGCCAGGCGTTATACTGGCCCACATCACACTTTCATGTGCCGAAGATCTTGGAAGTAGCGCCCCAATACCATATGCCCAGCATGCCTTAATGGCGCGGAAACGGGGAGGTTACATTAGTTATCTGTGTAGTTTGTTTGTTTTTTCATGTATAATTATTTTGGCTGTAATTTGTTTTTTAAAGTAATCATACTACGCTGAAAAAAAATGTGATGGCCGAAGAGCGTAGACATAACAGCCGTTAGATCACTGTCTACTGCAAACAGTCGGAGATTTGTCTGTCAGCATGGTCTCTTTGTTATAGTATCATTACTTTTGACCCTTAAGAGGGCTGCTCAATCCACTTGACTGGTCAAACTCACGAAAAAAGAGTTTTTGAATCGGGAGTGCATGAAAGAAAAAAAAAGGAGTGGGACGGCTTCTCCTGGCTTAGCAGAACAAAGAGAACTTGTTGTAAGAAGTTGATTCTGTATTCTTATTACTTATAAGAAGAATTGTAGGGGATTTATGCTGTGTATGGCTGATCCACTGCTTAATAATATACCATAAACAGTTATTGTGAGTCATTAAACTTCTTCTCTGTGGCTATAAACGGCCGACTAGTGACTTTATCTCTTCGCTAGCCTGACTCTTAACCCTTTCATTCCTGAAATATTTTCCACGCTCTGTCAGAATAAATTTTTATAAGAAATTTTGAATGAAGGGAAACTGGGAGGGAGTTCTTCTATAATTTCAAAACGTGAATTCGGTAGCTTTTTTTTTTTTCACATTTAATTCACACATTTTCCTAAATATCGCTCTGAGCACTGGTTCGAGTAGAATTACGAGATCTACCAACACTGCCAGTGCTGTTTTGAAATGGAAAAAGTTCAGGAAAACGTGTGAGGGAGATTCCATATCTGGTTCTGCTAAGAGCAGCTAGGTTGTTACAACACAGCTCGACCGTGCTGTAATATCTCGCTACTGACGGGAGAACTCAAGGTAACCGCGGAGACGGGTGCATGCTTCTGCTGTCACTGAAAAGCATTCAACAAAGCAACAGAGGTCTCCCGAAGAGGAATTAAATGAACAAAAAATAATGGTCAGAGAACCAGAGCTATGAAGATTATATAGCACTACCAGCTGGCTGCAGATCGTCAGAAATGGAGATAATGTGCAAGATGCAGCAGATCTTCCTGGACGGTTATTATTATTTCACGGATCACCATCCAGGAATATGGATGGATGGATGGATGGATGGATGGATGGATGGATGGATGGATGGATGGTTGGATGGATGGATGGATTGATGGATGGATGGATGGGTGGGTGGATGGATGGGTGGATGGATGGATGGATGGATGGATGGATGGATGGATGGATGGATGGATGGATGGATGGATGGATGGTTGGATGGATGGATGGATGGATGGATGGATGGATGGATGGATGGATGGATGGATGGACATAGAATGTATAGTCTGTTTTCTAAGAGACGATGTTTCTCTCATATTGTCTCACATAATTTAGTTAAACTAAATGAAATACTAAACAATTTTTAAACATTTCAAACTAAGATCTTCATATGACACCTCTAAATACTAAAAAAAAAAACAGAGTACGTATTACGTTAAACTATTACAGTATTAAAAAAAAAGGAAATTAAATGCACCTTGTCTCAGCTAATGTAATCATCGACGAGGTACGTGTGTGACGAAAATGAAGAAGAGAAAAAAAAATGCGAAATATTTCGCGTATGTTGGTCACGTGACGGCGCAGACGCGCAGGAATATTTGTTGTATGTCGTAAGAAAGAGGGATTATTTCCTCCGCTTCTCATATACTGCCTGGACGTATTCGGTGTTTGCTGCCAATCTCAGCTGGCGACAAACTGGGCCAGTCTGGACACATAATCAGAGTATATATTATACATCAATGCGACAGTTTCTGACTGAGTGACACATTTTCTGAGACCTGGCGTGGTGCAGTTGATGACAGGTCCACGTGAAAGGAATACTTTAAGTAGGACAGCAAGGTGCTATTATATGACATTATATTGTTCCGTAGTGTGTGAAATGCTAGTCTGTATGTGTTGTCAGTGGCGCCGGACAGAAGAGATCTCCGTTTTTTTTATGTTGAGCTGTGTCCCAAGTAAAGAAAGAAAGAAAGAAAGAAAGAATGCAAGAAAGATAGAAGTGCTTGCAATTCTCCAGTTAAGAAAGAAATGACTCCAATTTTTACCCAGTATGAAAACGCACATTTAGACCCAGGCTTTCATCAGACGTTCATCCATGTGGTCTGTGTCCTTCGTCGAACATCGCTCTCTTAATAGCCAGCCTGTCTCTGACCAGGACGCTTGCTATAGTGATTGTGGTGTTTAGAGTTTCTGTGATACCCTACTGTGACCAGTAAACAATAGCACGAGACGAAGAGAAGGAGACAGAGAGGACATATGCTACTAGAAATAACAGAGAAAAATGTAACACATGCCCGTGCTCAAGATAAACGGAGCTACTGGTAGAAGCTACTTTCGTCGGTCCTTCGCTATCTTCTTGGCTGTCTCCCATGTCAGTCCTTTGTTTACCAGCATTATCTCTGCTGTATGTATCCATGTCTCTTGGGTCGTCCCATGCTTTCTTTTTTTTTTTTTTGACGATGTGGAGTCATCAAAAATTGTTTGAGGTAAGGATTCGTCTCATAATGCGACCAGTCCGTTGCCACCTTCTAGTAGTAGTAGTAGTAGTAATAGTAGTAGTAGTAGTAGTAGTAGTAGTAGTAGTAGTAATAGTAGTAGTAGTAGTAAGAGTAGTAATAATTGTAAGAGTAGTAGTAGTAGTAGCAGTAATAGTAGTAGTAGTATTAATAGTAGTAGTAGTAGTAAGAGTAGTAATAATAGTAAGAGTAGTAGTAGTAGCAGTAATAGTAGTAGTAGTAATAGTAGTAGTAGCAGTAATAGTAGTAGTAGTAGTAGTAGTAATAGTAGTAGTCGTAGTAATAGTAGTAGTAGTAGTATTAGTAGTAATAGTAGTAGTAGTAATAGTAGTAGTAGTAGTAGTAGTAATAGTAGTAGTAATAGTAGTAGTAGTAATAGTAGTAGTAGTAGTAGTAGTAGTAATATAACAACAATTGATAGAGTCCACCGTGAGAAGGGCTGCTCTACAAGACAAAGCTTGTAAAAAAAAATCCTCATCAGTTGATATCTTCCCACTTAAAAACAGTCTCCTTCGATGAAAAACGCTATTATGTAATAATAACAACAATAACAAATGAGTTATAGTCGTTTACAATGAATATTTAATTCCATTATATTTTATGTTTTATATTAGAACAAATATTGCTCTCTCCTGTATATCACAGCGAGACTCGAATATCTCATCCTTTAACTCTTCTACTCCAGACAACGTGGGCAGTTTTGATAGATCTTGATCACCTAAACAAATCAATGCACAGAGCGATATTTAGGCAAAAGCTAAATAGCATGAAAAGTAGCACATATCTACCCCCACCCATATTTTTAAACTGCGGAAGACCTTCCCTGCAGTTTCTTTGTGCCAAAATTTATACTGGCAGAGCACAGAAATTAGTCCCCGGAGCGAAAGTGTTAAAGGTGATATATGTGTCCCATTTACTCTAGCAATGAATATTACATTTCGGCAAGTACTGTTCATGTGATATTCCTGAGCTCCTCTTCTGCGTTGCGACAGGGAGGAGCCATTTCAGTTTTCTTTTGATCAGTGTACTACAGAAGAAATCCAGTCGATAATCAAGTTCTTCTCTATGACACCAGACAGGGTGTCTTTTCGGAAAGGTGTGAAATGGTGTCGTCCCAGGGAGACGAAAGCGGTGTTTTTTTTTTTTTTAACGAAGATGGTCTTGTCTTGTGTTGTCTCTTTCCTCATATACCTTTCGGTGTTGAGGGGACAAATATGTCTCGGTCTTGTTAGGGCTTTGCGATTTGTTTCTTCTTCTTCTTCTTCTTCTTCGTCTTGGAACTGCACGCTGATGTTCTCTGCAGCCGTTGCTATGGGGATATTGAAGGACGACGTCGTATCGGCCCGGGAACGGATGGTGGCGGTTGTTTTTATCAGTCTCTGACTGGAGTAAAAAATCAGAGGGCGTGCAATACTTCTCTAGCAGACTCCACCACCATTGGCAATATGGCGGGCCATGTCCCGGTAGCCATATTAGGCTTGTTACTGGGGGGGGGGGGGTACCAACGGAAAGGTGAGACAGGGTCTTGATCGGCTATGGTTCGCCAACCCTGACGCTGGAAACTCAGTTATGTGTCGCTGACTGCCAGATCGTGCCGTTTCCCTCCTGTGTTCCGTGTCGTTCTTTGCCTGAATGTTTTCTGTGATACATTGTTTGGCAGTGATGGTGTAACGTGGCCGAACTATTTAATTTTCTTGTTTTTCCGAAATTAGTATAAAATTGATGTTACTCATATCCTTTCCCTGATGGTGTCATTTCCGATTTGGTCTGTCCTTGTCACGTTTAGCATTCTTCTTAAACATCTGCTTCTCTGTCGTGAGATTTTGTTTTTTTTTTTTCCTTTCAGTTGTGGCTGTTACTATCCATGTCTGGCACTGACAGCACAGAGGTGGGAGTACAACTATGCTGTGCAGTTCTCTTTTTTTGTTTCAGCTGTGTTGTTTTTTTGTTTTTCGGTAGAAGTGTCATTTGTCCAAGGACCAGTTTTGCTTTATTGTATCTGTTCTCAATTACTGGCATAGATTTTTTTTTTCTAGAGGATGACACTGCTCACCCTGGGTATTTGAAACTCTTCATTTGCTGGTTTAATTCTTAATATGCAGAAGTAGTGAGAATCCGTTGTCCTCCAGAAGCGTCTTTTTTTTAAAAGTAATAATAACCCGGCAGATGTAGTAGTAGCAATTACTTTATTTAATTAATTAATTATTTTTTACAATATATGGCTGCTATGTTTTTTTTTTGTTTTTTTTTTTTGCTTTTTTTTTTTTTGGTTGTTTTTTTTTTAAGCATCGTCTGTTTGCTCTCTGAGAAGGAAGGAAATTATTAACATATTTTCGACAATTATTTCTGCCATTCTGTTGTCGCTGTGTGTTATTATCAACGGAAACAGAACTGAGATGTTATTTATCTTGTTTAAATGCTTTTGTGTGAGTGAGTGAGTGAGTGAGTGAGTGAGTGAGAGATAAAATGTGGATGTAACTTTTTTTTGTACGGAAGTTTTGAATGAATTCAGAATATTTCTGAAGAAGGAACTCATCGCTGCTTTTTTTTCATCTTCTCGTGCGTTTAGCTTCATATGCTCCGCTATCTAGACAAGTCGAAGGGTTGCCCCAGTGAATGTCATCGTAAGCAGGAGTTCTTTGTGCATGGTCCAGCTTTCCATCCATGTTCTTTTTTTCCTGGAGGCACAGATTAGGGGCCTTAGATTCCCTATAGAGAGTTCGTTTTTTTCTGGATGTGATCCGGGGGTCTGGGCACTGTTTTGGCACTTTTTTCAAAGTGATGTCTGGGCTGCTTTCAAGTTCGTGTAGGCGTAGACTTGTAGCCCGGACAGTGTGTCCTGATTGGTGCAAGAAAATTATTGTTTTATTATCGCTGTGTAAAAACATTTCGTTGCAAGTAAATATTCTGGTCCAGCCGATGCATCTTTTACGGGCCGTGATGGTTCTCCCTGTGAGTGGCGTCGAACAGTTTCTCAGGGAATGGCGGGGGTGTGAAGTGAATGAAAATAGATAAGTGGAAAGGGGATGGGGGGAGAAGTTTTGATATAACTTAACAAAATTTCTCTGGGAAGGTCCCGCCTGTGATGGCCTTCCCGAAGAATTGCTTCTTCTGAGAAATATTTTTTTTTCCCCCACAGTTTTCAAATAATGAGAAATTACTAAGATTTTACATTTATTACCATTAATTAATGGCCCGGCTGTTACTTAACAAAACGACACTGCAGCATTTCTGGCATAATTCAGACACTGGTTAACAGCAACATTCTTGAAATGTCCAGGACGTGTCTATCTCTTTAATTGTTTTTCAACCATAAAACCCCCAGACTGCTGTAAGCTCGACTGTAGTCCTGCTAAACCTTGTCATCTGACCCCCATCTAGTCTTACCCCCCTCGCGTTTATCCTCCCGTAACGCCTTACTCCGCCTTCTCGCGGTCCTCTCTTTGAGGAAAAACAATACACATCAGCGGACACTGTACCCGGGGTAAAGATGCGCCAAAACGATTAAAAAGTCCAACGGATGCCTATCAGAAGGGTATGTGTGGTGATAATGCACAGACCTCTGCGTGTGGAGTTTGTTGCTGCTGACTAGGGTCCCCACTGCGCCTGTTTACGGTGTCAGTGCGGAGAAGATTATCGCGAAGACTCTTGATATATTCTTCAGCCAAACAGACAAACTGTTTGGAGTGGGATCCGCCATACTTTACAAGGAAAAAGCAATAAATAATGCATCATGTCCGCGGATTGGCGAAAGGTGTGGGGTTTCTGTTTTTTGTTTGCCTAATTTATATAGTTAAATATTTACTAGATTCCAGCAAGCGCGGGTTGATACTGTAAGAAGAATGATCAGAAAAGTGTGTTCTTTATCAGTTCTCTTTTCCTGCCCTTTCGTTCCTTTGCTGTCAGGGTCTGCAAACCAGCGGTAAGCCAGCGTGGTATTTTCCACTCTGATTGTCGCCTTCTTGCTGCTCGACGTCATTTCCTTCTTAAAAAGATATTTTTGTTCCTGTGGAGCCACTCTGATCCCGACTAAAATGTTTCCCACTCTGACCTTACCTAAAATGTTTTCAACTCTTGACTCCGTTCAAAATGTTTTCGACTCGGCTTCCATTCACATTTTGCCGACTTCGACTCCACCCAAAATATTCTTGACTTCAAAGCCGCCCAAAATGTTTCCTATTCTGACTCTTTCCAAAATATTTCCCACCCTGACTCCATCTAAAATGTTTTCAACTCTGGCTCCATTAAAAAATGCCCCCCCCCCCTTTACCTCTGATTCCACTTAAAATGTTTTTAACTCTGACTCTATTCACATTCTGTCGACTCTGACTTCACGCAAAATATTTTTGATTCTAACTCCACCTAAAATATTCTTTTGATTCTAACTCCACCTACAATATTCTTTTTATTCTAACTCCACCTAAAATATTCTTTTTATTCTAACTCCACCTAAAATATTCTTTTTATTCTAACTCCACCTAAAATATTCTTTTTATTCTAACTCCACCTAAAATGCTTTTGACTCCAATCAAAATATTTCCCACTCTGGTTTAGATTTCCTGATGCTTTTATTTTTAATCGCCTTTATATTGTTTAAAAATTTTTTACAGCCGTTGATCTGCGGTTACTTTTTGGAGTCGCCTTCTTATTTTTCAGTTGTTGTTCCTTTGATTTGCGTTTTTTTTTTTTTTTGTTTTTGTTTGTTTTTTGGTTTAAATTCGCCCTTGCGTCTTTCAATAGCTACGTCCCTTGATTTGCTGTTATTTTTTGTCGTTAACAAAAAAAAAAAATCATTGAATATTATTTGATGTGTTTTGTTATTATTGTTTAGTGGACTGCTTGCCTGAGAGGTTGGTTGCTCGGTCTACAAATCCGGTGGTACTGTGTTCAGTTGGGGGGGGGGGGGTTTCCTCCTGATACCACGACAGCAAAACGACCTCGGAGTCCACCCAGCCTCTAAAAATGGGTACCAGAGACATCTGGGAAAGTAAATGCTGCCAGGCGTGTTACTGACCACATCCCACGTTCATGTGCCGAAGGTCTTGGAAATATGGTCTAGCACTGTGTCCTCGGTATTTCTTAATGGCATGGAAACGGAGACTTTACTTATCTTTTTATTATTATTAATATTATTATTATTATTATGACTATTTTCAGAGAAACAATGGAATCACTTTTGCACAACCACTCGTACGCTAGGTCACCTTTGAGAGCGTTCTCCGAGGCAGAGTTCGAGGAAGCCCTTAAGAACAGAGACAACAAAGGTGAGCTCTTCATACAACTCATCTAGACATGTAGGTAGAAGAAGTACTAGAATACGGAAGAAACCATAAGAGAAAAAAAAAAGGGGGGGGGGGGAACCCTCAGAGAAATCAACTGTGAAAACCTTGAGAAAAACAGCTTTTTTTAACTGGGTAGAAGTATGTTATAATTGCCCCGTCTCGCAGTACACACTAGAGTATAGTATCTATAGCGACTATGGCAAAAACAGTGCATTAATAATCAGCTCAGCAAATGAACACATTAGTCTTTGATTAACAGTTTGCTAATTAGTATTACTAACGATAGCGGGTGTGGCTGAATAGATATCGACGCTTTTTTGTCTTGTGATGAAGGCATTGGATTCTATTTCTTTTACCGTCTCCGTCCGTTCAGTTTGACTGTAATAATGGGTACTCGACATAATTTTTTTGTGGAAAACCTGCCCTTGGAAATGGAGAACATTTATATGCACGGGGAGACATGTTGGATTAGACTGCATATGTGGCTGTCAGTTGGAAAATAAGGCATCACGCAGAGCTCTGTTTCCCACCCACCCCCGCCCCCCACTCCCAAACCAACCCATTCACCCACCCAGGCCCCACCCCCCGCCAAAAAAAAAACCTAACAAAATACTGAACTTCTACGAGTCGTAGCGAGGGCAGAAATAAAGTTGTTCACAAAGAAGAAGAGAGAAATAATGCTTTTGCCAAGTTGACTGGAGGGAGACGGCAACAGAAACAGAACCCAGTGCCTTCATCACCACAAGAAACAGCGTAGCTATTTGTTCTCTTAAACTTTTCAGAGCCTCACGGAGGATTAAACGAGGCTGAATGATGGAAGGTGTTTACTGAGGTGGAAGGAGAGAAGATCAGGGAACAGCTGAAAAATTGTTTCACTCCTGGAACTGATGTGATCATTCGAAGTTATGTGATTACTGAAAGTGATGTAATCATTGAAAGTATGGTGATCATTGAAACTGAAGTGATTTGATCATTGAAAGTGACATGATTACTGGAAGTGATGTTATCATTGAAAGTGACGTGATCGCTGGACATGACGTTCTCACTGAAATTGGAAGTGATGTGATGATCAACAACAAAACAGTACACGGCGCCAGGTTCCTTTCATACAAAATCTTGGTCCACGCTATGAACAAAAACATCTCATTAACAGCCTCTTCTCAGTCATTTTCAGTTATTCCAACTGAACAAAGACTTTATATTTTAAATGTATCTCATGATCGATTTAATACAGAACATTATTAGAGAAGCTTAAAAATAGTGAATGATGTATATCATATAGTGGACCTACCAGGAAGAAGAGAATACCCAACTGCCATTAACAACACAGGAATGCGTCCGGACATTGTAGTGTACTCCATAGAAAAAATAGGAACTAATAATGATTGAGATTACGGTTCAGAATGAAACAGGAATAGAGGAGCAATATCTATTCAAATGTGAGAAGTACAATGATCTGGTCAAGCAACTGAGGCAGGGGGCAGGAGTCAAGGCAAAAGTGATAGCTGTAGAAATGGGAGTGAGAGGATTCGTAGCAACATCAGCATACGATCTATGTAAGCAACTGGGCATAAAGGGACAAGCAAGAGCAAGGGCATTGAAAAGCCTTTCAGAAACAGCAGAAAAGGCTTAATGCTGGCTGTGGAGTATGCGAAACAAGCATTGAGAACACAAATAATTTCGCTTGTCGCGGCCAATACCAGTTCTCCGTGGCTAAATCGCTAAAGACGCACTTCAAAAGTGCAGTGCCAACTCAATTCCGGGACAACAAAAAAAAAAAAAATCAACAACTCACAAGACCTCTGGGAGTCATGACCCAGAGGGACCCACCCCCTTAGACTGTCAGGAGTTTAATAGAGCCGAAACACTTGTGTGGGGGGGGGGGGAGGGGAGGTACTTCCTCTGATGATCTGAAGGAGTTGTGTTGAGACAGTTCCACAGAGACACTTCAACTTTGGGATGAGAAATCTGATGAGTGCTTCATTGATATCCATTCCCCGCCACCTGTAATCTGCTAGCTCTGTTTTGTTACCTCATTTTGATAGCCATTGTTGTAGAGACCCATAGGCTTGTCACGCCATGGACTCATTGGTTTTACATCAGGCTTTCCTCACCCTCATAGGAGATCTCCATGTCCCCCTCTGTTTGCACCATCCTCACATTACATTTTACAAAAAAAAAAATAACGATTACAGTTAGTGTTGACTGCTACAGGTTTCTGGGCTACAGAAGTAGGTCAGAGTTTTGGTTTTTTTTTTTTTAGCAATCAGATCTATGTTCCCTGTCCCACAAGACTATGTTAAGATAAGTGTGTTCTTAACACAGCAGTTCCCAGGGGTGGATAAGTATCCGCTTTCTACGAGACTTAAACATCTCAGTTTCCATATTGGATAAGTATCTGTTGTCGTTTGGAATTATCGTACATAATCACATTATTATTAATATTTTCATCATTGTTATCATAATTACCAACTCTGGTGCTGATATGAGCTGGTGGTCACGATCACACTTTTCTATATCTTGGGGTCTGGAGACGTATCGTGTTGTATTTGTTTTTACTTAACTTCCTGCACTGCAGAAATATTAACAATAGCAGTCACATTATTTGAATTTGTTGAGTTTGTGAAACAAATATTTTCTTTTTTTCTTTTGTTTGTCAAAGATGTGTCAGTTTCTTATCCCAACATTTTATTATAGGCTATATGGACGTTTGATTTTTTTCTACTTCATAGATCACGCGGCAGCCCTCAGTCTGCTTTACACATGGCGAATGCAGTCAGCGTCACTGTTACCCGGACAACAGCCAGTCTTAAGCCCCGCCCCTTACGCCATGTATGGTAATTTCCTCAGCCACGCCTACCGCGGGATGGAGACGGCAGCGGCGGATATTCGGAGCAGCGCCACCATGATGAATGACGTGTTGTTGCGCAGTTCTTTCTACAAACAGACGGTGACGTCATCACTTGCTGCGGCATACCAGCGAGGACTTTACAGATACCACCCTTACCTCCCTCCTGACAGAGTAAGATCGCCCGATACCTAGACAACACCTTAGTCCCCACTGGTCTGTGATTGATTTTGCAAAGTAGATGAGGGCTTCGACATGAGTAGTACAATTTCTTGTTTTGTAATCTTTTGAGACTGGTGAAGACATTCAAAGTGTGCAGTTCCTTCAAGTGTATGATTTAGAGAGAGAGAGAGAGAGAGAGAGTGACAGAGAGAGAGAGAGAGAGAGAGAGACCGGGAGAGAAATGGATTGACAGAGAGAGAGAGAGAGATAGACAGAGTGACAGAGAGAAAGAGACAGAGGGAGAGAGAAATTCCTTCCTTTCTCGTTGAGTTCATTTGAGCAAAATTTTTGTTGTTTAATTCAGTGTTGCCAGAGTGGTCTCAACGCAAGACACATCAGGCATTTGCCCAGAAGTCCCACGAGTGAAACTCTGTCAGTGTAATTTTTCTTAGTGTAAGTTAAATAATCACTAGTGTGGCTGGGGGACTCCAGTACACTTACTTTGCCTAGAGCCTACAATGCTGTTAAGACGGCCTTGTCCTAGAAAAAGCACTGGTTCTCTGAAGATGTGTTCTTGAGTGCCGAAGAATACCAATGTTCTTCTTAAATGACAGGTTCTACAAGATAGCAAAAAAAAAATAAATAAATGAAGGGCACATGATAGTGTTGCTATAGCACAGTGGATAACAGATGGAAAGGAAAAAGAAACCCGGAAATGACATAAAATGTCTATAACCAGTTTACACTTATATCAAATTTCTAGCCAGTTTACAGTTGGTTTTGTTTTTTGTTTGTTTGTTTGTTTTTTTTGTTTCAACTTCTGGAACCAGTTTATATCTATGCAGACCTCTTCAATTAAGAGCAAGATTTTTTCACATTATCTGAAACTAGACGCGGATGAAAACTGACCCCTCATCTTCATCAGCAGATTGCCTTTCTTTGGTCGTATTTAAGAACATGATGACCTACAGAGAGCAGTAACAGAGGAGATGGTTCCTAAGAAATGATATTAAGGGGAGGAGGGGGGGGGAACTACCGAGGAGACGATGGTCTAGGATATGACTGGTACTCTGGACACCACAAGAACTGGTTAGGCAGTGTGATATTCTCTTGTTCATTATCACGGAAGCCATGTTCTGCATGCGTATCACATGGAGCCGAAACAGTCAAGTATGAAACCGCACCCGGAGAAATGGACGCTGTCATCAACTGGACAGAGAAGAACCTTAAGACACCGCACAGACCACAGTAGACTGAGATATTACACGTACACCAAGCTGAAGATACAGACTACTGCGGCGTAAGGCTGACCGTCATATGTGGAGCAGAGAAGGCTCACGTGGCCTTAACAAATACTAATCCAAGCCAAGCTGTTTGGCGATGTCGACAGCCAAAGGCGGACTGCTGCGTCTTTCATAGATAGCTAGCTAACTTGTCACAGATAGCTAGCTAACTTGTCACAGATAGCTAGCTAACTTGTCAAGCTAGCTAACTTGTCATAGATAGCTAGCTAACTTGTCATAGATAGCTAGCTAACTTGTCATAGATAGCTAGCTAACTTGTCATATATAGCTAGCTAATTTGTCTCAGACAGCTATCTAACTTGTCACAGACAGCTAGCTAACTTCAGACAGCTATCTAACTTGTCACAGACAGCTAGCTAACTTGTCATCTCAGAATGCTTGAAGAAGAAAGTTCTGCATGGAGAGTGGAGACGTGTATGAAAAGTTACGGGAAAATCACCAACAGAAAAAAAAAAAAAAAGAGAAGCATTTTTGAAATAATTTCCCACACATCAAAGTGGAGTCATGGATATCCTGCAGAAGGGAAAAGAATTTTTCTTATAGTACATTGTGTGTAGAGACGTTTGTTGTTATATGGGGCCAATAAGTCGCGGACAGCGAAGGAATGGGAAATAGAGGAAGGGACAAGTGTATACTTTTGAAACAACGTTCACATATTCAACATGGGCTTAGTACTCCTTGAGTGGGACGCTCTTTTTAATGTCTTTTCATCAGTTTAATTTGTATTTTTTGGTTGTAATTTACTTTAACAGTTGTGCTGGAGTTGTTAATAATGTTTTTACTGAAGAAGTAGAAGGGGTTGGATGTGAAAAGTTGTTTTTTTTTTTTGGTGGGGGGGGGGGGGCAGTTCTGATCAGGAAGAAATAATGCTCATCAAGATATAGTTTTAAAAAAAAAAAAAAAGGTGAACTTCCATGCCATTCAGACGTACTGGGTGGAGATAGGGTGTTAGGCCCGCAGTTCCCACGATCCTCGGCACATGAAAGTGTTATATCAAGATATAAAGGGAGATGATATTCATCTTCAGATATTTGGAGGAAAATTATATTTATCTTTAAATATTGGGGCAATAATATTCAACTGGATTATATAACCGCAGACGGCAATTGTTGGTTACATAAAAAAAAAAAATGCTTTACTCACTGAACCACTGGAGCAGCAGTTCCCAGACTTTGTCGGACTGCCGCCATCTTGCTTTTCAGACCACATCACTGTCGGTCTGCTGCCATCTTGCCTTTCAGACCACATCACTGTCGGTCTTCCGCCATCTTGCTTTTCAGACCACATCCCTGTCGGACTGCCGCTCTCTTGCTTTTTCAGACCACATCCCTGTCGGACTGCCGCCATCTTGTCTCTCAGACCACATCCCTGTCGGACTGCCGCCATCTTGTCTCTCAGACCACATCCCTGTCGGACTGCCGCCATCTTTTCTCTCAGACCACATCCCTGTCGGACTGCCACCATCTTGCCTCTCAGACCACATCCCTGTCGGACTGCCGCCCTTTTGCCTTTCAGGCCACATCTCGGGTATCCTCAGAAATTTTCTTCAGCTCAGATGGTTCTGATGGGATCGTGCCACTGCCAAGGGAAGCACTGTTATCCAACAACCCTTTTGTGTCCTTAATGAAACCCTTTGGCTGGGTTTTTTGGCTTCTGTAATTGTACACATACCAGCGTGTCAGAGCGTGAGAGACACAGGGCTTTGATTTCGTTTCTTTTGTTTTTCTTTGTTCGTTAAATCAATAAAATTATCGTATGTTTCTTCTTATTAGGAGAATATTGTTTACTCCTGTCATCTTTCAATTTATCACACATAGCAGAGATTTTTGAACGTTTCTTTTTAATAATAATAATAATAATAATAATAATAATGGGAAAGAAAACGTTTAATGATTGTTTAGATTTCAAAATTATTCATGAAATGTCAACAACAACAAAATCGTTAAAATACTTTTGTTACAGACTTCTATGCAGAAGAGAATTTTCCTTCACACGTTTTAACATGTTTTAACATGTGAAGTGTTAAAATTTGCCAACACGGCAATATTCAAACTGTTGTCACTTTCGTAACCATAATTATTAAGTAGATTTCTGTTTTACAGTTTCTCCATTGAAAATGGGAGACAACTTGCAATTAGATAAAGTTGGAAGCCACGTTAGCGCAGTGGATTAGTCACTCGGTCGGTGACCAAGAGACCCAGTTTCCATTTCCACCCATTACACAGTGGCGGTTTAACCATGGCTCGCAAAAAAAAAAAAACTAACTCCCAGGGTTCGCCCAGTCTCAAGACAAAATGGGTTCCAGGTTTAACGTTCTGGGAAGGAAGAAGTTGACTCGGCTAGCTACGGAGTTCATGCTGACGGCGACACTAGAAAGCACTTTCTGGTCAACCGTTGACTAGACAGCAGAGCAATTATGGTTTGCCCGCGTGCAATGACGCTGATTCACATCTCATACTTATTACAAACTTGGTTTTTGTAAATGTTTCCATTGACGATCACAGTTTGCTTGTACTTAAACAAAATTAAGGTTTTTTTACAGAAAGGATTTTCCTGAACATAAAAGAAAACGTGCTGAAACACGTGTACAAATGCGCGCTGCGGAATGAACATGTAATCCTTCAGAATGCGTTTTGTGAGTTACAGAAAAGTTGGCAAACGAACCAATGGCTAATGATTTTCCTTTGTAATTTGTTTCTAGTCATAGTTTTGAATAGTTTCGTTGTTTTCCTGTATTCATGTTTTTACTGTTTTTTAATTGAGTGGTGGCGTGTATACAAGAACGTAATTGTCATGTATAATAGATTCCTTTCCGTAAGACAAACTCAAAAATAAATAGCATTACAAATAAGAAATGTATACGTGTCAATTATTTTATTTAGTGTTTCCGGGTATGCTGATTAAATGACTATGTTCTGCATGCGGTCCTGGGGTCTGAATTTGCCTACTCCTGCTGTCAGCTTTTGTCCTGTTGTTGTATGTCTATCTTTCGTTATTTTTTTTTTCTTATAAACTGTATTTGCAAAATCCTGTGGAGTATAGCACTATTACTTGATAATAATGAAGAAGGAAACTGCGCTGGTGTGTATTTCTTGATAATTTGAAAATAAATAGTGTGGTGTTTATAAAAAATTACAAGCAGAGTACAGATAGGGAATAAAATATACTTCGCCAAAATCCTGTTTCAAAACACCAAAAGAACAATCTACAAAACTATAATAAGACCAGTCGTCATGTATGGATCAGAAACATGGAGTACAACAAAGAAAGACGAACAACAATTGCAGATCATTGAGAAAAAGATCCTAAGAAGAATCTTTGGGCCCATAAAGGATACCAGCAGTGGAGAATGGAGAGCTAGAAAGAACATTGAATTGAACAGCTTATTTAAATCCCAACAAATTATCAATGTCTTGAAACTGAACAGAGTACGCTGATCGGACCGTGTAGAAAGAATGGAAGAGAACAAACAAATGAAAATTATGTACGCACAAGAGTTGAGGGAAACAAGACCAAGGGGGTAGACCAAGACAGAGATGGAAAGACAACATAAGAGAGGATATAAAGGAAATTGGTGTTACCATCTGGACACAGAAGACTAGGAATTTACCAGGAACAATTATTTTTTTCATTAAACAACGAGGCTTTTCGTACGGTAAAGTAAGAGAACACAGTTTTGTAGGATTAGATCCCGAAAAAATCGTAGACAAAGCACTTTACTGAGACGTGAGAGAAAAAAAATCACAAGAGAATTACCTGGGATTCGAACCACGGGCAGCCGTCTAGCCACGAGAGAACAGCTAGATAAACGGCTGCTCGTCCAACCGGATTCCGTGGTTCAAATCCCAAGTAATACTGTTGTGATTGTTTTCCTTTCTCTCACGCCTTACTAAAGAGCTTTGTCTACGTTTTTTTTTCCCGAGGAATTTACCAGAGGCGAGACAAGAAAGTGCTAATGGTTTAGGCATACGTAACGGTGAAGATGCTGTTTGTGCCAGTGCGTTTGTTGGCAAGATCAGAAGCTCACGTCCATGTCTGGTGGTCCTGTCTATGCTGATGGTGTTTGTTGACAAGATCAGAAGCTCACGTCCATGTCTGGTGGTCCTGTCTATGCTGATGGTGTTTGTTGACAAGATCAGAAGCTCACGTCCATGTCTGGTGGTCCTGTCTATGCTGATGGTGTTTGTTGACAAGATCAGAAGCTCACGTCCATGTCTGGTGGTCCTGTCTATGCTGATGGTGTTTGTTGACAAGATCAGAAGCTCACGTCCATGTCTGGTGGTCCTGTCTATGCTGATGGTGTTTGTTGACAAGATCAGAAGCTCACGTCCATGTCTGGTGGTCCTGTCTATGCTGATGGTGTTTGTTGACAAGATCAGAAGCTCACGTCCATGTCTGGTGGTCCTGTCTATGCTGATGGTGTTTGTTGACAAGATCAGAAGCTCACGTCCATGTCTGGTGGTCCTGTCTATGCTGATGGTGTTTGTTGACCAGATCAGAAGCTCACGTCCATGTCTGGTGGTCCTGTCTATGCTGATGGTGTTTGTTGACCAGATCAGAAGCTCACGTCCATGTCTGGTGGTCCTGTCTATGCTGATGGTGTTTGTTGACCAGATCAGATGCTCACGTCCATGTCTGGTGGTCCTGTCTATGCTGATGGTATTTGTTGCTCCGGCCGTTCGTTTCCATCGTATAGCGGTTAGCTTGGTACCTCGTCCTACCGCTGACCCACCCGGGCTGATGAGGTTTGTGACCCCAGGATGGACCTTTGGGAACATTGTGCATTGAACCAAAAGTCAGTAAGTCAGTTTAACTCTCGGCGATCAAGGACCACAAACTGCTTCGTAGTTTAACTCTTTATTTAGACCTTGTTCTTCATCAGTGTTTCACTACAACTGTTCCTCTATATAAAGTCTCTGTCCGTCCATCCCTCTGTTCTCCTGTCGCTGCTTCTTTTTCCTTAATTTCTCTCGTTTCCGGTCTCTATGGGAAAATCCTTTCTTTTTTGTTCTTTCTTTCTTTCTTTCGTCACTGTCGCTGTTCCCTTTTTTAGTATCTAACTAGTTGATGCTGTTTAAATAGTTGATGCTGCTTAACTAGTTGATGCTGACTAACTAATTGATGCTGTTTAACTAGTTGATGCTGACTAACTAAATGATGCTGTTTAACTAGTTGATGCTGTTTAACTAGTTGGTGCTGTCTAACTAGTTGATGCTGTTTAACTAGTTGATGGTGTTTAACTAGTTGATGCTGTCTAACTAGTTGATGTTGTTTAACTAGTTGATGCTGTTTAACTAACTGGTGCTGTCTAACTAGTTGATGTTGTCTAACTAGTTGGTGCTGTCTAACTAGTTGATGCTGTCTGACTAGTTGATGCTGTCTAACTGGTTGTTGCTGTCTAACTAGTTGGTGCTGTCTAACTGGTTGTTGTTATCTAACTAGTTGGTGCTGTCTAATTAGTTGATGCTGTCTAACAGCCGAGAAACACATAAATGCCTTTGAATGTAAATGCTATAGAAGAGTTCTCCAAATATCATGGACACAAAAAAGAACAAATATATCTATACTACAAGAGCTTAATACTGAAGAAGGCTGACTAGTGAAGAGGATTAAAGAGAGAAAACTTAAATATTTTGGACACATTAAACGTCATGATAATTTAGAGAAGATCATATTGAAAGGATACATAATGGGAAAAAGAAAAAGAGGAAGACCAAAACGAAGATGGCTGCAAGAAATCGTTGACGATCTGCAAATGGACGCAGCAGCAGCAGGCCATCTTGCTGACAACCGAGAGGCCTACAGGAGTGCTGTTTGGGAGGCAAAGTTCAGCAAGGGACATGCAAATGAATGAATGAATGAATGAATGTCTAACTGGTTGGTGCTGTCTAATTAGTTGTTGCTATCTAACTGGTTGTTGCTGTCTAACTAGTTCGTGCTCAATTCATAATTCCAGCTTAGACGGACACTTCCTGCGCATCGTTCTGCCTGCAGACTTCTATCAACGCTTGTCAACCTACTCTCATTCTGTTACTTCTGTAATCCTACTCTCATACTGTTACTTCTGTAATCCTACTCTCATACTGTTACTTCTGTAATCCTACTCTCATACTGTTACTTCTGTAATCCTACTCTCATACTGTTACTTCTGTAATCCTACTCTCATACTGTTACTTCTGTAATCCTACTCTCATACTGTTACTTCTGTCATCCTAATACTTCTGTAATCCTACTCTCATACTGTTACTTCTGTAATCCTACTCTCATTCTGTTGCTTCTGTCATCCTACTCTCAATCTGTTGCTTCTGTCATCCTACTCTCAATCTGTTGCTTCTGTCATCCTACTCTCATTCTGTTGCTTCTGTCATCCTACTCTCATTCTGTTGCTTCTGTCATCCTACTCTCATTCTGTTGCTTCTGTCATCCTACTCTCAATCTGTTGCTTCTGTCATCCTACTCTCATTCTGTTGCTTCTGTCATCCTACTCTCATTCTGTTACTTCTGTCATCCTACTCTCAATCTGTTGCTTCTGTCATCCTACTCTCAATCTGTTGCTTCTGTCATCCTACTCTCAATCTGTTGCTTCTGTCGTCCTAATACTTCTGACATACTACTCTCACACTGTTACTTCTGTCATCCTAATACTTCTGTAATCCTACTCTCAATCTGTTGGTTCTGTCATCCTACTCTCATACTGTTGCTTCTGTCATCCTACTCTCATACTGTCACAGTATTATGATGAAGATTGTGGAGAAGTTTGTGAAGATGTTGATGAAATTGATGGCGATGAAGATAATTGATGACAGTGCAGATGTTAACACAATGAAGTGGTGATGTCGATGATAGTAGACATTAACGAGGTCCTCATATCACACCACAAAACAGCCGAAATGGAGGTCGCATGTTCTTGTTCTTCCACTCTGAAACTGCCAGCAGAATGTTCTTTGTAGTAAGTGCAGTGAAGATGTGAAAGCACAAGCATTGTGTCGGATGAGGAGCAGGTTACGGTGGCTATTTTTGCAGACACGGAACGAAGTTTAAAAAAAAATAATAAAAAAGAGAATAAGGTGCAATACTTCTTTAGCAGTCTCCACTACCGCGAGGACCTTGGTGATTCTTGCCACTTATCATCAGGCAGAGCCTGATTTTTGGAACATCCGCGGAGAGGTGGGATAGAGTCTTGGTCGGCTATGGTTCTTCAGCCTTGATTTTAACAGTCAGCCATGGGTCAGTGACCGCTGTACTGCACATTTCTTCGTTCCCCTCCTCTTCCCCCCCCCCCAAGACTCGTCTACATTCCTTTGCTTTTCTTAAGAAGTGGTACCCAGTCTTTACTAACTTACCTAAATGCTGGGTAGCAGGTTTTTAAAAAAAAAATTTTTTTTAGTTGGATTGTTTTGAATTGTCTGAATCCTGGACAGAGCTAAGTCACTTAGCTTTACTAAACCAGCGTCGGTTTGTATCCTGCGCCATGCGACACAACTTTATGGCAATGAGAATACTAACGTGAAAAGTGACTTCCTGCCCATGTGCACTGCTTTCATTCCCACCATCACCTCCGCGCCCCCCCCCCCCCAAATCTAGCAATTCCATTCACTTTTATACAGTGCGTTTGGAAAATAACTGTACACTAGCTCAGTATCTATTCTGGTATCATAGTGATATCTTAATGACTGCGGCAGGTAGATGTGGCTAGATAGCGCAGACATTAAGATATCACTACGATACCGAAATCGATACTGGGTTAGTGCACAGTTACTTATGGAACATCCTGTATATACTGTATTTGCAAACATTTGCACTCGTGCCTACTTTAGCCTACTTTCTTTTAAACGGAAATTCTGATATAAACAAACATATATTTAGCACAGAAGACCTTGTTCTGAGTAAAATGAATGAAATACATTCGAGTACAGATTTTTTTTTCTTCTTTCAAGACATGGGGCGGGGGTGGGGAGAGAAAAAGGGAAGGAGGGAAACAGGAAGATAAATAGAAAGAAACAGAGAGAGGCAGACAAACAGATAGGGAGAAACAGAAATAAGCACAGAGAAAGACAAGAGACAGGAAGATCCACAGAAAAATAGAGAGAGCGACAGAGAGATTCAAAGAGATAGAGAGAGACAGAAAGAAATAGAGAATCAGAGGAAAAAAAAGACAGATAGAGAGATAGACAGAGAAAGGCAGAGACAGAAAGAGAGACAAGCAGATACAGAAAGAGATGAATACAAAGAGACACAGAGTGAGACAAAGGCAGAGGAGAGAGCAGAGACAGAGAGAGTAG
This sequence comes from Achatina immaculata, assembly GCA_009760885.1. Classification (NCBI taxonomy): domain Eukaryota; kingdom Metazoa; phylum Mollusca; class Gastropoda; order Stylommatophora; family Achatinidae; genus Lissachatina; species Lissachatina immaculata. The sequence goes on from CM019716.1 coordinate 13,341,627, forward strand.
AAGGAAGAGATTAAGAACAAAACAAGTGTTATGCAAAAAAAAAACCAAACTAAATGTCAGGGAATTATTAAGCTAGTCCTCTCTCTCTCTCTCTCTCTCTTTCCCTCTCTCTCTTTCTCTCTTTCCCTCCCCCCCCCCCACCCTTAAAAAAACCCCACCGCTGACGTTATGATTAAGATCACCAAGATACGACCTGATAACACGGAGCCCCTTGATTGACGTACGCTAGAAAAATGGATGTTATGTTCTGGATTCGGTTGAAAAGACCTGAGTGAAAACTAGATAGAAAGAATCTTACTGTTGGCCGCGAGTTGGTTCAGGCACTGACAAATGAAAACAGCGATTATGAGGTGCAGCTGACAGCGCCAGCTCCGGCTAATCTTCAGATAGCTAAATTTAGCAACAAGGGAGATTATTCCAGGCGCAATAATGGCGGCATTTATTTTCGTATAAAACTTACTTAATATCTGTTCACTGCTGCTTTCTTACATGTTAGCGGATGTTTGGCAGATTTCAGGATGCAAAGGTTATATTTTTAACCCTCTGAAAGATAAATTAAGTTTAAAAAAGGAAAAAAAAAAGAAAGCAGTAAACAGAATAGTGAAGTTTCACATTCACGGCGAGTGAAGATTCTAGAATCTGTCGGGCCTTACTGCCGTCTTTTCAGTACATCTGAAGCAAGTGTCTGGAGTCAAGGATAAAGTGATAGCTGTAGAAGTGGCCTGAATCAGGGATAAAATGATGTCTGTAGAACTGGCCTGAATTAAGGATAAAGTGATGTTTGTAGAAGTGGCCTGAATCAAGGATAAAGTGATAGCTGTAGAAGTGGCCTGAATCAAGGATAAAGTGATAGCTGTAGAAGTGGCCTGAATCAGGGATAAAGTGATGTCTGTAGAAGTGGCCTGAATCAAGGATAAAGTGATAGCTGTAGAAGTGGCCTGAATCAGGGATAAAGTGATGTCTGTAGAAGTGGCCTGAATCAGGGATAAAGTGATAGCTGTAGAAGTGGCCTAAATCAAGGATAAAATGTTAGCTGTAGAAAAAAAAGTTATGAATCAAGGATAAAGTGATGTCTGTAGAAGTGGCCTGAATCAAGGATAAAGTGATGTCTGTAGAAGTGGCCTGAATCAAGGATAAAATGATAGATGTAGAAGTGGCCTTAATAGGGATAAAGTGATAGCTATGCACTGGACCACCCTCAAGAATGGGGATTGACGCCCGGATCACCGTCAAGATTGGGAGTTGACGGATTGAGCACCCTCAGAAATGGGCGGTGACGGCTGGAGCATCGTCAAGAATGGGAGGTGACGGATGGAGCATCGTAGATAATGGTAGGTGACGGATGGAGCACCGTAAAGAATGGGAGTTGACGGATAGAGCACCGTCAAGAATGGGAGGTGACGGATGGAGCACCGTCAAGAATGGGAGGTGACGGATGGAACACCGTAAAGAATGGGAGGTGACGGATGGAACATCGTCAAGAATGGGAGCTGACGGATTTAGCATCGTAGATGATGGAAGGTGATGGATGGAGCACCGTCAAGAATGGGGGCTGACGGATGGAGCATCGTAGGGGATGGAAGGTGACGGATGGAGCACCGTCGAGACTAGGATGCGATGGACGGAGCACCGTTGAAAATGGAAGATGGTCGGGGTTTGATCCCAAGCCTTAAACACGAGACTGACCGAGATACCATCGTCTTTATCGAATTAGTCAATCCAGCCTTGGAACACGAGAACACATGGATTAAAACAGGTTAGGCATGTCTGCATAATCCAAAAACATGTAAAGGAGAGAGAAGAAGAACAAGAACAAGAAGAACAAGAACAAGAAATGTTAGTCTTTTATTGTAAAATATTAAGTAGTTCATATAACTCAAGAGAACTGTATAAACGAGTGAAGAAATGAAGCAGAGAAAATATATTGTCACCTGGATGTACGATATCTTTCAGTTCTTTATATGCATCCTTCTACCATTTTGTCTATGAGATGTTCACAGATTTTGAGTTGAAGTTATCTTGTTAAGGGCACACAGAGTTCTCTGTTATATAAGAAAATATCAGTATCTGCCGAGAATCATCGTTCGCTCATTTAACTAGAAAGATTTCTTATGTATCAGAAACATAGCAAAATAAATGAACAAACACCCCCTTCCTAGTTTGAAAAAAAAAACACAGCAGGTTATTTTCACATCCTTTATACTAGTATCTGGTCCATGAGTTCAGAAATAAGTTGTTTGTTGTCTGTGTTCTAGAAGGAGTCGCTTCATCGTTGTTAAGGGACACGATTCATTTGCTGTCATCAGCGGCTATTAACTAAGTCTCGTTTCGTCAAGAGCTGGCCTCCTATCATTCTGTTTTCGGGTACTGTTATCGCCTGTTAAAAAGAGCCTTTGAAAAGGATCACAGGTACTCGTTTCATTTTTAAACAAATTCGTTAGCCGTTTCGGTCCCGTCTGTCTGAGGTTCAAGATCCCACAATCTTACGTATCAGCCGGCAATGTGTTGCTCGCACACACAAACCAAGCACGTGCTGACAGTCACGTGATAAGCACAACAACTCCCGGCATTCACCAGGGTGCCGACAAAAACCGAGACACGTCTCCGGAGCCACCAGTCTTCCGGCGCCCGGCTCGCTCTGCGCATGTCATGAGGCTTTTACTGAAGTAAACAATGCTGGCCGAAGCTAATTCGGCTCCTACAACAATCGCCATATTCTTTTCCGGCTTCTGATAACAGGGCCAGACATTGAGTTGATTTCAAGTCCCAGATAGGGTCGTCTTATTGAAAGGGAAACGAGAACTGTGGTCAGATAGGATCTTCTGTCGAGGGGCTGGTCTTGAGCTCTGTACACTGGTCTGGATGAGGCAATGTTTAGACGCGCTCCCGAACGCGTGTCAATCGAGGGAAATATTAATATAAGAGTGAGCATATCGCCTCAGGAATGTAAATAGACTGGCGTCGACAATGCTAAGTGCTAAATTGCTCATATCATCCAGGCACATCTCCACATATCACCGCGATGAGAACGTCCTGCGTTTTCCTCGTAATATAGCTTTCCGTCTAGGAGAGCGCTGGAAGTGAAAAAATTGGACGCAGTGACTTCAGTCTTTAGTAATACATAAACATTGACGCGGAGGAATTTCAACACGACAATCAAATCCGCCATATTTACAGATATGGCTGTGAATGGCGTGGGTTAAGTTTTTTTTGTTTTTGTTTTTATTGCTAGATGCTGTTGTTTTGTCTTCTCTTCATTTGTGCTCCGGAAATATAAGGGAAATATCTCTAGCGCTATTATACTGACAGTATTTTTTTAATAGACTGAAATAGATTGTTTATTTATTTATTTGTATAGATTCCTATTTGTGGGGTTAGCTCCAGCAAGAAGAGAAGGTTATTCCCCCTTTCGTCATATTAAAGACTCGATGACCTAGAGAGAACAATGATGTAGGTTATGGTTCCCGAAAAATCGGACACGAGGGTGATTTATGATGGATTTGGGCTCAGGACATCACTAGCATTCTAAACACTGCACTCCCAGAAGCAGTAAGAAGAAATTCTTACATGAAGGAAATTTGGTTGAGTGCGTCATAAGGAAAAATTGGAGATAAAAATTCAAAGCTCAGAGTTCAAAATTCAAAGTCCGGCTTCACTGCATTCGTGACAACCATATATATGCTCCGCCGCATGCCGCAGCATCCATCCAAGAGTATGTTTGCTGATAGTTCCTGTCGAATATTGGGTGTTTACAATGCGTTTTTTGCCACACAGTTCGGATTTCCCACCAGCACCTTTTATTTGTCCTAGCTCCAGCAGTCTCCCCAGAGCTACATTGTTCGTCCATTCCCGCTTTTCATTTTCCCGCAGTCTGTCCAGTACAGCTTTAGCAATGTCCCCCTTGTCCATTGTCAGTCTTCCTGTCCAGCAAGTCTGTCTGCCACATCATTACCATGTACTCCCGTATGGCCTGAACAGTAAAGCCACGTTAGGCTTGTCACAGCTGACTGGCTTAACAGATGAACCAATTCTTTTCGAAGCAAATTCTTCTCAGTTTTACGAAGCATACTCTGTGAATCCGTCACAATGACGCCATTAACCACAGCATGAGCAACTAACCATTCCATTGCCGCCGACACAGACTCAACTTCCACCCGCATGCTTGATGTGCTGACTTCAAAGGCTCCCCAATCCTGTGCCATTTCGGTAGACAACAAACCCCCAACCACTACTGCTGTTCCCAGTCATTGAGCCATTTATATATATGACCGTGTCGGAAGACCCACAGTGATGCTGGAAGACCCACAGTGATGCTGGAAGACCCACAGTGATGCTGGAAGACCCACAGTGATGCTGGAAGGCCCACAGTGATGCTGGAAGACCCACAGTGATGCTGGAAGACCCACAGTGATGCTGGAAGACCCACAGTGATGCTGGAAGACCCACAGTGATGCTGGAAGGCCCACAGTGATGCTGGAAGACCCACAGTGATGCTGGAAGACCCACAGTGATGCTGGAAGACCCACAGTGATGCTGGAAGACCCACAGTGATGCTGGAAGACCCACAGTGATGCTGGATGAGATCTTGAACCCAATGTTTAACTGCTCCCTGTGCCAGTCTGGACATTCACTGTCCTTCTGTTAGCTGAGGTCGGCCATGTACCTGTAATCAATCATCACCTTTAGGCACCCTATCTAGACTGCATATTGACTTTATTGTATCCTCGGCCTGGGCCATCCAGGATCTGCCTCATTTGATGCGTCTGGCCTTTATCAACCCCAGCTCCTTATGGAGAGTATGATTCTTCAAGCCAGCAACCCTGATGTATGCATTTACCTGAGCATACGTGTGTTTAGACCTCACACTCAGCGTATCACGACTGCCCACAGAACGTGTACCACAGAGAGCAATGTTTTACAGACCACACAAAGGCAGAGGAAAGGGCCGCCCATGCAAGCGATGGACCGATGGTATAGCAGAGACTGAATATCTCAATGTACGAAGCCAACAGGCGAGCCATTGGGAGACATTTGCGCTTCACCTCTACACCTAGCAGTAAATGAGGAATGACAAGACAAGAGACAAGACTCAGAATATCAAGCAGAAAATTCATGGCCGAGACCGGAGTATCCCTGGTGCAACCCAAGACCACTCTCATTGCCTCGTTCTGCACACGCTCTAGTCTGCTCAGCTGTGAACAGGACAGGGCGAGCAGGCCTATACCATACACCGATGAAGATAAAATTAAAGCTAATCATCACAGGTAAGACAGTTTTTAAGACTCAGATAAAGATAACAGAGATCTTGTGCACTCCTTTGTGTTTTTTTTTTTTCGTTGTGGATGTTGTTTTTCTTCGTTGTTCCGTATAGGTTTTGACTAGGGAGATGAACTGTATTCATGAAATGTTAAATAATTATTAATGGGTCATCATTAGTTCAGGAATCTGGGTGAAATTATTGAAAAGCTCCGTGGTTCGAATCCAGCGAGGGGCGCCCCAGTTACCCGGCTGTAGAAATGGGTACTCGACTTTTTTTTTGGAGCTGGGGAAGGAAAAGCGTGATGCTTGACCACCTAACCCTCTGGTGTGCCAACAGGTCAAGGAATATACGGACACTAACACCACATACCCTGGTTGTCTTGATGGCATAACAGGGTTACCTTTACCTTAGAAATCATCGTTTCACGTACTACAAATCCCATAAGTGCCCCGATCTTCTCACGTGGAAGAGGATCTCGGTATACTGCACGCACTCTGTAGCACGGGGCGAGAAGCATGACGAAATGGAGATAACGGGGCTAGATTCTATCCCACACCCCTAATGCAAAACTGGCCAAAAGACCACATCCCTATCGATTTTCGTAATTCCACCCTCTTGTATTCATGAAATCGAGAGTTAAACGAAATCTTGTGCTTTCTTCGTCTACTCATAGCCAGGCCCAATGAGATGAAAAGAAGAGAAAAAAAAGAGGGGGGGGGTAGTACGTCGGTACGTTGCTCCGAGGTCCGGAGAGATCCTGTCTTAAAGGATGGCCCAGAGATCTAATCCTGTCTTGAAGGAGGGCCCAGAGAGCTTCTCCTGTCTTAAAGGATGGCCCAGAGATCTAATCCTGTCTTGAAGGAGGGCCCAGAGAGCTTCTCCTGTCTTAAAGGATGGCCCAGAGATCTAATCCTGTCTTGAAGGAGTACCCAGAGAGCTTCTGCTGTCTTAAAGGATGGCCCAGAGATCTTATCCTGTCTTTAGGAGGGCCCAGAGAGGTAATCCTGTCTTGAAGGAGGGCCCAGAGAGCTTATGATGTCTTAAAGGAAGGCCCAGAGGGGTTCCGGGAGACATGTAGCGAATGAAAATAGAATGAACAGAGTAGGCAGGGGCCCCACAAGGGGGGCACGGTAGGTGGAGAAGAAGGGGGCGGGGGAAGAATTGTTGCACTGGTTTACAAAATTATTCTCCGGGCTACTGCTGACAGCCTTTGCTTTGGCAGCATAGTCCAGTGTAAGTTGTTTCTGTAGGTAATCTCCTTTTGTTTTGTATGTGTAGAGGTAGTTTCCCTCAGCACAGCGTGCCGACTACTCTTTTTTTTTCCAGCAACACGGAATGGAAATTGTGACAGCCAAGAAAAGAACCGACTGTCTTAGGTTTAAGAAACCGCTTAGTTAACAATCCGACAACTCCCACTCTAGGATTGGTGAAGTCTTAATCTCTTTGTGTCATTACGACTTTTACTTTGTTCAGTTTTAACGGCTGAGCTTTAAAAATTAACGTCAAAGTGAGAGTAATTTTTAAAAAAATTAATTTACAATTTACTTTAAAATATCGCGATTTCGCCTGTTACTGGGGGTACCTCGGAGAAGTGGGACAGGGTCTTGGTCAGCTATGAATCGCTAACCTTAACGTTGGCATATCAGCTATGGGTCGCTGATTTCCTCATCGGAGTCCCCATTGTGGTGGAGTCTGCTAAAGAAGTATTGCACACCTCCTTGCTTTTTAGCTGTAAATCGCGACTGAAAAAGTAGTCGCCATAACCCGCCCCCGCGCCGATACGATCCTGTGACTCAACATCTCTATAGCATCGGCTGCAAAAGAACAACAGCTCGCATTTACAAGGAGTTCGTACAAGAACAAGCACAAGTTTTAAAATATTTTCTGAAGTTCTGACTGGCTTTCCATAAGTTAATTGTTAACAATGAAGTCGAAAAGATTACTCCACAGATACATCTTGATGCTTTTCCTTCGTGTTCTGCATGGGAGAATTTATTCTTGTAAGAAATTGTGACTAAGTTTTAAAATTTTCATAATAAGTTCCGGATCAGTTAATACTCATCTCTAGAAACGACCCTTCCAAAGAGAAATATCTTAACACTACTCGGATATTTCTCTTTGGAAAACAACATAGATGTCCTGGAGAGCATTATGAAACAGAACCCAAGTCAGATTCTTCATTCTGTACATTAACTTCTAGAGTACACAAATACTGCTTTCTATAAATGATACTTTTCTCATAACGCCTCGATACACATCCGTTGTCTCTATCCAGAAGTTTTAGGTACTTTAAAAACCTGAAATAAAAACAAAACGAAATAAATCTCGTAAAATACAACAACAAAAAACAAACAAACAAAAATACACACACACGCACGCGCGCGCACACACACACACACACACACACAGCTTTCTCTGTAGTCCCTGGTACTTGGCTTAGACGTTAAAACCAACTACAATTTATAGTTTTTGTAATAACAAAGAGACAGTAAACTAGTCAAATTTCTAAGCGTGACATATCTAGCCACGCCCCCTTGGGACAAAGTTACCATTCAGTGCCTTTGCTTTCAGCTGTGACCGACAGCTGATAAGCCTCATCGACAAAGATAAAATGCAGTACAGAGATAAGAGAGCGAGGACGTTCAGTGGTCCAGACAAGAGTGCCCTAATTGTCGTGCTGCAAGTTAAAAACTTGCTCCAGTTCTCGTTTGTGAACAGTTATGTTCAGACTACGAAGTTGTGGAACAAACAAAAAAAGAATGTTCAAGTTTGTTTTCTTTCATCATTTGTACTGTCGATATCTTCAGTAGTTTGTTCTCTTTCATCATCTGTACTGTGGATATCTTCAGTAGTTTGTTTTCTTTCATCATTTGCACTGTCGATATCTTCAGTAGTTTGTTCTCTTTCATCATTTGTACCGTCGATATCTTTAGTAGTTTGTTCTCTTTCATCATTTGTACCGTCGATATCTTCGGTAGTTTGTTCTCTTTCATCATTTGTACCGTCGATATCTTCAGTAGTTTGTTCTCTTTCATCATTTGCACCGTCATTATCTTCAGTAGTTTGTTCTCTTTCATCATTTGTACCGTCAATATCTTCCGTAGTTTGTTCTCTTTCATCATTTGTACCATCGATATCTTCAGTTGAATAAAAACAATAATGAAAGAATCTAAACCGGGGCAAGAAGAAGCTGAAAAAGCTGTCTCAACAATACAACCTCGTTTCAAAAGAGGAACAATATCGAGAAGGAAATATCCACAAGAACTGGACAGGAGTCTCTGGCCTTCTGTAAATTACCACTAACATAGAAATATCCCATTTTCCATAATAACCTCGGAATCAGAATCTATAAATCTAGTGTACGCTCCATTCTGTTATTTGCAGCCAAAGAATGGAGAACAACTTGGAGAACCACAAGCAGACTGAGAGCACTTAAAGGATGATGCCTTAGGAAAATTCTAGGAACCCACTAGGAAGAATGCGTGACAAAACGAGAGAATAACCAAACGAACAGGCATTGAGAACATTACTAAAGAGGTCAAAAGACAAAGACAGAAATGGCTGGGCCACATACTACGAATGGAAGAAAACAAGACACCCCTAGACCGCCTCAAAGAAAAAAAAAGATAGAGAGACAGGTCATTAGGAACATGGAGACACACAATAGAGGAAGAACTAAAGGAAGTGAAAAAGACATGGTTTGAGGTATCACGACTTGCTAAAGACAGGGTTGGCTGGGGAACCTTTGTTGATGCATCATGCTCCTTTGGGAGTACAGAGGACTGATGATGATGATGATGATATTAGCAGTTGAAAGCAGATGCTGTTTTAGGAGGATGTCAGTACTATCAGAGCAAGCCATGATCCGATCATTCTCACTACACTCCTAGTAACAGCCTGTTGTGACTCTTTAACCTTTCTACGTGGAAAGGATATTTCTTGATATCCATAAACGGATCTTTTCATAGTGTTCAAAAAGTGAAGTCGTGACCGGATCTTCTCATAGTGTTCAAAAAGTGAAGTCGTGACTGGATGTTCTCAAAGTGTTCAAAAAGTGAAGTCGTGACCGGATCAATAAGTGAAGTCATGATCGGATCTTCTTCACAGTGCTCAATAAGTGAAGTAATGACCAGATCTTCTTCATAGTGGTCAATAAGTGAAGTAATGACCAGATCTTCTTCATAGTGCTCAGTAAATGAAGTCATAATCGGATCTTCTTTATAGTGATTAATAACTGAAGTCGTGGTCGGATCTTCTTCATCTCTCTCTTCTCTCTCTCTCTCTCTCTCTCTCTGAACCTTAAGTGCCCAGGGCACATAGGGCTTCCGCAAGGGTTTTCCACACATGCCTGTCCTTTGCCTTTTTTTCTGCTCTTGCCCAGGTGAGCCCTCTTTTGCTCAACATCCTCTCTGTTGTTTTTCTCCATGTCTCTTTTGGTTTACCCTTACTTCTGTTCCCCTATGGTGTCCATCTTAGTGCTATTTTAGGTAGTGAATTGTCAGTCATTCGGAGCACATGTCCCAACCATCGCCAGCGTCTTTCCTCATCTTCTTAATAGTGCTCAATAAATGAAGTCATAACCGGATCTTCTTCATAGTGATCAATAAATGTATAATATTGAAAACTGTGAATTATACATTGCTGAATAGTTCCATATTACAGAATAATTCTGTAGTACTGAATCTTACAGGTGCTCCCCGATTAACACTCCACAGGCTTCACAAAACATTACTACTTCACTAAATCAAGTCCGATGAAATGTTCTCTGAATTCGTTGATCCAGTCAAATAAGATCAAGATGTATTGTCGACAACATCGCTTAGATTGAATCACTTAATCATTTGTTCACAATAGCAAACTCTATCCTATTCTACATTCAGCATTTCGGCAATGTTCTCAACTTCATAATATTCCAGGTTCTAAGGACTGTTATAGCCGGATTGGGGTGGGGGATACGCTCTCCACTCCAATGGCGTGCGTCTCAAATAGCCTCTGACAGTCAAGTCCAGCTCCTGGCCTTCTCGTGGCAGAACTGTTCAAACTGACAGGAGAAGGGGCGAAGGTGAATATCTGGCGCCTGAAAACCAGACGCTTTGGGTAGATGAGAGTCATGTTTTGTAGCTTATCTACCGCTGCTGGCGAGATTCTTCAGCTGTCGTGCGTGGAGTGTTGCTCCTCCCGGCCAGCGAAGAAAGGTGCGAATGGGGTTGCCTCGCGGCACCATTGTGGAAAAGGTGAAAGAAAGTATTAAGCAGATTAAAAAGTAGTCAAATCACGGCACCTCTGGTCTGCAGGTCGGCCACGCTCTATGTGCACTCATATCGGGCGAAATACCTGAACCGGCTTAACTCAGAGGTTAAGACACTGCTGGGGAGATTCTTCGGTTGTCGCGCGTGGAGAGAAACTCCTCCCAGCCAATTAAAAAAAATGTTAAAAAGCAATTAGGGTTACCGTGCGGTGCCGATGTGAAAAGGTGATGGAAAGGATAAAGTGAAGCTTAGTCGGTATGTCCAGTGGTCTCGCGGTGAGAGCTACTCATATCACGGCACCTCTGCTCTAGAGGCCGGCCACGTCCGATATACACCCATACTGGTGAAATATGCCTAAACCAGCTTAAACAATGGGTGAAATTTGATGGTTACTCATGTCACGGTACCTCCGCTCTAGAGGTCAGTCACGTCCTAAACACGACCATACTGGGATAATATGCCTAAACTGGCTCAACCCAGGGGTGAAACTTACCAGTGGCGAGGATTCGTCCTCCTGGACAAAAGCTCCATCCTGATCACAACTAGGAAGGGTAGCGGCCACGACCACAAAATGCTGAAGACGGAACACTGGACCAGTGCAGTCTAGATAGGCGGAGATGTATGCGTATCCTAATTACGCTGAGGTTTTCCAGTGAGAAAGTGCAACGTTGGACTGGATGAGCAACCACCTCTCACCCAGCGGGGATACACGGGTATCTCAAAACACGTCGAGGTTTTCCTGTGAGAAATTCTAATTCTAGGCTGGATGGGCAACCACCTATCACCAAGCGGGGATATACTGATATCTAAAACACGTCGAGGTTTCCAGTGAGAAAGTCCAACTCTAGATTAAACTGGTGCAATGAAAACCACGGTGTCACGCAATCCCGCTTCTGAGAGCCACCGAGAATACAGGCTCAAGTCCTGAGATACTCGGAACCTCTTGTGGTCCGCTAGTGGATCTCGTGTGGTCCTTTCGGGGACAACGGGAGCTATCGAGGACCACAGGGAGCGGTCTTGGTGGTAGAAGCGAACGAAAAAGAAGAAGAAAAAGAAGAAGAAAAAGAAGAAGAAGAAGAAAAAGAAAGAAAGAAAGAAAGAAAGAAAGAAGAAGAAGAAGAAGACAATATTCTACACTTGATACGAGAACATTTCCTAACTCAATATTATATCAGATCTGCAACACGTGGTCAAACAATTACACGACTAAATCACTGTACTCGAAGTTTCAAAAGCATCAATTCTTCGTAATCACTTGAATCACAACTTCAGTCTAACACTACTTCTGACTCTATATCGTCTCGTTCTCTTTCTTGTTCGTCTGTGTTTCGGTCCCCTCCGTGTCTCCTAGTGAGTGTTTTCGAATCCTGGCATGGACTGTCTCCCACTGATGTCTGGACCAGCCTCTGCTTACTGACCCTCCCTGTTCCTCCATCTTCGGGGCTCTCTCCTCTGTCTCCTCTCTCCTGTACTTCCCTACTTCTTCGTCCCTGATTGTCTGTTCTTCCGTCTTCGGCCCCCTCCTCAGTCTCCTCTCTCCTGTACTTCCGTACTTCTTCGTCCCTGACTATCTGTTCTTCCGTCTTCGGCCCCCTTCTCAGTCTCCTCTCTCCTCTACTTCCGTACTTCTTCGTCCCTGACTATCTGTTCTTCCGTCTTCGGCCCCCTTCTCAGTCTCCTCTCTCCTCTACTTCCGCACTTCTTTGTCCCTGATTGTCTGTTCTTCCGTCTTCGGGCTCTGTCTTCTGTCTCTTGTCCTGTATTTCTTTACTTCTTGATTCCTTCTGTCTCTCTGCTAGCCTTTTTATCTTCAAGGCCAGCTTGATGGATTAACCAATAAGTATTTTGCTTCAGCCTTCAGATGTCCACTGGTTTCCATGAGCGTTCTGATTGTCCGTCATTCACACTGCCCCGTGACTTATCTCTCGTAAGTCAATTCTCCAATAGGCCACGCCTCTAAATATTTAATTAGTCAGCTGGCCGAGGTGGTCACTCCTTTATTTAAAAACCGTGTGCAATAGCGTCATAAAAGCGTACTAACACGTGTCACATAACAGGTGTCATACGTGTCAATGTCAATTTTGTCTATAATCGTTATTTACCTAAGTCTTTATCTTGCTCTCTGATGTCGGAGGTTTTATTGTGTCCTCGCTTTTTCATTGTGTCTGCCTTTTCTATTCGTCTGTTCTAATTTGTTTACACGTGTCACGGTCCAGTCACCGTTTTGTGCTCAATAAGTGAAGTAATGACCAGATCTTCTTCATAGTGTTCAATAAGTGAAGTAATGACCAGATCTTCTTCATAGTGGTCAATAAGTGAAGTAATGACCAGATCTTCTTCATAGTGTTCAATAAGTGAAGTAATTACCAGATCTTCTTCATAGTGGTCAATAAGTGAAGTAATGACCAGATCTTCTTCATAGTGGTCAATAAGTGAAGTCATGACCAGATCTTCTTCATAGTGCTCAATAAGTGAAGTCATGACCAGATCTTCTTCATAGTGCTCAATAAGTGAAGTCATGACAAGATCTTCTTCAAAGTGCTCAATAAGTGAAGTAATGACCAGATCTTCTTCGTAGTGCTCAATAAGTGAAATCACAGCTGCTATAAAACTGGTTCTAGTAATGAAGGTTGATGGAGGTGTATGGTTCAGTTTTACAAGACAACAGAAAGAGTGAGGAAAGTGAGCAGGAACAAGGATGGCAGAAACTAAGGTGAGCACGTGTAAATGAGGAACATACAGCAATCCAATATTTCGACCAAAGCCTTTATTCAGGATCACATACAAAAACAACACAACAGATTAAAAAAAACACAATGAAATAGATGAAACACTTTGTATAACTAAACCACACACATTTATCTACATTTATTGCTAGAATTTCATCACAGTGTTCAAGCAAGCCGCTGTGATCCATTCTCCATCAAGGCAGTCCTTGTTCTCCAAGTATCATCACTACATCGACCACAAAGAACAACAGAGAACTATACTTGCAAGATCTGAAGGAACACATCACTTTCTAGCACAGAACATTATGTTTAAAACATGAACTGACTTGCATACACAAATTACGGGTGGATTTATATAACTTACGCGTAACATACCCTGCTAACCTGGCAGTATTTATACAGATTTAAGAGCCCAAACCTTGCCCCCGGGTAGAAGATGGAAAACTGGTGGGCACGCCTTGAAATCTCTGGTTGACGGCTGCATTCGCGGAGTCCCATTATGTGAATCAGCGGTTTCCAACCTATGATCCCCGGGCTATCCATAAGTAGTCTCCAGTGCATTATCAGTTGACCTGTGACTGCGCTATCCTCTTTTTTTTTTTTTTTATTAAGTGCCATCATTTGTAGTAAAAAAAAATACGAGCATATGGAGTTTACAAAGGATTAGAACTAAAATTATGTACAACTCGTACAGGAGGAAGAGGCAGCGATTACGGACTTGCAGTACGTGAAATGGTGAAATGGTGATAGGTAAGATAAAGGTAACCCTGTCAAGTAGTCTCCCTGTTTGTGGTGGAAGGTACAGTCTCCTTGTTTGTTTTGGAATATTCAATCTCCTTGTTTGTGTTGGAATATCCAATCTCCTTGTTTGTGTTGGAATATCCAGTCTCCTTGTTTGTGTTGGAATATCCAGTCTCCTTATTTGTGTTGGAAGGTCCAGTAATCCTTGTACTCGTGTCTCGTGTCTTGAATTTTAACATTCGGAAGCCATTACGTGTGGAAAAAATTGTGATAAACTAATGCAGACTTATCACAGATTTCGTCTAGTAGTCACATTTCTTTGTCACACACAAGTTCGTCACTGTTAATTGTCTGCCAGCTTTTGTTTTACTCCTCTTCGTGTGTTCTTACCAGCTACAATTTTATCCCTGTATTTGCTTTCTTTCTTTCATTCTCTCTCTCCTCTCTTTCTCTCTTTCTTTCTCGCATATAATATTATGTAACGTCGTAACATCTCTTTCTTGTTTTTCGTTTTTTTTCAGCCTCTGTAACTATTTGCACAGATAAACTGTCTATGAAAAATCCCTGCCACAAGAAGAAAGGCTGTTCTCTTATCTACTCGTAACAATATTAATACTCGTGTAATAAAAAATGACGACTGTGGTAAAACTGGTTCTAGCAAATAAAGGTAGACAGAGGTGTATAGTTCAATTAAGATAGAAAGAGTGGGACAAGAACGAGAGTGGCAGAAAGAAAGATGAGCATGTATAAATGAAGAACAAACAGCAAGCAAAATTTCAGCAAAAGTCTTTTTTCAAGAATCGCATACAAAAACAACACAACAGATAAGAACAAGAAAAAAAAACACTTACTGAAATCGGTTCACATAGGCGTGTGTAGAACGCAGTTTTGTATGGTTATACACTGTGTGTATGAAGGTGCGAGATAGCCGAGTTTATTAATGCTCTATTCTCTCGTGGCTAGACTGTTGCTCGTCCTACAGGAGTCCGTGGTTCGAATCCCATGTAATTCTCTTGTGATTTTCCTTTCTCTCACGTCTCATTAAAGTGCTTCGTCTACGATGTTTTCGAGGTTTAATCCTACAAAACTGTGTTCTTTTGCTAAAAGTGCTTTGTCTATGATTTTTTTTTCGAGGTCTAAATGTACAATAATGTGTTCTAATATTTTTATGGTGTGAAAGTCTTGTTTGTTTCATATATGTAGAAGTGTGTATCTATGCTTAAAACCAAAGTACTGGAATTGAGCAGCCACATAGAATTATACAGTTTTGTTCTTTCCCAAATCTTTTTATTGCATACATTTCTTAATCTCCTTTCTTTTAATACTGTAAACAGCTAATATTGACACGAGGGAAGTGTAAGCAAAAAATATTGACACGAGGGAACGATAAGAAACAAATATTGACACAGGGAACTGTAAGCAAATAACACGAACACAAGAGAATTATAAGAAACGAACATTGACACGAGGGAACTGAAAACGACTAAAGAATCCAAGTCCGAAGCTACTTTCAGTTAGTACTGAAATCACTGCCATATTTACTTTCTCTACCACCAGAACCACACCCTATCGGGACATCCTTGGGCAAGGTGGAGTATAGCCCCCCCCCCCCCCCCCCCCCCGATCAGGGTGACGTGAAGCCATGGGAGCAGGTGGTGGATGGAACGGGAGAGCAGCCGACAGATAACGTTGGTTATGGTCACCATTCTATGATAGTAGGCAGATGATCTCAATGTAGGGACAATGGCTACTATCACTGACTAGTACAGTCACTGCCTGGAAGGAAAGCAATGGTAAACTGTCTTCTGGATATATGCCAAGAAACCCAAACAGCAACATGGAAAGTCAAATACTTTGTTTGACATAAAACAAGGGGTCCGTCAGGGGTGCATATTGTCGCCTTACTTATTTAACTTTTATACTGAAAATATAATGAGGAATGTTAGAGAAGATGTAGACAAAGAATATTACGACGCTATAACAATTGGAGGTCATGAAATACCAGAGATTAGATATGCTGACGACACAGTATTACTGTCCACAACACAAAAAGGAATGGAAAAACTAATTATGTCAGTCCGTAAGAACAGCGAAGAGCAGAACCTCTATCTTAATGCAAAGAAAACTAAATTGATGACACCTGATAAAACAAACGAGTCAGCTAAATTATATGTCAATGAGGAAAAATTGGAAGAAGTGGAGAGTTTTGAATATCGTGGATCACTGCTAACTAATAATGGAGATACAATGAGGGAAATTAAAAGGAGGAGATTTATTGCTCTTCAGAAAGTAAAACAACTAAAGAATCTGTGGAGAGGAACAGACAGAACCACAAAAATAAGATTCTTAAGGATATGCATCTTTCCCATCGCAACATATGCATGTGAGACCTGGACACTTAACAAAACAGCTGAGAAACATATAAATGCCTTTGAATGTAAATGCTCCAGAAGAGTTCTCCAGATATCATGGACACACAGAAGAACAAATATATCCATACTACAAGAACTTAATATTGAAGAAGGCTGGCTAGTAAAGAGGATTAAACAGAGAAAACTGAAATATTTTGGACACATTAAACGTCATTATAATCTAGAGAAGATCGTCTTGGAAGGGTACATAATGGGAAAAATAAAGAGAGGAAGATCAAAGCGAAGATGGCTGCAAGACGGTGTTGATGATCTGCAAATGGATGCATCAGCAGCAGGCCATCTTGCTCACAACCAAGAAGCCTACAGGAGTGCTGTTAGGGAGGCAAAGTTTCGCAAGGAGCATGCAAATGAATGAATGAACCACCAGAACCACACCCTACCACTATCATCCATATCTACCGTTATTACTACCACTATCATCCATGTCTACCGTTATTACTACCACTATCATCCATATCTACCGTTATTACTATCACTATCATCCATATCCACCGTTATTACTACCACTATCATCCATATCTACCGTTATTACTACCACTATCATCCATATCTACCGTTATTACTATCACTATCATCCATATCTACCGTTATTACTATCACTATCATCCATATCTACCGTTATTACTATCACTATCATCCATATCTACCGTTATTACTACCACTATCATCCATATCTACCGTTATTACTATCACTATCATCCATATCTACCGTTATTACTATCACTATCATCCATATCTACCGTTATTACTATCACTATCATCCATATCTACCGTTATTACTATCACTATCATCCATATCTACCGTTATTACTACCACTATCATCCATATCTACCGTTATTACTACCACTATCATCCATATCTACCGTTATTACTACCACCAATTTCACGCTTAGAAAAACAGAAACCTATTCTTTTCTTGCTTTATTCTGATTATTTGCGGAGGAGTGGCCAGGAAAAGGCGGTTCCAGGCGTGGACGACTTCTGGCTGCTCTCGAACTTAAGAGACAAAAAAAAAAATTTTCAACGAAGCAACACAATGTTTATGGACAGCCTGTTTAGAATGCCACATTGATAGCGTAAACCAAGTTTAGCGCACGTTTATAATTTCAGCTCGGCTTGACTTTTACTAGATCACAAAAATCTGGGAGCCTGGTGTTATTAACCTAACCACGTGTGAAGTGGAGCAGCCACAATTTTCATATTAAACGCGCAGGGAGTTTTAGGCCGGATCACAGCTGTAAATCGTCGTAAATCTCCATCTCTCGTAAGAATCTTCCCAGGTTTAAGAATCCTCGTTATTAACCAGGAACAGGCTCGCGTGCCTGGTTACGAGTTTTCTTTGAGTGACTCCTGGCTCTTTTGTGTGTGTATGTGTGTGTGTGTGTGCTCCTCTCCCTTTAAATTGTCCTTGAAAAAAAACAGTGGGTATGTATGTATATATGTATGTATGTATGTATGTATGTATTGTATGTATGTATGTATGTATGTATTGTATGTATGTATGTATGTATGTATTGTATGTATTGTATGTATTGTATGTTTGTATATATGTATGTATGTATTGTATTATTGTATGTTTGTTTATATGTATGTATGTATGTATGTATGTATATATGTATTGTATGTATTGTATGTTTGTATATATGTATATATGTATTGTATTGTATTATTGTATGTTTGTTTATATGTATGTATGTATGTATGTATGTATGTATGTCTGTCTGTCTGTCTATCTATCTATCTATCTATCTATCCTGACTTACTGTTTATGCATCCGTCTATCTGCATATCTGTCTGTCTATTTAATCTGTCTGTCTGTTTGCCTTTCTACCTGCCTCTCTGTATATTTACATGTCTGCTTTTATATCTACTTACCTGTTCTAAACAAATCGAAGCAACACAAAAAAAAACAAAAAACAACAAGAGCCAGGGACATTGAATGAATAAAGAAAGGTAAATCTGCTAAATGAAATGTGACAGCTACTGGGTAAAACAATGTATTGTCCATTTCCTCTCAGTCTTTGGATATTAATGTCCCCATCTAAAGTTTTAGAATCGTGTCAGAGAAAGTGAGAGAAGTATATGACAAATGCCAAAAGATTATACCAAAGACAGCTTTATTTTAAATTCTTCTTTCCTTCTTTCTTTCTTTCTTTTTTTTATACCAAAGACAGCTTTATTTTAAATTCATCTTCTTCTTGCTTGCTTTCTTTCTTTTTTTCTTTCTTTCTTTTTCTTTCTTTCTTTCTTTTTCTTTGTTCCTCTTTCTTTCTTTCTTTCTTCTTCAATCTCCCTGTAACTGCCGGCTGGTTTCCTTTGGCAGCCGATGGTGTGAAGGTTTTGAGGCACACCATCATATCGGTGTAGGAGCTATTTTTTTCAGTCCCGGAGTACAGCTAAAAATGCATGGGGGGGGGGGGGGAGGGTGCAATACTTCTGTGCAAGACTCCACCACCTTGATAACTATGGCGATCCCTGCCTCGTTACCCAGGCTAGGTCTGTTACTTGGGGTACCGAAGGAGAGGTGGAGCAGGGTCTACGTCAAGTTTTGTTCCCTAACCCTGACTCTGGTGCCTCTGATTGTCTAGCCGGACAGCGTCTTTGGACCTTTATGTTAGACCAGTGCATGCTCCGACGCTTAGAAAAGTTGGAAATAGACGTCAATAACATTTAGTGTGTTGTTTGTGTGTGTGTGTGAGAGTGCTTAGCTGAATGTATTTAGGCGTGTATTAGTACAGCGAGAATTTTACCACAATGCAGTTTAGCCATCGATTTTCCGGAATAAATAGTCTGCCACATGTATTAATCCGGACGAAATTATGACATGCTTATTCGGTGGCCTCTAGAATGGCACTGTCAGCTTTTTCACCGGAAGTCTAGCTGTAACAAAAATCCTTATGAACTGACAGTGTAAGAGATTCTGTATATTTAATTCTCCTTCAGTCCTCACACGCAAGCAAGGAGACAATGTTTATTTCAGGTAACTATGGATGCAGTAGCGGGCTAATGGACAACGCTTTGAAATACATCATTAGCAACAAGGGCTTAGACGCAGAGTCGAGCTACCCACACAAACTTGAGGTAGGCGGATCTTTTACTCAATGATTTATCAATAATTGTAGAGTTTTGTTTTTTTTTAAACTTTGTAACGGCAGTGGGATCTTGTTTACGTCTGTCAGAAATATCAGTCGGTCCTGCCATTTACCAGTTTGGTCTTGTTCGGAGAAACCAAGACCCAGCAGGTGGAAACTTTGAATCAAAGACTCTACAAGGTGTGTCCGGTAAGTAATGAGACTGATTCCTTAAAATTCGATTTGTTCAAGATATATTTACATATACTTAAAATTCCTCGAAATAACATACTTGAGCGTCATCAATATACCGTTGCCAGTGGTTCTGCCACGCGTCGTAGCTCGCCTGGAAGTCTTGAACATGGATGTCCTCCAAAGCACTCGTCACGGCAGTTTGCACGTCATTAACGGTTCCGAAATGGTAGCCTTTCAAGCTTGATTTGAGGCGGGGAAACAAAAAGAAGTCAGCCGAGGCCATGTCCGGGCTCTAGGGAGGTTGGGACAGTCTTTGCTACGGTTTGTTTCACCAGAAATTCTCTCACTAGCATTGTCTTGGTGAAGAACTCAGAGGGAACATTGAACACAAGATATTGTATACTCAACATAACATGTACATATACAAAAGTACCACAGTATTCACGTGCTTGGAAATTCTCCCCCAGAACACTTCCGAAACACGGTCATGGCTAATCTAAAAGAACCCCATTACTTCGTGACAAAATAACATATTAAAATGCTGGCCAGTACAAGGTATATTCAAATGATCTCCGCCTAAAGTATTTTCACGTAATTTTCATCAACTTATATATATATACATGATCAAGGGCGAAACATATAAATTCCTCCCTCTCAAACACGCACACAAACACTCATAAACACACACTCACATCCACATACAGACACACACTCACAGACACACACTCACATACACAGACACACACACTCATATACACATATAGACACACACACTCATAGACACACACTCCCATACACAGACACGCATACAGACACACACAAACACATACAGACACACTCACAAATAAAAACAGACAGATACACACTCACATACACATACATTCAGACACACACACCCACACCCACATACACACAGTCATACGCTCACAGACACGCTCACATACATTAGAAAGTTAAGGAGAAGAGGAACACCCTGACAAACTTAAACTGATGCTAGCACCGTACAGGCAGACAAAATGAAGTGTTATCGGACGCTCGCCAGGCGTTAATTTAACTAATCCTCTCAGGCTAACGAGCGAGACGGCATGTGCCCGGCCTGGTTCTCTTCGGCCCACTCCGAGCTATGCATTTTTCTGATTGGCAGTGCCATCCTCTTGTGAATAATACATTGTAAAAGACCAGTAACTTACAGTCATTTTATGCAAAGCGCTGAATCTCTGCCTTACTAGATGAAGTTCATACCCGTTTGAAAATGAAAGAACAGCCGATACATCCACTTGTTTTGCGAGGCTCCTATCAGGATCTGGAGAGGACTGCGGACTTTGCCATGTCAACAGGGATCAGGATCTGATGTGACCAACAACCTCGACTACAGTAGAAGAAGAAGAAGAAGAAGAAAGTTCATAATTCACGGGTATGAATGGATAGCTTGACAAGTGTCAGTATGGCTACAGTGGCTGGGGTTATTGTTTTGTACATCGCCATCTCTTTATCTGAGGTAAAGCTGGAGCAACCATACCCCAACCCAGCGCGTCACAGATGGCTGATGGTGAACGTGCTTCAGAGGATTCCTGTGAATAATGGTTTACCCAAATAAGCAGGCGCGGACCAACTGGCGGTAGACTCAGAGAGCGAGGTGGGGGTAGTGGGTGGCTCTACTACTCCTATAAAGTTCCTCATGTGCTCAGTGAAGGGAATACCAGGCGGGTAAGAGGCGCCTTAAAACCTCTCGCTCCAGCTGCCTTGCGGGTAGGACAGGGAGTCCAAAGGCTAAAGGAGAGTCCGTACACAAACCGACAGAAGGCAACGGAAAACCACTGTTGTAGTTCCCAAGACTAGTTATACTTGAACAGAGTAGTAGATTCGTCATGAACGACATTAATGGATGTTCCTCTAGAACAGTTTCGTCATCAGCCGCAGATGAGGCCAGATCGTCATCAAGCTACTGGTGGCAAAAGTAACAAGTTCAAAGTAAGCAACGTGGAATGTTAGAACTCTATTCCAGGCTGGAAAATTAGAAAATGTAAAAAGGGAAATTTAAAGGATGAAGATAAACATACTAGGAATGAGTAAAGTTAAGTAGACAGGTGCAAGGAAGATAAACTCTGATAAATATACAATAATATATCTAGAAGGTGAGAAACATGAACGAGGAGTAGGTATAATATCTGATGAGCAAACAAGAAAGAGAGCTGTGGGATATTTGAACATCTCGTACCGAGTCCTACTAGCCCAACTGAAAGTACAACCAATAAATATAAATATTATACTAATGTACGCTCAAAAGTTTAGAAACTTTGGAGCGTACATTAGTATAATATTTATATTTATTTTATATAGTTTAGAAACTTTGGAAATAGACGTAAATAAAATTGAGTGTGTTGTGTGTGTGAGAGTGCTTAGCTGAGTGTATTTGGGTGTGTATGAGTACAACGAGAATTTTACCATAATGTTAGTCATCGATTTTCCGGAATAAATAGTCGGGCACATCTATTAATCCGGACGAAAATATGACATGTTTATTCGGTGGCCCCTAGACAGGATTGTCAGCTTTTTCACCGGAAGATTCAGAACTTTGAAGATAATGAAACAACTTGGACAATAAGAATGAAGACTTTGGACAAAATGATTGAAGAATATTATGTGATATATGGGTGAAATAGGAAGATGATGATGATGATGATGATATTAAGACTTCTAAAAATTTATGTTAGATTATTATCACTTTCTGTTATGTTGAATGTATAGCGGGAGACTGTAATAACAATTATGGAAAAAAAATAAAACCTAAAATGGTCTGGAAGGGAGCACAGATTTGTGATGGTTTTGAGTGAAGAATTGCGCATTAAAATGTACATATATCCCTTTACTATAAAATATGGCATACTGATATACAATAATAAATAAATTTTACATAAATTTGTCTGTTTTTTAAACTATAGCTTAAGCAGAATAAATGGCTATAAACAAATGCGGTATTCCACGAAGATGTGTATAATTTACGAATTATTTTCTTACGTATTCACTTCAGTTTTGAACAAGAGAGACTTCTAGTTGCAGCACGAAAGCCATTGAAATGTCAAGACCTGATTTCAAATTCCAGGAGCTAAAGTTCTGAGTTTATCGGAGTCAAGGTAAACTCAACCCGCCTTGTCACGTGCGTGCTAGCCAGTTCGAGGCTCATAAACGGAAGTTTGATTGTGAGCATGCGCGATCATAACTGCACGCGATGTGGTCGTATGGCTACGCTGGAGGATTTCAGGGCAGCGCGCATGCGTAAACTGTTTACAATGACACGTCTGCAGGCATGGGGACCCCCTGGACTGATTTCGCATAAATTTTGAATTTAAAGTCCGACTTAGCGGACGATTTGTATAAACACGACGCACCTTCTTTCTCTTAAAATAGTGCTTTGCTGGGCGAAGTTGAAGAGGTGGCATCTTACAGCGCCGAAGTACCTTAAAGCAATATAGCTCCATCTGAACGACGAGGAAACAAAGTAAGCAAGTACTCAAGAAATGTACCCGAAATGAGTAACTTACCGAATTATAGCCGAATGTTTCCGTCAATGCTGGAAAACCACAGCTGGTCAACACCATGTTCCACCTTCGAGTGATGTCTTTTGGTGTAACAGTGTGTCTGTCTCTTAATGTAACATTGCGTCTGTCTCTTAATGTAACATTGTGTCTGTCTCTTAATGTAACATTGCGTCTGTCTCTTAATGTAACATTGTGTCTGTCTCTTAATGTAACACTGCGTCTGTCTCTTAATGTAACATTGCGTCTGTCTCTTAATGTAACATTGTGTCTGTCTCTTAATGTAACACTGCGTCTGTCTCTTAATGTAACATTGCGTCTGTCTCTTAATGTAACATTGCGTCTGTCTCTTAATGTAACATTGCGTCTGTCTCTTAATGTAACATTGCGTCTGTCTCTTGGCGTAACAGGGTGTCTATCTCTTGATGTAGCAGTGTATCTGTCTCTTGGTGTAGCAGTGTATCTGTCTCTTGGTGTAACAACGTATCTACTTCTCTTGGTGGAACGGTGTATCTGTCTCTTGGTGTAACAACGTATCTACTTCTCTTGGTGGAACGGTGTATATATCTCTTGCTGTAACAGCGTATCTATCTCTTGCTGTAACAGCGTATCTATCTCTTGCTGTAACAGCGTATCTATCTCTTGCTGTAACAGCGTATCTATCTCTTGCTGTAACAGCGTATCTATCTCTTGCTGTAACAGCGTATCTATCTCTTGCTGTAACAGTGTATCTATCTCTTGCTGTAACAGTGTATATATCTCTTGCTGTAACAGTGTATCTATACCCGAGATGGGACGAGCCGTTCGAAATATTAAGATGGAAGAACCCCCCCCCCCCCTCAAATCTTTTTAGCTGCACTCAGAAACTGGATAATAAAAAACCTGCCATGACCTACTCCCAAGCCGACACGATGCTGTGCCTCGACATCTCCACCCCATCGGCTGCAAAGAAAACTAGTTCATAGTTCCAGGGAGATGGAATCTGTTAGATCAAGAGGAAGAAGAAGAAGAAGAAGAAGAAGTGTGGGATTTAACATTCTAACATGTTCTTTTAGCCAGACAATTTTTACTCCTGATCTCTCAGATCCTGGCACCAAATGAAGAAGTTATCAGTCCAGATTTTAACCTGCAAATGCGATATACTTTTTGTATGCGTGGGCGTTGTCCCCAGGCTCTGTGAGATGTCCGTAGCTTCTTTAATCACTACAGCCAATTACGGCCGCCAGCAGCCGATAAAGTAACCAATACCTTTGCGTTGAAATGACACTTGTAATTACACAGCTTATTTTCCCCCATAAACTTGCACTATGAGCTTCTCTCTCGTCATATATAATTGTTTTGTCTATAAAGTTGCCAGAATATGGGCAAACTTTCTTCTAAACCAGGACATGAGCTTGAAGCAAGCCAAACTCAATTCCCAGGCCAAACTGGCACTGGAAGAAGGAGGGAAAAAAATGCAAGCTCCATAGCGTAACGTCCAGCCAGAGCCTCGTAGATCAAACCGAGAATTTGATTGCAAGTTGCTCGCTCGGGCGGCTCCAGATGACAAGCTATTCTCCTCGCTTGCCGGAACTGGCTTTAACGCTCCCTTATGGCACATAGGCATGCGTTCAGAACCTTGAGTAATAAAATTTTTGGCCAAACTAACGAACTTACAGAGAGAGGAAAAAAAGAGAGAGGCTTTAACAGAAGCTGTGTTTGGATCTGTGTCTGCAGAAAATCTTGCCTTTTCTGGCCAAGTAACTGCTAGATCTTCCCGTCAACGCGGACTTGAGTTCTCTGGAGTTGTTGCTGTGATGAACGCTCTGTTATACAGACGTTATTTGGAAAGGGAAGTGGCTATAGTGGCCGCATATAAAAATTTCCGGAGAGGATCTATAGCCATGCTGCTTAAAAAGCTCCACCGTCATAAGAAATATTGGCCAGACCCAGGCAGCATTGTTTGTTCACAGAGGTAACAAGCGCAGAGAAGTTGAATGGGATCTAAATGAGATATGGACTGCTGGTCACTATAAAAGGGCTGTCCAGCCGTTGTAGTTATCATTTGCTCCCAACGGTAACAGAAATGATAAGAGTTTAGCCAGCAGTCAGAGTGTAGCGGTACAGCAGGAAGAAGATGGATAGGTTGCAGAACTCAGCAGAAACAAATAAAAAAAAACGAAAATGGTAGAAAGCTAAATCCAGTCTTCTTCCCCTACTCCACTCCTTTTTTTCACTTAAAAATGGATGTCATGCATTCATTTGCATGTCCCCTATGGAACTTTGCCTCCCTAACAACACTCCTGTAGGCCTCCTGGTTGTGAGCAAGATGGCCTGCTGCTGATGCATCCATTCGCAGATCATCAACAATGTCTTGCAGCCATCTTCGCCTTGGTCTTCCTCTCTTTCTTTTTCCCACGAATGAATGAATAATCTTTATTTTTAAAGGCCTGCGTGCCCAATTCTTTACCCTTTAAAAATAAAGATTATTCATTCATTCATTCATTCCCATTATGTACTCTTCTATGATGGTCTTCCCTAGGTTCTCATGTAAGAGCTTACAAACCTGTTTACATGAAAGCGTAAACAGAGACAATAAAACTTCGCCAAACGTTCATCGTTGATTCGGCTGTTGATCGTGTCAGGGCCGAAAAACGCCGCAAGAATGAAGTTAGTGCTGAACATAGGGAACCTGGATAAACCGGTAATCATAAAGCACCAAAACAGCTGAGAAACACATAAATGCCTTTGAATGTAAATGCTACAGAAGAGAGTTCTTCAAATATCATGGACACAAAAAAAAAAAAAAATGAACAAATTTATCCATACTACAAGAATTTAATATTGAAGAAGGTTGGCTAGTAAAGAGGTTTAAATAGAGAAAATTTAAATATTTTGGACACATTAAACGTCATGATAATTTAGAGAAGACCGTCTTGGAAGGGTACATAATGGGGAAAAAAAGAGAGGAAGACCAAGGCGAAGATGGCTGCACGACGTAGTTGATAATCTGCAAATGGATGCATCAGCAGCAGGGCATCTTGCCTACAACTGAGAGGCCTAGGAGAGCTGTTATGGAGGCAAATTTCAGCAAGGGACTTGCAAATGACTGCCTGACGGACATAAAACTTCTAAATACAGAAATGCTGAAAAGCGTCGGGGCTGGTATGGGGTGGGACACTACAGTTGAATTCTATTTTATCACTTTCCAGCACCGGCTTCCATGTTTCTTTTCTATGTAGCGGGATAAGTACAGGGCAATGTTTATTCTAAGCTTGTGATTGGTTGTTAAAAAATATAATTCTCAACGTGCAAAGATCTGAAAAACACGGGAGAAATCTGACATGGAGAAAATCTCGGTCTGCTGATGGGCGGGGGGGGGGGGGGGGGGGGGGAATGAGGCGTATACAGACCAACCTCAATGTCAGGAATTCCACCATAAGTAGAACCAGACTTTACGTGAACAAAAAATTTCTGACGTGCAGAATAAAAAATCTGTCGAATTTTACTTATCAAACAGTTAACGCAACAGCGTCAAATGGTTTTCTTCTTCTTCTTCTTCTTCTTCCCTCCTCTTTTTCTCCTCCTCTTCTTTCTTCTCCCCTCCTTCTTCTTCCTCTTCTCCTCCTCCTCCTTCTTCTTCTTCTTCCCCCTCCTCCTCCTCCTCCTCCTCCTTCTTCTTCTTCTTCTTCTTCTTCTTCAGTCTCTCTAGAACTGCGAGCTGGAGTTCTCTGCAGCCGATGCGGTGAAAATGCTGAAGCACAACATCGTACCGGCCTGGGAGCGAGTTATGGTGGCTATGTTTTTCAGCCCTTGAGTGTAGTTAAAAGCAGGAGGCGTGGAATACTTCTTTAGCAGAATCCAGCACCATGACGATCCCTAACCAGGCTAGGTCTGTTGCTGAGGTTACCAACTGAGAGATGGGACAGGGTCTTGATCAGCTACGGTTCGCCATCCCAGACTCTAGCACGTCAGCTATGGGTCGGTGATTGTCAAAACGGACAACGTCTTTGCCTTCCGTTACGCAACAAAACAAGGCTCCGAGCTGAAAATAAAACCCGACTTACGTACAGCGTACATGATTGTAGAGCCGCCAACTTACGATGGCTACAAGACATCGTTGACGATCTGCTAATGGACGCATTAGCAGCAGGGCTTCTTGCTTACAACCGAGAAGCCTACAGGAAGCTGTTAGGGAGGCAAAGTCCCGAATGAAGATGCAAATAACTGACTAGATTACACCATGATGCATACCAATTACCTCTACATTTTCTACTACTGCATACCTACATGTGTAACCGTTGCAAGCGTAGGTATATGGTCACTGAAACTGAAGGTTGTTTCAAATAACATTCTAAAAACAATAAAAGCCATTGCTTGTCTTTCTCTGACCAGGAGACAAACGAATTCGAAAGCAAGCGTATACAGAGTTCAAGGTGGGCACTTCCTTTCACTGTACTTGTGCCCGGGCACCTCAAGCTGCGGGGCACATGCTCCAAATCTGCACCAACAACGAAACACGGAAACACGCCTCCTGGTCCGGTGGAGCTACGCAAGAAGCTTAGTTCTACAGTT
The DNA here is from genome assembly GCA_009760885.1 of Achatina immaculata. NCBI lineage: Eukaryota > Metazoa > Mollusca > Gastropoda > Stylommatophora > Achatinidae > Lissachatina > Lissachatina immaculata. The sequence continues at coordinate 13,369,395 of CM019716.1, forward strand.
CTATACCGGAATGACAAAAATAAACAAACACTACATTCAGGATGCACAACTGCAGATATGAACAGTAGTAGTAGTAGTAGTAGTAGTAGTAGTAGTAGTAGTAGTAGTAGTAATAGTAGTAGTAGTAGTAATAGTAGTAGTAGTTGTTGTTGTTGTTGTAGTAGTAGTGGTAGCAGCAGCAGCAGTGGCAGTAGTAGTAGTAGTAGTAGTAGTAGTAATAGTAGTAGTATTAATAGTAGTAGTAGTAGTAGTAGTAGCAGTAGTAGTAGAAGCAGAAGAAGAAGAAGAAGACGACGACTTGCTTGTCTGCTCTATTATGTTGGTCTCTGTTGCCATGGTGAAAAATTTAAATACGATTTTCGCATTCGTGACTTCGCTGTGAGAGGAGGGTGAGTTTAAGAGAAAGATGAAGGCAATTTATCCAGCGTCCGAATGACAACAAGATGGCCGTCTTGTACTGCTTCCAGGAGATGTGTGAGGGCGATAACTCCAACACCATTTCTTCTTGGACAGTGTCTGAGAAATAAGGGAATCCATCTCCTTGAATTGCAGCCATTCTGTCTGTTGGATTCTATGGGTGCTAAGACATAATTCACGTTTATATGTAGGGTCAAATCTGGATTCATATTGCAAGTTTGAGAATAACAGGTATTCCCAAGATAACACATTTCAAGAAATTTTTTGTCGTTCTTTGAAAGCTGACACCAGCAGCGCGGGCTCGCACATGCTCAAAAGAAGAAAGGCTGTGTATATAAACAAAATAGATTCTGGTCGTGAATGTTTTTGTTGTACAATTGGCCATATGCTCATTAGTACTGTTCTAGTAATCTATTGAAGCATTCAGAAACAACGAATGTCCAGAACTAAAGCACTGACATGTCTCTTGTCTAACAGCCTCTAACGTCTGTAAACAAACTTTTTTGTTGTTGTTTAAAGTACAAGTACTCAACCGAGTTTCATGGCTTTCACCAAGAAGCTGAACTTTAAAAGATTAGTTATTTTAAATATTACACATGCTCTTCATATGCATATTATACGTTTATATGTAGGCCGCCTGGTTAGATGAGTGGGTGGGCGCTCGGTTTACTAATCTGATGGTACTGGGTTCAAGTCCGAGCAGTGGGATTCTTCTGGTACCATAATTTAAAAAAAAGTCCTCGTAAATCTTGTTTGGTGCAAGTTTATAAGTTATAATTATTGGGAGGAATATATTTTCTCAAGATGATTACAGACCAATATTTACCTTGACAATGTACTTCAGTACTCGAGGCCAATCTAACTCCCCCACTGGACCGTCAACCCAGGTTCTCCCCTCCTTGGTATACTGTATGCTAATTTTGCCCACCCTTAAAGCATTCAACCAACACAACAGTACGGTGACATGCGGTACAATCACCAAGTCTGAAATTAAAGACACAGCATTTACAATCGCCACAATACGCCACGACAACGCATGCAGCTGACACTGGCATCAACATGACATCAAGACATTAGGACGAACAACTGGATGAACAAGATCAATGCAATGCAAAATACTTCCAGCAAACATCAATAATAGAAAAGCAATTGGATGAACAATATTAATGAAATACCGGGTAACTAAGCATAGTCATTCATTCATTTGCATGTCCCTTGCGGAACTTTGCCTCCCTAATAGCACTCCTATAGGCCTCTCGGTTGTGAGCAAGACGGCCTCGTGATGATGCATCCATTTGCACATCATCAACGATGTCTTGCAGCCATCTTCGCCTTGGTCTTCCTCTCTTTCTTTTTTCCATTATGCACCCCTCCAAGACGGTCTTTTCTAGATTATTATGACGTTTTATGTGTCCAAAATATTTCAGTTTTCTCTGTTTAATCCTCTTTACTAGCCAGCCTTCTTCAATATTAAGTTCTTGTAGCATGGATATATTTGTTCTTAAAATAAGCACAGTATCAATATGATAATGACTTCTCATGTCTGAATATTGAAACTTAATGGAGCTGAGGTCCCGGACTCTCTTGACTCTCAGCGCAGCCTACACTACGAATCTAATGTGCAATGGCAATTACCCCAGTTGCTATCGCTGTCATGACACACCTCCATGTATCTATATCGATGCAGCACATGATCAGTCTACATGAAAAGCATAATAAACGAATCATACATGTTGCTTATTCAGTAAATCACACTCATATCATACACGGAATTTCCATATCGATAAGTAAATACAGGAACCCTACATCACAGCGTAAGTCACAACTACATAATCTACAACACAAGAATAGCTCGGCAGAGTATACTAAACAGGCACAATAATATACGCACAACGAAGTCACTACATCGCCGGCCATAATCTCATTATCTAATCTGATGCAAGCCAATGTTTCAATATATATCCCCCGTCCCCTCCGAAACCAACTACCAAATCACGTGGACGATGGCGCTTCAGTCAAGGCGTACGCCCCTCCATCCAAGCGTGTATCATTCACAGTACATCCAGCCTCTAGAAATGTGTACCAGAAGAATATGGGAAGGTGAATGAGGCCAGGAGTATAATCTGACGTCACGCATGAGTTGATGTTTTTGAAAATACGCGCCTAACACCGTGTCCCCAATACGCATTAATGACATGAAAACGACCATTTCCCTGCCCTATCTTATGTCTTATCTTATATCTTATATCCTTCCCGTGACGTTAAACGTCACATAGTAGTTCGCCAATTTTTCCTGTCTTCGGCGAGTCTTTCAACCTCATCAAAGGATTTTATGGCTATTAATTTGGCCTCTCTTAACAATGTCTTCTTCAGAGTTTCACGCGGTCTGCCTCTTTTTCTTTGGCCTGTTGTGTTCCACTTGATGGCTTTTTTTGGGATTCTCTGACTGTTTCTTCTCATCACGTGACCAACATATGTCCATCTCCTTTTCCTGATCACCCATGAGACTGGTTGTTGTTCAGTAATCTGTCTTATCTCTGCATTGTTCTTGAATTCGTTCCACTTGATGCCGAGTATTTTCCTTAGGCATTTGTTTTCAAAAGAGTCTAATTTCTTGTCTATTTCTTTAGTTGTTTTCCAGCTTTCGCATGCATAAATGAGGGTGGATATTACATTTGAATTGAATAGTCTTCACTTGGTTTTTGTGCTTATAACTATACATAAGTTAAATGTTTGTGACGGAGTGAAACTTGAGCTACAGATGTGGTGTTGGAAACAAATGACCAGTGGCAAGAAAAGCAAAAGTAAAGTATTGGGAAGTACCATTCTTGCGCATCTGCGGTTGGCGGGGTTGTTTGTCCAGTCAACCCCAGGCGCAATGGTTAGTGACGATATGTTTCCAGCTCTGAAACTTGGTACCGGGCTCCTCTGTGAGGGTGCGAAACGACAGTCGATTATGGGTTAACTATGCTAGCCACATCATTATCTACTGCAGTAGTTCTCAACCTGTTTTGCCTCATGCACCATTTTCGTCATATATATCACATCACAATGTTCTTTCAACTTCTACTTTCTAAGACTGATTCAAAAGTGTATTCTAAAATCTCCATCATCATGTGCTATGCCGGTCAGATTTACTGTCATGCTTCTCCGCAGATCTCGTTACTTGATATTTGCGATCAGCTCAGTAGGGGGAGTGTTTGTGCTAACCTGTTAGACTGTCCATGATTTTCTTTTTCATCTTGGTCTTTCCATGCATCTCTTCCCAGTTATCTTCTCTGTTGCTATGATATGTCCAAGCCCTCCTCTTCTCTTTATATGTTCAAACCTTCCTCTTCTCTTTATATATTCAAACCTTCCTCTTCTCTTTATATGTTCAAGTCCTCCTCTTCTCTTTATATGTTCAAGCCCTCCTCTTCTCTTTATATGTTCAAGCCCTCCTCTTCTCTTTATATGTTCAAGCCTTCCTCTTCTCTTTATATGTTCAAACCTTCCTCTTCTATGTTCAAGCCCTCCTCTTCTCTTTATATGTTCAAGCCTTCCTCTTATCTTTATATGTTCAAGCCCTCCTCTTCTCTTTATATGTTCAAGCCTTCCTCTTCTCTTTATATGTTCAAGCCTTCCTCTTCCTTTATATGTTCAATCCCTCCTCTTCTCTTTATATGTCCGATGAATAATGATAAAAAACAGCTTTTAAATATTGTGTGCAATATAATATTTAAGAAGTTTGAGTCCATCAATCTGTGCCCTCAGTCTGTTAATCTGTGGCTCCAGTCTGTTAATCTGTGGCTCCAGTCTGTCAATCTGTCCCTTCAGTCTGCTAATCTGTGCCCTCAGTCTGCTAATCTGTGGCTCCAGTCTGCTAATCTGTGGCTCCAGTCCGTTAATCTGTGGCTCCAGTCTGTTAATCTGTGGCTCCAGCCTGTCAATCTGTTCCCTCAGTCTGCTAATCTGTGTCATCAGTCTGCTAATCTGTGCCTCCAGTCTGCTAATATGTGCCTCCAGTCTGCTAATCTGTGCCTCCAGTCTGTTAATCTGTGCCTCCAGTCTGCTAATCTTTGCCTCCGGTCTGCTAATCTGTGGCTCCAGTCTGCTAATCTGTGCCTCCAGTCTGCTAATCTGTGCCCTCAGTCTGCTAATCTGTGGCTCCAGTCTGCTAATCTGTGCCCCCAGTCTGCTAATCTGTGGCTCCAGTCACTAATCTGTGCCCTCAGTCTGTTAATCTGTGGCTCCAGTCTGCTAATCTGTGCCCCCAATCTGTTATTCTGTGGCTCTAGTCTCCTAATCTGTGCCTCCAGTCTGCTAATCTGTGGCTCCAGTCTGTCAATCTGTGGCTCCAGTCTGTTAATCTGTGGCTCCAGTCTGTCAATCTGTGGCTCCAGTCTGTTAATCTGTGCCCCCAGTCTGTTAATCTGTGGCTCCAGTCTGCCAATCTGTGCCTCCACTCCCTCAGTCTGTGCCTCCACTCCCTCAGTCTGTGCCTCCACTACCTCAGTCTGTGCCTCCACTCCCTCAGTCTGTGCCTCCACTCCCTCAGTCTGTGCCTCCACTCCCTCAGTCTGTGCCTCCACTCCCTCAGTCTGTGCCTCCACTCCCTCAGTCTGTGGCTCAAGTTTCTCCCATGAAACCCTAAAGGGATTCCCCACTGTCTGAGACCCCTTTGCGTAGACAGATGAAGAAAAACATGGGCACTTTAACATATGCCCTATTAGCCTTTTTTTGACATGAAGCAGGGCCATTTGTTGTTGTTGTTGTTGTTTCTTTATATTTCTCATAATTGCCTTATGTGTTAGACCCAGGTTTTGATCATTCTCTTGTAGTTGTTACTGACCTTTCTGTTTTCACCGAGTTTATCATCTGAAGACTTGTAACAGTGCATGGCTTCCGTGTTTTAAATGAATCCTTAGAACTCTTTATACTCGACATGTTTCGTCAAGTACCAGATGAGATGTTCTCCAAGTTTACCCAAAGCGGCAGAGTGAAACAAAAAGTCATTAAAAGAAGGCTAAAGAATTTGGAAGTGAACATTTCAAGAGCTACTACAAAAAAATAAATAAATAAATAAAATTGAAATAAACTTACAGGGAAAAATCCCACAGAACGGAGAAGACGTTGTGGAATAAAACCTGCATGATTACCAACAACAACAACAGCAAACGCTACAATTGGCAGAAAAGTATTAATCGTTCACCGAATGACGACGACATGAAGAGGAAGCTAAAAGACAGTTATATAAATATCAAAAACATGTCTTATCAACACTTATCAATTGCTTTCTCTCTCTCTCTCTCTCTCTCTGCTCTTAACATCATGTTAAACACATAAGAAACAACATAATAACAGCAGTCGTGTACAGCTATGTACAAAAAAAAAAGACAAAGAAAAACTGTTTCTCGACATCACAAAATTGTCTTTTAGTCGATGAAAAAAACCCAAAGCGTGAAATTGATAGCGCTCTTTTATCAACATTCTCCTCCATAATTTCCCGCTTTCGGAACTTATTTTTTGCTCTATCTAGACAGCGTCTTCAGAAACAATGTGAAAATATCCAGATAACTGTGTCGGAAGCTAGCCAAAAGCATGAACATTGGGACCATAAATTCGCGCCCCAAGAGACCCGGATGTTAGTTTATTTGATCACAACGTCATCGAAGCTCGTAAACTACGTCATAATTGTGTGTCAATGGCTTCGCTGCTCGTTCAGGACGTGAGATAGGAATTGTGTATGGAGGGAGATGGGAGAAATAGATTTGGAGAATGGGGGTTGAGAGACAGGAGAAATTGAATCGTTGGAGGGGGGAGGGCGATGGTGATACCTTTTGGGAGGGGGGGGGGTGAAATTCATGAAGACGTAGCGACGGAAAGCAAATTTAACTCTCTCGTGATAACCTTCAAGTCTTTTTTTATGGGCCCATGAATTCATCACTGGAGAGAAAGAGAGAGAGAGGTTTGGGAGGGGGGAGGTGTAGGAGGAGAGAGGGAATTTCTATTTTCACAGGTTAAGAATTGGACACAAGAGATGAGGAACAGAAGACCAAGGGGGTAGACCAAGACAGAGATGGAAAGAAAAGGATATAAAAGAAATTGCTGTCACCAACTGGAGAGAGTAGATTAGAAATAGAGAGGAATGGAGGCGAATTTTACCTCCAGCAATGAGCCTTAATGGGTCGGAAAGCTGAAGAAGGAGAAGAAGAAAAGAAGAAGAAGAAGAAGAAGAATCTGATCCGACACGCTGGTTTGTCTAACAATCTGCCCTTTACCAATCAACTTTCATTATAACATAACCTTCAACATAGTTTATTACTAGCGCTATATACATACATAGAAAACCTAACATAAATTAATATTAATGACCAAAACCTAACAGAAACAGATACCTGCACATACCTTGGCGGCATACTGCCACCTGATGGAGGAACAAATAAAGACATAAAGAATAGAAGAAACAAATTCAGAACAGCTTTCATTATTACAGAACTAGAACCAAAAGAAAACTCTACCAAAGTTCTGCGTTATCCTTACCCCTCCATGGAGTGGAATGCTGGAGAACAACTGAAAAGGAAATGGGCAAATTGTCCTAATTCCACGCAAACTACCTCAGAGAGATTTTAAATATTTACTGGCCACAGATAATAAATAATAGAGACCTGCCTGCCCAATGTAAACTAGAAGATATGCATGTCATAATACCACAAAAAAAAAAAAAAGCTCGAAATGGATTGATCAAGTGCTCCGAAGTGACTCCAGCAACATCACTAAAAAGCCGTGAGATGGACACCCGAGGGAAAAACAAAGAGAGGACGATAAAAGGCTGCCTGACGGAGAACTGCAGAGGATGACATGAGTAGCATGCATCACAGCTGGGATACAATAAAAGGCTGGCCGCAGACGATGAGAGATGCAGAGAATTTGCTGATGCCCTGCAAGATGCCACAGGAAGTAATGGGTGGTGATTGCTTAGTCGATCTCCGACCATGGATGGATGGATGGATGGATGGATGGATGGATTATAAACGTATAAGAGGTTGAAGCCACTCTTCACCATGGCGGCCACCGACCCACAGCAGATAATCTTGCGCCAGGGTTGGCGAATCATATTCAGCCAAGACCCTTGTCTCTTTTGGTACCCTCAGTAAAAAAGGCCAATCCTGACTAATCTAGGAGGGGAGTTATAGTCCCCATGGCGGTGGAGTCTGATAAAGAAGTACCGCACACCTCCTGCTTCCTAGATCCACACAGGGACTGAAAAAATACCCTCCTCAACCCAGTCCAGATTCGATGCGACGCTGGGTCTCAAACATCTTCACAGCATCGGCTGCGATGCACTTCGTGCTGGCAGTTCCAGAGAGACACAGCAACAACAATAATAAATATAAAATGAAAAACTCCTAAGTATAGTTTCCCACCTATGCAGTGAATAAACGATAATACATAAATAACCAGTATAGTTATTTTACATTACATAAGGGGATATGTTGACCGAGGTATATGCTCGGATGATTGAGAACTCATTACGAAAAAAATAAATAAATAAATAAATTTTAAAAAATAATAAAAAACAAACTCTGAATTTAACATCTCAGGGAAGTAGAAATAAAGGTAGACCAAAGGAGACATGCAGACGAACAACAAAGAAGATGCTGCGTGATAGAGGGCTTACCTGTGCAAGAGGAGGAAGAGGGGCAAGAGTGGGAAAAGGGGGAAAGGACGAAACTCAGAGGCTTGTGGAAAACTTCTGCGGAGATCCCACGTGCCTTAAGACCTACAGAGAGAGAGAGAGAGAGAGGGAGAGAGAAATTAGAGGAAGCTAAGGTCATCGATGGTTATCGTACATGATACTAATAATAATAATAATAACAACAATAACAACAATAAAAATAACAATAATGAACATAATAATAGTAACTGTAATAATAATGAACATGTATCATTATTAAATACACTGCTGGCGAGATTTTTCTTCTACCGCGCATGGGGTGAAACTCTTTCCGGCCAATGAAGAAAATGCGATTAGGTTTGCCGAGCGGCGCCGCTGTGAAAAGGTGATGGAAAGGATAAAGTAAAGATTAATCGATATGTCCAGTAGTCTCGCGACGAGAGCTACTCATACCACGGCACCTCTGCTCTAGAGGCCGGCCACTGGGATAATACGCCTAAATCGGCTTAACCCTAGGATGAAACCTACTAGTGGCGACGATTCGTCCTCCTGGACAACAGCTCCGTCCTAGTCACAACTAGGAAAGATAGCGGCCATGACCACAAAATGCTGAAGTCGGAGACACTGAACCAGTGCAGTCTAGATAGGCAACTACCTCTCACCCGACGGGGGTGTATGCGTATCCTAATCACGCTGAGGTTTTACAGTGAGAAAGTCCAACGCTGGACTGGATGGACAACCACCTCTCACCCGGCGGGGATATACGAATATCCAAACACGTCGAGGTTTTCCGGTGAGAAAGTCCAACTCTAGATTATACTGGTGCAACGAAAACCACGGTGTCACGCAATCCCACTTCTGCGACCCACCGAGAATATAGGCCCAAGCCCCACAATACTCTGAACCTCATGGCGGTCCTCTTGGGGATCTCTTGTGGCCCTCTCGTGGACCACAGAAGGACCACAGTACCAAACAAGGACCGCAGGAGTGAATTCAGTAGGATCACTGGGCGATCTTGGTGGTAGAAGCGAACGAAGAAGAAGAACAGAATTATTAAATATGTGAAAATGTAACGTTTCTTCCACAAGGACACTTCGAATATTTTTCAGCCTTTTTATACTTCTACTTCATAATGTAACATTTCTCCTCAAACACTTCTCTCATTCTTCTTCCTCTCCACCCACTCACCCACCCACCCACACACACGTACACACTCAAACACGCGCAAACAAATTAAAAACAAACAAAAAAAAAAAAGAAGTAAATAAAGAAGTTAACCCCGAAAATTTTCCCCTGTGAAAGGTCCCAGTAATCATGAATCATGTTAAGAGGCTCAAATTTGCCTCTCCCAAGAACACCTATTCCGAACTCTCAGACTGAGTTAAAGTTCAACGCCTGCACTCCTCCGACATATGCTTACAATTACATATCCGCTTACATCCTGGTTCCTGTCTTGATATGAATGTGAACACAGAGACAGCGATTCATTTGGCCTTTGGGAAGTGAGCCATGGGTACCGCGTGTAGCTTGTATTAATAATAATTGATGCACATAGGTAGGAAAGCAGGTTTACAGGTAGGTGAGTATTGTAGGTAAGACAACAGGTAGGCAGGCACGTGTTTGTCCGGGTAAGTAGGTTGAAAGTTTGGTAGTTAGGTGGCTGGCAGTTAGGTAATTAGAGTTAGGTAAGTGGTAGAAGATAGGTAAGGTAAATGGGTGGCAATTCGGTACATAGAATAAAGGTGTTAGGTGGGTATTTATGTATATATGTATGTATATAGTTAGGCAGGCAGGTAGATAGGTAAGTAGGTTAGGTAGGCAGATAGCTAGCTAGGTAGGTAGATAGATAGATAGGTAAGTAGGTATGTAGGTAGGTAGGTAGCTAAGTAGGTAGCTAGGTAGCTAGGTAGGTAGGCAGGCAGATATATAGGCAGGTGGGCAGTTAGCTAACCCAGAAGACAGTTACACAGGTGAGTAAGCAAGCTGGTAAACAATCAGAGACACAAGACTTGAATCACAATTTGAATAAAATTGGATGAGAACTTCAGCAATATTTTGTACATTTATTGACCGTATTTGCAACATGGATGTACCCTAACACATAAATTTAAAAACGTAATTAAATGCTGCCTCTTTCCATCTGAAACAGCGATGATGGCGTTATTCAATTTTCCCTTCTCGCTTGAATTCATTCTCATAGAACTGCTCAAACAAGGTTCATAAGAAATTAATAAATTTACATTTCTAATCCAGTCTATGTTTTTAAGACTTCCTTCCGGTACGTTGCTTTTGCTAACAATCTTGCTGTGGAATCTCTGTAGTGATTTAAACGCAAATCTAAAATGAATACTTCTTTTTTTTCCCACTAAATTTTAATATCTAAAGAATTCTCATTTGATTGACCTTCTTGGAATTCGAGCACTTGGCAAACGGAGGAAGGATGCCGCACCTTGCTTTACCAGGAAGTCTTCCCCTAATTTTGTGGGATCATGGTTTCTTCACTACTAGGATCAGCTCGGCACCTGACTCCTCAACAATCACTGCCTTCCCGGAGACGAGCCGTAACAGCCACATGGTCCGGCAAATGGCCGGCAAGTGTTTCGGATTTATTATAAACATGACGGACTTAAAGACTTAGATATAAAATAACAGCAGACATTAAAATTTCAGGGAAGGGAGACAAAACAAAAAAAATGGAAGAAAAAAAATTCAACAATTACACTTTACTGAATTTTCATGGCGGAGGAAAAAGGAAAGAGTCAGGAGAGTTGTCTGGGAGAATCTGTACAGCCAGATATGACCTATATGAGGGCGGAATATGTTAACAAACATTTATGTTGTTAACAATTTATGTTAACAAAGTTTATTCGATGATGACAGTATGTGTTCTCTGTGTACCTTGTACGGCGAGAGGATAGTGCAAGAACTGATTTGCTTTATTAATGGCTGTTGGGGTACCGTACTTGCCCGTCCACGTGAAGGTTCTTGATTCGATTTCGCAATTGGGGTGGAAGTTAGACAGACAGATAGATAGATGGACAGGCAGGTAGGTAGGTACGTAGGTAGGTGGATAGGTATGGACAGACAGACAGATAGGCAAACAGACAGACAGACATATAGATAGATAGATAGATAGATAGATAGATAGATAGATAGATAGATAGATAGATAGATAGATAGATAGATAGATAGATAGATAGATAGATAGATAGATAGATAGATAGATAGCCTATCAAGCCAGGTCACTGCAACTTTACAAAGCAAAATCAGTATTTTTAATGTTTCCAGCAAATTTAAGTTTTCAAATAAGCTACCTAACTTATCTGAGGGCTACAAAAAAAGCTGACGCGGGCTAAATGTGGCCCGCCTGCTAAGGATTGACCATATGTAGTTTAAACGCTGGCTATGTCAGGGTTATATAATGGATATGTTTGAGCAATCAAGACAGAAGAAGGGATGAGTGAATGGTTCCAGACTGAAACAGGCGTGAAACAAGGATGTATACTGTCTCCTTTACTTTTTGGGATTACAATAGACTTCATAATGAAAAACTGCTGCACAGGTAACACAGGTATTGACTGGGTACATGGGACCCAACTAGAAGACTTTGATTTTGCTGATGGCATAACTCTTATCAGTAATAATATGAATTCCATGCAAGAAAAAACAGATAGCCTGTCTTCACTGGCTAGGAAAATAGGACTTGAAATTAACAAGGACAAAACAAAAATAATGAAAATTTCTCTCAATCAAAATGGAAAAATACACATAGAAGGGACAGATACTGAAGATGTCAGTCAGTTTGCATACCTTGGCAGCTACATAGACCAGGATGGTGACACTAGAAAGGAAGTTAGGATCAGAATTGCAAAAGCAGCATCAATATTCAAGAATCTTGAGAAAATATGGAATTCAAAAGTTATAAGCACAAAAACCAAGTGAAGACTATTCAATTCAAATGTAATATCCACCCTCATTTATGCATGCGAAAGCTGGAAAACAACTAAAGAAATAGACAAGAAATTAGACTCTTTTGAAAACAAATGCATAAGGAAAATACTCGGCATCAAGTGGAATGAATTCAAGAACAATGCAGAGATAAGACAGATGACTGAACAACAACCAGTCTCATGGGTGATCAGGGAAAGGAGATGGACATATGTTGGTCACGTGATGAGAAGAAATGATGAGAGAATCCCAAAACAAGCTATCAAGTGGAACACAACAGGCCGAAGAAAAAGAGGCAGATCGCGTGAAACTTTGAAGAGGACATTATTAAGAGAGGCCAAATTAACAGGCATAAAATCCTTTGATGAGGTTGAAAGACTCGCCGAAGACAGGAAAAAATTGGCGAACTACTTTGCGAGCCCTATATGACGTTTAATATAAGATATATATATATATAAGATGTCAGGGTTAGTCTTAAAATGATGGCCACAAGTAAGGCGGAACATTGTAATATAAATTTCTATAAACTTTAGAGAATGGATAGAAAGAGAGAGAGGAGAGAGAGAGAGAGAGAGAGAGAGAGAGAGAGAGAGAGAGAGAGATGTTTGTAATATTCTTTTATTCCTCTTTCTTATCCATTTAACTTTTTCCAGGGCTTTGCCTGTTGCTTTATCCACAAATGACCGCATCAGTTTTCTGTGCAACTGCACTTCAAATACGTCTCTTTTCTTGTTAATTTTCTCATTTAAGGCTAAAATGTAATCTATTTAACTCTGATTAAACCGAATTAACGAAATTTAAAGACGCAATCTTACTAAGACCTTTATTCATTACAGTTTTATCTACATTTTAAACTAAACGATGTAACGGACTTGTCTCACCACTCAATTTTCGCCTCCTAGATTTAATGTATTCTAAGTCATTTCCCTGTTCTTTTTTTAACTTTGGGTTTTCCCGTACTCGTTACACCTTCTATGGATTGTAAGTCTCTTTTCATTGTCCCGATTTGTGTGTTGATTCACTTGCATTTTGCACCGTTAAAAAAAAAAAAAACGTTTATTTTCTCACATTCTTTGAGCTACGTTAATGAACTTGATCTTGCTGCGAGCATTTGAATTTCTGCAGAGAGCAAGACTCCAAGGCGAAAGTATTTCTTGAAATTAAAGATATTGTTTAGTCTTAGTATCGTTTATTGTGTTAAGACACTGTACGATTTAAGACAGTAGCGACCCATAGCTGACCTGGACCCTGTCCCACTTCTCCGTTGGTGCTCCCAGTGACTTGCTTAGCCTGGTTTGCGGGGCACTGCTCGTCATATAGTCCCTATGGAGGTGGAGTCTGCTAAAGAAGTACTGCATACCCGGTACGTTTAGTTCTACCCAGCCCGACAAGATGCTATGTCCCAGCATCTTCACAGCATCGGCTGCAAAGAGCATCAGCTCACATTTCCAGAGTGATAGAAGAAGAAGAAAGAATAATAATAAGAAAATGAAGACCTAAACCTAGTACCACTGGATTAATAGACTGAGCGCCTAACCGCTCAGCCAGCCAAGTCGCTGATGGCAATTTACGAGACAAAAATGTAACACAAACTTCAGAAAATTAGCTCAGAAAATAGAAAGCTATAAAAGTTACGGGTGTTGGAAATCTTCAGTCTTAAAACTACTCTCTGTTCTCACTTTGACTCTTGACTTTTCCGATCCCCCGGTTTACGAATTTTCGCTCTTTTTCCCTTGTGCCAGATAATGAAACGTACAGGTCCTCTTCAGCTGTTCTACATCTCCATACAGAATGTCGGTGATTGAGGAGTTTGTTGTATCAGGTTCTTCCGAAGGTCCTTCAATGCACTGCGGTCCAGCAGATCGTGCTTAACAGTTTCTTCTTCTTGTCTGTTGCAGTGCATGCAGTATGGTGTGTGGTCAGCGGTCACTCTGTGTAAGTGCTTATTGAGGGTGATGTGTTCTGTTCTCAACCTGAAAATTATGCATTGGTCTTCACAACATAAGCTGTTGATGTAATCTCCGAGTTAGGCTTTGGCAGGTGTGTATATAGGGATCTTCCAGTTAGATTACTGGCCCAGCTGTCCATCCACTGCTGCTTGCAGTTGTTGTGTATAATGTGTTTAGCTGTTCTCATGTTGGTGGAGATGTGGGGCTGTGACATGGTGGCTCCACTCTTTGCCAGTCTGTAAGCACGTTCATTTCCTCTGATATGTGCCCTGGTATCCACTGTTAGGTGGTCGTGATGTCATAGGAGGCGAGCTGCTTTATTGCACTGAGTATGTCAGTTGTAATGTGATCAGCTGATGTTATCAAGTTGTCAAGGGCCTGGAGAGCAGACTGGGAGTCTGAGAAAATAACAAAGTGTTTTGGTGAGAGGCACTGTTTTTGTATTTGGTGGTGGTGACTACCAGAAACTTTGGGAAATAATGGAAAAAATGGGATTTCCAACACATTTGATACAATTAACATCACTGCTGTATTCAGACCAACAAGCAGCAGTAAGAATAAATGGTGAAACAACAAGTTGGTTTGACATAAAACAAGGGGTCCGTCAGGGGTGCATATTGTCACCCTACTTATTTAACTTGTATACTGAAAATATAATGAGGAATGTTAGAGAAGATGTAGACAAAGAATATTACGATGCCATAACAGTTGGAGGTTATGAAATACCAGAGATTAGATATGCTGATGACACAGTATTGCTGTCCACAACACAAGAAGGAATGGAAAAACTAATTATGTCAGTCCGCAAGAACAGCGAAGAGCAGAACCTCTATCTTAATGCAAAGAAAACTAAAGTGATGACAACTGACAAAACAAACAAGGCAACTGAAATATGTATCAATGAGGAAAAACTGGAAGAAGTGGAGAGTTTTGAATATCTTGGATCACTACTAACTAATAATGGAGATACAATGAGGGAAATTAAAAGGAGGACATCTATTGCTCTTCAGAAAGTAAAACAAATGAAGAATCTGTGGAGAGGAGCAGACAGAACCACAAAAATAAGATTTTTAAGGGCATGCATCTTTCCCATCGCAACATATGCCTGTGAGACCTGGACACTTAACAAAACAGCTGAGAAGCACATAAATGCCTTTGAATGTAAATGCTATAGAAGAGTTCTCCAAATATCGTGGACACAAAAAAGAACAAATATATCTATACTACAAGAGCTTAATATTGAAGAAGGCTGGCTAGTAAAGAGGATTAAAGAGAGAAAACTTAAATATTTTGGCCACATTAAACGTCATGATAATTTAGAGAAGACCGTATTGGAAGGATACATAATGGGAAAAAGAAAAAGAGGAAGACCGAAACGAAGATGGCTGCAAGACATCGTTGATGATCTGGAAATGGATGCAGCAGCAGCAGGCCATCTTGCTCACAACCGAGAGGCCTACAGGAGTGCTGTTTGGGAGGCAAAGTTCCGCAAGGGACATGCAAAGGAATGAATGACTACCAGGGCTGCTAATATTGCCTGCATCTCTGCATCATAATTGGTGCTCTGTGTTCAAAACTATGTTCTGTATTCATGCGACAGAACGGTTCTTATGTACGTAGAAACACGGTAAAATAGGATGTTCAGATGCTTTGAGAACTGAGAAAGAATGCTGGGAACACTTTGACAATCAGCGCTAGGGATCAATGTTTTGCTGGAATAAATGACATGGGTAAAAAACAACGGAAGTAAAGATTGACTGGATATAGTCTTTGGGACACAGAGCAAATCAGGGCCTTAGCTAGCTGGATGCGGGGTCAGGGGCAAAGTAGATTGCGAGGCCCTTATCGCTATTTACCGAAGTGGTAGACTGTCCATGAAAACAAAAAATACGAGAAAAAAGACATGAGAGAGAAAGAGAAAGAGAGAGAGATAAAGAGAAACAGAGAGAGATAAAGAGAAATAGAGAGAGATAAAGAGATAAAGAGAAATAGAGAGAGATAAGAGAGATATAACGAGAAATAGAGAGAGATAAGAGAGATATAAAGCTTAATAGAGAGAGATAAGAAAGAGATAAAGAGAAATAGAGAGAAATAAGAGAGAGACAAAGAAAAATAGAGAGAGATAAGAAAGAGAGATAAAGAGAAACAGAGAGAGATAAAGAGAAATAGAGAGAGATAAGAGAGAGATAAAGGGAAAGAGATAAGAGAGAGAGAGAGAGAGATGTTCTAGCTATCCTTGTCTATTTAACTGTAAGAAGGTCTAAGCCAAGAGCTCTGAACTAATGGGAAATTTCTGGAAAAGGGGAGAGGGAGGGAGGACATGAATTGGGAACACAGACAGACAGACTCAGATTATTGACATATTCTATTCTTATTATTTAGAATGCATGTTTTGGGTCAGACAATCTTGACAAAAAAAGGGGGTTTGACATATAGTGAAAAGGGTGTGTGGAGCAAAGAAACAAAAGTCTGGGAACCGTTGATCTAAAGGAGAGTTGTCTATGGTTGAAACTGCCAGTATTTTCAGGTTAAAAGTTAGTACCAAAATGGTATTGTAAGTACGAGTATTTTCAGGTTAGAAGTTAGTACCAAAATGGTATTGCATATACAAGTATTTTCAAGTTAGAAGATAGAACCAGACTGGTATTTATATACAAGTATTTTCAGGTTAGTTACCAAACTGGTAATGTATATACGAGTATTTTCAGGTTAGAAGTTAGTATCAAACTGGTATTGTATAACGAGTATTTCCAGGTTAGAAGTTAGTACCAAAATGGTATTATACATACGAGTATTTTCAGGTTAGAAGTTAGTACCAAACTGGTATTGTAAGTACGAGTATTTTCATATTAGAAGTTAGTACCAAACTGGTATTGTAAGTACGAGTATTTTCATATTAGAAGTTAGTACCAAACTGGTATTGTAAGTACGAGTATTTTCATATTAGAAGTTAGTACCAAACTGGTATTGCATATACAAGTATTTTCAGGTTAGAAGATAGAACCAAACTGGTATTGCATATACAAGTATTTTCAGGTCAGAAGATAGAACCAAACTGGTATTGCATATACAAGTATTTTCAGGTTAGAAGATAGAACCAAACTGGTATTGCATATACAAGTATTTTCAGGTTAGAAGATAGAACCAAACTGGTATTGTATATACAAGTATTTTCAGGTTAGTTACCAAACTGGTATTGTATATACAAGTATTTTCAGGTTAGTTACCAAACTGGTATTGTATATACAAGTATTTTCAGGTTAGAAGATAGAACCAAACTGGTATTGTATATACAAGTATTTTCAGGTTAGTTACCAAACTGGTATTGTATATACAAGTATTTTCAGGTTAGTTACCAAACTGGTATTGTATATACAAGTATTTATTTTAAGGTTAGTTACCAAACTGGTAATGTATATACGAGTATTTCAATATATTTCCAGGAGCATTTTTACTGGCACAAAGGAATTTAAGCGTAGGAGCCTGGAACCATTGCCCCTTGTCCAGAGTCACATGAAAACAAATCTTCCTAAAGAAAATTTCACAAAGTGCAGGAGAGAGACGAGATGAGGAAAAAAATTAGATAAAAAGTAAGTTCACGGCAGGGTCGTCTCGTCTGGTACACAAGAACAGATGATTGTTTTACCCATCCCACAATTCTTACTTGAATGATGTATGTGTATGGTGTGAAGTGTATGTGTGTTGAGAGTATGGTATGTTTTATCATAAATGATTCACAGACTGTCTGCGCTTCCTTCTAGTAAGAAGTTTATTCGCATTTGCTCTCAGTGGCTCCTTTTCTCCCTGCTTTTTATTTTTTTTAACTAACCACACAGCGGTTGGTGGTTTGAAAAAAGTCGGTAGCTTTCTTTTTCCCCTGTGTTCTCCGGTGATTACTTCATGATTTGCAAAGGGTTAATGAGTTTGTTAAAGCAGACCCAAATAAAGAAGTTTAGAAATGTGGCTTTTGCTGTTACCAGTAGTTTAAAAAAAAACAAAAAAAAAACCAGAGTCCTATGCCACAAAGGTACTTTGAGATATCTTCTTCTTCTTCTTTTTCTTCTTCTTCTTCTTCTTCTTCTTCTTCTTCTTCTTCTTCTTCTTCGTTCGTTCGCTTCTACCACCAAGACAGCACTGTGATCCTACTGAATTTACGCCTGTGGTCCTCGTTAGGTTCCGTGGTCTCCTGTGTGGTCCCCGAAAGGACCACACAAGATCCCCGAGAGGACCAGAACAGGTTTAGAGTATCGCAGGGCTTTAGCCTGTATTCTTAGTGGGTCTCTGAAGCGGATTGTGTGACACCGTGGTTTTCGTTGCACTAGTTTAGTCTAGAGTTGGACTTTCTCACCGGAAGACCTCGACGTGTTTAGGATATCAGTGCATCCCCGCTGGGTGAGAGGTGGTAGCCCACCCAGACCAGAGTTGGACTTTCTCACCGGAAAACCTCGACGTGTTTTGAGATACCCGTGTATCACCGCCGGGTGAGAGGTGGTTGCCTATCTAGACTACTTCGAGATATGATGCAGGGGCCTATATTTTCCTTGACCTGGTGGCATACTAGAGTAATGTGGCCAGTACCAAGCCTGGGTCCAGAAGGAGCTAGACGTCCATTTCTAAAGCTGGGTGACTGGGGGACCTTGTGCCGAACTTGAAAAACCAACCTCCGCGTGAGAGACGAGCAAACTAACCACTAAGCCACACAGTGGCCCATTCCAAGTGGTAATGATGATAGTAGTAGTAGTAGTAGTAGTAGTAGCAGCAGCAGCAGTAGTATTAGTAGTAGTAGCAGTAGTAGTAGTAGCAGTAGTAGTTAGTACCAGTACCAGTACCAGTAGCAGTAGCAGCAACAGCAGCAGTAGCAGTAGTAGTAGTAGTAGTAGTAGTAGTAGTAGTAGTAGTAGTAGTAGTTAGTACCAGTAGTAGTAGTAGTAGTAGTAGTAGTAGTAATAGTAGTAGTAGTAGTAGTAATAGTAGTAGTAGTAGTAGTAATAGTAGTAGTAGTAGTAGTAGTAGTAGTAGTAGTAATTGTTGTTGTTGTTGCTGCTGCTGCTGTTGTTGCTGCTGCTGTTGTTGTTATAGATGTAGCAGCACTAGAGGGGAAAAGAAAACAAAACGGAGTGGTGAGAAAAGACTGCAGTGGCCACTAAAGCTGTTGCACAGTTTTGAAACAGTCTCCAGAATGGTGGAGCTTGCTGAGCAGCACGAAACTTGCAGCACAGTCGAAAGCCGCTTGCCTTTGCCAGACCACAGGTCTTTAAAAAAACATCAAAACAACCGCTACACATAGCACTGCTTCATTCATTAGATACTATAGCACTGCCTCATGACTATCATTGGAAATTATAGCACTGCTTCATGGCTATCATTGGTCACTATAGCATTGCCTCGTGGTTATCACTGAACACTATAGCACTGCCTCGTGGCTATTATTGGACACTATAGCACTGGCTTGTGACTATCATTGGACACTATAGCACTGCCTCATGGCTATCATTGGACAATATAGCACTGCCTCAATACTATCATTGGACACTATAGCACTGTGTCGTGGCTATCATTGAACACTAGGCTCAATGGTCTTCAAACTGTAGACTTCGACTGTAAAGGCTGGGCCCAAAAAAAAAAACCAACAACAGCAAAAAAGAACTTATTCCTTGAGTTCGAACCTCAGTCTCACCCTCACAGTTTGGAAACAATGATAGAACGTTCTAGAAAGTGGGGGATAAACGAGGACACAGAATAGCTGTGAACCTGCCAGAAGAGAAGCTCATAACCATGAAAGACTTATGTTTCTACTCAGTTCAAAATATAAACTAGGAGTGTTGCATACACTCAGCGACGGTGTGTGGGATCAACCTTATATCACGCGTGCTAGAAATTACCGCACGAGCAGTCCCCAGCGCGTGATAATTCAGCGTTTTGCTGGGGTAGGTGTTGCTTGCGTTTAAGAAATTCATCCCAGGCCAGTAGTTTCAACCCGCTTCCGGAAGTGTTTACCCATAATTCTTAGCTCCTGATTTAGTTATGACAGGGAAAATGACGCCAGGCGTGACTGAGTTATCAACCCCCCCCCCCCTTTCCCCTTGCTACTAACGAATGTATTTAGTTCACATGTGCCGAGACTCTTTCGAACGTCCCAGCGTTGTCAAATTAAGTTTAACGCTGAGCAGAGCCGGCAATAATTCTGTTTGCATAACTTTGGATTATCCTGGATTTGCCACCTCTCGAGGAATATATATTTCGTATTATTAAAGTGATAAAACGAACAGAGAAGCCAGGTGCATTTTCATTTATATTGTCCTGTTCTTGCGAACACTCTTAACTTAGCTCACCGGCTGTTGGAGGGGCCAGGGTAAAGGGATGTGCATTTGTCACATGAAGTGTAAACTTGTTTCAAGTGAGTTAGATTAGGCCAGTGTACAAGGGGAATTGGATCCAGACACCGAGCTCTTAGCTCACGCTCTATTAACGTGCGATAGAAGTACTGTCTTGCTTGCTTCTGTAACATCCCACGAGTGTTTTTGTCGGTTCTCATGAGGTCAAACGCGAGTGGTGTATAATTCTGAGCTTCTTGAAGAGCATTCATCATCATCCATTTTTAAACCCCCGTCGAGAATAATCCTTCAGCTAGGTTCTGTTTTAGACCATCCATTTTCTGTCCCGAGTCCTTTTTCGACGTTTTATTTTCTGAGCTTGCTTGTTCTTCATACTCTTTCTCATTGACAAAGTGTTTGAGATGACGACTTTTGGTGGTGCCAATCACAGGTCTGCTTGTTTGTCAGGTTATCCATCATCATGTGGCTTTTCCAGCAGCATCTGGTTGAGCAGATATCTCCATAAATCTTCTTTTCAGCTTCCAAAGCGTAAGAGGTAAGACAAATGGCAGGAACTACAACATGGCTACAATACATAAAGGAACTAAGAATTAAGTGGTTTGAAGCGGTCATTAATAGAATTACACACATACAGCCAGTCACGAGGGCCTTCAACCGAAGAAGTGCGGGACACAGATTAAGAGGAAGACCCCGGAAAAGATGGATAGGTGGATTTATAGAAGGACTCCTGAATTACAACATGAACATCACTGAGACCACTCAGGTGACCGAAAAACGCCAGCTGAAGAATACTTCAGCTAAAGAATACGTCAGCTGAAGAATACGTCAGCTGAAGAATACAGTAAGTAAGTAACCATGGCAAAGTGAACATTGACACAGTCTATAAACTGTTACGAATATGATTCGTCAAGTTGGCTTCAGTCATATGACCCTGCAACCTACCCAACGACAGTTTCATTTATCTGATCTTATATCTTATATCCTTCCCGTGACGTTAAACGTCACATAGGGCTCGCAAAGTAGTTCGTCAATTTTTCCTGTCTTCGGTGAGTCTTTCAACCTCATCAAGGGACTTTATTCCTGTTAATTTGGCCTCTCTTAACAATGTCCTCTTCAGAGGTTCACGCGGTCTGCCTATTTTTCTTTGGCCTGTTGTGTTCCACTTGATAGCCTGTTTTGGGATTCTCTGATCATTTCTTCTCATCACGTGACCAGCATATGTCCATCTCCTTCTCCTGATCAGCCATGAGACTGGTTGTTGTTCAGTCATCTGTCTTATCTCTGCATTGTTTCATTTATAAATATATATTTATGCCGAAACTGCATAAATATTTATAAAATGTATCTATTGTGGGCGACCTGGAAGGTCTGAACAGATGTAAGGTAGGACATACGGACAGTGGCTATTCGAGGGTCAGGCAGTGGTCGATTAAATTACCAGCTGGCCCCACTTGAACTAAGGGTGAAAGTTAAAGACCTAAGTCTATACAGGTTCTGAATTAGGGATCTAAGTGTGCAAATTCGAACATGAAGTAAATCAGTTTAGAAACGCAGTCGTGAGGCTCTTTCGAATATGACCTATGCGGTAGCCAATTTTTGGAAATGGATAACATTAGAGCCGAAATGAAGCTCATTCGAGGACAAATAGTCCAGCACACTGGAGATCGAATACGAAGTTTAAATGTTAATTTTGTCATAGGAGTGTTTCACGCTACGTATCGAATCAGAAGTAGGAAGCTTTTGTTCTGCATGTGTGTGTGTGTGTGTCTTTTTTTTGTTTTTGTTTTTGTTGTGAGACACGTCGGTCTAGAAGAGAGGATGACGATAGTGTGAGTATAATGTGTGAGAGGAAGGAAGTTAAGAAAATTGATGTAGTTAATGTATTTGCTATGTCTGGATTAAAGAAGATCATGTATCTTCGCTGTGCTTGAAAACTGAATCATAGGTATGTAATGTTATATATATATGTAATGAAGATGGGATGATGGTGTCCCATAGAAATAGATTTTGTATCGAAGCGAATATTGTGTGGACGTTTGATGCTTGGTAATTTCGCGCTAAATAGAGAGTGCGAAGTCTAAGTTGCGGGGGGGGGGGGGGGTGAGGGGGGAAACGCCCAGGGAGGGGGGAACTCACGGGGAGGGGGGACGCCCGGGGAGGGGGGTAAGGAGGAATTGATCAGTAAATGCCGAGATAGTGAGTTAGTTATGAATGCTCAGCGCCGGAGACCAGTGCATGTTGCAGGTCTAGAGTATTGGGAGAGATCCGTGCATCTTCTTCTTCACCATCATCATCATAATCAGAAGAAGAAGAAGAGAACTAAAGTCAAATATTTCGACAGAAACGCATTCTTATTGAAGAACTCAGACAGGATGAAGAGAAGTTCCTCGATCAAACAAAGGCAAGGAAGCCACAGTAACATATAAAAGTGACAGGAGTTTTAGACGCTGTGACCTGTCACTTTCAGTTTGGGATGGAGAAAATGGTCTTCTTATTTATACGCGAGTTTGGAAGAGTCAAAGGCTGTGGAGCCTGGTTACTGAACAGTCGCAGCTCCCTATGGTCGCTTTCGAGTGTCCAGCTCAGACTTTCGACTGCTTGATAAGTTGTACATTTCTACCAACTCCATCTAGGATTGCTTGCAACTTTTATAGTCCTCTCTTCTTCTACCGTTCAACCCCTGCGTGAAACTGACCTCTTTCATAATGAATACGTTTCTTCCATCCATCCATCAATCCATCCATCCATCCATCCATCCATCCATCCATCCATGTCCTTGGTTGGCTATCGGTTTAGCAATCACTGCACAGTACGCCCTGTGGGTCTTGCAGGGCAGCAACAGATTCTTTCCAACTCTCACGGTCTCGGCCAGCCTTTTTATATATGTGCCCCAGTTGTACTGCATGCTACTCATTTTCTCTTCCACAGTTCTCCACCAGGTAGCCTCTACATCTCTACCAGCTCCACTTAAAATTGCTTCCAGATCTTTTCATCCTGTATTCTTCTACTGTCCAGCTGCTACGTAGAACTCATCTCCTTCATAAAGAATACATTCGTACAAACTCTATCTTCTTCTTCGTTCGCATTGTCTGTCTATATCTGCAGTCCTGTCTCTTGGATAAATTTCACTGTTTTTGTAACTCATGTATGGAACCGTAGAGCTTATCTTCTTTAGTGGTTTCACTGGGCCAGTAATTATTTCTCAGTGTCTCGTAGTTGGTGCAGTTCTGGAGGATATGTTCCACAGTTTGGGGCACCTGGGCACATGTACATAGATTAGTAGTACCAACCTTAAACTTTGTATACATATGACTTCGGAGTCGGCTGTGTCCTGTTCGGAGACGGAAGATGGTGACTTGTTCCTTTCTGTTTAGCATGTGATAGTCATCATGTGGTGGTGTTTGTGGCTTCCTGTAGGTTTTTATCATGCTTTTCTTCTGATTATAGGTGATTGGTATGTCTGGTTGCTCCATTTCAGTGCCCTCTTTGGCCAGATGGTCAGCTTTCTCATTGCCTGGTATCCCACAGTGGGAGGGAATCCATTGCAAAGTGACTCCATGTTGTAAGCTAATTTTTGACAAGGCATCTTTAAGGTCTGGTAGTTTGTTGCACTGAAGAGCTTCCAGTACTGATCTCGCATCTGTGAGAATTACTACAGGACATGTATCAATTCTGGAGTCTGATAGTTTTTCAACTGCAGCAATAATTGCCCTAACTTCTGCATCAAAGTTGTTGCAGTATTTACCAGTGGGTATGGAAATCTTGTCAATGGTGTTGTTTGGATATTCAATATATGCTCCTGCCCCTCCATTCTTTATGGCATTATGTGCAGATCCATCTGTATACACACGTATCCAGGTGTCACATGGATATTTGTCATCTAGAACACTAAGTGTGGCTGTTGATCTTACAAGACTGCTCTGCATCTCACCATTCTGCACACCTTTCACTTCAGTCTGAATAGTTATTTGTGTATAATCTGCTTCTTTCCATGGGTACAAACTCTATCTAAAATTGCTTCCCTCTCTGAGCTCTCTGCTTTTCCACTGTCCAGCTACTATGTGGAGCTCAGCTGCTTCATTTCTGCCGAGTTCAGTTATAACTACTTCTGAATCCGACTTCTCCAGCCCAAATCCGACTCCACAGCTCCGGTTGAAGGCATGTACGCGTTATGTCATTCTTTCATGAGCAGAATGTACGTCGGCAGCGTACACCGTACCAACAGCTCGGCACAAAGTTATGCCATGGTCCAGTCAGCCCTTAGATTCTGTCTTTTCGTCTCCACAAAACGCATAACGAGCGTGGTCCACACAAAAGCCGTTAACGTCAAACAGCGTTAATTTAACAATTACACTGATGAAAAAGCAGTTGTGAGAAATGAAATATCTTTTTTTTCTGTTTTTTTTTTCCCTGAACCGCCCAAAAACTCAAACCGTCGATCTTGTCAGCTGGATATAATCTTCATTGCCGAGCCTGTGTGTCTTTGTGTATTCCACTAATCAGATTAGCAAATCAACGTTTTGTGACAGGTTTTTGTGGTCCGCCACAAGCTGGCCGGTCCGTTCACCGAGAACTCATTCCGCTGATTAACCAAGAACTCGAGGGGCCATTTTTCTAGTCCCACCAGTTTTTGGGGCAAGCTTTCGTGAAACAAAACTCCAAAAATGGTGACCAAGCGATGGAAGAGGAGGTAATCCAGTTAATGTCTTGGCGGTTATCGGTGGAGATCACTCATTTGGTGATCCGATCACTCCCACCATATGGCTAATAGTTTTCGGCAGTACCTTTCCTCACCCTCCCCTCGAGTTAGCGACCAATCTCTAATGCAAGCGTCCATGCAAAACGTCGTACATAATCACTAGTAATCTATTTAGCCTCGTTTGTTGTTTCCTATCAAATCCCCCCTCCCCTCCCACCTCACATTCAGAGCATTCATCAATTGCTATACATTCTATAACTTCGCTCACTGCACACGCACATACACACACGACCACAAGGGTCACTTCACGAGCCAGTTAGGACCATTGATTTTCATATTTCCGAAGTTAAACGCCCATCAAAACTGATGAAGACAAGAAGAAATTTTCCCTGCGATTTGGCGGCTCTGAACAATTTTGACAATAACAGCTCCTGTCATAGAAATCTGGTTAAAAAAACTGGAGGGGAGAAATTACAGAATTAGTTTTTTTTTGTTTTACACCCTGTCCTGACTCATGGCCTTTCTTTCGTCAACCCCCCCCCCCTTTCCATTGCTCCTCTCTCTCTCTCTCTCTCTCTCTCTCCATTCTCCTCGGGTCTTTTTAACTCCGCTACAAAATACATACATTCTAAAATTATTATTTTTCTCTAAAATACAGAAATTTTACTGTTATTATTTTGTTACAAAATAATCATTTATGATACATCGATTCAATTATAATTCATCTTTTATTATTTTTTTTCCAACTAGAACAAGTTTGTTTTCTCTTTTACAAACATTAACAAAGTGGTATAGATGAATCGTTCTATTGATGTACTCATTTTCCTCCTTAATTTCCTGATGATTATTAAGCGCGATGTCGGAATCATGTTTGAATGTCTTGTCTTGTCTTATACTATCTCCCTGTAACTGCGAGCTGGTGTTCTTTGCAGCCGATGCTGTGGAGGCTGTTGGCCTGCAGCATCGCATCGGCGTGGGAGCGGGTCATGGCAGCTACATTTTCAGTCCCGGATTACAGCTAAAAAGAAGGGGGAATGCAATGGTTCTTTAGCAGACTCCAGCGCCATGGGGATTCTGGCCATCCCTGCCCCGTTAGCCAGGCTAGGCCTGCTAATAGGGGTACCAACGGAGAGGTGGGACAGGGTCTTGGTCAGCTATGGTTTCGCTAACCCTGACGGTAGCATATTAGCTATAGGTCGCTGACTGCCTAATCGGGACAGCGTCTTCGGCTCCCAAGTTTGAATATAAAGATGTTTTGATTTTTCTCTTCTTTGTGCAACTTTATAAATCTTAGCACGTTCTGTAGAAACAGTGAAGAAACTTGACTGCTGTGGGCAGTTTCCCAAAGCCATGTCCACAGACATGTTAGTGCGTCGGCTATGGCCATATTAAAATGTTGTTGCATTTAGTATCTGTGGAGCTTAGGACGTTTTCAATTAATCTGTGCCGTAGACTAACAAACTTGGTTCATTGCGAAAAAACTTATAACACAAGGTTATTCATAAGTCCGTGAAACATTAAAAAAATTCGCAAAAAAATAAATTACGTAACGGATCATGATTATCCTTATGCCAAGAGAGAGAGAAGGAGAGAGAGGGAGACAGAGACAGAGAGGAAAAGAGAATCTTCATGTTATTGTTGTTGTTTTTTTTAAAAATAAATCCGTGCCCAGAGCTCCCGTGGTTTTCCGCGAGGAGGCAGCAGTAGCAAATATGGCGTTCAGTAAACGGGAGCAGTCATTTTGTGTTTTTGAATACGCAACAACTTCGTCCTTTGTGACTTTGCAGCGACAACTTCGAGCGGAACTGCAGAAGGCAACACCTGTTTTCAACAGGTTCAAGAAGTGGTTTGAGAAATTCCAGGATGAAGGCTGTCTGTGCACAGCTCCTCGGCAGGGACGTCCAGGACCAAGCGAAGAAACTGTGAATCGTGTTAGAGAAGCTTACCAGCGAAGCCCTCCTTTTCCATCCAGAAATTTTGCATACCCCTTCTTGAAAGAAGATGGGGATTGAAAACGGGAAGACAAAGCCAGTCCTAAGAATATTTTTTTTCTTACATAGGTTTAACATTTAGTCCTAAGAATACTTTTTTTCTTACATAGGTTTAACATTTAGTCCTAAGAATTTTTTTTTCTTACATAGGTTTAACATTTAGTCCTAAGAATATTTTTTTCTGACATAGGTTTAACATTTAGCCCTAAGAATATTTTTTCTTACATAGGTTTAACATTTAGTCCTAAGAATATTTTTTTCTTACATAGGTTTAACATTTAGTCCTAAAAATATTTTTTTCTTACATAGGTTTAACATTTAGTCCTAAGAATTTTTTCTTACATAGGTTTAACATTTAGTCCTAAGAATTTTTTTTTTCTTACATAGGTTTAACATTTAGTCCTAAGAATATTTTTTCCTTACATAGGTTTAACATTTACTCCTAAGAATATTTTTTTTCTTACATAGGTTTAACATTTAGTCCTAAGAATTTTTTTTTCTTACATAGGTTTAACATTTAGTCCTAAGAATATTTTTTTTCTTACATAGGTTTAACATTTACTCCTAAGAATATTTTTTTTCTTACATAGGTTTAACATTTAGTCCTAAGAATATTTCAAGCTGAAGTTGGGCCGTAAGGCGCATGCCGGCGAAACAGTGCAAGCTAAAGGTAAAGATAATCCTGTCATGCCTTAGAGGCACATAGGGATATGATGTTAGTGCCCATATTTTCCTTGACCTGTCAGCACACTAGAGGGTGGTGTGGTCGGCATCACGCCTGGTTGCGTTTCCTTTACCAGCTCCAGAAGAAGTCAGGTACCGATTTCTGCAGCCGAATGACTGGAGCGTCTCTGGCCAGATTCGAACCCCAGACCTTCGCCATGAGAGACTAGCACGCTAACAACTTCGCCACTCAGATGTCACGACACAGCGCAACCAACAACCTTTTGAGGGTGACCACCCTTTACTTCATAAGTATACAAGTCGGCGTCTGACAATGATCAAAGAAGGCGATCTTAGCTTTCTCTGATTGTATGCACCTAGGAAACTATCATTGCTAGTGCGACAAAGAAATTAATGCTATAATATTCTTACGGAGAGATGGTTTAACTTCTAGTACAACTGACCAGGCGAGCTATCTAAGCAAGGACGTCTTAAGGAACTCACATGACTCGCAGCGTGAGAGTCCCTGCTTGAGTTTCTATGCAAATATCTCTGTGACACTTCTTGTTTGAGTTTATATAGCAGGTATAGCCAAACCACAGCTCGCTAGCTGCACGCGTCTCCTTGTATAGCAGGTGTAGCCAAACTGAAGTTCGCTACCTATTTGCGTCTCTTGGTATATCAGGTGTAGCCAAACTACAGCTCGCTACCTACATGCGTCTCTTAGCATAGCAAGTGTAGCCAAACTGCAGCTCGCTAGCTACATGCGTCTCTTGGTATAGCAGGTTTAGCCAAACTGCAGCTCGCTACCTACACGCGTCTCTTGGTATAGCAGGTGTAGCCAAACTGCAGCTCGCTAGCTACATGCGTCTCTTGGTATAGCAGGTTTAGCCAAACTGCAGCTCGCTACCTACACGCGTCTCTTGGTATAGCAGGTTTAGCCAAATTCAGCTCGCTACCTACATGCGTCTCTTGGTATAGCAGGTTTAGCCAAACTGCAGCTCGCTAGCTACATGCGTCTCTTGGTATAGCAGGTGTAGAAAAACTACAGCTCGCTAGGTACACGCGTCTCTGTGACATAAGTGTATGTCTCGCCGAAATATTTTGTCTGAGCTCATTTTAAAATAACAATTAATATGAAAGCATTTTTTTTTAATTCAAGCCTTATAATCATCTGTCGGGATACAAGCTGAGTTCTACTTCATTAAAGCACGAGTATAAAGTTGAAGTTGAGAAATAAATGTAAGAATTAGGTGCTGAACTGTCCAGGATTAAATAAACTTCAGATCAACAAGGACTACGGAGGAACTGTGATAGAGAATCAGTAAGCATACAAGATGGTGATGACAGAGAATAAATATTATTATAAACATGCATTTCTTTACATTTACAGAAAGTTTAAGTACCAAAAAAAAATAATGTGCATGTAACAGTGAAGCGTGAATGTAATATTTGTTCATGCCCTGTGACGCCCATACATACAATGTTCTCGTGGAGATCTTTCCTTCACAAGGTTTGGCCATCCCTGTTATATAGCATATTTCGAGTTACTTTTTTTTCTGTTCTATTTCTAATTCTAAGTGCCATCCCGCGTGGCGTAGGCGATCATTTCTCTACACAATTCTCTGTCTTTTGCGTTGATTATGAGATCCTAGCCACAATGACAGCCAGTAACTTCTCTCTCACTTTCTCTCTCTCACACACAATCTCTCACTCACTCTCTCTCTCTCTCTCTCTCTCTCTCTCTCTCTTCCCCTGTCTCTTCTTCCCTCAATTTTTCCAGTTGCCACGGTGTGTTCCAATTTTCCTCTTCTCAGGAAATGTCCTATAAATCTCGCTTGTCTGCCTCTGATCTTTGGTATAATTTGCTTTTTTTCTTGTTATATAACATTTTCGAATCACTTTTTTTCCTGTTATATAACATATTTCGAGACACTGTTAGGTTTTCTACTGATCAATACTGCATGTACTTGTTGCTGCATCTTATTTACAACTCTGTCTCTCTCATTTTCCTTGAACGTTTGCACAAAACTTGTGGTAGCCAAAACTGTGTTCTTCAAAAGAAGTGTAACTGACTTTTTCTACCAAATCCACAGTAATACTGGAACTATGTGAGACAGGACAAAGGCAAGGTTTATCTTCAAATGTGAATCTTTCTACATCAATGTATTTTTTAAAACGATATCAGTGGATACATCTTTTTAGTCGTTCGCTCTGACATCGACGCCAGTCTCTCTCACATTATGGGGTACTTGGTCTCATGTTTTTACCATCACCGTAGAGCTTCTCTTGAAGGGGGTTGGGGGTCGGGGCAGGTCCTTTTTGTGAGTGAGTTGTATAGTTAATCTTATCTTATATCTTATATCCTTCCCGTGCCTTAAACGTCACATAGGGCTCGCATAGTAGTTCGCCAATTTTTCCTGTCTTCGGTGAGTCTTTCAACCTCATCAAGGGATTTTATGCCTGCTAATTTGGCCTCTCTTAACAATGTCCTCTTCAGAGTTTCACGCGATCTGCCTCTTTTTCTTTGGCCTGTTGTGTTCCACTTGATAGCTTGTTTTGGAATTCTCTGATCATTTCTTCTCATCAAGTGACCAACATATGTGTAGTTAATGCACACATAAAACTTGTTTAAAAAATTCGAAATGTTTTTTCACATCTTAAATAAACTAGGGCAATACCGGATACATAAAACTGACTTAAAGCAAGACCAAGGGATGATCCTATCGGGGAAATGTCTATCAGACTGAAACAGGCTTACACGTAAGTTCCCGGATGGACACAAGACTGGGGGTTATCAAGGCAAAATGGAAAATTACATAAATATGGTCAACTTTTTTTTACATTAAAATGATAAAGGTAATAAGTTTGTTCTAAAGTATAAAGCCCACAGTTTGTTTGTTCAAAAATAAAAGACCCACAGTTTGTGTTTCTTCAAGCGTAAAACACCCACAGTGATGTGTTCGGTCTATGTAATGCAAAGTCATATTCTAATAGTAGAGATCGTAACTAGAGGAGAGTCAGGCCATACATCAGGAGATGGAATTTGTCTGGGGGGGGGGGGGCGGGGGGAGAGGAAGGGAAGGAAGGGTTTACTAAGTTTAAACTTGGGAAATGGGTAGTGGCTGATCCGTTGCGGAAATGAGAACTCTTCACTTTAAAAAAAAATTTACGATATGTGAATTATGTCCATTCACATATGACAGTAATTTCGCTATTATTGTCACCGCCATTAACAAAAGTATCACTTCAGTCGAGAGCAGTCATTAGGGACTACTTCGACAGCGGGCAAATTTGTGTGATCAAAATATCCCCACCAATGAAATTCTCGTACTGACATCACGTGAGCAGAGGTCAACCCTTGAAACCCTACACCCTCTCTCTCTCTCTCTCCTCTCTCTCTCTCTCTCTCTCTCTCTTTTATTATTTTTTTTATACCAGTCAAGGGAAAATTCCCGTCGGACTACCGCCTCGTGCGCAGTAATTTGATTTCTTCCAATGCGCAAAGCGCCCCCAAAACGTTCATTTTAGTGCCGGACTTGAAGCTCTTCCTGTTGCCACAGACAGACGCAAAATTGTTGAGAAATTTTGGCAAAATTGAGCTGCTTTGCAACTATCGAAATACGTCCAGCATTGCAAATCTATCTAACAGTTTGGCGAAGATGTCTCAGTGCACATGAGCCATGTTAACTGTTTTTGTATAAAAATTACAAATTTAAAAAAAACAAAACACAGCAACTATAGGCCCCTATTCTTTTTAGAATCAAAATTTGAAATTACAGTTAAAATATTTCTCGAGTTATTTCCCTGTAAACCATGGCACACGTGTTTATTATAAAATTATTTTTGTGGTCTTGAGGGATTTTTATCTATTAGTATAAGAATTAGATAAATTGTTACCCCCAGCCAAACAGCATAGCAAGTTATAATTTGAGAGATAGCAAGTTTATCCATAAGTTTTGTTAAAAAAAAAACAAAAACAAAAACGGGAGTTGAAAAAAAAAACAAACAAACAAAAAGACAAACAGACCAACAAAAAAAAAAAATTAGTAGAGAATCGAAAACGTTGAAGGTTATAGCCAACATAGTAGCTTCTTCTTTTTCTTCTTCTTTTTCTTCTTCTTCTTCGCCCTCAAAAGGGCGTCGGTTGCGGTATGTCACAGTTCTGCGTCTTTCGGTCCAGCACATCCAACTTCAGCTCGGGGCATTTTTAAGAGCATGCTTGTCTTACATCTGAGATCCCTATTCACTTGGCCAGAGCACTGTCTATCTGTTTTTAGGGCCACCAACGGAAGGCACAGCTTAGCTGACCCACTGACTGAGTTTTTCCCCCTTGTAACATCTTAACTAATGATTAACTTTAGAGTACTACAGAGAATAAAAAGAACATTGCTACAAACTATACCAAAAATGTGCGTGTGTGCCTGATTATCCTTTTCTTCCCTGTTAAAGCTCTCTTCTTCTGTGTCTTTGCTCTCTTCTTCTCCGTCTTTTGCTCTCTTCTTCTCCGTTAAAGCTCTTTTCTTATCTGTTTTTGCTCTTTTCTTCTCTGTTAAAACTCTCTTCTTCTCTATCTTTGCTCTCTTCTATATCTTTGTTCTCTTCTATATCTTTGCTCTCGTTTTCTCTATCCTTGCTCTCTTCTTCTCTGTCTTTGCTCTCTTCTTCTCTACCTTTGCTCTCTTTTTCTCTATCTTTGTTCTCTTCTCTATCTTTGTTCTCTTTTATATCTTTGCTTTCTTCTTCTATATCTTTGCTCTCTTCTCTGTCTTTGCTCTCTTCCCTGTCTTTCCTTTCTTCTTCTCTATCTTTGCACTCTTCTTCTCTATCTTTGCTCTCTTATCTATCTTTGCTCCCTGCTTTTCTGTCTTTGCTCTCTTCTTCTCTATCTTTGCTCTCTTCTTTTCTGTCTTTGCTCTCTTCTTTTCTGTCTTTGCTCTCTTCTTATCTGTCTTTGCTCTCTTCTTTTCTGTCTTTGCTCTCTTCCTCTCTGTCTTTGCTCTATTCTTCTCCTTCTTCTCCGTCTTTGCTCTCTTCTTCTCTGTCTTTGCTTTCTTCTTCTCTATCTTTGTTCTCTTCTCTATCTTTGTTCTCTTCTTCTCCGTCTTTGCTCTTTTCTGCTCCATCTTTTTTTCTCGTTTGTATCTTTGCTCTCTTCTCAATCTTTGCTCTTTTCTTCTCTGCCTTTGCTCTTTTTTTCTCTGTCTTTGCTTTATATTTTCTCTCTTCTTCTCTGTCTTTTCCCTCTTCTCTATCTTTGGTCTCTTCTCTATCTTTGAACTCTTCTCTATCTTTGCTCTCTTCTCTACCTTTGCTCTCTTCTTATCTGTCTTTGCTCTCTTCTTATCTGCCTTTGCTCTCTTCTTATCTGTCTTTGCTCTCTTCTTTTCTGTCTTTGCTCTCTTCTTATCTGTCTTTGTTTTCTTCTTTTCTGTCTTTGCTCTCTTCTTTTCTGTCTTTGCTCTTTTCTTCTCTATCTTTGCTCTCTTCTTATCTGTCCTTGCTCTCTTCTTCTCTATCTTTGCTCTCTTGTTATCTGGCTTGATCTCTTGTTATCTGTCTTTGCTCTCTTCTTATCTGTCTTTGCTCTCTTCTTCTCAGTCTTTGCTCTCTTCTTATCTGTCTTTGCTCTCTTCTTTTCTGTTAAAATTCTCTTTTCTGTCTTTTATTTTCTGTTAAAGTTCTCCGTCTCTGCCCTCTTCTTCTCTATCTTTGCTCTCTTTTCCCACCTATTTCTCCCGTCGTCTCCGGCCATCAGCTGTCAATTTTCCAATTTTGCCCACATCAAAACGAACCTTCTTGTGGGCCTAACAAGACCAGAACACCACAGACGAGAAATAGAACTGGATCAACGTGCTCTGCTCCATGAGCCGTTCCTCTTCTATTCCGAAGAAGCACTCACCCGCGCATGGATCGCCCACAAAAAGCAGCGACACACGCTGATCGGCTGACGGCAAAAATCAAATTTGATAAATTAGGAATATTGTGGCGGGCGGAGTAGGCTGGGGGGTTTCATTTAGAAGGGCTTTTATCCGATGCGTATAGCGCTTTAAATATTTGCACATTGTTCGCAAATTTCCCTTGAGTGCGCAGCGGCTTCAGGGGCCATGGGGAGGCGCACCCAGGGGCGGATAACTCCTAGATAACTGAGTGAAAGCACACCAGCGCTCGACAGCAAACTCTCATAATCAAATTATCGCTTTCCTGAGATCGTTATTCATATTTTCCGACCCCCTCTCTCATCTCAGTGCCAGTTTGTGTGTGATGGTCTAGTGAAGTGTAGAAATTGTTAGCTAAAGCTATCTTTCTGTCTTTTTTTTTTTTGGTCTTTTTTCCCCCCTCCTTTCCCTTTAGACTCGTTTATCTCCTGTTGTGTTATAAACGGACAGGCTGTTTCTTTTATTCTGGGTATATACGGGGGCTCCGTTTATGTCAGCGGGAGGGTAGGGCTGTGCTGTGAGTACGGTAAATGAACACCCCCCCCCCCCACCTCCCCCATTTCAACTTTTGTTCAGGAAATTATGAAATCCGTAGATGCCACCCGGGAGCCAATCATTTCAAATTATAAAGTCACTTGTACCAAGTCAGTGAGTACTGTATAAATGAACAGGTTCCAAACAAAAAAAACAAAAAAATCGCGATCTGAATTTGCATACAGAACAATCCCCAGTCATAAATGCGCAAAAGAAAATTCTGCTCATGGAAAATTCCGCACAAAGAAAACTATCGACTTGTATGAGACTATACAAGAAGTTAGAGAAAACCATGGACTTGTATGAAACTATACAAGAAGAAGAAGAAGGAAAAAACAAAAACAAATAACTTCTCCAACACTAATCACCAAATGTCTTTCGATGCTTCATCATGCGTTTTAAATCCCTGCTCAAGTCAATAGAATGAACTGAGTATTGCAATGTCTTAAGACCTTCAAAAGTTCTTTCACTTCCATCGACGAATGTTGACCTAATGTATGGAGAGCTGTCTCTTTCGAGTCTGTGAGTGTCATGTGTGTTGCACCTTAGACCTGGTTTTATTATCATCGTCATATTGTTATGGTTGCTTTTTATGAAGATTTTTCTTTATTAAATTTAGTGCTCACATCAGAAGTAAAGGAAAGAAATGATAAGAAACAATAAATCTAATGTACTGTCATTAATCTAAGTCGTTCATTTAACTGTATTCTGTACCTTAGACGGAATATTCCGTCTTTTGGCAGATTATCTGTGTTCACTAGAAACGGAAAATGCCGTTTTTGATGTATTGCCATTGTAAAATTAGTTGATGTTTTTCTAATTTGATTATAAAGTTAATATTTTAAAACTTACTCTTTTTTTCACTTAAAAATGTGAAATTAAACAAACAAACAAACAAACAAACAAAACGATATCAGCAAAGATATGGACCTCATGTAGAAGTCTCAACAGGTGCTACTTTTCTTCAATGAATGAATGAAAACGTACCTTCGTACATTCAGATAATAACTTCAGCATTAACAAACGAAGGCTTCCAGAATGTACCTCTTGTCAGGACAGGCTAAATTTAAATGCAGAAGACGCTGCTAATTATATCAGCATAAATTATTGAACACACTGCGCAAGCTGGCGGTCTTTAATTGGCCATTATGTGCGGTTCAGAACCAATTGTTGGTGATGAACGAAGTCTTTAACTCCGCCCTTAAAGGCACTGACCGCTTACCGCTTAGGATTCGCGCGGCTAATTCTGTCTCCGATTTGGGATCTCTGCAGGGCTGGACGGATGTTTCTAACAAGTTTGAAGCATACAGTTTTAAAATCTAAACCGTTTCACGACTGGACAATGTGAAGGTATGAAAGAGAGGAAGATAAAAGAAGGTGAAAAAATGTAGATTATGTTGTGCTTTGTATGGAAACATATTCGCCATCGCCTTTCACTTCCTTGGGAGCATAGGTCACGGACAAAGGCTCTCCAGTGGTCCCTGTTCTTGGATTTGTTCTCTGTTTCCTTCCATGTGTATCCCTTGTCTTTGGGCACTGTAGGATCGAAATGTATTGGGCACTTTTCAGTGACCTAGTTACAAGAGCCGATGAACTAACATTATTATTTGTATTTTTCATCTTTCTTCCATAACACAGGTATCAGACATTCATTTTTTAAATCTGATTTAACTATAAGGAAGATATTTATATTGCATACCAGCTGTTCTGTCCTTCGAATATATTTGCCTTTTTTTTTTCATTTTAACCCTTAGTCTACCTCAGAATACTCGCAACAAATGAACATTGTTTGTTAGCATTCTGTAAAACCAAACCCACTGGGAATTTATAGTTACATAATTTCCATTTCGGAATTATAATTCTTCCAAAGTGGAATTTGTTCATTTGTAAATAGTATATGTAGTGGAATTTCTGTTCATGAATCTTATTTTCTTATTTATATAATTAATTTCATTGTTTATTGTTCTCATTTCAACATTGATATTGTTATGAATATATTCACTTTCTCCATTTCACTCTTTCAAATAGTGTCAAATACAAAGAGGCTTTACTCACTTCAAAAACGAGCACTAAAGCTTATTAGCGACAAAGATCAAGCACAAACAACTAACCAGCGCAAACATATCAAAATACTGCCTCTTAATAACAGGTTCTTCTTCAACAAAGCCATGTTGGTACATCAAATTCTTTCACGGCATGCTCTTCCTTATCTGTGGAACCTGTTTAAATTTAGCCCAAAGTACAGCCAACGCTTGAAAACATAATCTTCCAAAATCTAGACCTGACCTTTATAAGGAAAGCTTTACTTATTCTGCTGCTCATCTTTGGAAGACCCTCCTATCCTGTTATAATATATATATATATATATTCCTACCTATAACTGCAACCTTTTCCAATATCTATTTGCCCAATTCTTACCCCTTTTGAAATAAAGATCAATCAATCAATCAATCTTTCTGTCATGTCCGTCACTTCGTGATATTACAGACAACTGGAAAGACCATCATGCATTTGATCATCCATGTGTAAATCATAAACCTTTGATTTAGCACTAAGCATGACAGGTAGTTGGTTATGCCATTACTTGTAAAGACTGATAGCAAATCAATGCAATGATAACACAGTGAAATGAACTCAGCCACGTGGCGGTACAAGGCTGGTGACTTTGACTAAGGTAGAGGTTTTCCTTCTGTTCAGATTCGCAGGTTTCATTGACAATGTTATCAATGACTGCCAGTGTCAGTCTCAACCCCGCGCTGCTTTGACTTGTTTCTAGCAATAATCTTCAGCAATACAGCCAGATTACCTCACCTGATGGTGGGCTGGCGTACCCAGACCAAAACTATATGTATGGAATGTTAGTCACATAACAAAGTGTGTGTGTGTGTTTGTGTGTGTATGTGTTTTCAGCCTGCTGACTATTGACATGTGTCCATCAGAAACATAGACCAGTTCATCTCCACGCCTCTTCCTTTACAACTCTTCGTGATCATCAAATTTTACCTGGAAATGACGTCATTTTTATTTTTAGTATATATGCATGATTGAAAATATGGAACACAGATGCATGACAGCAATTATTATTATTATTATTATTATTATTTACCCTGGATTAGTCGAATATTTTGACCAAAAAACCATAAAAAATAACACCTTGCTGGCAGAAATGCAGATGAAGCCATTGAATTCAATTACTGAAGAAAGACGCTGGCGATGGCTGGAGTGTGTGCTCCGGATAACTGGTAACTTATTAAGGAAAACAGCACTGAGATGGACACCTCTTGGGCACAGAAGTAAGGGTAGACCAAAGGAGACATTGAGAAGAACTGCAGACAGGATGTTGGGCAAGAGCGTGGGGGGGGGGGGGGGAGGTGAAGGACAGGCGTTTGTAGAAAACCCTTGCGGAAGCCCCATGTGCTTGGGCACCTAAAGGGCCAACATTATTATTATTATTATTATTATTATTATTCATTTAAACAGCTTACAGCAGTCTAAGAGTTAAAGCTCCGGTACAGGACCACAGAGTTTGGTTTGTTGAGATGTCTCGATGGCCCAAGAAGCGCATGACAGTATTCCACAGTCGGTGCAGTTTCGAAGGATGCGCTCATCACTTTGGTTCACCTGACCACAAACGTGCAGGGAACACCTGCCAGTCATACACCTTTGTATACAGGTAGTTTCTGTTTATTTCACTAACACAGCTTAGTTCTCACGATCATCATTCATCATCATTCATTTGCATGTCCCTTGCGGAACTTTGCCTCCCAAACAGCACTCCTGTAGGTCTCTCGGTTGTGAGCAAGATGGCCTGCTGCTGTTGCATCCATTTCCAGATCGTCAACGATGTCTTGCAGCCATCTTCGTCTTGGTCTTCCTCTTTTTCTTTTTCCCATTATGTATCCTTCCAATACGGTCTTCTCTAAATTATCATGACGTTTAATGTGTCCAAAATATTTCAGTTTTCTCTCTTTAATCCTCTTCACTAGCCAGCCTTCTTCAATATTAAGCTCTTGTAGTATAGATATATTTGTTCTTTTTTGTGTCCACGATATTTGGAGAACTCTTCTGTAGCATTTACATTCAAAGGCATTCTCACGATAGAATACGATATCTCGGCATGGATAATCAAAGCAAAACAAAAAAAGTGCAGGAGTAGCGGAGTCACTAGTGGACTTGTTTACCATGTTGTTGATAGCATGTTTCTTTCTAGCCATAGTCGATTCTGTCACCCGAGCTGTTAAAAAAAAAAGCTGTCTGGCCCTTCTTATTATATCAGAGGAAGGCAAAACAGACAGGTGTAGCCCTAATCATATCATCTTCTAGAGCGCTGATTGTCAACCTTTTTATTGTCTTAATTCTCTGGATCGTGAAAAAGTTGGGGGGGGGGGGATTATCAAGGCGTATCAGTAATTTTTAATGGGAGATTTTATCATTTAAGACCCAGTAATATCGTTTCTTCTCCGGCCCCATGCCTTCGCAACTTTCCACAACAGCACACCTGCGGACCCTTATCCCGCACTCCGGTTGATAATCACTGCTAGAACATGACAACGGGTGAAGAAAACTATAGCACAGTCTCTCCTGTACGCCTAACCCGCACGGATAAAAGAGACGGGCGCTAAATAAACCTCTTTTCCCTTATTCCTCAGTCTCCCTGGATCTACGAGCTGGTGTTCTTTGCAGCTGATGCTATGAAGATGTAGAGGCACAGCATCATGTCGCGGCTATTTTTTTTTCA
The DNA here is from genome assembly GCA_009760885.1 of Achatina immaculata. NCBI lineage: Eukaryota > Metazoa > Mollusca > Gastropoda > Stylommatophora > Achatinidae > Lissachatina > Lissachatina immaculata. The sequence continues at coordinate 13,408,265 of CM019716.1, forward strand.
GGCCCTGACTGGAACTAAAAAGCAAGGGGTGGGGGTGAGCAATACTTCTTTAGCAGACTCCACCACCATGGGAACCGTGGCAATACCTGCCCCGATAACCAGGCTAGGCCTGTTACTGGTGGGGGGGGGGGGGGTCCAATGGAGATGTTGAACAGGGTAGTGGTTAGATATGGTTCGCCAGCCCTGACGCTTGCATGCCAGGTATGGTCACTGACTGGCAAATCGGACAGTCTTCACACCGCCCTCCACCCACCTCTTAGAAATTTATTATGGGTAGAAAGTGACAACAACTCAATGAAGGGAAAACTAGACAAAGGGAAAGAACTGTGGTCAGAAGTCTGGACTAGTTTTAATACAGAACTCGCAATTAAGAGTCGTTTTGGACTTTTCTCTTATGAGCATCCGTTAAGAAGTCCCGCCTGACATCCATGGAGCCTGGCATAAGTAAAATGCCCACACTCTTGAGAGCGATCTCATGATGGAAAGTTGATCTTGTTTTGAAAATGCACACACACACGGATGGCGTATTTTAACGATATTGTGAGAACCTTCCATGTAGTGTGAGAATAAATAAGACGATTTTACACATTAGAGGAAAAAAATGAATCTTCGCAAGATTTTTTTTTAGCTTGCTTTGTATAGGGACTGACTAGATCTCAACATTGTCCAACATAGATGGGAGAGAAAAAGCAGCAGAAAATTACAAAAGAACGAAGAAACAAGCAGACGACAAGCGTGGATCTGGTCTCTGCACTTAACAGTTCTTACATCCTTCTCGTGCAGTCAAGCGTCACACAGGGCTCACAGTGTGTCTTGCTATGAGTCTCTGTTCTCAACAAGCTTCTCAGCCTCATCAAGGGATTTGACGTCAGTCATCTTAGCCTCTCTTGTCAGTGTTCTCTTTGGGGTCTCTCGAGGTCGGCCTTTTCTTTTCTTTTCTCCAGATGTTTCCCATTTGGTGGCTGGCTTTGTGATTCTCTGATTGTTTCTTCTCATCACATGGCCCACATATGCCTCCCTTCTTTCCTTGATCAGTGCTGAGACTGTTTGCTGTATGCTCATTTCTCTTATCTCTGCTTTAGTCTTGAATTCGCTCCACTGTATACAGAGTATTTTTCTTAGACATTTATTTTCGAATGCATTCAGTCTTCACTTACAATTATATAACATATTACATTTTATTCACATTTGTAAAAATTTTAGTCCAGAAATGTTGAACACCTAAAGAATTACTAATAATATTTATTCCGTTCCACGTCTCATACTCCTGTCTTTTCCTTGCATATCCCAGTCCCCCCTCCACCCTCCCGAGTCCCAAAAGTCCCCTCCCCAAAAAAGATTCCCTCCCCACCCCCGAGTCCCAAAAGTCCCCTCCCCAAAAAAGATTCCCTCCCCACCCCCGAGTCCCAAAAGTTCCCTCCCCCCCCCCAAAAAAAGCCCCCCCCCCCCTTCCAAAAAACTGATACTTTTGTTCATAATCGCTTGCTTATTGGAATAACTCTTGTCTTCAGGCTTCGTTCGGATCTGCTCTGAGCAGGAACGATTTAAATGGGAAGTGTTTTATGTTTTATGTTTTTTATCATGTAATACTATTCTCGCGGGTTGTGAGGCACGCGGTCCGCTAGTCGTATAGAGGTCACAGAAGGCCGCATCCGCTCCACAGCCCCGTTGTTTGAAAACTGCTGTGGAGCATGAAGTACCGTAACGAGGCAAGTGTAACTCGTTCATTGATACAAATGAATAACAAGGGCCTGTAACCACAGCCTCACACAAGTCGTGCAAGCTTTAACTGGGTGGTCATGTGCCCTTTGATAAAGACCCGAAGTGCTCAGCCGGGAAGTCTGCAGGAAAGCCATACATCACATGGACTGAAAGCGATTTATTGAATTCTCGCTCTATACAAAATGTCGTTAAACGCTGCAGTTGGAAACTGAACGAATTGTAAAGAAAAGTAACAAATGCGTAAATAACCAGAGAAGCAAATACAAGGGTGTAGTTTAAAATGTAGGAAGGCTATGAGTTGGACCTAAACTGACATATAAAGACATTTGTAAGTCATCAATGAAACATTCTTTTTTTTTTTTTAATCAGCCAGGAGGTCTAGGGGAAAAAAAAAAATTAAGAAAGACCGATTCACCCGGGTAGCAGATCTGCACAAGAGAGAAGCATCATTTGGCGGGTGGAAATTGGAAACGAGAGTCACACTTGAAGTTAGAAAGCTCAAGTTGAAGGAAATTGCACTTTGCAACACATATACTGCTTTCTCTTACTGTGGCCAATTATGCAAATCCAACATTGACAGAGTTGGTCACCAGGGGAGCTGATAATGTTGCTTAGCAAAACCCCCAACAGTTGATATCTGCCTGTCTCAACACCGTCTCCTGGGACCAGTGGTTTTCAAAATGGGATCCATGGACCCTCACGGGGTCCTCTAAAGGATTTTTCAGTGTCCAAGAGAAAGCAAATAGACTGGCTGGAATAAAAAACAAAATATTCGCATCGTCTGGGTTCTATTTATTGCTTTATTTTTAAAGAGGAGTTAACAGCTTTCTCAGGCTGGAAAGGGGGCCCCATAATGAAAACAATCTGAGAACCACTGATTCCGACGAACACAAAGAGAAATGGAAAAATTAATTGTGTCAGTCCGTAGGAAGAGTGAAGAGCAAAACCTTTATCTTAACGCAAAGAAGACTAAACAAATAAGGCAGATGAAATATGTATCAATGAGGAAAAATTGGAAAAGATGGAGAGTTTTGAATATCTTGGATCATAACTAACTAATAATAGAGATTCATTCATTCATTTGCATGTCTCTTGCGGAACTTTGCCTCCCTAACAGCACTCCTGTAGGCCTCTCGGTTGTGAGCAAGATGGCCTGCTGCTGATGCATCCATTTGCAGATCCTCAGCGATGTCTTGCAGCCATCTTCGCCTTGGTCTTCCTCTCTTTCTTTTTCCTATCATGTACCCTTCCAAGATGGTCTTCTCTGGATTATCATGACGTTTAATGTGTCCAAAAAATTTAAGTTTTCTGTCTTTAATCATCTTCACCAGCCAGCCTTCTTCAATATTAAGTTCTTGTAATATAGATATATTTGTTCTTTTTTGTGCCCATGATATTTGAAGAACTCTTCTGTAACATTTACATTCAAAGGTATTTATGTGTTTCTCAGCTGTTTTGCTAAGTGTTCAGGTCTCACAGGCATATGTTGCGATGGGAAAGATGCATGCCCTTTAATGGAGATACAATGAGGAAAATTAAAAGGAGGGCATCTATCGCTCTTCATAAAGTAAAACAACTACAGAATCTGTGGAGAGGAACAAGCAGAACTACAAAAATAAGATTTTTAAGGGCATGCATCTTTCCCATTGCAATATATGGTTGTGAGACCTGGACACAACAAAACAGCAGAGAAACATATAAATGCATTTGAAACTAATAGCTAGAGTTCTTCAAATATCACTGACACAAAAAAGAACACAAAAATGAACATACTACAAAGACTTAATACTGAAGAAGGTTGGCTAGTGAGGAAGATTAAACAGAGAAAACGTAAATATTTTGGACATATTAAACATCATGATAATTTAGAGAAGGCAGTCTTGGAAGGGTATATAATGGGAAAAAGAAAGAGAGGAAGATCAAGGCGAAGATGGCTGCAAGACATCGTGGATGATCTGCGGATGGATGCGTCAGCAGCAGGCCATCTTGCTGACAACCGAGAGGCCTATAGGAGAGCTGTTAGAGAGGCAAAAAAAAAGTTCTACAAAGGACTTGCAAGTGACTGACTGACTAATTCCGACGATAAGTGCCAGAATTAGAGATAAAATTCCGCTGCTGGGGAGATTCTTTAGCTGCCGTGCGTGGAGTGGGGCTCCTCCTGGATAGTGAAGAAAGGTGCGAATGGAGTTGCCGCGCGGCGCCACTGTGGAAAAGGTGAAAGAAAGGATTAAGTGAATTAAACAGTAGTCTCGATGTCAGGACTGCTCAAATCACAACACCTCTGGTCTGGAGGTTGGCCACGTCCTATGTGCACTCATACCGAGCGAATTACCTGAACCGGCTTAACCCAGAGGTTAAGACACTGCTGTCGAGATTGTTCGGATCCGCGCGTGGAGTGAAACTCCTCCCGACCATTGAAGAAAATGAGGAAAAGAAATTTGGGTTGCTGTGCGGCGCTGATGTGAAAAGGTGATAGAAATGATAAAGTGAAGCTTAGTCAGAGAGAGCTACTCATACCACGGCATCTCTGCTCTAGAGGCCGGCCACTTCCGATATACACCCATGCTGGTGAAATATGTCTAAACCGGCTTAAACCAGGGTGAAACTTGATGGCTACTCGTGTCACGGTACCTCCGCTCTAGAGGTCGGTCACGTCCTGAACACGCCCATACTGGGATAATACGCCTAAACCAACTCAACCCAAGGGTGAAACTCACTAGTGGCGAGGATTCGTCCTCCTGGGCAAAACCTCCGTCCTGGTCACAACTAGGAAGGGTAGCGGCCACGACCACAAAATGCTGAAGTCGGAGACACTGGACCAGTGCAGTCTAGATAGGCAACCACCTCTCACGCATCTAAAACACGTCGAGGTTTTCCGGTGAGAAAGTCCAGCTCTAGACTAAACTGGTGCAACGAAAACCACGGTGTCACGCAATCCCGCTTCTGAGCCCCACCAAGAGTACAGGCTCAAGCCCTGCGATATTCTGAACCTGTTGTGGTCATCTCGGTGATCTCGTGTGGTCCTTTCAGGGAGCACAGGGGGACCACGGGACCTATCGAGGACCACAGGAGTAAATTCAGTAGGATCACAGGGCGATTCTAGTGGAAGAAGCGAACGAAGAAGGAGGAGGAGGAGGAGGAGATAAAATAGTGAGCACTTACAGAATATCAGACATTCGCAAATTAACGAAGGAAACTTTTATTATACGAAAATAAGAAAGTTCTTGAAACATGGAGCTAGCACGCTGTAATAAGTAACAAGATAACAATGTGAAATGAAAGCGAGGACAACCGTGTTAGAGTCACGGCGCAGTTGCATGAACCAGTGAATAATAGCTGGCCAAGACCGTGCCGCACGTCCCAGTTGGTGCTACTAGTAACAGGATCAGCCTTGCCATAAGGGCAGGGGTCAATATGGTCCTCACGACGATGGAGCGTGTGAAGAAGCAATACAACTTTTCCTGCTTTTTTTTTTTTTTTAACTTCGCTCCGGGTGTGCATCCACTCCTCATTCTCCACTCCATAACCCACTCCTCATTCTCCACTCCATAACCCACTCCTCATTCTCCACTCCATAACCCACTCCTCATTCTCCACTCCATAACCCACTCCTCATTCTCCACTCCATAACCCACTCCTCATTCTCCACTCCATAACCCACTCCTCATTCTCCACTCCATAACCCACTCCTCATTCTCCACTCCATAACCCACTCCTCATTCTCCACTCCATAACCCACTCCTCATTCTCCACTCCATAACCCACTCCTCATTCTCCACTCCATAACCCACTCCTCATTCTCCACTCCATAACCCATTCCTCATTCTCCACCCCATAACCCACTCCTCATTCTCTACTCCATAACCCACTCCTCATTCTCCACCCCATAACCCACTCCTCATTCTCCACTCCATAACCCATTCCTCATTCTTCACCCCAGAACCCACTCCTCATTCTCCACCCCATAACCTACTCCATTACCCACCCCTCATTCTCCACCCCATAACCCACTCCTCAATCTCCACTCCATAACCCACTCCTCTGTGGATATGGTGCTTGTACCTCAACACGTTCATCATATTGGCTGCAAAAAAAAAAAAGAGAGAGAGAGAAAGAGAGAGAGAGAAAGAAATCCCTGCTCACAGGTCCAGGTAGAAAGAACAAGAACATATAGCCGTTTCTCACTCACCTTCCCTCTAACAATGACGTCAATAAAGGACAAGAGAGTGAGCAGAAAGAAGAATACGAAGCTGGTTTATCTATGGAAAAATACCCAGACTGCCCCAGCAACAGAGCACGTATAGACTTGCACTAAGCCATCTGAATGTATAAACTACGAAAAAAAAATAGGAACAACTCGTGTATAGTTATATAAAAATGTAAAAGGTAAAGGTAATCCTTAGAGGAACATAGGGATATGGTGTTAGCCCCCATATTTTCCTTGACCTGTCAGCACACTAGAGGATGATATGGTCAGTATCACGCCTGGCCGCCTTTCCTTCCCCAACTCCAGAAGAAGTCGGGTACCCATTTCTACAGCTGAGTGACTGGGGTGCCTCTTATATGCTTATATACTAATTATTCGTATGTTACTAAGCCATTTGAGGACAGGATATGGATGGTGTTATCAGGCCCTAGAGGTCTGGGGTCCAGCCAGTGTAAAATTGGGGGGGGGGGAACCTTCCAGAGGTGGGAGGGGAAGGGTGCTCAGAGGATGAAAATTGAGGGGTTAATAGTTAGGGTAAGATGAAAAAGAGGGGTGGGGGGGGGGGGTGCGGCTCAAGTTGTTTTGCAACACCTTAATAAAATTCCACTTCAAGACCCTGGGTATGATATTCATTCATTCATTTGCATGTCCCTTGCGGAACTTTGCCTCCCAAACTGCACTCCTGTAGGCCTCTCGGTTGTGAGCAAGATGGCCTGCTGCTGTTGCATCCATTTCCAGATCGTCAACGATGTCTTGCAGCCATCTTCGTCTTGGTCTTCCTCTTTTTCTTTTTCCCATTATGTATCCTTCCAATATGGTCTTCTCTAAATTATCATGACGTTTAATATGTCCAAAATATTTAAGTTTTCTCTCTTTAATCCTCTTCACTAGCCAGCCTTCTTCAATATTAAGCTCTTGTAGTATAGATATATTTGTTCTTTTTTGTGTCCACGATATTTAGAGAACTCTTCTGTAGCATTTACATTCAAAGGCATTTATGTGTTTCTCAGCTGTTTTGTTAAGTGTCCAGGTCTCACAGGCATATGTTGCTATGGGAAAGATGCATGCCCTTAAAAATCTTATTTTTGTGGTTCTGTCTGCTCCTCTCCACAGATTCTTTATTTGTTTTACTTTCTGAAGAGCGATGGATGTCCTCCTTTTAATTTCCCTCATTGTATCTCCATTATTAGTTAGTAGCGATCCAAGATATTCAAAACTCTCCACTTCTTCCAGTTTTTCCTCATTGATACATATTTCAGTTGCCTTGTTTGTTTTGTCAGTTGTCATCAATTTAGTTTTCTTTGCATTAAGATAGAGGTTCTGCTCTTCGCTGTTCTTGCGGACTGACATAATTAGTTTTTCCATTCCTTTTTGTGTTGTGGACAGCAATACTGTGTCATCTGCATAGTATGATAACCTTATATATATATTTTAACTGTGTTGGGAGATAACTTTTTTTATTTTACATCTAAACAGTTTCATGTCAAGCAGACAAACGATTGGGCTGTTTTAAAAGCTAGACCAAATCTTAAAACTAGATGAGGGCTGGAAAGTGTTACAACCATACAGTATCGTATCAAGTTACATGATAATGAGAAGGGGTTGGATGTATAAAGTTTATAATGAGCTCTTCTTCTTCTTCTTCTTAATCATACGCTTCTACCGCCAAGATCGCCCCATGCTACTCCTGATCTTACTCCTGTGGTTCTTGAGATAAATCTCCTTTAGGATTGAGGCTCAGAGCATTAGGAGGCTTGGGTGTATTACACTGACAAAGTACTATATTAGTTAGTTAGTTAGTTTAGTTAGTTAGTTTAGTTAGTTAGTTTAGTTAGTTAGTTAGTTAGTTAGCTAGTTAGTTAGTTAGTAGTTAGTTAGTTAGTTTAGTTTAGTTAGTTAGTTAGTAGTTAGTTAGTTAGTTTAGTTAGTTAGTAGTTAGTTAGTTAGTTTAGTTAGTTAGTTTAGTTAGTTAGTTAGTTAGTTAGTTAGTTAGTTAGTTAGTTAGTTTAGTTAGTTAGTTTAGTTAGTTAGTTTAGTTAGTTAGTTAGCTAGTTAGATAGTTAGTTAGTTATTTATTTAGTTAGTTAGTTTAGATAGTTAGTTAGCTAGTTAGTTAGTTAGTTAGCTAGTTAGCTAGTTAATTAGTTAGTTAGTTAGTTAGTTAGTTAATTAGTTAGCTAGTTAGATAGTTAGTTAGCTAGTTAGTTAATTAGTTAGTTAGTTGGCTAGTTAGTTATTTAGTTAGTTAGGTAGTTAGTTAGTTAATTAGTTAGTTAGTTAGTTAGTTAGTTAGTTAGTTAGTTAGTTAGTTGGTTGGTTGGTTGGTTGGTTGGTTGGTTGGTTGGTTGGTTGGTTGGTTGGTTGGTTGGTTGGTTGGTTGGTTGGTTGGTTGGTTGATCCTCTTGGGCCAAATGCGGCGCATAGGGCGGAGGACAAGGCTCTCCATGTCTGGCGATTCCTTGCTTTAGATCTTCGGTGTTTCTGATGAGCATTGTTGAACATTCCTTGGTGATAACTCTTCTTAGTGTGACTTTGCTTGGTGTGGGAGTCGTTTTTCGTCCATTCTAAGTACGTGGCCCGATGTAGTTCCAGCGACGTCTTCTGAAAAAATGTTATTCTTAGTCTTGTTTAGTTTCTTGTCTTATTGATGTAACCGATCTGAAGTCTATGGTACAGATATTTAGTAGTCTTCGAAGGCTCTTATTTTCAAAGGCATCTAGTCTCTTTTCCATTACCGGGGATGTTCTGCAACTCTCGCAACCATAGGTTAGTACTGGCACTAGACAGGAGTTGAAGATCTTGAGTTTCATGTGCCTGGTGAGTTGTTTTGATTTCTAAATATTAGTCAGCTTGTTGAAAGCGTTTGATGCTAAAGCAATTCGGGTCATAATTTCTGTTGATAAGTCTCCCGCGGGTGTTAACTTGCTTCCTAGGTATGCAAAACTAGCGACTTTTTCAAGAGCATGGCCATTAAGTTTAATGTTGTCCATATGAGTACAAAGTTACATGAGTACAAAGTGGTTAAAAACTCAAGATCATTTTAAAACTATATGAGTACAAAGTACTATAAACAGTATATATAAAATAACTATATGATGATAAAGTACTTTATATAGATATATATATATAAGAACCATATGAGGACAAAGTACTATATATATATAAGAACCATATGAGGACACAGTACTATATATATAAATGTGTATATATATATATAAAACTATACGATGACAAAGTAATATATATATATATATATAAGAACCATATGAGGACAAAGTACTATATATATATATGTGTATATATATATATAAAACTATACGATGACAAAGTAATATATATATATATATAAGAACTATATGAGGACAAAGTACTATATATATATGTGTATATATATATAAAACTATACGATGACAAAGTAATATATATATATATATATATATATCAGAACTATATGAGGACAGAATGGCACTATAACTATATATTTCTTATAATTAGCTTTACGAGGACAAGATAGTATTACAGCCATCTGTATAACCGATCCCATTGCTTTGTATAATCCTTCCATAAGCAAATGTTATGGGCTTTATTCTTCATCCCTCCGAAGGAGTTACGTCCCTCAGCAACGTCTCATAGAGTGAGTGTTCTCTCGACATGGGGGTAGGGAGGGGGATCTGGGATGGGGTTGGGGGGGGGGGGAGGAGGACTACAGTTCGAGGTGGTGTTCTTTTTGTCTTCACGTCCAAGAACTGGGAATGAGACCACAATCTCCTTAATTAAACTACGCTTTGCCCAGCTCTGTCACATGGAAATGATATTTTTATTATGTAAGTGCCATACAAACAAGCATACATCACATTTTCATGTGCCAAAGGTCGTGGAAAACACGGGCTTAACACCGTATTCATCAATATGCCTTAACGGTGTGGAAACAGGAAGTTTTACCTTACCTTTACCATACAAACGAGGATACGTGGACACTTTTAAAAACAGAAGCCGTTTAAATGCCTTTCTGAAGTAGAAAAAACTGAAATAATTACCCATTTGTCTTTGTTCTGTAGTTGTATTTCATAGTTTTTAAAAACGCCGAAAAAAACCCCCCGTTAAAACTACACATCACGTCAGCTCCCGATTAAACATTATATTTTATTATAAAAAACAATGTTCGTGTGTCATGAATCTTGCTTGGTAGATTAAGAACTAAACTTAAACTATATACGTCGGAAGGTAACTTCCAAAAAAAAACGATTAGAGATTCCCCTCCACACAGGTCTTCTTATGTGTTGCTCTTTCGGCATTGCTGGAGAACAGAGATGTACGGAACAAAGATGTACGGAATAGAGATGTACGGAACAAAGATGTACGGAGCAGAGATGTACGGAACAGAGATATATGGTTTGAGTTTGCAAAAAAGACACACAGAGAGAGGAAAGTGAGCATGAAAATAGAATGAGCACGTGTAAATGACTTACATAAATAGAATGAGCACGTGTAAATGACTTTAGAATGAGCACTTGTAAATGATTTACATAAATAGAATGAGCACGTGTAAATAACTTACATAAATAGAATGAGCACGTGTAAATGACTTACATAAATAGAATGAGCACGTGTAAATGACTTTAGAATGAGCACTTGTAAATGATTTACATAAATAGAATGAGCACGTGTAAATGACTTACATAAATAGAATGAGCACGTGTAAATGACTTACATACAACAATCCATTACTTCTGTAAACGTCTTTGTCAATGAGAAACAATAGGAAAACAACACAACAGAAAAAAAAAACACGAAAAATCAAAGAAAATTTTCATTACTTAGCTCTTTGGTATCCTCCTCGTAAGAAATACGGTCACAGAATATGCCCAGGTAGGTCAGTGGTTCCCAACTGGTGGTCCGTGGAACCTGCCGTGGTGGGGGGGGGGGGAGGTCAATGGTTAAAAACTCAAGATCATTTTAATTTTTAAACTGTCACAGTGAAAAGTTTAACAACCGATGTTTGACAAATCGTGTGTAGAGGGAAGAACTTGTTTTTGTGTGTTCTCTGTCTTTTAGTGTAGTGTAGCGTTTACTCATTAAAGGTTACTCATATTTTGCTTCTTAAAGTTACTCACTTTTGCATTTAAAGCACATATCTACCGCACAGATATGAAACTTTTCCAAAATATGGGGGTCTATGGCCAGAATTTTGAAACAACAGGGGGTCCGCGGACTTTTGTTACTTGAGAACCACTGATGTAGGTAAATTCAGAGTAGATTCAGACAACTTGCTGGGAAATAAGAAAAAGAAGTCTTTTTTTTCTTTTTTTTTTTTACAATATTGTTTATTTGTGGCATATTTCCAGAGAAACCAACGTGGATTTTGACAATGAGGAAAGTTTGCATCTTGGCAACCTACCTTGAAGATCGCCAAAGTTAATGTGTGGTTTACATGTGTCACTAGCCAGACAAAGCGCACCAACTAATTGTTTCAGTGAAAGAACATATCCTGAACACATGCAGAACATATCGTATCTAAATTACTGCCTTCTCTTTGACTCTGTTTTCTCTCTGTTTGCCTCGCTACAGGATAAATCTATTCTTCTTCTTCCTCTTCTTCTTCTTCTTCTGTATTCCAAGTGCCAGGTCACGATAAATAGGAAGCCGGGTCGCCAGGATGAAGCCCACAGTTCTCTCAAGGTCCCCACGACACCCCTCGCAGCTTCTGCCTCAGGTCCATCTTCTATGGCCAGGTCTGGGCTTCGTAGGTCAGTGAACGTTGAGCACATGCACTGGACTGTGTGCTCCGTCCCCACAGCAGTACACGTCCGCGTGAGAAGATCTTAAGTCAGTGGCCTGTTCTTTAACGGAACAGCATCGTCTTGTGGATGCCTCTTGCAGCTGATGGAGGAGATTAGTTTTACGAGTTCTTCATCTCATTTGTGGTTTTCCTTTGTCTAGGTTCCTTATGAACTCTTTACAATACTCCCCATGCAAAGAAGATAACTGCCTTCGTGTTTTGTTCTTTCGTAGCAATTGTAAAATGAATATATATATATATATATATATTAGATAATGATATGTGTCAGAGCACACTATCAATATCCTGACTCTTTGCCCAATGCTGTCTGGTTTTTTTAAAGGTCTTGACCTCTTTGAAAGGGACTCGGTGGGTGCGTTGTTTCATTTTAATGTTTAATGCCGTTTTTTTTGTTTTTTTTTGGAGAGAGTGTCTACTCATTCCTTCCCCGCTATACCGAAGTGGGAGGGTAACCACTGTTGGGCCACATGGGAGGTTGTAACAATTTCGAAATGATTTCCTGCAGGATTTGGATAAATCATTTATTGAAACTAAACTTTTTTTTTTTTTGGTTTTTAAACTGTAGATATTTGGATGGTTTCTTGTGGTATCTTAGTCTTTTTTTAGCCTTCATATTCTCAAAATAATAAGAAGAGTAAGAATAATAATAATGCCGAAGAAAAGGAGAGAAAGATCCTACGAAATTTCAATGAAATCTATGTGTGTGTATGTATGTATGTATGTATGTATGTATGTATGTATGTATGTATGTATGTATGTACGTATGTATATATGTGTGTATGTATGTGTGTATGTATGTATATATGTATGTATCTGTATACATGTATGTATGTACGTCTGTACGCATATTCATTCATGCATTTACATGTCCCTTGCGGAACTTTGCCTCCCAAACAGCTCTCCTGTAGGCCTCTCGGTTGTGAGCAAGATGGCATGCCGCTGCTGCATCCATTTGCAGATCATCAACGATGTCTTGCAGTCATCTTCGCCTTGGTCTTCCTCTCTTTCTTTTTCCCATTATGTATCCTTTCAATACGGTCTTCTCTAAATTATCATGACGTTTAATGTGTCCAAAATATTTAAGTTTTCTCTCTTTAATCCTCTTTACTAGCCAGTCTTCTTCAATATTAAGTTCTTGTAGTATGCATATATTTATTCTTTTTTGTGTCCACGATATTTGGAGAACTCTTCTGTAGCATTTACATTCAAAGGCATTTATGTGTTTCTCTGCTGTTTTGTTAAGTGTCCAGGTCTCACAGCCATATGTTGCGATGGGAAAGATGCATGCCCTTAAAAATCTTCTGCACACATAAGAATATGTATATATGTTTGTACATATGCGTGCATAACTAAATGTATTTATCAGAGTACGCAATGTATGTGTACCTACATATGTAACGAATTACTCAAGTATGTCCTTATATGTATGTGTGTAAGAATTTGGAGAGAAATACAGAGAGAGAGAGAGAGAGAGTGAGAGAGAGAGAGAGAGAACTTTATAGGGAGATGAAACGAACTTTTTTTTCAGACTGAGATGAATTGGACAAGCAAAGCCGCCTAATGAGAGAGAGAGAGAGAGAGAGAGAGAGGAGAGGGGAATGAGAGACAGAGAAAGACAAACAGAAAGAAAGAAAGAAACAGAATGTATGAGAGAGAGAGGGAGGGAGGGAAAGAGACAGAGAAAGACAAACAGAAAGAAAGAAAGGAAGAAAGAAAGTAAGAAGAAAGAAAGAAAGGAAGAAAGAAAGAAAGTAAAAGAGTGTATGAGAGAGAGAGAGAGAGAGAGTTAATGAACTGTACCTATAGAAAGCACGCTTTTCTCCGATAAAAGCACATTTCCACAAATTCGCTACTTCATCGAGTGAAGAGCTATAATGCTGGAGTGAATGTGGACACAACATGCGCCTGTGAAGTGTTCTGAGGGAGCCGTGCAGACTTCACTTGTCCAGGGTATCGAAAGAATAAGTGTTCTAATCGTTACTGAGAGATCTTCTCTTAAAGGTCATCGGTGCCATGGGGGTCTGCGAGTTTGGCTACATGGGTGAAAGGCAGTAAATCTTATTGTGAAAGGATATATTGTATAACGTCCTTCTTTATTAAAACTCTTACTGGATGGGGAGGTTTCAGCCATGCCTGAGCTTAATCTGAACTAGAACAGTGAGACAGTTTTTCTGCCCGAGTTTTTGTTGTCGTTGTTTTAAACGTATCATAGCCTAAGTGGCGAAGTGGCTAGTCCACTCAACTCTGATGTTGAAGGTCTGTGGTTCGAATTCTATCGTGGGCCCCTCTAGTTACCCAGTTGTAGAAATGGGTGAGTGGCTTCTTCTGGAGCCGGGGAAGGAAAGAGGGACAGACGTGATGCTGACCATGTCACACTAGTTTGCTGATTAACAAACAAACAAACAAACAAACAAACAAACAAACAACAACAAAATCTCCCTTTCTATGCCATTAAGGAATGTTATGGATACGGTGTTAGACCCGCAATTCCAAGACCTTTAGAACATGAAAGTCTGATGTGGTCAGTATCACGCTTGGCCGCATATACCTTCCCAGATTTCTCTGGTAGCCATCTTCAAGGGCTGGGTGGACCTGGGGCCTTTTTGATGTGGTGGTATCGGAAAATGAAAAAAAAAAAAACCACTGCTGGAACTGAACCGGGTATAATCGGATTAGTATTTCGAGCGCCTAACCACTCAGCCAACCAGGCCGTGTGTAGTGTCCCGATAGGTCAAGGAAAATATGGACAATAACATTATATCCCCTAGGTGCCTCGTGTAAACAACAACAACAACAACAACAAAAACTATCCTGTGACAAACTTTCACGAGAATGAAATGTTTTTATTTTCCTCCTAATCCATTGACATTTGCATGTGCTGTACTTTTTTTTATGTGACTCACTTTGCCAGCAGATATTTTCCGTTTTCAAAGGCAGTTCTCCTCTTACAGCAGTGTCAGGTACATATTTTCATATCTCATGCTGTGTGGAGTCCGGAGGAATGATGTTTTAAAAAATTCAATGCCTATATCGTGAGAATGCAGGCCACTATCGACTGCGCTTAGAAATGTGGGAGACCGTGTGTTAATAGAAATTATAGTTTAGAACTTTTACATTTATATTTGTTGTTATTGTTGTTTATATGCCGATTTTTTTTTGGGAGTGTCTACTCACTGTTACTGATCTGGTTGTTGTGATGTACAGGGTGTTTCATAAATATGGGACACATTTTAAATGCAGTTATCTAGGACTGGGACAAAGACAAAGACATTTAAAATAAAATGTGGGTAATATATGCCAAAGATACAGGAGTTCATAACAACGTTCGTTCAAGAGTGTTTCTTTATTCTCTGGGACTAAGACAAAGCATCCAGAGGGAGATGACGACTATTCCGGCTGATGTGTTGCACCACAGCTAAGACTGGGATGATAAAGAGCCAAAGAATGTTCTCTCCGAAGTGGTGAGATGTGGTATTCAAACCTGGAACATTCTTTGTGAATCCCTGTGCCTTGGCTGTGTATTATCTATATTAAATAAGTTTCTTCCGGTTCTAGATCTTGTTTTGTCTTTTGTTATCTCCCTGTAACTGCGAACTAGTGTTCTCTGCAGACGATGCCGTGGAGGTGTTGAGGCACAGCATCGTATCTGCGTGAGAGCGGGTTATGGCAGCTATTTTTTTCAGTCCCGAAGTACAGCAAAAAAAGCAAGTGGTATGCATTGCTTCTTTAGCAGACTCCACCACCATGGGGACTATGGCGATCCCTGCCCCGTTAGCCAGGCTAGGCCTGTTACTAGGGGTACCAACGGAGAGGTGGGACAGGGTCTTGGTCAGCTATGGTTCGCTAAACCTAACGCTAGCATATCAGCTATGGGTCGCTGAATGCCTAATGGAACAGCGTCTTCACCCCTTCCAGTCCTAGATAACTGCATTAAAAACGTGCCCCGTAATTACGAAACACCCTGTTTACTACAGCTCTTTCGCTCAGCCACACAGCATTTCCAGCGACAACATGGAAAACATTAAGAACAGCTTGTATTACGGGGGGGGGGGGGAGTCCAAAAATTCATCACTTTTTTCAATACCTAATTTCTGAAATATTTTGGACACATTAAACGTCATGATAATTTAGAGAAGACCGTATTGGAAGGATACATAATGGGAAAAAGAAAAAGACCAAGACCAAGACGAAGATGGCTGCAAGACATCGTTGACGATCTGGAAATGAATGCAACAGCAGCAGGCCATCTTGCTCACAACCGAGAGGCCTACAGGAGTGCTGTTTGGGAGGCAAAGTTCCGCAAGGGACAATGAATGAATGAATTTCTGTCAAGGCTTCCGCCTTACAGGACGCTGTACTGGAATTATAAAGCCATGCTGTTGCGTCATTCTGAAAACGCGTATACCCATTTTTAGGCAATGAATGGCGAGATAAGTGATCAGCAGAAGGAAATATGGCGGACAACAGGGTTGTCGTTCGCGTTCTCCTGAGGCATTTATTGGAAGAAAGGGCTGAATGTCTGTGCAGCTGCTGCCCGTGAAATTTGCAGCGTGGAAAGTGGAAGGAACTGCTGATGTCAGCACTGCAAGGAAATGGTTCCGAGGATTCAGGTCTGGGGACACCGACATTAAAGAGAAGCCCGGGTCAGGACGCCCTCAACCACCAGTGATGAAGACCTGACCCAAACTGTTGAAGACAATCCCAGTATCAAAATATATAAACTAGGTACATAATAGGAACAGTTCTATTACTTAACAATCACAGTACTAAAATATATAAACTAGGAACATAAATAGGAACAGCTATATTACTTAACAATCACAGTACCAAATATATAAACTAGGAACATAAATAGGAGCAGCTCTATTACTTAACGAACACACAGCTGTGACGTTTCGGCGTAAGCCTTAATCATAAAGAACATACAGGACGAAGAAATGCTCATACTTATTTTCCTAGTTTACATATTTTGGTATCACAGTTTTACTGCAGTGGCTACGTGTATAGTTATATACTCATACACTAATTACCGTGTCTTGCTACATCCCAGTACCAGTCCT
Organism: Achatina immaculata; assembly: GCA_009760885.1. Classification (NCBI taxonomy): domain Eukaryota; kingdom Metazoa; phylum Mollusca; class Gastropoda; order Stylommatophora; family Achatinidae; genus Lissachatina; species Lissachatina immaculata. The sequence goes on from CM019716.1 coordinate 13,425,054, forward strand.
CGGCGCTTGTCAGCCCAGCTGGGCCTTTCTCAGAGCACCATAGTTGGGCATGTCCACGAGCTCCACTTCAACAGCAGGCAGCCTCGACATGTTCTCGATCTCACTCCCTTGGAAGCATAGAGACGTGTGCACTGTTGCCAACTGCTGCAGGCTCACATGACAAAAGGTTTCTCCACCGCATCGTCACTGGGAATGAAAAGTGGATTTTCCTGCTGTACTCCTACATAGGTATCCAAAGTCTCCAGCCAGGCTAGGTGGCAGAGGCGATTGTCCAACAAGGTCGGTTCGAGAAGGTTATCCTTTGCATCTCGTGGAGCTTCAAGGGTCCCCTGCACTGGTTCCATTTGGTCTCTCCCTGGACGGGATTCTGTATGCTGAGCAACTGAAACGGTTACATGATGTTCTGCCCCCCAGATACCGAGCACTCATCAACAGGAAGAATCTACTTCTCCAGCACGACAGTGCGCTAGCGCACACTTCCAACGTAGTCCGTGACCAACTCACAGAAGTAGAGGGAATCGAGGTCCTGTACAGTCTCGACCTTACACCCTCTGACTACCATCTGTTCCGCGCGATGGCACACTTCCTTTAAGGACAGGAATTCAGTTCACTGGCAGAAGTTGAAGTCGATGTGAGAGATTTCTTGGCCTCACAGTCTTTTGAGTGATACAACAAAGGACTCCTCGCATTGGCTGAGCGATGGCAGAAGACCAAAGTTATGGACTACATTTTGAAAAGTGAAGTTACATCGTTATTACCATTACTTGCTGCCGGAAATACTGCTAAATATTCATTATGCTGCTTGGTTTTGTGCAGCAGGGAAACACTGCAAAAAAGTGACGAACTTTTGACTCAGCCCAGTAATTCATAAAAGTTTATTTATCCCTCATAATATCAGGTAGTCTATTCCAGTCTTGGGTGTGAGTTTGTGGTCCCGGATCAAAAGTTATCAGAGAGTCTTCGTTCATTATACTGACGTATGTCAATCACAGACTGACTTCTTCTTCTTCTCATCTGTCGTAGTCGTTTGCCCTCAAAAGAGGGTTGGGTTGCGTTGTGTTGCAGTTATGTGTCAATTCCCCCCCCCCCAGCAAATGCGGCTCGAAGCATTTTTATGACGGCGTTCGTACGTAAGCAAGTTTTTATGAAGCGTATATTATTTGCAGCTAATTAGTATAAAAAGTTTTCATGTAGCGTATATTATCTACAGCTAATTAGTAAATGTGTCGAGTTTCCAGGATAACAAACTGAACACAGAGAAGAGATTCAGCTACAAGGTTTCATTCAGAAGACGGAGCCTTGTAGGGGTTTATTTGAGAAGCTGTACCATTCATAATTCACAAATTATGACTGATAGAACAGTTTCTTAGCTACTAGCGTAAGATTCGTCATGTGACATGTCCTTTCTAGGACGCTGTCCCTCTCACTGCCTCCCTAAATGCAATGTGGTCTTGAGCAAGTTGACCACCATCTTGCAATGAGATATTCAGGCTTTCTGTGATGTCATGAGTCCCACCTGTAGCGAGGTCACTCCTCTTCCCATTTTGCCGGACAATATGCCTTCTGCTATCAACCTCTCCAGACCATTATGTCTCTTGACGTGGCCGAAGTATCTCAGCTTTATAACTTTAATATCAATGTTTACAAACCAGTTTTCTACGACTCCTAAGATTATGGATGGAAAAGACAACTCAGATTTGTTTTACTCATTTACAAACATAAAGTAAAACAAAGTAAATGCGTCTGAATTTCACTGCAGATTCGCCACTGATGAACATCATCGATCATCTCTGCTGCCACAGTACTCGGAAGCAAGCAGTCAGGACCATCTTCAGCGAATCTTGTTGGACATTTGGCAAAACGCGGAAGCCACCAATACGATCTACAAACTGTTGGGCTGGCGACGATAATTCGATTATTCAGTTGACACGTCTGCTAGCTGGACTGCCTTTTACACACGCGCGACCTGCGGTGTCGGGTATCAGGTTCCGGCTAGTGGAACGTCCCACGGAGCCCCAAACGACGCTGCTGTAAAAAGGTGGCTAAATTGGCGCCAATTTGAGCGAATTTGTGGTCACCTCCAGCCGACTGATCCAGCAGCTTGGGGTCACGTGATATGCTGATACTCTTTATCTTCTTGAGTGAAAACCAACAAGACGTCCTCATACTATTGGCTCTCTTGAAACAAAACTCCCACGACATCCAACACTCAAGGGAAGCTTCTGTTGAATGTGCAAAATACACGTCAGTCACAGAAATTGAGTTACTCTAGACACACGCCAAAACTCCAGGAACATCTCTGGCCTGGTAGGAATGTAATAGGATTAAAGGACCAGGGAAAGTTTGTGCTCGAAATTTCCCCTTTTCTAAAAGACAGGCTTAATGAAATGACTTTAAATGTACGTTACTTAGCCGTTGTGAACACTCGGAGCAGTGTTTCAGTTCCGTTATATGCGAATCGGATACCGAAGTCTTAGAATAAGTCTTATAAGACACTTTTCACCAAGATTTGGATTTTGCTACGTCATGGAGATAGGGAATCAATGTATTCCCGCAGAAGATTAAACCAGATGAGAAGTACTGCATTCTAGTTTAACTGAAGGAATTTCCATCTATTTTCTAACTGAAGGAGTTTCTATCTATTTTCTAACAGAAGAAGTCTCTGTCTATTTCCTACCTGAAGGAGTCTCCATCTATTTTCTTAACTGAAGGAGTTTCCATCCATTTTCCTATGTATATCCTGAGAAACGAGAACAGCAGCGAGAGCAGAGTTAATCTACAGAACTGACCTGAAAGGAAACAGTTTGTAGGCCATCTACTGCGGCACTGCAGTCAACCTTTCTGAAAAAAAATTGGGTACTAGCAAACTTGTGACAGGAAACCTGACTCTGAAAACTAAGAACCACTTACCTGTAACGAGAGGCGCACCAGAGTATGTTGTACCCGTATATGTCAATATACAAGTATTAAAGAAAAAAAAATACCCATATAAAAATGAGCCTGATGAAAGTTAGACCAAGGCTATATTGCTGATTATTGAAAGTTGGACCAAGGCTATATTGCTGGTTATTGAAAGTTGGACCAAGGCTATATTGCTGGTTATTGAAAGTTGGACCAAGGCTATATTGCTGGTTATTGAAAGTTGGACCAAGGCTATATTGCTGGTTATTGAAATAAAATCATTGCAGCCTGCTCTGGGATGTGGAGACTATTTGCCAGACCTTTCGATTTCAGCTCTAAATCCTTCTTCTTCTTCTTCGTCGTCGTCGTCGTCTTTAATTATCAAAAGGGAGTTGGTTGCAATGTGTCATGGTCAGGCGCCTTTCGCCCCAACACATCCGACTTCGGCTCGACGTATTTTTAGGACCGGGTTCGTCCTTTCATTGCGATCTCTATTCACTTGGCCAGACAACTTGCTCTGTTTCCAGGGGTACCACTGGGAGACAGAATAGGGTCTTGGCCGGCTATGGTTCGCCAACCCTGACGGACGCAAACCGCTGTCTCATTCAGCTTGAACAGCGGGTCTTCGGCCCCATCTTATGTCTGATTCCGACTGGTTCTTAAATGGTACACTTCTATCGACCTCGACTCCACCCCAATATTGTGTACACCAAGATTCCACACGAATCTGCTATCAATACACCACCACCACCACCATCATCATCATCATCATTAACACTGGGGAAACAGGGTCACTAACTCGGGTCCTGTAATAACTTCTCCAACACGTAAGTAATTGTTTAATATACAAACTAGGAAAAAAAGTAGAAACAGATTTATTACTTAACGAGCACACAGTTGTGACGTTTCGGCGTGAGCCCTAATCGTACAAAACACACGGGACGAAGAAACAGAGAGAGAGAGAGAGAGAGAGAGAGAGAGGAGATAGAAGTATAAATTCACATCACTTCAATTTAAAGAAGAAAAAAAATGAAATAAAATGAATAGAGAATTTTCCTAGTTTATACATTTTGGCATCACAGCTTTACTGCAGTGGTTTCGTGTATAGTTATATACTTATACACTAATTATTGTGTGTGAGTAATTGTTATTTTGCACATTCATTCATTCATTCATTCATTTGCATGTCCCATGTGGAACTTTGCCTCCCTAACAACACTCCTGTAGGCCTCTCGGTTGTAAGCAACATGCCCTGCTGCTGATGCATCTATTTGCAAGATCATCAACGATGTCTTACTGCCATCTTCGCCTTGGTCTTCCTCTCTTTCTTTTTCTCATTATGTACCCTTCCAAAACGGTTTTCTCTAGATTATCATGACGTTTAATGTGTCCAAAATATTTAAGTTTTCTATTTTTATTTGCACATACAACTGTTTCTAAATGAGACCCTCTCTTCCTCAGTGTGTGTGTTCTCCTCACCTGGCCAGGTCACGCGATTTGTCCGATTCAGTTTGACAGCTGCACGGCGTGTTCACCAGAGGTGTCGCATTAACATGTTTTATCAGGATTCGCATCTACACCGACCTCGTATCGGGGACATCAGTGGCCTTCGGCTCATCAGATTTCCCTTGCTGTTGTTATCTCCATCTTTCATCGCCCGTTGATTTATGAGGATCATACCTACCGCTTTTTAACAGGTATCAAAGGGACTCAAGTCACAAAAGCTTGGAAGTAATATCTGCAGAGTTGATGCTCTTGTTCCGAGTGATAAAGGGTCTGTATACTTTTTCCACAAACTGGTTCATATGACAAATTGATTCCACAGACTTGTGTGTCGGCAGGAAAGAAACACAGACAACATGTTCAGAGCTACTAGCTACACAACCCACCCAAGCAAAAGAATTGGCCAGACCTTCATGACAAGCTATAAGGCGATACTGGAAACCAGAGGTGAAGTACAGTACTGCATTTGTGAGAGAGATTGATGTCGATGTTTGATTAAACAGCAAAGAAGAGAGAATTGCGGTTTGTTATATCAAATAAACGTATTATCGTCCCGCCAAGGCTTTCCTTTATTTCTTCAGTAAAAGTCTGGACAATGGTCAGGCATGAACCATAATAACAATTTTCTAAGTAAGGTTCACCATGACTTTTCTTGCCTTTGGGTCGTTAAGACAACGACCTTTTTATTGTTGGGGGCTTCTAGTAAATGAGACAGGGTCTTGACCGATTATGACGTTAGAGAGAATATTTCTTCTATCCATATATGTCTTTCGAAAACAAATGCCTAAGGAAAATACTAGGCATCAAGTGGAGTGAATTCAAGAGCAATGCAGAGATAAGAGTCTCATGTGTGATCAGGAAAAGGAGATAGACATATGTTGATCATGTGATGAGAAGATATGATCAGAGAATCCCAAAACAAGCTATCAAGTGGAATACAACAGGCCGAAGAAAAAGAGGCAGACCACGTGAAACTCTAAAGAGGACATTGTTAAGAGAGGCCAAATTAATAGGCATAAAATCCCTTGATGAGGTTGAAAAGCTCGCAGAAAACAGAAAAAATTGGCGAACTACCTTACGAGCCCTATGTGACGTTTAACGGCACGGGAAGGATATAAGATATAAGATAAGATATCTGAAGACAAGGGTGTCCTTAGTGAGGGTATCCTTACTTGGCACGGGAACCCAGTGATAGAGTATGCGACCCGATCTCTGGACAGTTTCCTTCTGTGGAAAAAAAAAATTTATTTTATTTTAATATCTTTCAGCTTTTTTATATCCATATGCTCAGTAAAAGCAAGTTATTGACGTCTTCTCAAGCCAAGCTAGTACCTAGAAGAAGAGGTAATGGTGATAGTTTCTACAGTCTACCAAAAGGAGGCTTGAGGACATTCTGGACAACCCATTGGGGATCTGAAACCATTTAAATTCTAACACCCCTCGATTTAGAGAAAAAAAGGGAAAGACAAAAAAAAATGTGAGCTTAGATTTCATGGTTTCCGTGACTATTTTGCACAGATGTGTACAAGAAACAATAGCTGAATTATTATTTTCAGACAGAAAGAAAAGTGGAAAACCATTGCGTTATGAAACGCATATTACATTATGACCCGTGGCAGGACTGCGTTGGGGATCATGTTTCCCCATCTTGTTCTGTCTTTGGTATCCGTTCAAATGCTTTTATTTTTCCATGTGACTTGATCAGTCTGCTGAGGTATTTTTTAAAAAAATTATTTTCCTTTGAGTTTTCCAGCCAAGTTCTCTAATGTGTCCAAATGATTACGAGAGGAAACAGATTATGAATAGATGATGATGATGATGATGATGAAGAATAACATTCTAATTTTATTCTTGTCCGAAAGGTTTAAAAAAAATAAACCACAAACAAAACAGGCGCGCGTACATAAGGCCCCCATCGCGGGAAACAAAGTAATGTATCAAAATTACTCCAGATCCCAAAAGGTTCCGCCCACATGGACAAAAAAGCACGGCATTGTTAGGTGATACACCAGCCTAAAATTATCTAGTTTTTGCCGAACAGGTATGGCGGGCAAGCATAAAAGCACACGTGCACAGGAAGGTAAGATGTTGTTTGTATTTCAGATGTTTATGGCTGGATCCCTCTAAACGAGTTTACGGGATTTTTGGATGAAGACTGTCGCAAGGAAATAGGATACAGCCATCTTTATAACTCGTCGTTCGTGGCTCCATCACGGATGACTTGAATTCTCGCGTTACGAGAAGATCGCACGAGCAGAAGGCAGCGACACCTTGCTGTGTATGGGGCTCCGGTAGATGGGATCACTGATAGAAGCTCTTAAGAACAGCCAGGGGAACAAACCGGGGGCAACAATACGGCACATTTTGCGAGGCTCCCTAACCGGAGTTGTTAAAAATGTTGGAATAAAGAATTACAAGGGACAACGATGCGAGGCGGAGAAACGAAAGATTGCAGTGTAATGTTGAGTTAAGCGGCTCTGGAGTGCTTTTCTGTGTATGTTCTCACTGCCAGGCGACTGCAACCTACAAAAGGCACGGAACAGCCCCCACAGCTGTCTTAATATCAAGTGTACCGTCATCATCACAACCATCCTAGGCCATTTCAAATGGAAACATTAGCTAGAACTATATCTGAAACCGGCTCCAATGAGTCTCTTGCTTTCACTTCACACTTTACCAAGCGAATAGTTTTTTTTGGTTTTTGTTTTTGTTTTTTAAAGGAAAAACTGCAGCGCGTTGGTTAGGTGCTCTAACGCGGTGGTACACTGTTCAAGTTCCAGCCGTGGAGATTTCTTTTTTTTTTTTTTTGTAAATATGGTACCGCCACATGAAAAAGGTCCCATGGTTCATTCAGCCTCCAAAAATGGGCACCAGAGAAATCTGGGAAGGTAAATGCGACCAGGAGTGATACTAACCACATTGCACTTTCATACGCCGACGGTCTATAAATACGGGCCTAACTCCGTACCCCAGCATGCCTTAATGTCATGGAAAGGGGCTTTTACACATACACACAAAGCCACAGCAGTAAAGTTGTGCCAAACTCATCTTATTTCTTATCTACTAGTCTCAAGCTATCGTTTCCTGCTTGATTTCCCTCAAACTTCCCATCAAAAACGCTTGTCATTATATTATTATCTTGATATAACATAAAACTTAATTTGTTTTGACTAGGATTTTTAATTGTTTCTATACTCATTTGTAGCTGTTTCAGTTCTTGTTCCTTTGTCTTTCTACCCCCCCCCCCCACCCACATAATTCAGCCTTCTTTATCTGTTCATTGTTTGTTTTTTTCAAAGGCTTCAAATCTTCTTCCCAATTTTCTTGAAAGACAAAGACTCCAAATACGACTAGATAACAAATAAGAAGAAAGATGCAGCTTGACGCATCTTTCCTGCTGTGGCTTTGTGTATAATACATTTCGTTTTATATAAATGAAAATGTAAAACTTCCATTTCCACGCCACTAAGGCATACTGGGGTTAGGGTTTTAGGTCCGTGTTTCTTATATATTCGTCTGATGTGGTCAGTATCAGGGCTGGCCGTATTTACCTTCCCAGATTTCTCTGGTACACATTTTTAGAGGCTGGGTGGACACCGGCGGCTATCTGGTGTGGTGGTACCAGAAAAAAAAAAAAATCCTCACTGCTGGGACTTGATCCCCGTACGGTTCTAAGGACTGTCATAGCCGGAGGTAGAGTGGAGGATACGCTTTCCACTCCGATTAAATGTCTCCAAGGCGTGGGTCTCAAATAGCCTCTGGCAGTCAAGTCTAGCTCCTGGCCTTCTCGTAGCGGAACTGTTCAAACTGACAGGAGAAGGGGCGAACGGTGAATATCTGGCGCTTGAAAACCGGATGTTTCGGGTAGATGAGAGTCATGTTTGGTAGCTCATCTGACAGAAGGAAAACTCTGATTTAAAACCCGCTGCTGGCGAGATTCTTTAGCTGCCGTGCGTGGAGTGGGGCTCCTCCGGGCCTGAGAAGAAAGGTGCGAATGGAGTTGCCGCGCGGCGCCATCGTGGAAAAGGTGAAAGAAAGGATTAAGTGAAGTAATCAGTAGTTTCGAGGTCAGTACTGTTCAAATCACGGCACCTCTGCTCTGTAGGTCGGCCACATCCTATGTGCACTCATACCGGGCGAATTGCTTGAACCGGCTTACCCCAGGGGTTAAACTAAGACACTGCTGGCGAGATTCGTCGGATGCCGCCCGTAGAGTGAAGCTCCTACCGTCCAATGACGAAAATGCGAAAAAGAAATTAGGGTTGCCGTGCGGCGCCGATGTGAAAAGGTGATGGAAAGGATAAAGTGAGGTTTAATCGGTATGTCCAGTAGACTCGCGGCAAGAGCTACTCATACTACGCCACCTCTGCTCCAGAGGCAAGCCACGTCCGATATACCACCCATACTGATGAAATATATCTAAACCGGCTTAGCCCATGGGTGAAACTTGATGGCTACTCATGTCACGGTACCTCCGCTCTAGAGGTCGGTCACGTCCTAAAACGCCCATACTGGAATAATATTCCTAAACCGGCTCAACCCAGGGGTGAAACTTAATAGTGGCGAGGATTCGTCCTCCTGGACAAAAGCTCCGTCCTGGTCACAACTAGGAAGGATAACGGCCACGACCACAAAATGCTGAAGTCGGAGACACTGCACCAGGGCAGTCTAGATAGGCAACCACATCTCACCCGGCGGGGATGTTTGCGTATCCTAATCACGCTGAGGTTTTCCGGTGAGAAAGTCCAACGCTGGCCTGGATGGGCAACCACCTCTCACCCGGCGGAGATATACTGATATCCAAACCACGTCGAGGTTTTCCGGTGAGAAAGTCCAACGCTGGCCTGGATGGGCAACCACCTCTCACCCGGCGGAGATATACTGATATCCAAACCACGTCGAGGTTTTCCGGTGAGAAAATCCAACTCTAGATTAAACTGGTGCAACGAAAACCACAGTGTCACGCAATCCCGCTTCTGCGACCCACCAAAATTCAGGCCCAAGCCCCGCGATATTCTGAACCTCTTGTGATCCTCTCGGGGATCTCTTGTGAGCCTCTCGGGGACCATATGGGGACAGCGGGACACATCGAGGAGCACAGGAGTAAATTAAGCAGAATCACGGGGTGATCTTGGTGGCAGAAGCGAACGAAGAAGAAGAAGAAGATTCTCATGTTTATATCTTATTGCACATTATGCTTATAAATCTACTACTGCGTATGAATCAGGCCACAGAGTAAGTATGTGTATGTACGTATATCGGACTACAATGATTATTTATTATCATATCTCTTTTCCTCGAGCATCTTTAAAAAGTGTGCGGACTTTGAAAGATAGCTCCTTTTAGGACAGTCTCCCAGTCTAATTCTGTCGACGCTCCCAAGTGTTAAGAAAAGGTCGATTCATCTCTGGCACAGAGTCCCCCAAGGTTTATCATCCAACTTACCTCATACGGTGCTCTTGTTTGCTGCTATTTTTATATTTCGAAATTCCTCTTCCACTCTCTCTCCCTCTCTCTCCGTCTCTCTCTGTCTCTCTCTGTCTCTCTCTCGCTCACTTACTCTTTCACCACTACTACCACCACCACCACCACCATCACCACTATCACATTTTTTCTGCCTGCTAGAGCTAATTAACTTAAAAAAAATTAATCTAATGCATTTTAACAGAAATTCGGAATAAAGTAATTGGCAAACCATTCTGCATTTCTTCACATGACTGATTCCATTTTACAATCCTTACCCTCCCCCCCCCACAACCCCCCCCCCCCCGCACCCTAAACCATCATCCCATCCGTCCATTATTTCCAACACGTTTTTTCTGGAAACCACGGTAACTGTCCATTTCACTTAAAGCTCGTTTACCGATTAAGCTTTCCCCAGCGGTTCACTTTGTGGCGTCGCTGCCATTAATGTAATTGCCCAGCCATTCACCCGTGCGTCCAGTTTTTTTGGGGTTGTTTTTTTTTTTTTTGCACGGAAACGGAAGTGTGTGTGGGGGGTGATGGGAAGACTTGTGTAAGTGCGCCTGCGCAGCTGAAAAGCGATCCAAACGATCAAAATGATAGGAAGTAAATCGAGACACCCCTGGTATTCACAGGTGCCGAGATAAAGCGGATTACTGGAAGGGAAAAATGACGGGTGACGATATTTAAGAGTCGCGTAACAGGGACACTAGACATGGACGATAAATTATGAGCAAGAGGTTATATTGTCTCGATGTCTGATATTGAGTCTGAGAAATGATTTTTGACAAATTTTCGTCGCTGATGATTGTTGAACTGCAGCAGGCACATAAAGGCAAGCCCGTTTTATGTAGGTTACTGTCTAAATACCTTTTTTTTTTAACGTTCCAGATCACTGGTCACGGATTTAACTCTTTCTTTGTGAAAGATTGTATGGACAGAAAAAAAAAAGTTTTAGCCTCCTGTTTCTGAGCCGATGTTTTCTGAGCAAAGCGATTTTATTTGATTGAAATAAATAAAGAACGAAAGAAATAAACAAAGAAATTATATACAAAATATAAATGCTTTCATGGCAGTTATCGTCATCAGATATTTTTTAAAAAACTAGAAATTTATTGACTGGATTACCTGTATTACAATGTTATTGAATTCAGAAGACAAAATAATACAGTGGCAGAATAACAGTCAGAGAGTTGGGGATAACAATCAGAGAGCTGGAGATAACAGTCAGAGAGTTGGGGATAATAGTCAGAGAGTTGGAGATAGCAGTCAGAGAGTTGGGGATAACAATCAGAGAGCTGGAGATAACAGTCAGAGAGTTGGGGATAATAGTCAGAGAGTTGGAGATAGCAGTCAGAGAGTTGGGGATAACAGTCAGAGACTTGGAGATAACAGTCAGAGACTTGGAGATAACAGTCAGAGAGTCGGGGATAATAGTCAGAGAGTTGGAGATAATAGTCAGAGAGTTGGAGATAATAGTCAGAGAGTTGGAGATAACGGGCAGAGAGTTGGAGATAATAGTCAGAGAGTTGGAGATAATAGTCAGAGAGTTGGAGATAACGGGCAGAGAGTTGGAGATAACGGGCAGAGAGTTGGAGATAACTGGCAGAGAGTTGGAGATAACTGGCAGAGAGTTGGGGATAACAGTCAGAGAGTTGGAGATAACAGTCAGATAATTGGGGATAATAGTCAGAGAGTTGGAGATAACAGTCAGAGAGTTGGGGATAATGATCAAAGAGTTGGAGATAACAGTCAAAAAGTTGGAGATAACAGGCAGGGTTGGGGATAATGGTCAAAGAGTTGGAGATAACGGGCAGAGAGTTGGAGATAACGGGCAGAGAGTTGGAGATAACAGGCAGAGAGTTGAACATAACAGTCAGGATTGGGGATAATGGTCAAAGAGTTGGAGATAACGGGCAGAGAGTTGGAGATAACGGGCAGAGAGTTGGAGATAACAGTCAGAAAGTTGGAGATAACGGGCAGAGAGTTGGAAGTCTGCTACTTTTGAGCACGTAACGTACAAGTTGTAGAAGTAACTGATGGCTTTCGTAACGGAACAATAATTACCTTCCTGGACATGCCCATCAGAGAGGACTGTTTTTGTTACCGTCAGCGCATTAACTCTTTAACTCTGTTGACAACTGTTTGTATGGATGTCTAATGGAAAAGTACCATAACGAAAATCACCGTCATCCATACGGTTTGTTCCGTTATTGGGAATTTGAAATTTTAAAGTATCATCTAAGCATATATGCACGATGTCGTTTATCGGAAAACTAAAGCCGATGTGTTCATTTTAAACGTTTTTTGTGTGACTTTCTTTTTCTTTGAAGTCCATTCGTGGCGATTAGATTTAAGAAATAAGCAAATGTTCATTCAAATGGCACCTCTTCTGAAAAACAGCTACATCACAACTGAAACAAAAGAAGCATTGTACAGCACAATTTTCTTCTCAGTTCTATGCTATCAATGTCAGACATGGATACTAACAGCCAAAAACAAAATGAAAATCATCGCGACAGAAAGGAGATGCTGAAGAAGAAGAAGAAGAAGAACAAGAAGAAGGACAAGAAGAAGAACAAGAAGAATGCATAGCCGATATTAACAAGTTGCCCAAACACTATATTAAATCATCAGGGTAATGTTCTTGCAAGGATTTCAACCCCCCCCCCTCCCCCTCCCCTTTTTTTCACGACTTCAATAATTTCTTTCCTTTAATGTTTTATTAGTGGTCACATAATCTGTTTTATTATCAAGTTCTTTTTCTCCTGTACAATGTGTTAGGAAAAATTCATGTCACGTACGGGAGTCATGTAGAAATACGACATGAAAACCCGCCAGTTTCAGCACTTGTAATTTGCATTAATTAGTCACACTCATTAAAATTTCCCAAACGATCGTTCAGCGGTTGCTTTCAATTCTGTGATGCCTACCACCTTTGCCTGGCCCTAATGCGACGTTAGTCACCGAGGGGGCCACATTTTAATTTCGTCACAGAAAACAAAGCACAATTTCTGAGAGCAAAGGGCGCCAAAAGCCAGGTCTGCTGTCTGCTCTTTACTTTGCATATTTGGAGGGGCATAAGCGTCTGCTTTGAAATCGAGGTTAGTGAAACATAGCTTGCTATATATCATGCCTTGCTTCTTCCAAGTTAACCGTCGAAACGGCTGCGCCACATTAGCCTGGCGAGTAAAGTTCGTTTCAGAGTGGTTACAAAGTAGCTTGGAAAGAGATTGCCGAAGAAATATGACAAGGGAGAGAACTCTTTTCCAGAACACGTTTGTTAAGTATGATAAGGAACAGAACTCTTTTCCAGCACACTTTTGTTAAGGTATGTTAAGGGACAGAACTCTTTTCCAGCACACGTTTGTTAAGGTATGACAAGGGACGGAACTTTTTCCAGAACATGTTTGTTAAGGTATGATAAAGGACAGTAGAAGGCAAGGGGGAAACCAACACTGTACATTCCCAAGAACAATCATGACAATCCACAATTCTTTGAATCATAACGACCCAAAAGACGGGGAACTGTGTGGAGAGAAATGATTGCCTGCCCCACGCGGCATGGCACTTGGAATTAGAAAGGACAGAACTCTTTTCCAGCACATGTGTGTTAGGGATTATAATAAAACTGATAACTCGTTACCCTGAGTCTTACTGCATGTAATTTCAATTAAATCCCCGGGATTTTACACGTCATTTTCCAGCGCCTGGGTCTTCCTATTCACACATACTGAATATATGTTTAATTTTCGCCAGCCAAACGCCGACTGGGATGACATGATCACCGATTTATACAGTCGTCAGGAACAGCGGGTCCTAAGCTGGCCAGACTTGGGTCACCAATGACACAGTCAATAGCACTAGCGGGTTGAAGTTGCCCAAGACCTTGTCTAACACCGTTCTTCTGGAGGAAACAAACTGAAGTGCTTGGTGAGCGTTTGTGGCGGCCGAGGTAGACAGAGAAGTATCGTTTTATTTTCACAATATGATAGAAGGAGGTATTGAAATGTGGCAGGAACTACTACAAAAGTAGATTTGTAACAGACTAATATTTCGACATCCAGGGGACATAATCATACCATCATTTTCTTCTAGCCCCCCCCCCCCACCCCAGTCTGTCACAACTTTAGATCCAACCAACGATCAACGGTAAGCCGCTGTGATCGTTCGAGTTTATTGAGAAATCTTGCTCTTTGGAAGACACCAACACGTCATCTCGTGTGCTCTCTTGGACATGTGGAAAGCCATGACAATCCTTACATTATCATTGGGGCAAAATGAGCGAAGGCCATTCGTGACAAGAACAAGAACTCATCTTGCCATTTGCTCGGCACGCTTACCGTTCTTGGCGGAATAAATGATAAAGCGAGGCTTTCATTGTTACTCACTATCGGTCTCTGCACGCTAAGAGGCGTAAATCCAGACAAGGTGTCTCCATCCTCACACAGTTCTTGCCTGTTTCTGTCTCTCACGTTGTCTTCCTCTCATTTTTTCCCTGTCTGGAAATGTCTTCTTTCTCTACCACTTAGTCTATATCGCCTCCCTTTTTCTTTAAACAATGGAGATCTATCTATCCGTGCATTGGCCGAGTGTTTTGTTTGTTCTGTTAAAATAAAATGGCCTATTTTATATACGTACCACAAAGTCAGCTTGTTCTGCGAGACTGCAAGAATGGTACGCCATCAGAAAATAAATACTGCTACAAGTACTTTGGGGGACGGATAAGTGAGAGTGTAGTTTTGGAAGCTGGTGATGGGTAAATGAGGGAGGGGAGGGAGAGAGAGAGAGAGAGAGAGAGGAGATAGAATGAATTGCCAAATTTAACTCTTTCATTACCGTAGAAAAATAGCAAGATAAACCCCCCTCCCCCAATATATATATACACATGTAAGCACAGTCGCCATGTTTTCAGTCAAGGAATAGCTCATTCATTCATTCATTTGCATGTCCCTTATGGAACTTTGCCTCTTTAACAGCTCTTTTGTAGGCCTCTCGGTTGTCAGCAAGATGGCCTGCTGCTGATGCATCCATTTGCAGATCATCAACGATGTCTTGCAGCCATCTTCGCCTTGGTCTTCCTCTCTTTCTCTTTCCGATTATGTGCCCTTCCAAGACGGTTTTCTCTAGATTAATGAATGGCTAAAATCCTATATTTAGCTTATATGATAATTTAACATTTTAAATCCAGAATTAACCAAAACAAAAAAACATCTTTTAAATGCTACGATGAGAAATAAACCTATGAGATAGACTTTCTCCCAATACCCCCCCCCCCATCCCCACCTCTCGCCCTTTCCTCTCAAGTATCAAATAAATTTGCTCCGCCCCCAACTTAACCTATCCGGGATTAGTTTCTGCTGCTTACGTCCTTATTAGAAGGAATCTGTGCGGCATCACAGACACCCTTCACCGACAGAAAGAAATATCCAGTGGATAGCAGTGAAAATCTCCTGGTTAAAGAAGTCACCGCAGCTTTCCATTGTCTAAGGTTTATCCCTGCGCTGCTGTCACCTTCCAGTCAAGGATTCTAGCCTGCGCTACAGAGTGCGTGCAGCATTGTTGAGACCCTTCTCTAAACGAGAAAGTAAGACCGGTCCCGCGATTCTTTATCGCCTTCTACACTCTCCCTTGAAGACCAAGGCGAAGATGGCTGCAAGACATCGTTGATGATCTGCACATGGATGCACCAGCAGCAGGCCATCTTGCTCACAACCGAGAGGCCTACAGGAGTGCTGTTATGAAGGCAAAGTTCCACAAGGGACATGCAAATGAATGAATGACACTCTCCCTGAAACTGCCGACTTGGTGTTCTTTGCAGTCAGTGCTCTGAAGGTTTTGAGGCACAGCGTAATGTCGGCTATTCAGTTGTCGAGTGCAGCTAAAAAAAAAAGGAGCGTGCAATACTTCTTTAGCAGACTCCGCTACAGTGGGGACTATGTCGATCGTTAGCAGGCTAGGCCCGTTGCTGGGAGTATCAACAGGAGAGGGGAGATGGTGTCTTGGTCAGCTATACTCTGACGCTGACATGTCAGCTATGGGTCGCTGATTGCCAAAGCGGACAGCGTCTTCACTTTCCCCCCTCCCCCTCGACCCTCCATGATTCTTGATAGATATCTCTACAGTATAAAGTATCACCCTTGCACTTTCTTTTCCTTTCCCATATTCAGCTTTCCACCGACGCTGGCCAAGTTTTTTCCCAACTACACAGGACAGGATCATCAGAAAATACTCTTGTGAGTTTTCTGTCTTACCCTTGATTTCAGCGTTTTAGTATGTTTTCTATCTATCTATCTATCTATCTATCTATCTATCTATCTATCTATCTATCTATCTATCTATCTATCTATCTATCTATCTATCTATCTATCTATCTATCTATCTATCTGCCTGCCTGCCTGCTTGTCTGTCTGTCTGCCTGCCTGTCTGTCTGTCTGTCTGTCTGTCTGTCTAGATGCTACATGGAATTATATTGTTTTATCATACAATGTATCCCAAAGTATCACTAAACCTACCAGAGTAACTGAAACATCATCCTCACTAATAGGTCACACAAATTTAGCTCATCCAGAAAACATAATAGAATGTAAAGTCCCTCACACAACACTGAGTGATCACTATCCGATCTGTTGCACGTGGACACGACGTGGCTTGAAAATTACAAAAAAATAAACATACCAGTATTGACTTAGAATACAGCTTAGAATCATTTCTGAAAGAGTTACAAGAAGCACCTCTAGATCATGTGTACCAACTAACTGACCCTGATACGGTCTTGGAATACTGGATAAAAACTTTCAGGAATAAATTTGACAGGCATGTTCCTATTAAAGAGGTGAGAGTTAAACATCAAGTGAACTCTCCCTGGATAACACCTGAGATATTGCAAGTCATGAGGGAAAGAGATCCGGCCCACAAAAATAAAGAATTGACTAGCTACCGATTACTTAGAAGTAGAGTTCAATATTTAATTAGGCAAGAAAAGAGAAATTACTTCAGGAACCTGGTTCAGAATAAATTAGACAGTAAGTCTGCCTAGAAGGCAATTAACATTCTAGCAAGCAAGAGAAAACAGTCTGACTTGCAGAGTTATGATCAAGTGCTTGCTTGTGAAGAGTTCAGCAATCACTTAAGAGAAGAAGTCAGTATCTTAAAATCTTCACTACCAACCCCTACTTTTGACTTAAGTAAATTAAATACATTTATAGGTAGCAAATGTGCAAATCTAAAGCAACCCAGTATGTCAGTTAGTGAGGTTTATAATTATCTTTCATCTTTAAAGAACAACAGGACTTGATGAAATCAGCAACAAGATATTACGCTACTCAGCCCCAGTAATTACAGATACACTAACATACATTTACAATCAGTGCATTGCACATTGTCATTTTCCTCAGGTTTTTAATATTGCAAAAATATATCCCCTTTTCAAGCTATAGACCAAATTTCCATTCTACCGACTTTGTCAAAACCACTAGAAAAACACATACAAAAAAACAACCTTACAACACATGCAAGAAAATGATTTGACTGTTGACTGTCAGTCAGGTTTTAGGCCGAAACATTCCTGTCACACAGCTTTCACAAAAAAGACAGAATGTTGGTTATCTAATATAAACGATAATAAATTATGTGGTGCTGTCTTTGTTGACTTAAAAAAAAAGCATCTGACGTGATTGATCATGAAATCCTAGTTAGAAAGCTTGAGACTTATAGATTACACCCTGACTTGATAAAATTTATTACATCTTTTCTTTCCAACAGACAGCAGGTAGTTTGCCTAAAAAACTCAAGTTCATCTGCGCTTGATAATGATGTTCCTCAGGGATCTATTCCTGGTCCTCTTCTGTTTACCATCTACATCAATGATCTTCCACTTCATCTAAAAAAATCATCTTGTGAGCTCTTTGCTGATGACTGCACACTGTACGCTAGTGATAACGACTGTATTAACCTTGAGTCAACTCTTCAAATTGAAATAAACAGCCTAATTAACTTGAGCAACAACAACAGAATGCTCATAAACACCAGCAAAACAAAACCCATGCTCATTACATCATCATCATCATCATCAGATGCCGTGCCGACTGGCATTGGCTATTATGCTTCCCCAGAGTACCCGATCCTTCATGCAGGCCATCAGTTCAGTTGGTGATCTCCTCTCACGCCATTCCGTCAGACTGCCCAGTATCATTTCTCTTGGTCTTCCTTTTTATCTTCTTCCTTCTATTTTTCCTGTTGTTATAATATTTTCAATGCCCCCTCTTCTCATTGCATGTTCTATGAAAATACATTGTCTCTCTTTTATCTTTTTGACAAGGTTTTTTTGTCTCTACAGCTCTTCTCATACATTCTTCATTAGTTATTTTTGCTGTCCAGGGGATTCGCAACATTCTTCTAATAAACCACATTTCTGCTGCTTCCAATGATTTTTGTGCAGACTTGCCTATTGTCCATGATTCACTTCCATATAACAAGATAGGTTCAATATAGCATTTTAGGACTCGTTTTCTAACATTCATTGATAAAAATGTGTTAGCTAATATGTTTCTCATTCTCTGAAATGCAGTCTTTGCTTGGCCTATTCTGTTCCTAATTTCTGTTTTGCATTTCCTATCTGAAGTTATTACTGCTCCAAGCTATTTGAATTTCTGCACCTGCTTTAGAATAGTTCCATTTAATTTTACAACAAAACAGAAATTAACAAATTCACCAACAACAACACTACAGCTCCATGCTGGAACTTCACAGATAGAGAATGTTAGTGAACATAAAACTCTAGGTCTCATGATTGACCACCACCTCAGCTGGAATCATCATGTAGACAATCTAACCAACCTCTTTGTACAAAAAGTTTACCAATTTACTAAAATTAAACATTTTCTTGACAAAAACACCTTAAGAATATACTATATATCACAGATACAAACACACTTGGACTACTGTTCCACAGTCTAGGATGGTTGTTTTATGTCAAACATAAAAAAAGACTTTATTCACTTCAAAAACGAGCAGTAAAGCTTATAGATGACAAACATGCAGCACTTATTACAAATAGGGACAAACATCTTGATATTCTACCCCGCAGGAAGAGATTTCTTTTCAACAATGCCAAGTTAATTCATAAAATTCTATCACACAATCCCCCACCCTATCTGTGGTTGTTGTTAAAATCCAACCTAAAACACAGTCAACGCTTAAGCAAATGTATTCTCCCAAAATCAAGGCTTGACATGTTTAAAAAAGCTTCTCTTACTCAGCTGGCCACCTTTGGAATGCTCTACCAGTTCATGTAAAACTTATAGGTAGTATTTGTTCTTATAACTTCACACTTTGTCAACATCTCTTTGATATGGACTATATGTCTCCCTAAGCATAGTCTAAAGTAGTTTAAAGTATGGCTTGATTATTGTAATTTTTTTTATACTGCTTTTCTAAATCATTTAATGTGTATTCGTGATTATTATGCTCATTAACAAATACTGAATGAATAAGATTGAGTGAAAGCTGTATGATGAAGGGCAGAATGTCAAACGGGTCTGCGTGCCCGATTCTTAACCCTTTGAAAAAAATTATCTATCTATCTATCTATCTATCTATCTATCTATCTATCTATCTATCTATCTATCTATCTATCTATCTATCTATCTATCTATCTATCTATCTATCTATCTATCCATCTATCTATCTATCTATCTATCTATCTGCCTACCTGCTTATCTGTCTATCTATCTATCTATCTATCTATCTATCTATCTATCTATCTATCTATCTATCTATCTATCTATCTATCTATCTATCTGTCTGTCTGTCTGTCTATCCATCCATCCATCCATCTATCTATCTATCTATCTATCTATCTATCTATCTATCTATCTATCTATCTATCTATCTATCTGTCTGTCTGTCTGTCTGTCTGTCTGTCTGTCTGTCTTTTTATCTCATGTCTCATTCCTTCCTGTCCGAATACTTTACTGCATCTGTTAATTACTCTTCAGCCCTTATTCTACAAGTATATACATTCGCCACTCTCTCTACAAACCGCATAAGGGTCTTTGCCAAATCCTGAGAATGGGCACAAAAGATTCCATCATTTTCAACTAGGTCCCATAGTTTCATAATTGCAAATTTTCCCGAGCCGTGGGAGTATGGCCAGAGTTTAATGCATGCTCTTTGCACCCTCAATTCTCCGTCGACTTTCCATTCCTGGGGCATTTTGGGCATAATCGTCAGTTCATCGAGCACTCTGGATCAAAGATCAAGCAGTGTCTGTCATAGCAGCACTTGCAGGATGCCCGTCAGGAGAGGATAGAGTTACTTCCCTCTCTTTCATTGCCCCAAAACTCCTATTGGCTGTCCACTTCAGCGATATTGTGTTTATTTTCCTACATTTTTTTTTTGGTCCTGTTTGCTGAAAGTGTTTCAACATAATTAGTACTTATATACTTCTTCTTCTTTACATCACTGACACTTATATAAATTTAAGCTGACCTTTGGCACGTCAAGTCTTTCATCCCGTCTCTTTACACCTCCGAAACATCAATAATTATTCATGTAGTCTAGATAAAATGGCTTTCTATTTTGACAGACGTACTATAAGGAGGAAACTTTCAAGTTCGTCAGTTTTTATACGCAGTTTTTAATAGAGTATTTCTCAGGACCTTAGGAAACCCTTCCGACAAACAGCAAAGATACTGAATGTCAGAGAATGACAAGACAACGAGATTAACTAATAGAGACAATTATAAATAAGCTGAGATTACAAACTCGTGGTAGGTCGTTATATAATTTTTTGCCTGTCGGAGCTTGCGATCGTGATCCTTCCGATATATGTGTTCCCTGCCGGAGGTCACTATTGTGATCCATGTTTCGTTTCTTTAAAAACTGGTGTAAAGTTTTATTATAAACGTTTTATTTCCGTGACCCTTCTTTGTCCTCTTCGAGACGTGGCTAGCAACCATTGTGAAATTCGAAGTTTCGATCGAGTATTTTCAATTTTTGGTGATTTAGGTAGGCATACGGGCATGCCCTATGACCAGACCACTGTTCTTGAATGTACCCCAAGTAGATCTAGACCTAACAAACAGACTGGAGAAGTAGTTAGAAGGTTATTTCAGATATTATTTTAGTGAGAATGCCACATGTCACCACAGGATCTACAAGTAGACCTAGACAAGGCCGATGATAAGTAGGACACAATCATTATTTAGTATTGCTGTTGTTATTGTTGTTGTTGTTGTTGTTACTGTTGTTGTTGTTGAGGTGGTGGTGGTGGTAAAAATGTTCTCCTATTTTCACACAACTTCTTTTTTTCCCAAAAAGACTCTGCATTTATCGAATCTTCATACATTTACTGTTATTTTGATACATAATAAGTATACTTTTAACGTGGAAATACTTTGTTACATTCATTTTTACATATCAAGACCCACGCTTTTACTCTGGCAGTACTGGAACGTCTGCGTTTTTGCCTCTGGCAAGGAAAGAGACGAGTTACATTGGAATTTTGAATACAAAGGATGAAACGACAATAGTTTTTGATCGTATACCGCTAATGATCGGGTCAATTGTCCACATATTTGTTACCAGCAGTAGCAGTCACTTGGTTTCCGTCTAGTGATGTTGGAAAACTGCACTCTTTTGCAGGTAACTTTGTTATAGATCCTGAAGCACCCACATCGAATCAGACGAGAATATTGTTACTCGATGTCTTGAACATTCATAATAGATGCAGGCAGCTGAATTTTCATCTCGTTCCACCACTTTGGAACCATAGTCCAGCCCTATTTCAAGTGTCCAACTCCAAGTAGTGCAACATCATTTTTTGTAAGTAAAAGGTAAAAGTAACCCTGTCATGCCTTAGAGGCACATGGGGTCATATGGTGTTAGTGGCCATATTTTCCTTGACCTGTCAGCAAACTAGAAGGTCAGCATCACGCCTGGTCGCCTTTCCTTCCTCAACTCCAGAAGAAGTCGGGTACCCATTTTTACTGATGGGTGACTTGGGGCGCCTTCGAATCCCCGACCTTCGCCATGAGAAACCAGTGCGCTAACCACGCCACCCCTCAAATGCCCTTTTGCAAGTCATTACGAGGGAATAGGATTGCATTGTGACTATGTTTGGTTTGTTGTCTATGATAATTACTTTAAAGCTGCTGTCACCCACTCCACATCCGACATATTATGTTTACAGTAGTTAAAAAGCATCGAGGTCATGGCTATAGAGAGAATAAATCTTCAGGTCCATAAGAGAAGAGGGAGGGCCACAAAATGGTTTAGTTAGCGTAACAAGAGGTGTTCTTGTGTATTGTTCTTGTTGCCTGACCATCAAGAAATACTAACTAGCAGTTCTTAGCAGATGATGCTGTGGCGAAGAACTTTCGATAGGACGTCACAAGGGAGCAGAGATGACGGCGCTGGAGTGGCTGCAGTGTTATCAAGGCCAACGAACCATTAACAGATTCGACCTGGATAACTGGCAGTGCCAGCTGCCATTTCCGCCGTATTGATGAAGTGCGCTGAAGAGCTAGTTTTGAATTCCCTCTAAATTTTCTAACAAGCTACTATAACCCACTTCCAATCCAACACACTATCTACCCTCCGACATCTTCACGCTAATAAAATACTTGAGATACCTGGTACCAAAACAAAATAATAATAATAAATATCACATAACATAAGAAGGTAACATCTGTCTTTCCTCACTCTAGGGGTGGATGTAAGAAGCAGATATGTCACCCCCGCTTCTACGCTATGGAGAAGACATATACATCTTGGTGATCATTCTACCATTCGCGTGTTTCCCAAAATTCTTCAACAGTTCTGAAATCCTAATTTTATATTGTTTTTGTGCATTCACTATTTTATCCATTCCATTGTAGTGGTATCGTTATAAAGTAGAATCGATTTTTAATATAATGGATATAGCCCACCATTACCGACCTCTTGAACATGGGAGATCTAACTTGTAGGTCAACACGCCCACAGCAACACCGAGATAGATAAGCGATCCTCCCCCCAACGACAAGACGAAAATGATAATGCCAAAACAACACAAGGAAGTTTGTTTCTTGCCTGAGAAGAAAGTTTCGCTGCTTCGAGAGCTTCAAAGTGGATAATCTTTTCATCTTTTTCTACGGTTGTGTTTTCACCGTGGGGGCAGTTATGATAAGTATGCATGGATGGGGTTCGTGTTCTGATATATCATATCCGCAGCGATGATATTTCTGCCGCATAGTTGTATGTTAAAAATGCTCACTATGGCGTTACGTACATTCTTGTATATACTTCAGTGATTGGTGGGTATTTTACACGAAATATATAGGTTAAGAAAAAGAAAACACTTAACAAATGATTTATCCGCGAAAGTAATTTAATCAAAGACAGTAAAGAAAATATATAAGCTTTCTTGCAAAATTTTATGAGTTTTTCTTTTTTAAAAGAAGAAATAGAGACGGCATTGTAAATCGTATTGTTCTTATTAGCAGCAGTGAAAAACTTTCTGTGGTGAACAAAATTCAGTAAAAGTAACATCCTTACAATATTGGCCTGTGTTACTGTAATGTTAACAAGACATCGCAGCAGACCTCAGAGAGATGGAATACTGACCTTTGATTGGTTTTTTTTTCTTCTTTTCTCTTTAGTATTAAGTGCACGAGTAGTTAGCTGAATTAAAGAACTTTATCATGCCTTGAAGTAGATATAAAAGGATGGGTCGATGCCTTTCCCAGACAGATGACTCCTTGGCAAGCTCCGCTCAGATGAGGACAACGCGGGCTCTTGACTGATGTACGCTGCCAGAGAAGCAGCTAAGATTTAAAGTATTCCATAAACTGTGTACGCTGTCAGAGAGGCAGTTAAGATTTAAAGTATTCCATAAACTGTGTACGCTGTCAGAGAGGCAGTTAAGATTTAAAGTATTCCATAAACTGTGTACGCTGTCAGAGAGGCAGCTAAGATTTAAAGTATTCCACAAACTATGTACACTGCCAGAGAAGCAGCTAAGATTTAAACTATTCCACAAACTATGTACGCCATCAGAGAGGCAGTTAAGATTTAAAGTATTCAACAAACATTCTATTAACTCTTTCAGTACAAAGCAACACTGCCAGGGTTAGCAGATCTTGCACGTCAATGCTCAGAAAGATGTTTAGGCAAAGTGCTAACAAAAAGAAAAGTAGCACATTTTTACCCCAACAGATACTTCTAACTTATAGAATGACTTCTTTTCAGTTGATCTCTGCCGAAATTTCTCATAATGATTTATTATGTCAGAGCATGGAAATTAATTCAGGATTTATTTATTTATTTATTTATTTGTACTTTTTAAGTGATTTTGTATATTTTTAGGGACATACCAGTTCACCCTGATCAATGGCGAGGGTTATGTTCCAGGCTTCCGTTTAAAGCGAAAGTCGCCATGAAAAGAAACGTACTTTTTTTTGTTTTTGTTTTTCTATTTGTGTATGTCTATAAAACCCACATTTGTTGTTAAAGCAGTAGCATGTTTACACTTGTTTGTGTAGTCTTCGAGGTTTCATATTCCGTTTAAGTACCCCTTACACTACAAATATCACCCACTGATGTTCTACCATATCTCCCTGGCCATCGTGCACCGCACAAGCGTGAGAACAAGCGGCATCCGTTGATAATGTCAACACGAATACTTTCCGCGGGAAGTGGTCTGAGTTCACTGATAGCCAACCAAAACTTGACCCTAACACTGCTCGATGTTTCCCACCTGTGCTTCGGCTTTCTCATTTGGCACACCTAAATGACAATCTGGTAGGTTCTGCAGCACACGCTAGTTGAGTATTGTTCAATACAATTGGCTTCATTTTGGAATAGTATTTATTCAACTTGCGTTACTGTCATATGTTTATGTTATTAGCACATTAAAAAAAATAGCGCAACTTTTTCTAACCCATTGAGAGTAATGAATAGCCAGTAATGCGCTTCATAAGAGTTAACAACCGGGTCTGTTTATTTGTTTATACTTTGTTCCTCAGCATGTGACATGTTAACCAAAGTTTCATTTCTTTCATGATTTTTTTAAAAAAATCATAAATTTTAAGAACCTGTTCGGTCTTAATAACAACAGCTAAAGACGTGGCTCCAGTAAAGAAAACACAAAAGAATGAATGGATTACAGCAGGCACACTAAAACTGATAAACAACGTAGAGAAATGAAGATGCAATGGAAAGTGACAACCAACAACAAAGAGGAATATAAATCTTTAATAAAAGAAGTACGAAGAAACATAAGAAAAGACGAAAAACAATACATACAAGATTGTTGAGAAAGAATAGAAGGACATCAGAAGTGTGGAAGAGATAGTGAAATGTTTAAAGAAATGAAGACACTGACGAGAAATGTCACACCTAAGTTAAATGTAATTTGTGATGAGATGGGGAATACCTTGACACAGACAGAGGAAATTCTAGAAGGATGGAAGGAATATTGCAGAGGAATATATGAAACAACCGACTGTGAAAGCAGAAATCAACAGTGTGAATTATTATTGGAGGAGAAAGAACCCGAACCGATAATAGAAGAAGTTTTATGTGCAATAAAGAATCTGAAAAATGGTAAATCACCAGGATGTGATGAGATAACAGCTGAACTTATTAAAGCAAGAGGAAAGGAATGTGCAACAATCTATCATGCACTATGTAAAAAGATATGGCATTCAAGTATTTGGGCAAAAGAATGGAAAAGAACTGTATTCATACCACTGCCAAAAAAAAAGTAAGCTGAAATTATGCACACACTACAGAACCGTTGCCATGATTAGTCATGCCAGTAAAATTCTGTTAAAAATCATAATGGGTAGATTTCGAAAGAAAATAGAAGAAGAAGTCAGTATGGTCCAAACTGGTTTCAGGCAAGGAAGAGGATCAAGAGATCATATATTCTATATACGTTTAATAATAGAGAAATGCAAAGAGTGTAATGTAAATCTATATTTATCTTTTATAGACTACTCAAAGGCACTTGATTGTGTACAACACTAGAAACTTTGGAAATAATGGAAAAAATGTGATTTCCAACACATTTGATCACTGCTGTATCTAGATCAAAAGGCAGCAGTAAGAATAAATGGTGAAAGAACAACTTGGTTTGACATAAAACAAGGGGTCCGTTAGGGGTGCATATTGTCACCTTACTTATTTAACTTGTATACTGAAAATATAACGAGGAATGTTAGAGAAGATGTAGACAAAGAATATTACAATGCCATAACAATTAGAGTTTTTAAGACATCCCAGAGATTAGATATGCTGATGACACAGTATTACTGTTCACAACACAAAAAGGAGTTGAAAAACTAATTATGCCAGTCCGTAAGAACAATGAAGAGCAAAACTTCCATCTTAATGCGAAGAAAACTAAAGTGATGACAACTGACAAAACAAACAAGGCAGCTGAAATATGTATCAATGAGGAAAAACTGGAAGAAGTGGAGTTTTGAATATCTTGAATCATTACTAATAATGGAGATAAAATGAGGTAAGTTAAAAGGAGGGCATCTGTCACTCTTCAGAAAGTAAAACAACTAAAGAATCCGTGGAGAGAAACAAACAGAACTACAAAAATAAGATTTATAATGACATGCATCTTTCCCATCACGACATATGCCTGTGAGACCTGGACACTTAACAAAACAGCTGAGAAACACATAAATGCCTTTGAATGTAAATGCTACAGAAGAGTTCTTCAAATATCATGGACACAAAAAAGAACATATATATCCATATTACAAGAACTTAATATTGAAGAAGGCTGGCTAGTAAAGAGGATTAAACAAAGAAATTTTAAATACTTTGGACACATTAAACGTCATGGAAGGGTACATAATGGGAAAAAGAAAGAGAGGAAGACCAAGGCGAAGATGGCTGCAAGACATCGTTGATGATCTTCAAATGGATGCATCAGCAGCAGGCCATCTTGCTCACAGCCGAGAGGCCTACAGGAGCGCTGTTAGGGAGATAAAGCTTCGCAAGGGACATGCACATCAATGAATGTTCGGGCGAACCGAGCCGAATCTGCTGAGTCATGAATCTGATTCTTATTTGAAACCATGCAAACTTTATCACGCCAGATGGCATAATCGTAGTAGTAGTAGTAGTAGTAGTAGTAGTAGTAGTAGTAGTAGTAGTACGGAATATCTTGTTTAGAGACTATCTATCTATCTATCTATCTATCTATCTATCTATCTATCTATCTATCTATCTATCTATCTATCTATCTATCTATCTGTCCGTCCGTCCGTCCGTCTATCTATCTATCTATCTATCTATCTATCTATCTATCTATCTATCTATCTATCTATCTATCTATCTATCATCCATCCATCCATCCATCCATCCATCCATCCATCCATCCATCCATCTATCTATCTATCTATCTATCTATCTATCTATCTATCTATCTATCTATCTATCTATCTATCTATCTGACCCATGGCAATCAATTTCCACAACCACCTATCCTGTGCTCCTTCTACAAGATGTGTGTTGAACTGTGCTCCGAGGCAATCTTTTAGTCCGTCAAGTATCTTGTTTCTTTGTCTTCCTCTGTCCCCTTTTCCCTCCATTTTTTCCTGTGGTCACCAGGTGTTCCGGTCTGCCTCTTCTTAAAACATGTCCTACAAATCTGGACTGTCGCGCTCTGAATTTTGTCGTAATTTCTCTCTTATACCCAGCCTCCGTTAGAAACCTCTTCATCTGTTTTCTTGACTGTCCATGGTATCCTCATCATTCTTCTCAGAAACCACATCTCTGCTGCTTTTGTCTACAGACAGTCTCGATCTAAATACTATTCCGTCAAATTTGTTCACCTTCTCCGTATTACTGATAGTATATATACTTTTACTTGTACAAACTGAAACATCTTGAAAAGGCAAGAAAGGCGTCAAAGTGTATATTCTCCCTTGTCTAATACCTGAGAGCCTCGAGCTGGATGTTCTAAGAGGTTTGCCGAACAAACCTCAGGATGCCAGTCTTGAGGCCAGGAGATGATACACTACTCGGTGTCAGGTCTCAAAGGAACGAGAAAAGGACAAGCAGGCAAGTTGTCGGATCAACACTTGGGCACAGTTGGGCCCCGGTAGCTTCGGGCGAAGCTGTCTAAGTGGCCAGGTGATTGGCGAAAAGTTATTCTCGATTAATGTTGTCAATCAAAAGTGGCTTTTAGTGTGCTTTCTAATCACAGGAAAGTTGTTTTTTTTTAAAAATTTAACAGTAACATTATGAAGACGCGATGAAGAGACAGATGTTTCTTTCATACTGCGTGATAAGACACTGATATCTGGTGTATGTATGTTTTCGAGTGTGCTAACGAATAAGCCGAATCACTACAGTAAAACTGTGGATAGCAACTTCAAGATTATTTTTTTAAAAAGGAACATCTTTTATTTCTTCTCTCTCTCTCTCTCTCTTGCTCTCTCCCTTGTTGTCTCTCTCTCATCCTCTCTCTCTCTCTTGCTCGCTCTCTCTGGTTATCTCTCTCGCCAACTCTCACACACACTCTCTCTCTTATACTCTCTCTAACTTTCTCTCTCTTGCTCTATCTCTCTTACTCGCTCTCTCTCTTTGGTTATCTCTCTCGCCAGCTCTATCTCTCTCTTGCTCTATCTCTCTTACTCGCTCTCTCTCTCTCTCTCTCTCTCTCTGGTTATCTCTCTCGCCAGCTCTATTTCTCTCTTACACTCTCTCTACCTTTCTCTTTCTCTTGCGCTCTCTCTATCTCTTGCTCTCTCTCTCTCTCTCTTGCTCTCTCTCTTACTTGCTTTCTCTCTCTCTCTGGTTATCTCTTTCGCCAACTCCCATACACACTCTCTCTCTTACACTCTCTCTAACTTTCTCTCTCTTGTTCAACCTTTAGGTTCAAAGATATTATCATTCTTGGAGATTTCAACATAGATCTAACACAATCACATCTAACTTGGAGCAATATTATATTATCCTATAATCTTTGCCAAATTGTCACCAAACCTACCAGAGTAACAGAAGTATCATCCACATTATTAGATCATATATATGTAGCCCAACCAGAAAACATCATTGAATGTAACATCCCTCATACTTCGTTAAGCGATCATTACCCAGTCTGCTGTACGTGGACAAGAAAGGGGTATAAACTTCCTAAACACAATCACATCAGTATGAAATTTAGGAGCTTCAGAAAATTTAACCTAGAATTATTCCTTAATGATTTGCAACAATCTTCACTTACACACGTGTACCAACTAACTGACCCTGATGAGGCAATAGAATATTGGCTAAAGATCTTCAGAGATGTATTAGACAAACATGTTCCCATGAAAGAGGTGAGAGTAAAACACCAGACGAAGTCACCTTGGATAACACCTGAAATACTACAATTCATGAGAGAACGTGATCGGGCGCACAAAATCAAGGACTTTATGACCTACCGTTCACTCAGAAACAAAGTTCAATACTTAATAAGACAAGAGAAAAAAAATTACTTCAGGAATCTAATACAGAATAAATCAGACGGTAAATCAATTTGGAAAGCCATAAATACCCTATCAAATAAAAGAAAAGAATTTGATTCTCAAGCCAGCAATCATGCATACACTAGCGCACATATCACTACACATTTCAGAGAAGAAATCGACGTTCTTAAATCATCAGTATCAACTCCTGTATGCGACTTACATGAACTACAAACATTCCTGGACAGCAGATGTACTGATTTTAAACAGTTACACATTCCATTCTTAACAGTCAGTGAAGTTCACAGGTATCTCTTAACCTTAAAAAACAACAATACAGCTGGGCTTGATGATATTAGTAATAAGATCTTACGTTATGTTGCACTTGTCATTTCACATACACTAACATATATTTACAACCAGTGCATTGCAAAATGTTATTTTCCTGAGGCTTTTAAAACTGCTAAGGTGTATCCTCGCTTTAAATCTGGCTCATCCAACAATCTTACCAACTATAGACCAATATCCATATTATCGTCATTATCAAAACCACTCGAAAAACACATACACAAAATAACTCTACGACACATGCAAGAGAACAATTTACTCATAGACAGTCAGTCAGGCTTTAGACCCAATCATTCCTGCCACAAGCTCTTACCAAAATGACAGAAAACTGGTTAGTAAACATAAATGACGACAGACTATGTGGTGCCATCTTTGTCGACTTTAAAAAGGCATTTGATATGATTGACCACGATATTCTTGTAAGAAAAATAAAGACTTATGGTCTGCACCCTGACCTAATAAAATTAATTGCATCGTTTCTTTCAGACAGACAACAGGTAGTATTCTTCAACAATTCTCTATCAAATTCTGCTAAAGTTGACACTGGTGTTCCGCAAGGTTCTATTCTAGGCCCGTTGCTCTTTGCTATTTATATCAATGATCTTCCACTTCATCTTAAACACTCTTCTTGTGACCTTTTTGCCGATGATTGCACAGTCTACACCAGTGACTATGATTGTGTTAATCTAGAATCAACTCTTCAGGTCGAGTTATACAATTTAATTGGATGGAGCAAAAATAATGACATGATTATAAACACCGATGAAACAAAATCAATGCTCATAACAACAAGACAGAAACTACAAAACGCAACAAAAACAACACTTCGGCTCTGTACAGAAACATCACAGATAGAAAACGTTAGCGAGCATAAAACACTAGGTCTTATTATTGACCAACATCTGACCTGGAACTCTCATGTGCAATGTCTAACAAAACTCATCGCACAAAAAGTATACCAATTAGCTAAAATTAAGCACTTCATAGATCAAGACACTAGGAAGACATACTACATAACTCATATACAAACACATTTAGACTACTGCTCAACAGTTTGGGATGGTTGCTCAGTGTCAAATACATAGAGGCTTTGCTCTCTCCAAAAGCGAGCAGTAAAGCTTATTAGTGACAAAGATCAAGCACAAACAACTAATCATCACAAACGTATCAAAATACTACCTCTTAAGAACAGGTTCCTCTTCAACAAAGCCAAGTTAGTACATCAAGTTCTTTCACGGCATGCCCCGCCTTATCTATGGAACCTGTTTAAATTTAGTCCAAAGTGCAGCCAACGCTTGAACAACATATGTCTTCCAAAACCTAGACTTGATCTTTACAAGAAAAGCTTTAGTTATTCTGCTGCTCATCTTTGGAATACCCTCCCATCCTATATAAAAAATATAAACTATACTCCTTCCTACAACTACAAGCTTTCCCAATATCTATTTGATGTCGACTACATGCCTCCATGAATTATAAAACTTAAAAGTTATCTTAAGCTGCTCTCACAGACACCGAATACAATTAATTGTTTTCTGAATAGTCCCGAAAATTTTGTTTAGTAGATAGTCATTTATAATGCATGTAGTTACTTCTGTACTGAGTGAATGTTTAAGAGCGAAACGTAAATGTTATATTTTATTTTATGTCTC
Source organism: Achatina immaculata (assembly GCA_009760885.1). Taxonomy (NCBI): domain Eukaryota; kingdom Metazoa; phylum Mollusca; class Gastropoda; order Stylommatophora; family Achatinidae; genus Lissachatina; species Lissachatina immaculata. The sequence continues at coordinate 13,456,381 of CM019716.1, forward strand.
TCAGCTTCAATGTTAGTTATGTTTGTTATATGAACAGCATATTTGTAGAATGTCTGGAATAGAGTGAAAGATGTATGATAAAGGGCAGAATGTCAGACGGGCCTGCGTGCCCAATTCTTAACCCTTTTGAAATAAAGATCAATCAATCAATCAATCTATCTCTAACTTTCGCTCTCTCTCTCTCTTGCTCTCTCTCACTCGCTCTCTCTCTGGTTATCTCTCTCGCCAACTCTCACACACACACTCTCTCTCTCTTATACTCTCTCTAACTTTCTCTCTCTTGCTCTATCTCTATCTTTCGCTCTCTCTCTCTCTCTTGCTCTCTCTCTTACTCGCTCTCTCTCTGGTTATCTCTTTCGCCAACTCTATCTCTCTCTTACACTCTCTCTGACTTTCTATCTTTTACTCCTTCTCTCTCTCTCTCTTGTTCTCTCCCTCTCTCTTATTCGCTCTCTCTCGTTATCTCTCTCTTATTCACTCTCTCTCTCTCGTTATCTCTCTCGCCAACCCTCACACACTCTCTCTCTTACACTCTCTCTAACTTTCTCTCTCTTGCTCTATCTCTATTTTTCGCTTTCTCTCTTGCTCTCTCTCTCTCTTACTCGCTCTCTCTCTCAAGTTATCTCTCTCGCCAACTCTCTCTCTTACACTCTCTCTGACTTTCTCTCTCTTTCTCCCCCTCTCTCTCTCTCTCTCGCCAAATCACTCTCTATCACTCTCCCTCATGCTTTCTCTTCTTCTTGCTCTCCCGCTGTCTCTGTCTCTCCCACACGATATCTTTGTCTCTCTCATTCTCTCTGTTGCTCTCTCTCTCTCATTCTTTCTGGCTCTCTCTCACTCTCTTTCTGGCTCTCTCTCTCTCTCATTTATCTCTCTTTCTCTTTTGCTCTCTCTCGCTCTCTCTGGCTCCTTCTCTCTCTTTCTCTTTCTGGTTCTCTCTCTCTCACTTTATCTCTCTCGGTCTCTCTCTCTTTCTCTCTCGCTCTCTGATTTTTTTTTGTATCTAAGAAACAGAATAGGTTTTTCTCCGATAATTTTTGGAGAATTTCTCTTGGCAGGAGAGAGGACTGCACAAGCAGAGATAATCATTTCTCAGCGTGATCCGAACCTGGTCAGCATACTTTTGTGTTCTGTTAATGCCACGGATTCTCTGAGTTCTTGTTTGAAGGTGCCTTTCATTTTTTTTCAGAAACTTTTCTGGTTGTAGTACATATATTTGAATTAGGATTTTTCTGACCTAATTTTAATGAACATAAATGACTGACTATTAACATTACTTTGGTATATTGGCAAAATATTGATAATACTTTGCTATATTGGCATTTATGTTTGATATTGATAATAAATGGATGCAGCAGCAGCAGGCCATCTTGCTCACAACCGAGAGGCCTACAGGAGTGCTGTTTGGGAGGCAAAGTTCCGCAAGGGACATGCAAAGGAATGAATGAATGAATTGATAATAATTTGCTATATTTGCATGTATGTCTGATTACTGATATTACTTTGCTATATTTGCGCCTATATTTGACTATTCATATAACTTTGCTATATTTGCATACATCTTTGGGTATGAATATTACTTTGTTAAATTAGCACATATTTATAAATACTGATATTGCTGTGCTATTTTTGCATATAGGCTTGACTGCTGAAATTACTTGACGGTGTATGTATGTTTTATCCGTTGATTTTATTTTCGTATGCCCCGTGTTTGAGTCTTCTCTTGTTCTAAATGTGTCCGAGTAATCGTATACTATTTACACATTCCAAATGTTCTAGAAAATTACTGAAAATTGAATAGCTTGCACCAGACTGAATAGTTATGGTCATTCCGCTATAAAAACATAAACATAAAGAACTTCAAATTTCCGCCATGGAAGTAAATGGTCTGTCTTGTTTTATACACTACTGCAGAGACAGTCCCCTCACTCGGTTCTTGTTAATCACCGAAAATCTTAAAATTAGATAGAAACAGGAATTGCGCAACGTGGAACGACACTTCAACAAATCCCGCTGGGACTTGTCCCATTTTGCTGGGACGTCTCCACATCTTTGCCTGGGATCAACTAGCCAACAGGGCGAAAAATTTTAGAATTTGCCGGCTTGTCTTTCTTATCAGTATGGGATAACTGGTCCCCAGCTGCCGGTCGACCGGTCTGGAAACGTGTTGCCGCCATACATCTTCTGTACGGAACCTCTGGCCAGGGCGGGCATCAATATTTGGGATAAAATTTAATTCCAATTTTCCGCACTCGGAGCGCAGCAAGTTCTCGACTTGACAGTCAGTTAATGAAGCTGTCGGGGGTCCTGGAACCCCAAGGGGACGCCGTGGATGGACGGAGGCTAACTCTTAGATTGACCAGAAATTGGCGTACATCGCCAGGGATCGACTCCGGGTTTATGGCATCAAGGGCAGTAATCACTCTTGTTTTAAGGGCACATGTCGGGGAAAAAGACCTGGGCAGGGCCGTTAAGTCCAAGTGCCAAGCCAGTGGACAGGGCAATTGCGGCAAAGGCCAGCAGCATAGAACACGATGATTGGCAAGGGTATTTGTTTCTTAATGAAATTCTTAACACCCACAGCTAACCTACTTTGCTTGTCCAAGAGAATTCGAGGGCACAAATATTTTCTTCTTCAGCGACTCTAAAAACTCGTCGCTTCCGGTTTCCTCGTCAGGCAGTAATACAGGAGATTTGCAGTCCTTTTCTGTGACAGATTTTTTTTTAGGGCAAATGTGCCATAGCATAGCCTTTCCCCACTCTCAGATTACCACAAATTGTCCCAAGAACACAGAATAAATCTGTCATATACGCAGCCGCCATGTTTGTACTGAAGGGGAGAAAAAAAATGAAAGACCTATATTTAACTTACACGGTGATTTAAAATATGAATCTTTCGAAGAAAAAATATAGAACAAAACGGAACAGAGGTTGTAATTTTATTAATCAATTTTTACAAATCTATTTGTATGGCAAATAACGGGACAAGATGTTTGTAAGCTTTAATAATTTTAGATGCAGTGTGTTTAGACTGACGACTCGCTACCAAAAACAGCACTAAGATGGACACCACAGGGGAACAGAAGTAAGGGTAGACCAAAGGAGACATGGAGAAGAACAACAGAGAGGATGTTGAGCAATAGAGGGCTCACTTGGGTAAGAGCGGAAAAAAGGCAAAGGACAGGCATTTGTGGAAAACCCTTGCTGAAGCCCCATGTGCCTTGGGCACTTAAGATTCAGAGAGAGAGAGAGAGAGAGATGTTTAGACCATGTATGAAAGTGATCAGCATATTTAGCTTCAGTGCTTTATCGCTTAATGATTTTTTTTTTCCGTGGTAGGACAGACCAGGTCTGTTGGCACGAGGCGTCTCTCTTTTCATCTCAAGACTCCAGATGTACAATCGAATACCGCCCGTCAGGGTTCTAGTTGGTGCTACGGAGCATGCGCACTACGTTGAGATACTACTTCACCTGAGGAGATGGGGGCGCCTATGGACTTATCCATCTTGCAGTAATGGTAGCCTTTTAACATTTTAATTTTTTAAAAAATGTTTGGCACCGTTTTTTTTTTGTCTTACATCTTCAGTCAGTCTCCTTTGTCAGTTCGGTCTGCGCCATTGTGGTTTTGTCAGGTTTTGATCTGGCTTCTCTCACTGGTTGTTTCCTGAGAGCTTGGGGTGAAGACTCTGTTCGATTAGGCAGTCAGCGACCTATAGCTTATATGCTAGCGTCAGGGTTAGCGAACCATAGCTGACCAAGACCCTGTCCCACCTCTCTGTTGGTACCCCCAGTAACATGTTAAGCCTGGCTAACGGGGCAGGGATGGCCATAGCCCCCATGGTGGTGGAGTCTGCTAAAGAAGCATTGCACACACCCCGTTTTTTAGCTGTACTCCGGTACTGAAAAAAATAGCTGCCATAACCCACTCCCAAACTGATACTATGCTGTGCCTCAACACTTTCACATCATAGACTGCAAAAGAACACCAGCTCGCAGTTAGAGAGAGATAGTACAAGACAAGACAAAACGAGCCCTAAGACCTTATGAGGCGATGAACCTCTCATTACAAGTAGTGAACTCTATTCTTCCAGCAGTCGTCGGCTTCTGTTCTGCTGCTCGCCAATGAAGAAGATGCCTTACATACAAGATGGTGTAAGACCTGCGTCACAACCTGTACAAGCCACCTTATTGTAGCACCATATAAACGGGTCATTTCTAGGAAATAAGAGGGCCTTACTTCTTAATAGTTTGCCAGTCCTGAAGCGAGGGAGGGAGGGGGAGGGTACAGATAGTACATTTTACTCCAGAGCCTAAAGGATTTAAGGAAGGGGCTTCCAGCTTGGGGCCGGGGAGAGAGGGACGGCGTGGTGGATGAAAACAGAATGACTGATTAGTGGGATAACTTTGCACCAGCTGACAAAACTCCTCTCGGTGGGCTTTTGTTGCTACTCCCTCCCTTCCAGCTCTTCCGTATATGTATCCCTCAACACCGTAAATCCCTCTTTATTTTCGCATTCTTTTTCCTCATTTTTTTTTTTTTTTGCCTGCTAAATTTCACACTAATTTCACGTGCATGTATCTGATTCGCAAAACAATACGAGCCAACAATATCAACAGAAAGCATGGAGCTCCTAATGGATACGCGAACAGCCTGTAGCGAATGATATATATATATATATATATATATATATATATATATATATATATATGTATGTATGTATGTATGTATGTATGTATGTATGTATGTACGCTGCGTAAAAATACGCGATGAAAAACTATTCTGGATGCAGAGCTGTTCAAGTACTGCTTTGGGACATTCTCCGGGTGCAATCTACACGTTTTAAATCGGGTGCTTTGTCCGCGGGAAGTGAGCCTCAATTCTGGCACGCCCTTCTTGGCGCTGGCGTGTTTTGACAATAGGTACAATGTATTCCTATAGAGCAAAATGGCATGGAAATCCTTATTGTAGATATTACGTCTTCCCTCGCTAATGCCTTTTGTTTATTTTACAAACAGTAACGGACAGTTCGAAGCGTTCCTGGCGCTTTCCAGCCAATTTAGCGCCGTAGCACTGAAAATAATTCCGCCGAAGAGGGACTACTTTCCAGTATAAATGTCTATACTTGCGCGCTATAATTTGTCGAAAATGGACGCAGCGCTTTTAGAGTTTGTTTACGCTGCACTTTCATATATTACAGTACTCTGTTCTTGACAGTTTTCACGTAATTTATTCATTAAAACTGACTAGAAAAGAAAAAAAAAACACAATGGAAAAAAATAAGACCTTAATTTTCATTCTCTCTCTCTCTCTCTCTCTCTCCTTCTCTCTCTCCCATGTCCCGCCAATGCCCAGGACACAAGGGGCTGCCAGATGGTAGCCAGAGATTTCCATTTCTGCCCGTCCTCGACTCTTCTCTATCTTAAATTTCCGCGATAAAGGTACTATAAATCATTCTTATTGTGGAAAATAGATGCTATCAAATTAGAATTTAAAAAAAAGAAAGAAAACGCGATTTGTGACATCTTTCCATACCTCTTACCCACGCCCAAAACCAAATAATAATAGTAATAATAATAGTAATAATAGTATCAAGCCGTAACAAATATCATGAGGAAATGTAACGGAATGTTTATTCTATTGCAGAATGGGTCATTTACACCCGCTTATTATGGTCAGAATTGCAAAAGCAGCATCAATATTCAAGAATCTCGAGAACATATGGAATTAAAAAGTTATACCAAGTTAAGACTATTCAATTCGAATATAATATCCACCCTCATTTATGCATGTGAAAGGTGGAAAACAACTAAAGAAATAGACAACAAATTAGACTCTTTTCAAAACAAATGCCTAAGGCATCAAGTGGAACGAATTCAAGAACAATGCAGAGATAAGACAGATGACTGAACAACAACCAGTCTCATGGGTGATCAGGAAAAGGAGATGGACATATGTTGATCACTTGATGAGAAGAAATGATCAGAGAATCCAAAAACAAGCTATCAAATGGAACACAACAGGCCGAAGAAAAAGAGGCAGACCGCGTGAAACTCTGAAGAGGACATTGTTAAGAGAGGCCAATTAACAGGCATAAAATCCTTTGATGAGGTTGAAAAACTCGCCGAAGACAGGAAAAATTGGCGAACTACTTTGCGAGCCCTATGTGACGTTTAACGGCACGGGAAGGATATAAGATATAAGATATTATGGTCAAAAGTGTTGACCACGGCTCAGCTGTTTAACTGAGCACGGGGGGGGGGGGGGGGGGGGAAGAGAAGAGAGATCTCCGTGTTCTGATTGGGAGCTTGGTCACGAGGCGCAGTTTTACTGCAGTCGACATCCCTTTTAATTTGTCACATGAAAAGTTCAGTGCTGTTCTAGATGTTGTTGAGAAGGAGTTTTGTTCTAGATGTTATTGAGAAAGGAGTTCTGTTCTAGATGTTGTTGAGAAAGGAGTTCTGTTCGAAATGTTGTAGAGACTGGTTGTGTGTTAGTTTTGCTCTGGAAGATTTGTTGGGACAGTTAATTCATAATGTAAGTTTTTCTGTTGCTTGTCCTTGTTAGGACAAATGTGTGGTAAAGTTAATATGTAGTTTTTGTAAATGGATTTGTTCTTCTTAGGACAACTGTCGCAGTTATCATGGAGTAGTGTTGTTTGTTTGAACTGTCCCCTTTTGGTAATGGATGGATTCTTTGTTTTATTTGTTCTCTCCCCCTCTCTTGCTATCTCCTTTGCTCTCTCTCGCTCTCTCTCTTGCTCTCGATCTCTCTCTTACTCGCTCTCTGTCTCTCTGGTTATCTCTCTCACCAACTCTCACACACTTTCTCTCTCTTGCTCTATCTCTATCTTTCGCTCTCTCTCTCTCTCTTGCTCTCTCTCTCTCTTACTCGCTCTCTCTCTCTCTTGTTATCTCTCTCGCCAGCTCTATCTCTCTCTCTTACACTCTCTCTATCTCTTGCACTCTCTCTATCTCTTGCTCTCTCTCTTATTCGCTCTCTCTCTCTTTCTGGTTATCTCTCTCGCCAACTCTCTCTCTCTTACACTCTCTAACTTTCTCTCTCTATCTCTTGCTCCTCTCTCTCTTACTCGCTCTCTCTCTGGTTATCTCTCTTGCCAACTCTATCTCTCTCTTACACTCTCTCTAACTTTCTCTCTCTTACTCTATCTCTAGTTCTCTCTCTCTCTCTCTCTCTCTGGTTATCTCTCTGTGTATATGAAGTTAGCATGTTTTCAATGTTGTCTGAGTGTGTCTATCCCATGGCGATGTTCATCACTCAGACAGCTTTTCCTTATCCATTGTAATTGTTCATCACTTTTTTTCAGTCCACATTCATTTACAACACTCACTTACAGATGGGGATTCATCATTAAACTTTGTTATCTTTTGTAACTGCTGGAATCCTATACTCTTTGGATTCATGTTGAGTGTGCCAGTTGTTGTACTGGTTTGAGTCGTTAAACTGGTCATGTTCGTGTAGTGGTTATTTGTCCTGGGTTTTCATAGTTGCATGGTGTGTATCAATGTGACGTCTGTTGTGTCACTTGTGTAGCAGTCAAGTAAATCTGCTCAGTAGATAGTGATGTTATGTAACACAGTGAATGAAAAATGCAGATCCATTACTTCAAGTCAGTTAGTTGCAGCAGATACACATGTTACCACAGCACAGTGTGTGTAAACAAAACGTGTACAATAACTTGAAAATACTACCTTTGTGGTGCCGTAATAGATACAGTCATCATCATCATCATCATCATCTTTCACTCCCTTGAGAGCATTCATTCATTTGCATATACCTTGTGGAACTTTGCCTCCCTAACAGCACTCCTGTAGGCCTCTCGGTTGTATGAAAGATGGCCTGCTGCTGATGCATCCATTTTAAGATCATCAACGATGTCTTGCAGCCATCTTCGCCTTGGTCTTCCTCTCTTTCTTTTTCCTATTATGTACCTTTCCAAGACGGTCTTCTTTAGATTATCATGGCGTTTAAAGTGTCTATTTAAGTTTTCTTTGTTTAATCCTCTTTACTAGCCAGCCTTCTTCAATATTAAGTTCTTGTAGTATGGATATATATGTTTGTTTTTTTTGTGTGTGTCCATGATATCTGAAGAACTCTTCTGTAGCAGTTACATCCAAAGGCATTTATGTGTTTCTCAGCTGTTTTGTTAAGTGTCCAGGTCTCACAGGCATATGTTGCGATGGAAAAGGTGCATGCCCTTAAAAATCTTATTTTTATAGTTCTGTCTGTTCCTCTCCACATATTCTTTAGTTGTTTCCATGAGAGCATAGGCCACGGATAAAGGCTTTCCAGTCAACCCTGTTCTTGGAATTATTCTCTGCTTCCTCCCGCGTGTATCCCTTGTCTCTGAGCACTGTCATAATTTCTCTTTTCCAAATAAGTCTTCCTCGTGTTCTATTTCCTTGAGGATTTCATGTCAGTGTCTGTCTTGCTATGTCATACTTGTCTAGATACGTCGTCACTGGATAAAAACAAGGAAACACAACTTTTTCCTTGCCGGGAATGTCTTTTGGTTTGTCATTCTCTCAGTGTTTGGATATGAAAACCCTCAGACTGCATGATACATCTACACACCATCAAACTTTGTTGACTTCTTTCTGAAAGGCAATCACTTCCTTTCATCATCCGCTAGACCTGCCTCAAAGACTCTCTCAAACGCGTCTTAGAACTAGGCGGATAGTCTGTATTCAGAACTAAAATGTCAGTTTAGAATACATCTTTGAGATAGTAATAGACTATGTTACAGAAATAACAGTCTTGAGAAGGAACCGTAAAAGCCGAGATGAACAACATGCAACACACTTGTAGCCGGAGCCAGACTTTGAGAAGTGAAGAGAAGTTGTTGTTGCCCTAGAAGATGCTACAGGAATAATGGGTGGTGCCTGCTTAGCAGATCTCTGTATGAGGTGGCACATTGGTGGATTGCCTGCTCATTTAACCAGGCAACCCGATTTAGATTTCTCCTCACAACAATGGCGGTCAAACCGTGACTCGCAGTAAACTCCCAGGGCTCACCCAGCCTCAAGAAAGAACAAAAAAATTGGTACCAGTATTAATACTCTGGGAAGAAAGAGGAATGACGCTACAAGCTACGGAGTTCGTGCTGAAGGCGACACTAGTCCGCAATTTCTGGTCAGTTGCTGTCTAGGCAGCACAGCACTTACGGCCTGACCCTGTGCAATGACGCTAGTTCACGGTTCATATCTTTTACCTTCACTTTTACATGAACATTTGTGTTTTTATTCCAAAAGCCAAAACACTTCTTCTTCTACTGTAAAAATTCTTCAGTAGAAACCACCATACCCTACCCCCACCCATCACGTACACACCCACCCCTAACCCCAGTTTAATGAAAAAATAATAAGCGTCCGAGGGATGATTAATAAGTTCGCGGCCTAAGGTACAACGGATTATTTGTGGACAACTTTTGGGGGTTATTTCTAAACATAGTCCCCTTGCAAATTTATGCACTTAGTCAAGCGATCCTGGAGCATACGGATCACTTCTTTGTAAAAGGCAGCATCTTGTGCCAGTAGAAAGTGGTCTACAGCATGAATGACGTCATCATCTGAAGAAAATTTGCGACTACTCAGCTCATTTTTGAGTTTGGTAAACAGGTAATAGTCCGAAGGGGCCACATCTGGGGAATAAGGAGGATGTTCAAGAAGCTGGAATGGCAGCCATTGCCACCGCCGACTTGTGAACTGAAGCATTGTTCTGATGAAAGATGACTCCTCTCGTCAAATTCCCTAGACGCTTTTCCTGCAGTTTGACCCGCAGTTGCTTCACAAGATTAGCGTAATAGGCCCCGGTGACCGTTCTGCCCTTTTGAAGATAGTCTACCATAGCACACCTTCTGAATCCCAAAAGATGGAAGCCATCACTTTGCCTGTAGACAGAATCACCCTTGCTTTCTTTGGAGGTGGGGATCCATGATGTTTCCACTGCTTTGAGTGCTCTTTGGTTTGTTGTTGAAAATAATGAACCAAGTCTTATCCATAGTCACAAATTGCTGAAGAAACTTTTCAGGATCTACAGAAAAATGGCCAAGATTGTCTCTTGACATGTTGAGACACTGTCGTTTGTGATCTGCTTCAAGAAGTTCCGGGACCCATCGAACAGAGATCTTTGTAATTTGAAGATCATTGTGAATAATGGCATGAACACGTTCGTGGGAGATGCTCAACTCATTAGCAATGTACGGCTCAGTCAGTCGTCGATCCTCCATTATCATTTCATAGATTCTCCCTGTGGTTTCATCGTTGGTTACCGTTCTTGGTCTTCCTGCACGGGGATCATCTTCCAGACTCTCCCTTCCATGTTTGAACTGAGCTGCAAATTTCTTCACTGTGATATAAGAAGAGGAACTCTCCCCTAGAGTCTCTACCATATCCTCATGGATCTCCTTCGATGATGAGCCCTTGATGCAGAGGTAACGAATGACTGCTCGATGAGAAATTTTATCCATTTTCTCAATTTCTACCACCCCTTACCACTTCAGTAGCCTGTTAACAAAAAATTGGTTGCAGTTAATTTCTTGAAATTTGGTGTTTAATCTTACATTAACCTGATCTACAACTGTGCATTTCAAGTATTTTTAACTTAGGCCGCGAATTTATCAATCAACCCTTGTATATGTGAAATGACTTTCAATCGACAAAACTATAAAATTAGATCATAACCTTTTCAGAGATTAATATAAATTAGACAATTATAAACAATGCGTATAAAATGTCTTTCTTTACCTAATTAGTGCAGAAATTTTGTTTTGATTTTTTTAAAAAAAGGATTTTTTTTGTTCTATCTTTTATAACTCTTAGTCACATTTGGTTCTCTAGCTTTGATCATAGATGAGACCTCTAAGAGGCGTCTTTTCTCTCTGAAATCAGTGGCTCGACAATATATGTTGAGAACCACTGAATTAGTCTGTGCAGTAGTGAATCATGGGCCCCACAAGTGGCGCAACCACTTCGTCACCTCTTGAACACCGGAACTCCGGAACTGGAATGCAAACTGTAGGAATGCTGGGAACGAGTCTTCAAAATGGCAGCAGCGGAAATGTCAAATTGGCAAATCGGTGGCTTAAGTGGTAGGAGTCTTTCTAGCATGTTGGTAACATCTTGGAATTTTCCACGCTGGAACCATGGTCTGAAATGTTGATTTAGTTAGCTGCTGGGTTGTATAAGGATCAAGAAAACAAAATACTTTGTCCACATTAAAAGACATAATAATATATTGAAAACCATATTAAAGGTGGAAGGGAAAAGCGTGAGGGGTAGGCAAGAGTGGGAAGATAACATATACGAGAATGGACAGGATACATCAGGGCGAAGGAGCGAGGAATCTGGAAGTTCATTACCAGAACTTTCCTACTGATGATGATGATGATGATGATGATGATAAATTTGTACGTATTGTTTGTAATAAAAGTATCATTTGTGCTCATTGCTCTTTGACATCTTGTTCCAGGCCTGCCTACTTCTTGTTCTATAGACATATTTAAGATTGACTTTCCTGCATTCTGTTGATTGGATATTCTGATTATATACCTCCCCGTTACTACTTCTCTTTTTTTTATAGTTATCTATAACTATATAGTTATAGTTATCCTGAGACAGCCTCCTGTTTAAAAAAAGGCGGGGCTAAAGCACCCAATGGCAACAGGGAAGATCGAAGGTAGAAGAGACAGAGGTAGACAGAGAGAAAAAATGTTCGATGGTTTGATGTCCTGTCCCAGGAAATACTCAGTGACAAGCCTGTTGAGACGCACAAGGGGTCGAGGGTTATAGAACGACATGGTGAGACGCACAAGGGGTCGAAGGTTATAGAAGGACATGGGGAGACGCACAAGGGGTCGAGGGTTATAGAAGGACATGGTGAGACGCACAAGGGGTCGAAGGTTATAGAAGGACATGGGGAGACGCACAAGGGGTCGAAGGTTATAGAAAGACATGAGGAGACGCACAAGGGATCGAGGGTTATAGAAGGACATGGGGAGACGCACAAAGGGTCGAGGGTTATAGAAGGACATGGGGAGACGCACAAGGGATCGAGGGTTATAGAAGGACATGGGGAGACGTACAAGGGATCGAGGGTTATAGAAGGACATGGGGAGACGCACAAAGGGTCGAGGGTTATAGAAGGACATGGGGAGACGCACAAGGGATCGAGGGTTATAGAAGGACATGGGGAGACGCACAAGGGGTCGAGGGTTATAGAAGGACATGAAATCCCATGCTTGTCGGGGGGGGGGGGGAACCCTGAGAGAAAGAAAGCAGGGCAAATTTGTTGTTGACATCCTTAACTTTGTTATTTTCTTCTCTAAAATATCTTTAAATTACCCTTGTATACCGCTTCTTCTATCCTTAAATTACCAGAGTATACCCCTTCTTCTATCTTTAAATTACCAGAGTATACCCCTTCTATCTTTGCTACTTAGAATCCATACTTTAGACCCAGTAAGCGCTAACTAGGGTGTCTGAATAGGGAAATGGTTAGAGCATTCATCTCTCATAGCAAAGATTGGTGATCGAATCCAGCGGGAAGCGATGCAGTCATCCATGTGTAGAAATGAATACCTGGCTCCCTCCAATGGTTTTTTTGGTATATATATATATATATATATATATATATATATATATATATATCTATATATATATATATATATATATAACTAAATACATAAATATACACAAAGGCCATGCAGTAAAGCTGTGATAATAAAACTATTGCAAACAAAACCAGGAACACCTTTATTAGTTAATGAGCACACAGTTTACACCTTAATCACACAAAACATAAAGGACAAAGAGATAGGAAATGAAGAGAAATAATAAATTCACATCAACAAATAAGAATGGAAAAAAAGGGGGGAGGACTTTGCTGTGACTTATAAGAGTTCATATGCTGAAGTATTGTTTAAATGGATACTTGCGAGACTTGATGCCGGTCTGACGGAAGGGGGAATAACTACCAATATATTCATCACATCATTCTCAAGTGAACAGATAGATCAAGGACACTATGAACATTAAAGTAACAGAACACGGTTTTATATGATTAGACCTCGGAATAAATCGTAGACAAAAGCACTTTAGTGAGACGTGAGAGAAAGAAAAATCGCAAGAGAATTGCCTGGGATTCGAACCATGGACTCTGCTTGAGAGAATGAATCTAAGCTACGGAATTTCTGTGTCATGAGCTCGTTTCTTTCCGGGTGTCACGATCCTTCAATCGACTGGACAGGTACTAATGACTTAGCTTTCCAACATTTTTTTTTTAATTTGGGAGGGGAGGGGAGGGGGGGAGGCTGTGAGATAGTGTGGTTCGTTGGTGCGCTGTTCTCTTGTGGCTGGACGGTTGCTCGTCCTACCGGAGTCCGTGGTTCGAATCCCAGGTTTTTCTCTTGTGATTTTTCTTTCTCTCACGTCTCACTAAAAGTGCTATGTCTACGATTTTTGTTTCTGAGGTCTAATCCTATAAAACTGTGTTCTGTTACTTTACTGTACGAAAGACTCGTTGTTTCCTATTTATTAAAAAAAAAAAAATGTTACTATGAACATTAGTACCATAACGCTCCCCCCACACCCTCAACAGATGCAAATCTTATAAAGCAAGCATGAGTCAAATGAAAGACTGATCTGCGTCGTCTTTCTCTAATATATAGCGGATATAAGAACCAAACATTTTAGCACTCCTCATCATTTCTGAGAACACGTAAGACATCCGCCATCATTCACCGGCCATAACATGATCAGGCCAACGCTTAAAGGGAAATAACAGCAACATTTTTGTCTCGCTAAAAATTACCTCCCTTATAACAGTTACCGGATCAGATATGGAATGCTCAGAACGACGATGTCAACAAATCAAATAATAACATTTTAAAAAGGGAGGGGGAGGGAGGTCTGTGCTCTGTCTGTAATAAATGATAATATGTTGTTCTTAATCATTTATTTTTACATTATTTTAAATTTTCCAGTTCATACCATTTTTTCCTCATTTTTTTTTATATCCTGTTCTCCTCCCCCAGTGCAAATGCACGTGTTGCACTGTGGGTAGAACCGGCCGACCATCTGTCTTAAAGGAGATGAACTCAGCTGAAACTGAGTTGATTAAGGGGCTATAGCAGTGAACTAGATGAAAAATCATTGTTGTGCTGCGAGTCCTTAAGTATGTATATATTCTGCCATCTTGAGAACATGTTATTGTATTTATTTATTTATTTTTAAACTAGTGTGGTTTATATTCCTTCTTTACTCCGATAACTCGTACTCCGAGGGAGAACTGAAAATATTGTAACAGCGGAAAAACGGAGGGAAGAAGAGCCAGGGGAAGGTAGAGACAAATGATGTTTGATAGTTTGACGAGATGCCGTGAGAGAAGGTCATTCATCATTCATTCATTCATTCATTCATTTGCATGTCCCTTGCGGAACTTTGCCTCCCAAACAGCACTCCTGTAGGCCTCTCGGTTGTGAGCAAGATGGCCTGCTGCTGCTGCATCCATTTCCAGATCGTCAACGATGTCTTGCAGCCATCTTCGTTTTGGTCTTCTTCTTTTTCTTTTTCCCATTATGTATCCTTCCAATACGGTCTTCTCTAAATTATCATGACGTTTAATGTGTCCAAAATATTTCAGAGAGAGAAGGTCACAAACATGAATTAATGGTGAAGGTTCGGGTACGTGGAGCAACATTATAAGCAGCGCTAGTCGGCACGGCACATGTTGATGATGATGACACCGATAAACATGGCTGGTTATGCAGTAGAAAATGATGGGAGTTAGCTTCTCCTGACCAAAAAAAAAAAATCAAACATTTTCATCAAACAAATTAGCAATATTGTGTTCTGTATATCCTCATTCATTGTTTTGTTGAAATAATTGTCCTTGAAGAATGCGTTCTACCAGGATATTGATTGCTTCAGTTGCAGGAATCCTTTAGAAACAACTGTGTTAAGAACACAACTGTCTTAACATAGTCTTTATGAGACAGGGAACATAGGTCTGTTTGCTTAAAAACTCTGGCCTACTTCTGTAGCCCAGAAACATGTAGCAATCAACATTTCTTCTTCGTTCGCTTATACCACCAAGATCGCCAATGGTCCTGCTGAATATACTCCTGTGGTCCTCGATGTGTCCCGTGGTCCCCGAGAGGTCCACAAGAGATCCCCGAGAGGATCACAAGATGTTCAGAGTATCGCGGGGCTTGGGCCTGAATTCTTGGTAGGTCTCAGAAGCGGGATTGCGTGACACCGTGGTTTTCTTTGCACCAGTTTAATCAAGAGTTGCACTTTCTCACCGGAAAACCTCGGCGTGGTTTAGATATCAGCATATCCCCGCTGGGTGAGAGGTGGTTGCTCATCCAGCCTAGAGTTGGACTTTCTCACTAGAAAATCTCAACGTGTTTTGGATATCAGTATATAACCGCCGGGTGAGAGGTGGTTGCCCATCCAGTCCAGCGTTGGACTTTCTCACCGGGAAAACCTCAGCGTGATTAGGATACGCATACATCCCCGCCGGGTGAGAGGTGGTTGCCTATCTAGACTGCCCTGGTCCAGTGTCTCCGACTTCCGCATTTTGTGGTCGTGGTCGTGGCCGCTACCTTTCCTAGTTGTGACCAGGGCGGAGCTTTTGTCCAGGAGGACAAATCCTCGCCACTATTAAGTTTCACCCCTGGGTTGAGCCGGTTTAGGCGTATTATCCCAGTATGGACGTGTTTAGAACGTGACCGACCCCTAGAGCAGAGGTACCGTGACATGAGTAGCCATCAAGTTTCACCCCTGGTTTAAGCATATTTCACCAGTATGGGTGTATATCGGATGTGGCCGGCCTCTAGAGCAGAGGTGTCGTGGTATGAGTAGCTCTCGCCGCGAGACTACTGGACATACCTATTAAGCTTCACTTTATCCTTTCCATCACCTTTTCACATCGGCGCCGCAAGGCAACCCTAATTGCTTTTTCGCATTTTCTTCATTGGCCGGTAGGAGTTTCACTCCAAGCGCGGCATCCGAAGAATCTCACCAGCAGCGAGTTTTAAAGTTTTCCTTCTCTCAGATGAGCTACCAAAAAGACTCTGAACTACCCGAAACGTCTGGCTTTCAGGCGCCAGATATTCGCTTTCGCCCCTTCTCCTGTCAGTTTGAACAGTTCCGCCACGAGAAGGCCAGCAGCTAGACTTGACTGTCAGAGGCTAATTGAGACGCACTCCTTGGAGACATTTAATTGAAGTGGAGAGCATATCCTCCACCCCCACCTCCGGCTATGACAGTCCTTAGCACCACAGTCAACACTAATTGTAGTTGTTATTTTTGTAAAATGTAATGTCAGGATGGTGGACGGATGGGGACACGGAGATCGCCGGCAGGGATGAGGAAATCTGATGTGAAACCAATGACAAGCCTATAGGTCTCTACAACAATGGCTGTCAGAATGATGCAAAACAGAGTCAGCAGACTATAGTATCGTTGAGGCACTCATCAGATTCCTCATCCCATAGTCGGAGTGTCTCTGTGGAACTGTCTCAAAGCCGTCTGGCCAGCCAATGTTGCACGCTGGATCTAACGTGGACAAGGGGCTTAAGTACAGCCACCAGAGGCTGGAAAAGAAAGATTTGGCCAGGCCACAGTCTGCCCTAGCAAGGAAAAGTGCTGAAGTCGGAGGCACCCAGCCAGAACGCAAAAATCAGGATATCACGCATTATTGCTAATGAAATGTTATGCGTATGAAGAAGAAGCAGAAGAAGAAGAAGAGGAGGAGTTGCAGGAAGATGTAGAACGACTGGAGAGAGATCTTTCAACAAGAAGCTTATTCTACTCTCAAAATAAATCACATATCCAATAATTTTAAATGAATTTTTCATCTCAAAAGTTTAACACTTTAACTCTTTCACTCTAAAACAACACTGGCAAGGTTGGTTACTCTAAAACAACACTGGCAAACTTGGTTACTCTAAAACAATACTTTCAAGGCTGGTTACTGTAAAACAACACTAGCAAGGCTGGTTACTCTAAAACAATACTGGCAAGGTTGGTTACTCTGAAACAACACTGGCAAGGTTGGTTACTCTAAAACAACACTGGCAAGGTTGGTTACTCTAAAACAACATTGGCAAGGTTGGTTCCTCTAAAACAACATTGGCAAGGTTGGTCACTCTAAAACAACATTGGCAACGTTGATTACTCTAAAACAACACTGGCAAGGTTGGTTAGTCTACAACAACACTGGTAAGGTTGGTTACTCTAAAACAACACTGGCAAGGTTGGTTAATCTTGCACACCCATGTGAATCAATGCTCAGAGTGATATTTAGACAAAGTCTAAACATAATGACAAGTAACATATTTCTAATTCAGCCCACATTATAAATCATAGAGTAACTTCCTTCCAGTTTCTCTCTATCAAAAATGTGTTATCAAATTCTGTTAGTTTATGGAAATTAATTTAGGAGTTAAAAAGTTAAGAACCAGCCTTTTATGTTTCGCATACTTAAAATATGATCCTGAATATATTTACAGTCTTGAAGAAATTACCATACAAAAACCATTTTTCATCCCGATAATACACACTCCAAACATTATACAAGAGCAAGCCACTGTGCACACCACAGACACACGTAGGCTGAATGCCAAAGTCTCGTGTGAGTATGACATGGCAAAGTTCAAAACTTTTTCACACTCATGTTCAAAAGTTGCACAATGCTTCTGCCTACAGAGACTTCTTCTGTTTAATTCTGTTATTACATGCTTGTGTGTGTGAGGATGTGCTCATATGAGGATAAAGAGTGTGTCTTTTAAGAGGCACCAGGGAAATAAAGATTCTGCTGCCATGTTTGGACAGGTCAGCCAACAATGGCTAAAATCATACCTTACTTTTATGTAGCACGTTTTGGAAATTGACTGACTTTACAACACTTTGACAGACAGGATATGAGAAAATCTGGCTTTACAACAATTTGACAGACAAGATAGGAGCAAATCTGACTTCAGAACACTTGGACAGACATGATAGGAGCAAATCTGACTTCACAACACTTTGACAGACAAGATAGGAGCAAGTCTGACTTTACACTTTGACAGACAGGATGCGAGCAAATTTGACTTTACAACACCTTGACGACAAGATGGAAGCAAATCTGACTTCACAACACTTTGACAGACAGGATGCAAGCAAATCTGATTCTTGAAGAGGCTGCCTCACAGGAGATGGAGAGAGGAAACTACAGAAGCATTAAATATCCCATTATATGAAGCAAATTGTTGACCCCTATCAAGATGTCTATCTGTCCCCTCAACACTGAAAGGTATATGAGGAAGGGAGACAAGACAAGTCTATGAAACAAAATATGAGTAATTTAGTTTCATGCCTGCATCAGCAAGTATTGCCCATTTAAAAAATGAATAAAAGAATTCACCTCTTCAGAGGTAGTACAGGCCTGATGATGACCACATCATCCCCTAGTGTGTCAACAGGTCAAGGAAAATTATGGGCACTAACACCATATCACTATGTGCCTCTAAGGCAAGACAGAGTTACCTGTACCTACCTCTTCTGAGATGACATATTTCCAGCATCTACCAGAACAAATGTCTTGCAAAATAATCATTCTTAATTCATCTTTGATATTCACTTTTCTGATAATAACTGATCCAAATGTCAGCATTATCATACCATTTAGATTTTACATACAATCATTCATCTTCAATGTCCAATATTAATTATCAACACAATAACATTAAATTTGAACAAGTCTTTATTTTTTAATGATTATGCGTATAGACCAATATTCTTGATTTTAAAAGTACATTATAAGTATTTATTACAATAAATATTAAATAGTATTTTTTTCAACACTTTAAACATTATTTTTTCAACAGAAGCACCATTATATTCAACATCTTACATCCTTTCTGCGTCATTAAACGTCACATAGTTCTTGCATAGTAGTTTGCCAAGTTTTCTTGTTTTCCATGAGCTTTTCAACCTCATCAAGGGATTTTATGCCTACAAACTTGGCCTCTCTTAACAATGTCCTCTTTAGAGTTCTATTCAACAACAAGGGGCTTATAACTTATGCACAGACTTATACTACAGAGTTAGAAATGAAATTCACTCTTGAGACTGTATAAATATTGAAAGTGGCTACACCTCAAGCTAATGAAACATCAAAGGCCATTACTATCATTCAAACAATCAGTATCATGCACTGCACTACACAGTATGCATTCTTTCCATCTAAGGGCACACAAAATGACAATCGCTTCCATAGCAAACTGTACAACAGATGTGACTGAAACAAGAAAGAATATTGCACTATAATGTACAACCATATTTTAACAATAACATATAATAATATTAATAATAATAAAATCTGGAGAGTCATTAAGAAAACTGTGAACATGACACTTAAATGATGACAATGACACAAATCCATGAATAATAATAAAAGATTCACACGGTTATAACGTGGATGTCATCTAAACTGGATCTAAACTCGTAGACTGTATAAAATTTTCACACTAACAATGGCTCCCATCACAGTTCCTCACGTCGTGACTTCTGAAATGACATGAATCAAACAGAAAATGTCAAGGCAATACCTATAAATAAATTATAAACATAAATAGTTTACTGTGCACGAACAATTCAATTTACTCTGTTCCAGATTCACTTGAGCAAAAGTTCATTGCCAAGAAAGAGAGGGTGCCCTCAAGTCTACCTGACGGAGGACCGAAGAAGCGGAAATAAGTACCATGTAGCACAGCTAGGGCACAATACAAAGGCTGGCCACAGAGATGAAGAGAGTTTGTTGCTGCCCTGCAAGGTGCCACAGGGAGTACTGGATAGTGATTCCTTAGCCAGTTGCCGACCAACGACATGGATGGTTGTGATGCAATGTATTTGGAGAATGTAGTGAAAAAAATATTAAGTGAACTTAATATTGAAGAAAGCTGGCTAGTGAAGAGGATTAGGGAGAGAAAACTTAAATATTTTGGACACATTAAATGTCATGATAGTCTAGAGAAGACCGTTTCGGAGGGGTACATAATGGGGAAAAGAAAGAGAGGAGGACCAAGGTGAAGGTGGCTGCAAGACATCATTGAGGATCTGCAAATGGATGCATCAGCAGCAGGCCATCTTGCTGACAACCGAGAGGCCTACAGGAGTGCTGTTTGGGAGGCAAAGTTCCACAAGGGACATGCAAATGAATGAATGAGTGAAAAAAATATAGCAGAGAGATGAAGTACAGTAAACTAAAACGGCTGGTCCAGGGCATGTTCCAAGAGAGAAGGTGTATCTGTGTCTCATGCTCTACTAGCAGCCGAGAAGAGCAATAGGAACATATGACAGTAGTACATACTATTTCATATCTACACTTGTAATAAAAGATCAAAAACTGTTCCTAATTTTGGCATGGAACATAATTTGAGATCAATTACAATTAAAATATATTCAGACAGAATTCTGAAAAAACAATTTGTGGAAATACCGTTTCTTGGCTTACCTGTGATTTTTTGCTGGGACATGTGCATGATTCTGTCTCATTAGGTTGTTCTACCAGCTCAAAATCTTTGGTTTCTTTAGGTTTCTTCTTCAGTCGTTTGGCATATTCCTGGAGAACAGAACAATAATATAGTACAGTGAAATAAAAAACAATATTGTGTGCTAGGACAGAAAATGAATAATTATTGTGTAGCTGAGCAGTCAGGTGCTCGGTTGACTAATCCGGTGGTACCGGGTTCAGTCCTAGCAATGGGATTTTTTTCTGGTACACACCAAAAAGGCCCCAGAGTTCACCCAGCCTCTAAACATAGGTACCAGAAAAATCTGGGAAGGTAAAGCGGCCAGGTGTGATACTGACCACATCATACTTTCATGTGCTAAAGGTCATGTATAATACGAACCTAACATGTATTCCCCAATATGCCTTAATGGCACGGAAATGGGGATTCCACCTACTTTTTTTACCTTACCCTTTATTAATTTTGTCACAGATTGGAGTAACAACAGAAAGACAGATTATTGGTACAAGATATTACTGAGACTAACAGACACAAAAAAAATAAAACCAAGAATTCATGTTTCTACATGTATATTAATAGGTTGGTTTAACTAATAAGGATAAGGAATACATTGTAAGACTGTAAGATATATATATATATATGTATATATATAATTCCACCTCCCATTCTCATTTTATCATTTATGAGTAACATATGCCATGAGAGTCCATGACATGAGCGAGCCCACACTGACTATAATGTAAATATGACAAGAGAAAAATGCAATTTTCCTGTGAGTAATAGGACACCTGGTCCAGTGCTTACTGTTTTTTTTATTAATTTTTATTATTTAACTGCTATTTTTTATATAATTAAATGTATTTTACTGTATTTGTACGTATTCTCAGTGTGTTTACTGAGGAGCTGTCCTGCCAATCTGAATGGACTCTTCTGGCTAAAAATGTAACACAACTTGTTACAACGTGTTTATATAATGAGTTTTTCATGTTACAAGTGCCATGAACGAAACTTGTAAGTCAATAGTCCACTGTAATGACTCATTCATTCATTAGCATGTCCCTTGCAGAACTTTGCCTTCCTAACAGCTCTCTTGAAGGCCTCTTGGTTGTAAGCAAGATACCCTGCTGTTGATGCATCCATTTGCAAATCTTCAGCAATGTCTTGTTGCCATCTTGCTTTGGTCTTCCTCTTTCTTTTTCCCATGATGTACCCTTCCAACACTGTCTTCTCCACACTCTCATGATGTTTAATATGTCTGAAATATGTAAGTTTACTCTGTTTAATCTTCTTTACTAGCCAACCTTCTTCCAAATTCAATTCTTGTAGTATGGATATGTTTGTTATTTTTTTGCATCCATGATATCTGAAGGACTCTTCTATAGCATTTACACTTAAAGGCACTTATGTATTTCTCTGTAATGACTACAGAATGGAATATCTTGATAAAAAAATTAGCATACATTATGAAATAAATAAGGCAGGCTATTAAGAAGTGAGAAACAAAAATACGATAGCATAAAATGATATGAACATCAAATAAGAAGTTATATTTGAACAAGCAGTAAAGCATAGCTGACATAATACATGTACAAGCTAAAACAGAATAAACTGAAGAAGTTGCTTATGAGACAGTATAGTTTCTTACCAAATGCGTGAACAGTATAGTGGGAAAGGCATGCTATGCATAAAAGAAAACTAAAAACTTACTGACAGTTAATATAACTACTGCTTATAATAAGAAGCCATAAATTAATTATTTTGTTAACAGATATATCTCATTTCCTGAGAAATATCACATGTTACTTTTCACACAAAACAATTATTACATCTCACCTGAAACACCCGTAAATGATAACACAGAATATTAGCAGGTGTTAAAGACTCTCTGGCAAATTTCTGACCATTTTTGGCAATTAGTTTGACCTGGAATTTGTTTAATAATAATAATAATCATAATAATCATAAAAAGTGATTTTAAAATACAGATTTTGCAAACTGAAACTGGAAAATGAAAAATGAGCAATATCAGTTATAAATTAATGAAAATGGTAAATACAGGCTACAACTTGAATAAAACAGGGATCTGGTAGATGTCAGAGTACGAGAACCTGGACTCATATGACATAGCACTTCTCACACATAACCACAGCCAAACACACCTGGTCTTCACATATGACATAGCACTTCTCACACATAACCACAGCCAAACACACCTGGTCTTCACATATGACATAGCACTTCTCACACATAACCACAGCCACACACCTGGTCTTCACATATGACATAGCACTTCTCACACATAACCACAGCCAAACACAAGACAACCTTCAGACATTTGACTGAAATTCAGAAAAAACTAGGTTTGTATGTCAACACCAAGAGAACAAAAATAATGGAAAATAAGAGAACACATACTGAAGGTCACCAGATTGAGAAAATAGTTAATTTTACATATCTATGTAGCTATGAAGACACTGACGAGAAATGTCACACCTAAGCTAAATGTAATTTGTGACGAGATGGGAAATACCTTGACAGAGACAAAGGAAATTCTAGAAAGATGGAAGGATTATTGCAGAGGAATGTATGAAACAACTGATTGTGAAAGCAGAAATCAACAGTGTGAATTATTATTGGAGGAGAAAGAACCCGAACCGATAATAGAAGAAGTTTTATGGGCAATAAAGAGTCTGAAAGATGGTAAATCACCAGGATGTGATGAGATAACAGCTGAATTTATTAAAGAAGGAGGAAAGGAATGTGCAACAATCTATCATGCACTATGTAAAAAGATATGGCATTCAGGTATTTGGCCAAAAGAATGGAAAAAAACTGTATACATACCACTGCCAAAAAAAAAGGAAACCTGAAATTATGCACAAACTACAGAACTGTTGCCCTGATTAGTCATGCCAGTAAAATTCTGTTAAAAATCATAATGGGTAGACTTCATAAGAAAATAGAAGAAGTCAATATGGTCCAAGCTGGTTTTAGGCAAAGAAGAGGAGCAAGAGATCATATATTCAATATAAGATTAATAATAGAGAAATGCAGAGAGTTTAATGTGAATCTATATTTATCTTTTATAGACCATTCAAAGGCATTTGATTGTGTACAACACCAGAAACTTTGGAAAATAATGGAAAAAATGTGATTTCCAACATATTTGATACAATTAACATCACTGCTGTATCTAGACAAACAGGCAGCAGTAAGAATAAATGGTGAAACAACGACTTGGTTTGACATGAAACAAGGGGTGCATATTGTTGTCTTACTTATTTAACTTATATCTTACATTCTTCCTATGCTGTTAAATGTCACATAGACCCCGTATGGTAGTTCGCCAAGATGTCCTGTCTTTGGCGAGTTTTTCAATCTCAACAAGGGGTGTTATGCCCACTGAATTGGCTTCTCTTAACAATGTCCTCTTTAGAGTTTCACGTGGTCGACCTCTTTTTATTTGGCCTGTTGTGTTTCATTTTATAGCTTGTTTGGGGATTCTCTGATTGTTTCTTCTTATCACATGATCGACATATGTCCACCTTCTTTTTCTGATCAACCATGAGACTGGTTGTTGTTTGCTCATCTGTCTGATCTCTCTGTTGTTCTTGAATTCATTCCACTTTATATCGAGTATTTTACTTAGGCATTTGTTTTTGAAAGAGTCTAATTTCTTGTCTATTTCTTTAGTTGTTTTCCAGCTTTCACATGCATAAATGAGTGTGGATATTACACTTGAATTGAATAATCTTAACTTGGCTTTTGTGCTTATAACTTTTGAATGCCATATGTTATCAAGATTCTTGAAGGTCAGTGCTGCTTTGGCAATCTGAATTCTAACTTCTTTTCTGGTATCACCATTGTGGTCTATATAGCTGCTGAGATATGCAAAATGCTTTACTTCTTCAACAGCTTTTCCTTGTATGTATATTTGTCCGTCGTTGTTAATGAGAACCGTCATTATTTTTGTTTATCCTTGTTAATTTCAAGTCCTGTTTTACTAGCCAATGTAGACAGGGTATCTGTTTTTACTTGCATTGATTTCATATTGTCGCTGATAAAATTTAACTTGTATACTAAAAATATAATGAGGAATGTTAGAGAAGATGTAGACAAAGAATAGTACGATGCCATAACAATTGGAGTTTTTAAGAAATATCAGAGATTAGATATGCTGATGACACAGTATTACTGTCCACAACACAAAAAGGAACTGAAAAACTAATTATATCAGTCTGTAAGAACAGTAAGAGCAAAACCTCTATCTTAATGTGAAGAAAAATAAATTGATGACAAATGAAAAAACAAATAAGGTATCTGAAATATGTATCAATGAGGAAAAATTGGAAGAAGTGGAGAGTTTTGAATATCGTGGATCACTACTAACTAATAATGGAGGTACAATGAGGGAAATTAAAAGGAGGAGATTTATTGCTCTTCAGAAAGTAAAACAACTAAAGAATCTGTGGAGAGGAACAAACAGAACCACAGAAATAAGATTTTTAAGGGCATGCATCTTTCCCATCGCAGCATATGTTTGTGAGACCTGGACACTTAACAAAGCGCTGAGAAACACATAAATGCCTTTGAATGTAAATGCTACAGAAGAGTTCTTCAAATATCATGGACACAAAAAAGAACAAATATATCCATACTACAAGAACTTAATATTGAAGAAGGCTGGCTAGTAAAGAGGATTAAAGAGAGAAAACTTAAATATTTTGGACACATTAAACGTCATGAAAATCTAGAGAAGACCGTCTTGGAAGGGAACATAATGGGAAAAAGAAAGAGAGGAAGATCAAGGCAAAGATGGATGCAAGTCATCATTGATGATCTGCAAATGGATGCATCAGCAGCAGGGCATCTTGCTTACAACTGAGAGGCCTACAGGAGTGCTGTTATGGAGGCAAAGTTCCGCAAGGGACATGCAAATGAACAAATTAATGAAAATGTAGCTTTACTGACAAGTTGAGGGGAGGGGGATCTAGAATAACTAAAGCCAGGATATCATTCATATGTCAATAGAATATGGGCAGCAAAAAACATAAAGTCTAAAACCAAGACTTTTCACCACAAACTGTGACAACTGTGTTTCTCTATGGCTCTGAGACATAGAAAGTGACAACGACAATACAGCAAAAGCTGCAGACATTTGTAAATACGTAACTGACTGAGAAGGACATTTGTAAATACATAACTGACTGAGAAGGACATTTGTAAATACGTAACTGACTGAGAAGGATCCTTAAAATTAAATGGCAGGACAAGATCAGAAATGAGATCTGAGGGCAGTAAAAATAAAAAACAGTCATTGTACAAAATTGTACTGAAAGCCTTTCTGTGTGGTTTAAGCTACAGAGAAAAGGGCTATGGGCAGTTATTGATGTATACATTAAAGAATGGTTAAATATACTTGTACTTGTACGAACTCCCTGTAACTGCGAGTTGTTGTTCTTTGCAGCCGATGCTGTAGAGATGTTGAGGCACGGCGTCTTGTCGGTGAGAGAGCGGGTAATGGGGCCAATTTTTTCAGTACCGGAGTACAGCTAAAAAGCAGGGGGTGTGCAATGCTTCTTTAGCAGACTCCACCACCATGAGGACTATGGTGATCCCTGCCCCGTTAGCCAGACTAGGCCTGCTGCTGGGGATACCACAGAGAGGTGGAAGAGGGTCTTGGTCAGCTATGGTTCGCAAACCCTGATGCTAGCATATCAGATATGGATTGCTGATTGCCTCATCAGACAGGCGTCTTAACCCCCTGGTTAAACATAACAATGAGTATAAACTGCAGAAAAATTGTAAATATAAGCAATGGTAGGCATAATTCTTGACAGCCATAAATGATATTAAAACAATCAGACTTTCATGTTATTTTTTGTGTGATCTTAGTGCTGGTGTGGATCTGATGTTAATACAACCCTTGTTTCATAACAAAATGGAAAAATATCTGCCTGCATGGTGAGGTGCACCCAAGGAACATCAAGGTGTGAGTATAAGCATTTTAAGGGCAAATAAAAAGGACTTACAGTTACACTCCTGACTTAATCTCCATGCTCTGCCAGAATAATTCTGATGAGAAGGAATTTTGTTTAAAAATGGAGTTTAGGTTAGAAACATGCTATCTTTTATTTTATTTAGACTGTCTAAATATTGATCTGTGCATTGACTGGCCTGGATGTGCACAATCTACATACCCTGTCAGTGCCGGCTTGGGGTGAAACATTTTTAAAATTTGTGTTATGTGCTTGGTGCTATATCATGGTTAAAAAACAGACACATGGGGAAAAAAATGGCTAATAATTAGACTTACTTTAAAAGAGTAAGGTATATAAGATAAAGTCTGATTATTTGTTATCACAGCTTTTGTCGCATAGCTTTTTGTTGATTCATATGTGGTTTCATTTTATGTACTTACAAGCCCAACATGGGGGGGGGGGAGGGGGGCCCCTGAGGTCGAGGCTTCTGTGGGAGGCCCAGCAGTCCTATTTTTCCTTCTCTTCTTATCAGAGACAAAATCCAGGAAGTATATGACCTCACAGCCCAACCTAGCTCTCTATGGCCATATACTCTTTATACACAACAAATGCTCATGTATTACTATTGGTCAGCCTTAGATACAGATGAAAGTAGATTATATCAATACAGGCACTATAGACTAACCTCATCATCATGATTTTGGCCCATTGTATTTTTTCTAGTAGGTCACTGAGGTCGTGTTTGAAAGGAATGAAGTGCACATATGGCTCAAGCTCAGAGTAAAAGTGCTCATAATAGTCTGACTCTTGCTTCAGAACAACTGAGTCTCCTGCAAGCAAGTAAGGAAGTCTGTATGCAGCTACGGTACCATCAATGTTCACTTGATATTTGAACTGTAAGACAGGTAAAAAAAAAAAAAAAATAGCAACTACATAAAATTTTTATTTAAAAGGAAATAATGTTAAATGGCAATGCTCTTGTTTACATCTCATCTATTTCTGGAATATTAACTCTTTCACTTGCTTACATCTCATCTATTTCTGGAATATTAAACTCTTCCACTATCAACAAAAATTTTAAAACTATGTATAATAAATTCAGGCACCATGTTTTTACTTGGAAATGATAAAAGTATCAATTTTGCAAAATTTCTGACAAATCTGCGAATTTTTCAAACTACTATATTTCTAGATTAGAATTAGAATTGCAAAAGCAGCATCGATCTTCAAGAATCTTGAGAACATATGGCATTTAAAAGTTATAAGCACAAAAACCAAGTTAAGACTATTCAGTTCAAATGTAATATCCACCCTCATTTATGCATGTGAAAGCTGGAAAACAGCTAAAGAAACAGACAATAAATTAGACTCTTTTGATAACAAATGTCTAAGGAAATACTCAGCATCAAGTGGAACGAATTCAAGAACAATGCAGAGATAAGACAGATGACTGAACAACAACCAGTCTCATGGGTGATCAGGAAAAGGAGATGGACATATGTTGGTAACGTGATGAGAAGAAACAGTCAGAGAATCCCAAAACAAGCTATCTTCTTCTTCATTTGCTTCTACCACCAAAACTGCACTGTGATCCTACTGAATTTACGCCTGTGGTCCTCGTTAGGTCTTGTGGTCTCCTGTGTGGTCCCCGATAGGACCACACGAGATCCACAAGAGGACCACAAGGGGTTCAGAGTATCGCAGGGCTTTAGCCTGTATTCTTGGTGGGTCTCTAAAGTGGATTGCGTGACACCGTGGTTTTCGGTGCACCAGTTTAGTCTAGAGTTGGACTTTCTCACCGGAAGACCTCGACGTGTTTAGGATATCAGTGCATCCCCGCTGGGTGAGAGGCGGTAGCCCACCCAGGCCAGAGTTGGACCTTCTCACCGGAAAACCTCGACGTGTTTTGAGATACCCGTGTATCACCGCCGGGTGAGAGGTGGTTGCCCATCCAGTCCAGAGTTGGACTTTCTCACCGGAAAACCTCAGTGTGATTAGGATACGCAAACATCCCCGCCGGGTGAGAGGTGGTTGCCTATCTAGACTGTCCTGGTCCAGTGTCTCCGACTTCAGCATTTTGCAGTCGTGGCCACTACCCTTCCTAGTTGTGACCAGGATGGAGCTTTTGTCCAGGAGGACGAATCCTTGCCACTAGTGACTTCCACCCGTGGGTTGAGCTGGTTTAGGCATATTATCACAGTATGGGCGTGTTTGGGACGTGACCGACCTCTAGACCAGAGGTACTGTGACATGCATAGCCTTCAAGATTCACCCCTGGTGTGAGCCAGTTTAGGCAAAATTCACCAGTATGGGTGTATATCAGGCGTGACCGACCTCTAGAGCGGAGGTGGCATGACATGTCTAGCCATCAAGTTTCACCCCTGGTGTGTGCCGGTTTAGGCATATTTCACCAGTGTAGGTGTATTTCGGACGTGGCCGGCCTCTAGAGCAGAGGTGCCGTGGTATGTGTAGCTCTCGCAGCGATACTACTGGACATACCGATTAAATTTCATTTTATCCTTTCCACCACCTTTTCACATCGGCACCACACAGCAACCTTTATTTCTTTTCTGTATTTACTTCCTTGACCGGGAGGAGCTTCACTCCACGCGCGGTATTCGAAGGGTCTCGCCAGTAGTGTCTTAACCTCTGGGACAAGCCGGTTCATGCATTTCACCCGATGTGACTGCACTCAGGACGTGGCCGACCTCCAGACCAGAGGTGCCATGATTTTACTGTTTGCTTCACTGTATCCTTTCTACCACCTTTTCCACAGTGGTGCCGCGCGGCAACCCCATTTGCACCTTTCTTCATTGGCCGGGAAGAGCGCCGCTCCACGCACGGCAGCTGAAGAATCTTGCCAGCAGTGGCAGATGAGCTACCAAACGTGCCACTCATCTACCCTAAGTATCTGGTTTTCAGGCGCCAGATATTTGCCCTCGCCCCTTCTCCTGTCAGTTTAAACAGTTCTGCCATGGGAAGGCCAGGAGCTGGACTTGACTGCCAGAGGCTGTTTGAGACGCACGCTGTTGGAGTGGAGATCGAATTCTCCGGCAATAGCAGACCTTAGAACCAAAAACAGGCTATAAAATGGAACACAACTGGCCAAAGAAAATGAGGCAGACCGTGTGAAACGCTGAAGAGGACATTGTTAAGAGAGGCCAGATTAATAAGCATAAAATCCCTTGATGAGGTTGAAAGACAGGAAAAATTGGCGATATACCTTGCAAGCCCTATATGACATTTAACGGCATGGGAAGGATATAAGAAGATAATTCCAGATAGTTTTTTTTTGTTTTGTTTTGCCAGAATGAGGATAAGTCCGCAAAAATGAGGACAAGTAACCATACCTCTATCTGGCTAATAAAGAAGTTTACAATTTGAATCTCTAAAGCAAAATAATAATAATTTTTAAAAAACCGATGGATGTATTATTTAATTTTCACAAAGCCAGTTATACGGCTCATGGTATAAAAAGAGTTAATTAACTTTGTGCAAACAATCTTCAATCTGCAAATTACAGTAATTAATTATAATTACTTTCTTAGTGTACAAATTAATGCTTCTATGTCCAATTCACCTATGTCCACTCTCACTTCTTAGGGTTAACCTGATTGAGAGTCCAGTCCAGCTCTGTTGAAAGATGTCTGTTCTTACAAATAATTACACTGCTTGACCAAGTGGCTACATGGTTGCTCCTTCTACTGGATTCCAAGGTTCTATTCTCAGTCATTCCTTTACTAATTTCCCTTCTCATGTCATTGTTCTTTAACTCTTTGAAGCTAATCCTACTCATTTTACTTTCAAACACTGCTACCCTTAAAAAATAGAATTTTAATCTTGTTCTTAATTATTGCTCTCAACACTTTTTTGTCCCATTTACTGATTACATAAATTATGATATGACTACTGACAGGCGATTATAATGGCTTCATAATTCATATCTGAATTATGGGGAAAAATGCCATCTTACTAACTTCTTCTTCTTCTGCATTCGAGGTTGTTGGTCATGTCAGGTACTGATCCCTGTCAAAATGGCAAAGTTCGCAGTCCTCTCCAGATCCTGATAGGAACCCCAAAGCTTGTGTCCTCTGACCATGTCTCACGCCTTAGTCCGCGTGGTTTGGGCACTCTTGAAGGATATGTTCTGGAATTGGACTCCACTGCCACACAAACACTCATCTGTGTGAGACATTTTGAGTCAATGTAGGTGGCTCAGTAGTCTGCAGTGGCATGTCCTTAGGTGAAAGAGGATGGTTTGCTGATGTCTTTGTAGTTAGTGTATTGCATCTGGTTCGTTGTTGCATTTTTAGTTGTTTCTTCCATTCAGATCTTACTAACTGAGTGACTTGCTATTTGGAGATCTAAAATCTGTTAACACATTTATCACTGGAGGATCAGAGATTTATGCTGATGTCCTATGATCAGAACCTGTGTCTCTTGAGTGCCATATTGAGAGTACTTTCATCCTCATTAAACATACTCAGTTTATAACCATGTTCTCTCTCTCTCTCTCTCTCTCTCTCTCTCTCTCATGAGAGATGATGATAATATACAAGTAAGTATATTTTAATTGTATTAAAACTGTATTTTAAACATTCACAAAGATGAGATTGGTGTCAGATTTTAGACTTGGAGAGACCTTGTACTGCAGTGTCAGATTTAGATGAGGTGACATTCTAAGCAACAGTGTCGGATTTACACAGTGAGGTCCTATGCTACAGTACCAGATTTAGACATGGTGGGCCCCCTGTTCTGCAGTATCGGATATAGAGGGTGGGAGGTCCTATGCTGCAGTGCCAAATTTTGACTTGGTGAAGCCCTAAGCCACATAAAAAGAAGGTGCTTAAGCCTCTTTTAAGTTTTTGCTTGTTTAGCTTATGCCTACTGGATGAGACCCACCTGAAAGAAATGAAAGAAAGAGATCTGAGGCATCAACTTTCCATATTTAGCCTCATTCTGAGGAAAAAAGAACATCTTTGTCAGCCTGGCATCAAGCAGCTCCGGGTGTTTCAA
Source organism: Achatina immaculata (assembly GCA_009760885.1). Taxonomy (NCBI): domain Eukaryota; kingdom Metazoa; phylum Mollusca; class Gastropoda; order Stylommatophora; family Achatinidae; genus Lissachatina; species Lissachatina immaculata. The sequence goes on from CM019716.1 coordinate 13,487,918, forward strand.
GGACATCTCTGCCAATTGCAGTCGCTCTTTTCGACTGTCTCTGCCCCGCCAGAAAGCGACCTCGGTCTTGTTGGCCCACTTCGGCCCCGTGTTGGCTTGCGTGGAGAAGATATCCAGAGAGACCCTATGAAAAATATCGTTAGCTGTTATTTTGGCAGCACTCAAGCAAAAACATGGAGAAAAAAAAACCAACAGAAATCTGTCTTGGTGACGGAGTTCTATATTTGGTACGATCTTGAATTTGAATGAAGAAGAAGAAGAAGAAAAAGAAGAAGAAGAAGAAGAAGTGGGGAAAAGGAGGAGGAGGAAGAGTAGCAGAAAGATAATAATAATAATAATAATAATGTATTAAAACAGTGTTTATTTCAGCACACAATACAGCACTACATTATTGCACAGCAGCAAATCTAGCACTCTCTACCAATGAAAATCATATTACCTACTCAACACAGTGTTCTACAATAATCTGCACCAGACTACTACGTAAATACATCGCCTTGTTATGCTATCATACAATACAAGTAAACTATGCTGTATTACATTATCCTTCAGCATACTGTCTGGAGATGGACTCAGAACATCACAAAAAGTCCGAATATGCCATTGCCAAATGTTAGTCAACTTGTTCAACAATGCATTGCATTCAGGGAGGCAGTGTGAGATGGACAACGTTCTGGAAAGGACACGTCACATGGCATATTGTTTTGACAGCCAGGCCTAGCCTAGAGTAAGACAGCTATTTCAGTCTGTCACTCATGATCCACAGATGTGGTGGTGGTAGGAGGGGGGGGGTGGGGTAGGGGAGGAGCAATGGTTCACGTTGAATAAACCGTGGCATAAGATTGACATAAGAGAATGAGAAACATATTAGCCAACACATCCTTATCAATGAATGTTAGAAAACGAGTCCTAAAATGCTATATTGAACTTATTTTATTATATGGAAGTGAATCAAGGACAAAAGGCAGGTCTGCCTAAAAGTCATTGGAAGCAGCAGAAATGTGGTTTATTAGAAGAATGTTGCGAATCCCCTGGACAGCAAAAATAACTAATGAAGAATGTATGAGAAGAGCTGGAGAGACAAAAAACCTTGTCAAAAAGATAAGAGAGAGACAATGTACTTTCATAGGACATGCAATGAGAAGAGGGGGCATTGAAGATATTATAACAACAGGAAAAATAGAAGGAAGAAGATCAAGAGGAAGACCAAGAGAAATGATACTGGACAGTCTGACGGGATGGTGTGAGAGGAGATCACCAACTGAGCTGATGGCCTGCATGAAGGATCGTGTACTCTGAAGAAGCATAATTGCCAACGCCAGTCGGCACAGCACCTGATGATGATAGGATTGTACTTGAGTTTAAAACTGAGTCTAATATTCGACCAGAGTCTGAACCGAACTTGTCTGGATCATGATTAAAGGACGGAAATAGGGTTAATTTTTTTTCTACAAATATAAAAAAAAAACGCTCTCTTTTTTTACACTACAGAAATCGGATTGTATGACTCTTTAACCCCTGAATTACTTTCCGTGCTGTGCCAGAATAAATTCTGTTGGGGAAATTTCAATCAAAAGAAACTAGAAGGCAATTAAAAGCAAGGGCTGGGTTAAAACTGGCCTACTTCTCATGTTACATACTTTTTTGCCTAAATATCACTCTGAGCATTGACTCGCACTGAACAGGTATGCAAGACTTTCCAACCCTGCCAGAGTTGTTTTGGAACAAAAGAGTTAACTCCAAAATGTTTCGTTATAAAAGGCTAGTGTAGTCATTTGTAGTTGTGTGTGCATTAAAACACTTCTGTGTATAACAGTTAAAACACCCGGTAATCTAAAGTACTTTAGATTTATGCACTGTACAATATTACTCTGTCTGAAATGAACAGATCGAAAATCGACAACTGAATTAGTCTAACTTTACAAAAAGAACAAACAAAATGGAGGAACATTAATGAACGGCTTTGATGTTAGAATACGAGGTTTCTAATTATTGTTCATATAGTGCGCTAATGTGTAACCATATGTATATGAGCACGAGAGATTGATTTTACAGGTGAATATCCATTAAAAAAAATAATAACATCGACAAAACGTTTTACAGTGTACTCTGGTATGCCTCCCTTTGCAAAGCACAGATTATGTGTCCTAGGCATGAGAGAAAAATAGAACTTTTTTTTTTTTAGTTGAAGTAACTGTAAAAAAAAAAAAGTTAGGTAGGTAGTCCTATAGCAAATACCGTAGGAGAAGAAGCGTTAGAGTCCTCATTATGCTGGGCCATGAAGGGTATGAGGTAGGGTGGCCAGTTCCTTTCCTCGCTGCATTTCCTTCCCAGGTTTTCTTTGGTACCCATTTTACGAGGCTGGGTCGACCTGGGGGCCGTACTGGTCGGAAAAAAAAATCCCGCGCGCTGTGAATTCGAAACACTGACCATTCGGTTGCTAGATGAGTGCTCTAACCACCATGCTAGCCCATGCCCTTGTTAAAAAAAATGGGGGGGGGGGGAGGCCCAAAGTCTACTGCTGGTCCTGATGAGTGGCTTCATTACACTCGGGGTATGCCCACACGTGTTCGGCATTTGACATCAGGATTTCCATTAGTGTTTTAGAGAGATGACTCCACTGTTGCGCTGATTGTATGTTGCTCGTGATCTAGCATTTAACTGGGATTTGCAACCACTGCCCTTGGTTATATGTAATGCACTGAGTCGCATGTGTTTCTGTGCAATAAATGTTTGAAACCAAGGAAAGATTTTATGCCCGTCCTGTACTTCTTGAGCTTCGTTACATTTGTTATGCTTGTGTTGACAAGTACGACCTTCCACCTGGGCCAGTTGTCTTGAGTCAAACAAGTTTTAAATCCTTGGGCGCGGCATGGAAACTCGATCTCCATTGTTACAATTCACAATTCGAAAGAACGTCATCAGAATTTCATTTGCATGGTATTTCGACACCATTATTTCGTCTATTCCTCTGTTTGGTTAACTATGTTTATTGCGATCTGGCACTGAGTTCAGGAAATCTACTGCTTTATATTTCAGTGCTGTATTTTGTTGAGAAACAATTTAAAAAAAAAATAAATAGGAAACAACGAGGCTTTTGTACGGTAAAGTAAAAGAACATGGACTCCGGTAGGACAAGCAGCCGTCTACCCACGAGAGAACAGCGTACCAACGAACTGAGCCATCTCAGAGACACCCCCCCCCCCAAAAAAAAGGTCTTTTGAAAGCTAAGTCCGTGTTCGAATCCCAGGTAATTAATTCTCTTGTGATTTTTCTTTCTCTCACGTCTCACTAAAGTGGTTTGTCTACGATTTTCTCTTTTTCGAGGTCTAGTCCTATAAAATTGTGGTCTCCTACAAAAGCCTCGTTGTTTCCTATTTATAAAAAAAAATTGCTTCTGAAACTATACCTGATACTATACCTTCATGTAAAAAGTGTTTATTCGTTTGTTGTTGTTGTTGTTGTTGTTGTTGTTCAAGTATGCACCAGACGTGGCAGGAGACCGTGTGTAAGTCTGTCTAAAAATTGGTAGCTGTTAGAGAGACTGAATCTAAGCTACGGAATTTCTGTGTCACGACCTCGTTTCTTTCCGGGTGTCACGATCCATCGTGTCTGCTGAACAAGAACTAATGAGTTAGCTTTCAAAAGACCTTCTGGGGGTCGGGGTGGGGGGGGGGGGTCTGAGATGACTCAGTTCGTAAGTACGCTGTTCTCTCGCGGCTAGACGGTTGCTCGTCCTACCGGAGTCCGTGTTCGAATCCCAGGTAATTCTCTTGTGATTTTTCTTTCTCTCACGTCTCACTAAAGTGCTTTGTCTACGATTTTTTCGAGATCGAATCCTAAAAAATTGTGTATTTTGTTCAGAACTACAAAAATACGATTTTTAAGGGCTGCATCTTTCCCATCGCATCATATGCCTGTGAGACCTGGACACTTAACATCAGCTGAGAAACACATAAATGCCTTTGAACGTAAATGCTACAGAAGAGTTCTTTAAATATCGTGGACACAAAAAAGAACAAATATATCCATTCTACAAAAATTTAATACTGAAGAAGGTTGGCCAGTAAAGAGGATTAAAGAGAGAAAAACTAAATATTCTGGACACATTAAACGTCATGGGAATTTAGAGAAGACCGTCTCAGAATGGTACATAACAGGAAAAAGAGAGGAAGACCAAGGCTAAGATGGCTGCAAGACATCGTTGATAATCTGCAAATGGATGCATCAGCAGCAAGCCATCTTGCTCACAACCAAGAGGCCTGCAGGAGTGCTGTTAGGGAGGTAAAGTTCCACATGGGAAGGCAAATGACTGACTGATTTTGTTAACAATTTCTTTTCTTTTCTTTCTTTCGTTTTGTTTGTTTGTTTGTTTGTTGTTGTTAAAGGAAATCTCAGTGGCACAAGTGGATAGTGTCATTTTATTTGACAGTTTGGTGACTACAAGTATTATAAGAGAGAACTTTTTTAGGAAGATTACAGTGTGGCGTAAATAAGATTACAGTCGTTTAACTGACCTACACGTAATGCCTGTCTGCTGGATTTCGTCTTCTTCTTCTTTCTCCCTAGAATTGCGAGTTGGCGTTCTTTGCAGCCGATTAGGTGAAGAAGATGCGACAAAGTATCGTGTTGGCGGGGGTGTTTCTTTAGCAGATTCCACCACCATGGGGAGCAAGGGGGTGCGCAGTACTTCTTTAGCAGGCTCCACCACCACGGGGAGCAGGGGGTGCGCAGTACTTCTTTAGCAGGCTCCACCACCACGGGGAGCAGGGGGTGCGCAGTACTTCTTTAGCAGAGTCTACCACCATGGGGACTATGGCGATCCCTGCCCCATTAGCCATGGTAGACCTATTACTGGGGGGTACCAACGGATAGTTGATCAGTTATGGTTCGCAACCCTGGCGCTAGCACGTTTCAGCTCTGGTTAGCGAAATCGATCGTCAAACCGACCCTTGAGATAAAACTGTATTTTGCGGCAGGAGCTGGTTTTCGTGCGTGCCACCGAGTAGAAGAGTCGTTTAGAAGGGGAAAGATAAAGGGGTAGTCCTAGACATAAACAAAGGTGGGGAGATAGCGTGGAAATAAGACATATAAGAGCTTGTTACAGCACTTTCTACCCATAAAAGAGCCGCTCAACCCACATAACTGGTCAAAACTCACGAGAGAGAGGGTTTTGAACCGGGAGCGCGAGAAAGAAAAGGAATGGAGGGGTAAGAAAAGAAACTAACATGGCTAACTAGAAGCGGGATGGCTTCTCTTCGCTTCTCGGAACTGAGGGAAATCTTTAGATCAGCTGATTCTATAACTGTGCTGGATTCATTCATTCATTTGCATGTCCCTTGCGGAACTCCGCCTCCCTAACAGCACACCTGTAGGCCTCTCGGTTATGAGCAAGATGGCCTGCTGCTGATGCATCCATTGTGCTGGATTAAGCATGGTATATTCTAAAAGGATCTGTGTTGTGCATGGTTGATCCACTGCTAAAAAATGTACGCAGTAACTGCGACTCATCAGACTTCGTCTCTGTGGCTCTAAACGGCTGAGGACTGGCTGCTTTATTTCGTCATGAGCCTGATTTTTAAGGAGAGATGTGAGGAGATGGTCCAGATCCTATATTTTCTACTCCAGAGAACAAAAGCAATCGCGATACAGTTCGGCCGTTAATAAAAATCGATCTCTGCAATAAACGTTGAATTAACAACTGAAGAATGAAATCAAGGAAGACAGACTGATTGAAGGAAGGCATAATGTATCTTCAGTAGTGAGTGTTAAGGGCTAGAAATGTTAGAGAAGATAGATACAGATACCCTCATATTATCCATGGTCAGTAACCAATCACGGATCACTGCACGTGATTTCACTGGAGCTGTGGTTATCTCCCCATGAATAGTGCGATCAACTTCATGCAGCACGGGGAAATGGACAACACTCAGACAAAACTTTGTGCCAAATTTGATTTCATTTCACTCATGACAACGTGATTGGTGCGTTTGACATCACTGCACACTTACTTTTTTCCGTGAGTACAGAAACACTTAATGAATTACGGAATGAACATTACCAAGGCCACTCATATGGCCCAAAAACGCCAACTGCAACTCCCCTCGACACCTCACTTTACAAGAGGAATGATAAAGTAAAGTAAGAGTTTCCGAACGCACAAGAAACGCAAAAAGAGAGTAGCAAGAAAATGAATGAAATTTGAGCCTCAAACTCCAGCTGGACTAGCGGCCTCGGATGGATAAAGCACAGACCACAAGGCATGTCAAGAGCCATAATGAAAAATGTACTCCCAGTTATAAATGGAGGCCATGGAAATGTGGTTTATAAGAAGGATGTTGAAGGCACCATGAACAGCTAAGAAAACCAACGAAGAAGTCTTAAGAGATGCTGGAGATAAAAGGCAAATTATAGCAAAAAACAGATTCAGACAATCGAGATTTATATAGTTCCGCCTGAGAAGAGGAAAACTGAACACACTGTGGCAACTGGAAAAATTGAAGGAAGAAGAGACAGAGGAAGACAGAGAAAGAAGTTACTGGATGGGCTGTCAGTGTGGCTAGGAAGAAAATCACTGGCGGAGCTTGTAATCAGCTCAAAAAGCATGAAACTGTGACGAGAAATGATCGCCTACGCCACGCGGCATGGCACTTGATTGATTGATTCCCAGTTGTAGTGCAAGAAGGCTAAGAAGTCTGTTTCAGGGTGTAATCCAGCCAGTACAGCTCATTCCCTATAATTGGCTAATCAACCCACCTTCCCATCATTTCCAGAGTCGCCTCTGTGATGTCGTATGTAGGCAGGACAATGTCATAGGTTTGCTTAGACCCGCACCAAGAAAACACTGGAATGGGTTTGTCCTTGAGTGCTTTACTTTCTAATGGCCAGTCACCCAAGTTTATGAAGAACTCAAAGTCTGGGAGGAACATCTGTGGAGCAGACAAGACATTAATAAAGTAACATAATAAATGTAGGATACAAGCAGACAACCGTGTATACACATATGGACAAATATACACACAAGTATTATGTATGTATGTGTGTGTGTGCGTGTGTATGTACGTATGTTTGTAAGTATGTATGTATGTATGTATGTATATGTGTATGTGTGTATGTATGTTCCAACATCACTCTGGAACGCCTGGAGCAATTTCAGTCACACTTGGTACACATATGACTTACAATCTAGAAATGTATAATGTGCGGGTAAGACACCCCTACCTCCCCTAGGGGTCGGGGGTGACATGTACAAATAATCGAAAACGACCGATAGTAGAACTAGCCCTGTAAAGGAAGAGATGTAACTTCCGTTATATTTATGTGCAGTGACTGCAATGGGTTGTGGGCCGCGCCTGCCGGATAGCATTTAAAAAGAACAGACTCTGTAGAACCTTCTAGAAGGTTGTGGATATGAATATAACTCTGGACATTTTTGGAAATCATTATGCTCCGTTCTTGGACTCATGAAGTTCGAGAAACTTCAGCACCCACCCGAATCTTTGATGGTCCTATATAAGGTAAGCTAACTCGGCAAGTCTTCCAGTTTATCATCTGTCAGGGAATGTGACCGTTTCATTTTGCTCTTTTAGTAGATTGTATAAGTGTTTCCTACTTTATTTGACAGTGTAGTATCATCATCATCATCATCATCATCATCATCATCATCATCATCATCATCAGGTGCCGTGCTGAATGTGTTGGTTATTATGCTTCTCCAGAGTACATGATCCTTCATGCAGGCCATCAGCTCAGTTGGTGATCTCCACTGACACCATCTAGTCAGACTGTCCAGTTTCATTTCTCTTGGTCTTCCTCTTGATCTTCTTCCTTCTATTTTTCCTGTTGTTATAATATTTTCAATGCCCCCTCTTCTCATTGCATGTCCTATGAAAGTACATTGTCTCTCTCTTATCTTTTTTGACAAGTTTTTTTTTTGTCTCTCCAGCTCCTATCATACATTCTTCATTAGTTATTTTTGCTGTCCAGGGGATTTGCAACAATGTAGTGTGCATTTTGGATTCAAGTTCAGTATTATTTTTTTTTCTGTGAAGAATTTTATATTTCTACATGGAGTAAGTACTTCATAATTTTAAATTTCTAATTTTTTCCCCCTTTATGTTTACATTAGCTTGTTATTGTATTCTACACTTCATAATTTTAAACATATGACTTACATTCCGGAAGAAAAAAATTGTGGGAGGGGGGGTAAGACACCCTTAGCACCCCCTAGGAGGGCCTAGGGGTGGGGGTGGGGTGACATGTAAAAATAACGACTGATATTAGTATCGAATCCATAGTTTTCGGGTCGCTGAGATGAATAGTGACATTCCCGATGCCGTTTAAGTCCAAGTTGAGCCCCCATCGGCATGGGTGGAGGCCTACGGCTGGGGGTGACATGTACATAGAAAGAGAGAGATGTAGAGAGAGGGAGAAAGAGGTAGAGAGAGGGAGAGAGAGGGAGGGGGAGAGGGAGAGAAAGAAGGAGAAAGAGGAGGAGAGATAGAGGAGACAGGGACAGAGGGAGAGTGATAGATCTGAGGTCACCATGTTTCTCACACAAGTTTCTGTCACCCAAGAATTTATTTATTCTTGCTCCAGGAAATGAAACTAAAAATGTTGTTTATAATCAAGTTTTGAAATAAATAAATTAATATTATAGTGAATTTGTAAAATTATACAAGTTTTGAAATAAATAAATTAATATTATAGTGAATTTGTAAAATTATACTTTTAAATGCCTGTAAATAAAATTACTTCGATAGTACACTATAGATAGAATTAATTCCTTTTCCTGTCTAACAGACGATTGGGATAAATAAATATCCGGGCAACGCCGGGTAATCAGCCAATATGTGTATATATATAGATCAACGTAGGAAAGACAAAGTTAATGAAGCAAAATGTGAGCAACAGAAATGTACTCAGAGTAGATAGCAAGTTAGTGGAGGAGGTCAACGAATATGTATATCTTGGCAGCAGAGTAGCAGAAAATGGAGACAGCACTGAAGACATCAACAGCAGACTTACTAGAGCAAACCAGGCTTTTGCAGTGCTGCAGACTATATGGAAATTTTAAAAAAACTAAGCATAAATATGAAAATCAGGATATTTAAGAGTAATGTTCTAAGTGTACTACTCTATGGAAGTGAATGCTGGAAAATCACCAAAACCATAGAAAACAAGTTGAATTCTTTCCAGACTAAATGTTTACGAAGAATTAGAAAAAATATTTTGGCCAAACACCATAAGAAATAAAATCTTATTGGCAGAAATGCAGATGAAGCCACTGACAACAATTATTGAGGAAAGACGCTGGCGATGGTTGGGACATGTGCTCCGAATGACTGACAACTCACTACCAAAAATAGCACTAAGATGGACACCACAGGGGAACAGAAGTAAGGGTAGACCAAAAGAGACATGGAGAAGAACAACAGAAAGGATGTTGAGCAATAGAGGGCTCACCTGGGCAAGAGCAGAAAAAAAGGCGAAGGACAGGCAATTGTGGAAAACCCTTGCAGAAGCCCCATGTGCCCTGGCCACTTAAGGTTCAGATATATATATATTTATATATATATATATATATATATATATATATATATATACACACACACACACACACCACATAACAAAATATGTGCATAAATATATATAAAAAAAAGATGGTGGAAATGGACTGGTCACATGCTCCAAAAAGATCTCTGCCTCAGCCCAGCGATTAGAGAAATGACGACTGGTAAACCTGGATCTAGTAATAAAGATGGAAAGAGGTGTGAGAGTGTTTTACAAAAGGAAAGAAAGAAGAAAGTGGGCGGAAACGAGAGTGACAGAAAATATGACAATGAATGAGAACATACAACAATCCAATATTTCGGCAAATATCTTTTTTCAAGGACCACATACAAAAAAAAAATCCTCACACACAACAGTTAAAAACACAAAAATAGATGAAAAATTAAACTTTTAGACCTTCTAGTACCATTTTCTAAGAAAGACAGCCATAAAATGCTTTTGCTTTACTTAGTATGTGGCACACAAAGGAATGTATGATAAGAGAGGGAGAGAGAGAGAGTGAGAGAGTTTTGGGCTCCATAAGGATATAAAAGCATCTTGAGCTACGAGAAGTCTTACATGAGCATAGTTTTAATGTTGAAAACTGACAGAGAAGACAAACGTTATAGAAAAAAAAAACGTTATAAAGATTACAGTTGTTAGAAATGAGACATTGTTATAAAGATCAGAATTGTTGCAGAGAAAATACTAGCTATAGCTAAAGGACCAGAAATGTTAGAAATAACATTTACATGAAGGTGAAAGCTAGGACAGATATTGCTGAAGATCAGAATTATTGCAACGAAATACTGTTATAAAGACATGAGCTGTTGCGGAAAAAAAACCCACTGCCATAAATGCCAGCAATGTTACAGAGAGTAGAACCGTTATAAACAGGGCATTATTACAACGAATAGAGCTGCTATAAATAGAGGGGTGTTACAAAGGTAAGCGCATAAATACCCAAAGAACTTTACTACAAAATAACACGTAAACTTGCAGTCTGGCAAACGAGATCGCCAATGTCAACAGCCATTATCCTATTTGTCAGATTTCGTTTAACCCAGCCACTATATAACGTCTATGTTTACAAGATCGATTTCTTCTGCCAAAAGCCCCAGCCACATAGACAGATACTCTGAGATAATGTATAACAGCAACAATTAGAACAAGGTAAACTAAGAGTAGTAATTAATCCTCAGTCTAATACCCCCCCCCCTTTTTTTTTCTTCTCTCTCTCTCTCTCTCACACACACACACACACACAAATTGTAACTTCCCATCATTGTTGCAAAGACACCTGGTAAATAGTGAACAACTTAAGTATTGTGAACTTCGACCTAACTTATTGCGAGTCAAAATGTGGCCATCCATGGAGTTCTTGTGAGACGCTACTGAAACTGAAGAAGTATCTATTGAATGTTCACAACATTAGAGGAGGAGAGAGAGGGGAGAGGGAGAGAAAGAAGAGAGGAAGAGAGAGGATGAGAGAGGGGAAGAGAGAAAAGAGGAAGAGAGAGGAGAGAGAGAGACAGAGGCAGAGAGAGGGGGAGGACAAAGAGAAGAGAGAAAGAGATAGAGAGAAGAGAGGAAGCGAGGAGGGAAGAGAGGAAGTGAGAGGGAGAGAAAAGAGTGGAAGAGACAGAGGAGAGAGAGAAGGGGGGGGGAGTATTTGGCTCCAATAAATTCTGAACAGAGGCAAAAGTGTTCGTTTCCTTAAACTGTAAAATGGTTTTGTTTTATCACTTTCCTTCAGCCTCGTCTAACATCCAGCATCATGGCGATTTCAAATATGAGGAACAGAAGGGACAGAGAATTTGACGATTTGCGCTGCCTGGCAACATACTAAAAGAATTTGGTCTTAAGCGGCAATTTACAAAGCAAAAATATGCTAATCTTCAGTGAGAATCAACACCGATGACAAGAATCGGGTGCGTTTTCAGAGGAACTAACGAAGTGAACAAGAACTAGACGGTCTTTTATTGTCGAGGAACTAAGGAAATGAACAAGAACTAGACAGTCCTTTACTGTGTAGGAGCTAAGGAAGTGAAGAAGAACTAGATGGTCCTTTATTGTCTATCAAAGAAAATCCAGGACACTCACGTGACCGTCAGTCATTAGATGAATGAAAACAAGAGAGGGACGGACGCAATGGAGGAAGTGAATTTTACACCGGTTCCCTTTCCAGATGTAAATGAAAATATGTAATACATTATGTTAGGGAACTGATGACTTGTGATGTCGCAGAATGTCTACTTATAAGGCCATGGACAGAACAGTTCAGTGCAAAAAAAGGTGCTTTGGTTTAGACAGACAGACAGACAGACAGACAGACTGACAGACAGACAGACAGACAGACAGACAGACAGACAGACGACAGATAGTGAGGAAAGTGGATCGCTAGAAAGTAAGACTATAAATGAAAGACATACAACAACTGAATATTTCAGCAAAAGCCATTTTCGTGGGTCATAAACAAAAAAACAACACAACAGATAAAAACATGAAAAACAGATTACTTCTTTTGGTACCCTCCTTGTAAGAGACGGAAACAAAATGCTTTTAGGCGTCTATCTGGGCCCCTTTGATATTATGAACCATTGTCACTTGTATGTTGCTTGAATTTTTAACAAACTTTATGGGTTTTAATACAACTGACTTTAGTTCGTAACTGTGGGTTACAAGTGAAACATACATTCCTAACCCTGGACTGCCTGTAACCTACACCAGCCATGGATGTGAATATTTGACGTGACATCCAAAAAAAAAATAGACAGTCTTTGCTTAAATAATCTGACTACCGAACTCCTTGGATCATTTCGCCCTGTGTCAGCTCCCAGCAAATGTTAACCGCTGCCACTACCTCCTTTTCGCTAGCAGCCCACATGGAAATCCCGCCAGCACTGCACAGAAATGGCATTTGTGAGTTTATTTTGTTTTTACTAACCTTGCGGGTCAGTGACAGCAGTATGGCGTCAGGAAACATCTTGAACCCTGTATGCTCTCCGTAACATTTCCTGTATACCTGGTGGATTGAAAGAAGAGAATATGAATATGAACGAAAGAAGGTGAATTCAAATAACAAAACAAAACAAAACAGAACAAAGAAACAAAAAATATGCAATATGGTGTATATAAATCCACATTTGTGCACGCAGGTGTATTTATTGTTATTATAGAATACTCCATTTTTTTGGTCTTGTTACTAATATAAAGCATTCCCCTATACCGTGTCGCTGGGGGGTGAGGGGTGGGTGGGGTGAAGACGCTGGCCGAGTAGGCAATCAATAACCCATAGCTAACATGCTAGCGTCAGGGTTAGCGAACCATAGCTGACCAAGACCCTGTCCCACCTCTCTGTTGGTACCCCCCCCCCCAAGTAACAGGCCTAGCCTGACTAACGGGGCAGGGATGACCATAGTCCCCCATGGTGGTGGAGTTTGTTAAAGAAGTACTGCACACCCCCTCTGCTTTTTAGCTGCGCTCCGGGACTGGAAGAAAAAAAATAGCTGCCATAACCCCCGCTCCCAAGCAGATACGATGTTGTGCCTCAACACCTTCACAGCATCGGCTGCAAAGAACACCATCTCGCAGTTACAGGGAGATAGCACAAGACAAGACCGAGTCGCCGAGTTACGACTGTGTTCTGTCCCGACTACCAGGTCGTATCTTGGCTTCGACCAAAGTCGAATACCTCCTCTGACGACTTTTTTCTTTTTTTTTTTTAAACGTATTTCAATTTTTATCGATATTTATCGTCAGTGGCTTAATGGATTCTGTTCTTTGTTTATTTTAGAGGGTCAGACATAAAAAAGAATGAAGCAATAAAAAGGTTAACATCAAAGACCATGCGGAATATCAGCTGGTTTCAATACAAAAAGAGCATAATGTAAATATAAAAATTGAATATCACTTGTGGGCTAGGTCGGCAGCTTCCCCATACACACGACCTAATATCCACTTCGTGTGTTGCCCGTTACTCCCAGTTTCTACATGCCTTCAGTAAGAAAACGTAACTGAATTATATATATATATATATATATATATATATATACGATATAACACCTGAAATGTTAAAAGCTATCAATAGTGACAATATGAGACGACTGCAGAGAATGTTTAATAAGATTTGGAAAGAAGAAAAGGTTTCTTTTAAATAGAAAAAAAGAATCATTGCTAAAATACCCCCCCCCCTCCCCCGCAAAAAAGGCAACCTTAGCGACTAACAATTTGAGAGGAGTAGTAACCTTAATATCAGTTGTGTCAAAAGTATTTTGCAATGTCATTTTGAATAGGCTTAAAGATATAGTTGATACTGCATTGAGAGAAGAACAAGCAGGATTTCGAAAAGGGAGAAGCTGTCTCGACCAGATCTTTATTCTAAGAATAATACTTGAAGAACATATTGAAAACCAGAAATACTGAACTCCATAGACTTTAAAAAGGCATTTGATAGCATACACAGAGATTCATTGTGGAGAATTTTAAGTCTATCTGGAATACCATCTAAAACTGTCAAAACATTATTAAGGACCTTTACAATGGATATGTTTGTGCAGTCAAAACAGAAGAAGGGATGAGCGAATGGTTCCGGATTGAAACAGGCGTGAAACAAGGATGTATATTATCTCCTTTGCTTTTTTAAATTGCAATAGATTTTATAATAAAAAAAATACTGCACAGGTAACACAAGTATTGATTGGATACATGGGACCCAACTAGAAGATCTTGATTTTGCTGATCTTCTTCTTCTTCTTCTTCTTCGTTCACTTCTACCACCAAAAACCGCACTGTGAACCTACTGAATTCACACATGTGGTCCTCGTTAGGTCCGGTGGTCCCCTGTGTGGTCCAAAATAGACCACATGAGTTCCACGAAGGACCACAAGGGGTTCAGAGTATCACAGTGCTTTAGCCTGTATTCTTGGTGGGTCTCGGAAGCGGGATTGCGTGACACCGTGGTTTTCATTGCACCAGTTTGGTCTAGGGTTGGACTTTCTCACGGAAGACCTCGACGTGTTTGGAATATCAGTGCATCCCCGCTGGGTGAGAGGCGTTAGCCCACCCAGGCCAGAGTTGGACTTTCTCACCGAAAACCTCGACGTGTTATGAGATACCCGTGTATCACCGCCGGGTGAGAGGTGGTTGCCCATCCAGTCCAGGGTTGGACTTTCTCACCGGAAAACCTCAGCGTGATTAGGATACGCAGACATCCCCGCCGGGTGAGAGGTGGTTGCCTATCTAGACTTCCCTGGTCCAGTGTCTCCGACTTCAGCATTTTGCGGTCGTGGCCGCTACCCTTCCTAGTTGTGACCAGGATGGAGCTTTTGTCCAGGAGGACGAATCCTCGCCACTAGTGACTTCTACCCCTGGGTTGAGCCGGTTTAGGCATTTCCCAGTATGGGCATGTTTGGGACGGGACCGACCTCTAGGGCAGAGGTACTGTGACATTCATAGCCTTCAAGATTCACCCCTGGTATGAGCCGGTTTAGGCAAAATTCACCAGTATGGGTGTTTATCAGGCGTTACCGACCTCTAGAGCGGAGGTGGCATGACATGTCTAGCCATCGAGTTCCACCCCTGGTGTGTGCCGGTTTAGGCATATTTCACCAGTGTAGGTGTATTTCGGACGTAGGCGGCCTCTAGAGCAGAGGTGCCGTGGTATAGCTCTCGTAGCGATACTACTGGACATACCAGGTTAAACTTCACTTTCCACCACCTTTTCCCATCGGCGCCGCACAGCAACCTTTATTTCCGCATTTACTTCCTTAACCGGGAGGAGCTTCACTCCACGCGCGGCATTTGAAAAGTCAAGCCAGCAGTGACTTAACCTCTGGGACAAACCGGTTCATGCATTTCACACGATATGACTGCACTCAGGACGTGGCCGACCTCCAGACCAGAGGTGCCGTGATTTGACTGTTTGCTTCGCTTTATTCTTTCAACCACCTTTTCCGCAGTGATGCTGCGCGGCAACCTCATTTGCAAATTTCTTCATTGGCCGGGAAGAGCACCGCTCCACGCACGGCAGCTGAAGATCTCGCCAACAGCGGGATTTTGCTGATGACATCGCTGTTGGCGATATTCTTCGGCTGCCGTGCGTGGAGCGGTGCTCCTCCCGGCCAATGAAGAAAGGTGCAAATGAGGTTCCCGCGCAGCATCACTGCGGAAAAGGTGGTACAAAGGACAAAGCGAAGCAAACAGTCAAATCACGGCACCTCTGGTCTGGAGGTCGGCCACGTCCTGAGTGCAGTCATATCGGGTGAAATGCATGAACCAGCTTGTCCCAGAGGTTAGGACACTGGTGGCGAGACTCTTCAAATGCCGCGCGTGGAGTGAAGCTCCTCCCGGTCAAGGAAGAAAATGTGGAAAAGAAATAAAGGTTGCTGTGCGTTGCCGATGGGAAAAGGTGGTGGAAAGGATAAAGGGAAGTTTAATCGTTATGTCCAGTAGTATCGCTACGAGAGCTATACATGCAACGACACCTCTGCTCTAGAGGCCGGCCACGTCCGAAATACACCTACACTGGTGAAATATGCCTAAACCGGCACACACCAGGGGTGAAACTTGATGGCTAGACATGTCATGCCACCTCCGCTCTAGAGGTCGGTCACGCCTGATATACACCCATACTGGTGAATTTTGCCTAAACCGGCTCACACCAGGGGTGAAACCTGAAGGCTATACATGTCACAGTATCTCTGCTCTAGAGGTCGGTCACGTCCCAAACACGCCCATACTGGGATAATATGCCTAAACCGGCTCAACCCAGGGGTAGAAGTCACTAGTGGCGAGGATTCGTCCTCCTGGACAAAAGCTCCATCCTGGTCACAACTAGGAAGGGTAGCGGCCACGACCGCAAAATGCTGATGTCGGAGACACTGGACCAGGGCAGTCTAGATAGGCAACCACCTCTCACCCGGCGGGGATGTTTGCGTATCTAATCATGCTGAGGTTTTCCGGTGAGAAAGTCCAACTCTGGACTGGATGGGCAACCACCTCTCACCCGGCGGTGATAAACGGGTATCTCAAAACACGTCGAGGTTTTCTGGTGAGAAGGTCCAACTCTGGCCTGGGTGGGCTACCGCCTCTCACCCAGCGGGGATGCACTGATATCCTAAACACGTCGAGGTCTTCCGGTGAGAAAGTCCAACCCTAGACTAAACTGGTGCAACGAAAACCACGGTGTCACGCAATCCCGCTTCTGAGACCCACCAAGAATACAGGCCAAAGCCCTGTGATACTCTGAACCCCTTGTGGTCCTCTCGTGGATCTCGTGTGGTCCTTTCGGGGATCACACAGGAGACCACAAGACCTAACGAGGACCACAGGCGTAAATTCAGTAGGATCACAGTGCGGTTTTGGTGGTAGAAGCGAACGAAGAAGAAGAAGAAGCTGATGACATAACTCTTATCAGTAACAATGTGAATTTCATGCAAGAAAAAAACAGATATCCTGTCTTCACTGGCTAGCAAAATAGGACTTGAAATTAACAAGGACAAAACAAAAATAATGAAACTTCTCATTAATCAAAATGGAAAAAATATACGTAGAAGGGACAGATGTTGAAGAATTCAGTCAATTTGCATACCTTGGCAGCTACATAGACCAGGATGATGGCACCAGAAAGGAAGTTAAAATTGCAAACGCAAGAATCTTGAGATCATATGGCATTCAAAAGTTATAAGCACAAAAACCAAGTTAAGACTATTCAGTTCAAATGTAATATCCACACTCATGTATGCATGCGAAAGCTGGAAAACGACTGAAGAAATAGACAGTAAATTAGACTCCTTTGAAAACAAATGCCTATGGAAAATACTCGGCATCAAGTGGAACGAATTCAAGAACACTGCAGAGATAAGACAGATGAGCGAACAACAACCAGTATGATCACTGTGGATATCGGACGAGCAATGGACTGGGCTGATATTATAAATACTCTTAAGGAGGCCGGCCGTAGGCAGGGATTCCTGCGACGACTGTGAATCTAAAACCATGAACATGCTGTTTTAACACAATGCAAAACGAGGTGTAGCCATATGAGAAGCTTTATATGGAGCTAAAGAAGGCTGACAAACGAGGTGTAGCCATATGAGAAGCTTTATACGGAACTAAAGAAGGCTGACAAACGAGGTGTAGCCATATGAGAAGCTTTATATGGAGCTAAAGAAGGCTGACAAATGAGGTGTAGCCATATGAGAAGCTTTATATGGAGCTAAAGAAGGCTGACAAACGAGGTGTAGCCATATGAGAAGCTTTATATGGAGCTAAAGAAGGCTGACAAACGAACACAGAACAGGTGCCATCAGTCGCGCCACGCTGGGGGAAATACTGAGGAGAGGATCGGAGCACTTATGGACTACTTGCCCGATGTGCAGTGAAGATGATCTGTCGACTAACTAATTGAATACACGTTCCTTTTTTTTTTTCAAGTATTTTGCAGAATTTCAGAATACTCCTGAAGGAGTTTCTGGCTGGTTTTTTATTTGATAAGAGAGTGTAAGTGGCCGAATCAATAACGACATTTTTTCTGGACTAAAAGAAAAAAAAAAGGGTAGCGGTGGACCCATTATGCCATGGAGGCACCTAGGCGAGATGATGTTAGTACCCATATTCTCCTTGACCTGTCGGCACACTAGAGGTGACATTACAGCACCACACCTGGCCGCCTTTCCTTCCCCCAGCTTTTACCTACATTTCTGGAGTCTTTACTTTACGTTTCTTGAAATATAATAAATGATTTCATTACAAAATAACAGCAATCCAACGATACCTTGTTGTTAATAATCTTATAATGGCAGATGCTCCGGCGACCTTTTTCGTTAAACCTCTCCACAGCTTCTTGTGCTACTTTGGTCATGTCAATACTGCTGAATGGTTCAAGGTCACGCTCTATTTGCGGGAAAGTTGCTGGACATCCAACAGATGACGCCCACTCGGCTGCCGTTAGATAGGGACAGTTGCAATTTTCATGGTAAATATCACCTTGGAGTGTGGAAAAATAAACATAATGAATTTTTTTTTTTCAATGGAAGCTAAGAAAAGTTCTGAAAAAATTTTAACTTAGAAAAAAAAATTGTATAAATGGTATTCATTATCAAGAGGATGGACATATGTATCAGGAGGTTCCAGATGGATTATGTCTTTTGAATAAACGGAAAGTCCATAATGTATTGAAATTCAAAGCGATGGTTTTTTTTTCTACAATGTTTCCAGAATTTATGTATTTATTTGCTTACATGTTTTATGAATGTTTGCTACTTTTGTAGACAATGCCAAGATGACTATTGCTGACAAACATTTCATAGATAGTCATTATTCTAATGACATATCTAGACCAAAAAACTGGCAGTAGAAAGATTACCAATCAAATCCACGTCCCTCAGTTTAACATTCTACTCTCTCTATGTGAGAGGACATACCGACAAGATGTCTTCTATTATCCTGCTGTTTTCCTGTTCAGTTTTCGGAGTGTTGTGGTGTGGTGGCTTTTAATAAACCTAGACTACTCTACTTACCTGGCTCTAACATTTACAGTTACATTTTTTTTTATTTCAGTGATGGAGTGACGGATGTAGTAAATAACAGGTGGAGATTTACAAGGGTTTACTTGGTGCAAATACACACGTGTTTAGATACATTGTGCACCGACAAAACAAGGAGACGAATACAACGCTGAAAGCAGGTGGAGCCCAGTTTATCGTCCAGCCTGATGAGATCAGTTATGCGGTGTTATCTTACGTTTTGTTAAGTTATGTTGTGTTGTGTTATGTTATGTCATGTTATGTTACAGACGGATCATCATCACTACACTTCAGACACATCCATAGGTTCTCCGATCTCATCCTCGGTATATCCCTTAGCGTACAGCGACTAAGTGTTGATTGAAGATTTTCCCCTCTTGCGCCGGGAAAACCGTTCAGTCCTTGCGGTGCCATTCTTCACTCTCAGATGACCATCCAACTCCTTCAAAAGTATACAAGTCAAAGTCTGCAAAATGTTCCAAGAAGAAGAAGTACATGCCAGACAACGAGGTCAAGTCACCCCTCTCAAAGTCCTCTGCTCTTTCAAGTTCTTTGAGGGCATTAATAATGTCAGCACGATCCATCGGTTGGCCATCATCTATGGCGAAGCGTGATAGGATGATAGGTCAGCTGTGGTTCGCCAACCCTGACGCTAGCAAATCAGCAATTGGTCGCTGACTGTCAGACTGGACAAAGTTTTCGTAGAGTGCTTATGAGTCAAGACAACGCCATATTCAACGCTCTAATCTACGAGGGTCATACCGAAAGTCATGAGCAAACATTTTTTTAAAATCAGAATTTATAGAGAAAATATAAATGTATCACCTTAAACTGTATCCTTTGCACTTCATGTAGTGGTCCCATGACGTTACCATCATGTGTCAAGTGACCACGCGGAGCATAAACAAAATGGTGAGTGCTAAAGTTTCGTTTCGTCAACGTGTTGTTATTGAGTTCCTCGTTAAAGAGGAAATCCCCGCCGCTGAAATTCACCAAAGACTTCAACTTGCTTATGGAGATGTGTGTATGGGTGCTAGCAGTGTTAGAAGGTAGGTGAAACATTTCAAAGACGGAAACACAAGCATCCAAGATATGAATCGTAGCGGTCACCCTCGAACTGCCTCCACTAAACGCAACGTGGAGGGGGTTGACGACATCATTAAAGAAGACAGACGTGTCACAGTATCTGAATTCGCTGTAAATCTTGGAATAGGGCACAAAGCAGTACAGGAAATGATTGAAACCCTAGGCTATATAAAAGTTTGTGTCCGCTGGGTCCCACAGGAGAGAACGTCCAGAAAGCAGTGACATCTGTGCTATCGGTCAGCTGGAACGGAATTCTACCAGCTGGGTATTTACAAACTTGCAGAGCTATGGGGAAAATGTGTGCAGAGAAATGGAGATTATATTGAAATGTAAAGAAAAGGATGCAGTTTAATGTGATACGAGGGGTGATTGATAAGTTCTCGGCATAAGGTAACAACAGATTATTTGTGGACAACTTTTTTGGTTATTTCTAAACATAGTCCCCTTGCAAGTTTAGGCACTTAGTCCAGCGATCTTGGGGCATACGGATAACTTCTTTGTAAAAGTCAGCATCTTGTGCCAGTAGAAAGTGGTCTACAGCATGAATGACGTCATCATCTTAAGCAAATCTGCGACCACTGAGCTTCTTTTTGAGTTTGGTAAACAGGTAATAATCCGAATGAGCCAAATCTGGGGAATAAGGAGGATGTTCAAGAAGCTGAAAGCCGCATTCATGAATGGCAGCCATTGCCACCGCCGACTTGTGAAATGGAGCACTGCCTTGATGAAATATGACTCCTCTCGACAATTTCCCTCCACGCTCTTTTCCTTTAATATGACCCGCAGTTGCTTCACAAGATTAATGTAATTGGCCCCGGTGACCGTTCTGCCAATTTAAAGATAGTCTACCAATAGCACACCTTCTAAATCCCAAAAGATGGAAGCCATCACTCTGCCTGCAGATAGAACCAGCTTTGCTTTCTTTGGAGGCGGTGATCCATGATGTTTCCACTGCTTTGACTGTTCTTTTGTTTGTGGTTGAAAATGATGAACCCAAGTCTCATCCATAGTCACAAACTGCTGAAGAAACTTTTCAGGATCTGCATAAAAATTGCCAAGATTTTCTCTTGACATACTGAGACGCTGTCGTTTGTGATCAGCTCCAAGAAGTTTCGGGATCCATCGAACAGAGACCTTTGTCATTTGAAGATTATTGTGAATAATGGCATGAACATGTTCCTAGGAGATGCCCAACTCAGTAGCAATGTACCACTCAGTTAGTCGTCGATCCTCCATTATTATGTCATGGTTTTTTCCGGTGGTTTCATCAGTGGTTACCGTTCTTGATCTTCCTGGACGGGGATCAGCTTCCAGACTCTCCCTTCCATGTTTGAATTGAGCTGCCCATTTCTTCACTGTGCTGTAAGAAGGGACACTCTCCCCTAGAGTCTCCACCATATCCTCATGGATCTCCTTCGATGATAAGCTCTTGATGCAGAGGTAGCGAATGACTGCTCGATGAGAAATTTTATAAATTTTCTCAATTTCCGCCACCCACAGTAAAAGTAGAATTCATTTATTATCCATAACCCAAAACAATAACCCACAGAAAAACTATATTTCTTTAAGGATTGGGCTCTCTTTTGCTGCCAATGCCGGACGCGGTGTTCATATTAACCCGTAAGTACCCACTTGGATCTTATTGCATTCCAACCCACAAAACATTTATTTCATACCCGCTTCTGATGTTTGTGAAGCAGACATGCATCACGGACTTTGAATAAATTCGGTACGATATCAAATCAAACACGGCTGGGAGTTCACTGATTTGCCTGAATCAAGGCCTGCGTTAAAATATATTCAGCTGAGAACTCCGTGCCATAGATCTGATTGAATATAATAGTCCGATGAAAAGAAAAAAAACACATTTAATTCTGGTTCACTCCAGCTTTTTTTTTCTGAATGCTTTAGTGCTGCCGTACTTTCTGGGGTGAAAAATAAACATAAGAGAGCTACTTACAGAATAACTATAAAATGATTGAAGAAAGTTGTGGGGGGGGGGGGTGGAGTGCCGCGCAGATGCAGTATTCAAACTAAATAAAATAGGGATCAGTGGCCCATAACTGATGGCTTGTGTCAGGATTCGCGAGGCAAAGCTAACAAAGACCCCATTCCCCCGCACCCCCCGTGGACACACTGGGGAGTTGCCCAAGAGACCCCAAGATTCAGATGTTATGAAAGTAACTCTTCTTTGTGTGAGTTAAATAATGGCGAGTTCCAGTACGCCGGGACAACACACAGCCCTGCTCTCTCTAAAGAGACTGGTAAATCAACCTAAACTTAACTTATGGCACTGGCACCCGCTGCTGAATTTATCACTAAATGATTAATGTTGGTTATCAGTTTGAATCTGCTCATAAAACAGTTTGAAAAAAAAAAAAAAGAGAGACTATAGTTATGTCATGGGAAAAAAAAGCCTTCCACATACACCAAAGAATAACAACACTGAACCCAGGTGAACGTTTGGCGGTACAGGGGAAAAACACGCACGCACGCACCCACACTAGAAGGCTGTGGTAACCTAGGCGATCCCATGAATGGGCGGGTAAGGCAACCCAGAGCATAGCTTTGCCCAGGACTTACAATGCCAGCTAAGACGGCCCCTGACAGCACCACACTGGCGTTATCTCCAAAGATCTCTGTTCTCACCTTACATCTGAGGTGCCCTGGATTATTCTGACGTCCGCGTTTCAAGATCTACACTTAGCTTGTCATTTATATAATTTAAAAAAATAGTTGATGGTTTTCCTTGGACTGCTGTGACCTTCTGTCCTTGTTCACTCTCTGGAGGCCCGCCCGCGCTGTCTATTTTCACCTCTTACTCTATTTTTACCTTTCAGCACTGACAGTCGAGAATAGATTTTACAGCATGATATTGATATTCTCCATTTCATGAGGAAGTCCCCGTTCTCTCCCCCACTCCCCTCACCCCGTATAAGTATGTGTGGCATTCACTTTACAGATCTAGTTAGGACTGGGCTGTTGGCCAGTCTCCAATTTATAACCTTAATATAATTAGATAAGCAAACTATGGAATGTAGTATTCACAGCTCCACAGTTTGCAGTGTTTCTGAAGTACTTTGACTTGGGGGCCTCTTTTTTTTTTTTGAGTCGTCACGAATCAAGTTCCTGGTTTTACAGCGGGTGTGGTGGCTTTCCCTCGAGTAGATGGTGTATGTATGTATGTATGTATGTATGTATATACGGCGAATAGCTGATCATGACAGTCGATGTTGTATGCATGTGTGTATCGCGAATAGCCGAATATGACAGAGTAGATGTTGTATGTATGGCCGATCATGACAGAGTAGATATTGTATGTATGGCAGATGGCCGAACATGACAGAGTAGATGTTGTATGTATGGCAGATGGCCGAATATGACAGAGTAGATGTTGTATGTATGGCAGATGGCCGAACATGACAGAGTAGATGTTGTATGTATGGCAGATGGCCGAACATGACAGAGTAGATGTTGTATGTATGGCAGATGGCCGAACATGACAGAGTAGATGTTGTATGTATGGCAAATAGCCGAACATGACAGAGTAGATGTTGTATGTATGGCAAATAGCCGAACATGACAGAGTAGATGTTGTATGTATGGCAAATAGCCGAATATGACAGAGTAGATGTTGTATGTATGGCAGATGGCCGAATATGACAGAGTAGATGTTGTATGTATGGCAGATGGCCGAACATGACAGAGTAGATGTTGTATGTATGGCAAATAGCCGAACATGACAGAGTAGATGTTGTATGTATGGCAAATAGCCGAACATGACAGAGTAGATGTTGTATGTATGGCAGATGGCCGAATATGACAGAGTAGATGTTGTATGTATGGCAGATGGCCGAACATGACAGAGTAGATGTTGTATGTATGGCAGATGGCCGAATATGACAGAGTAGATGTTGTATGTATGGCAGATGGCCGAACATGACAGAGTAGATGTTGTATGTATGGCAGATGGCCGAACATGACAGAGTAGATGTTGTATGTATGGCAAATATCCGAACATGACACGGTAGCTATGATACAGCCTAGTATAACATTGCAGCTAAAAAGTGGGATGATATTTTCCCAACATCCTGTCTTAATAAAATGAAATGTTTTAAGATCATCAGTAATTCTATTAAGAACAAACCCACAGGTGCTTCGATCTGCCCCGTGGAAGGAAGACTTATGCATAGGTGCAGTTACTGCGTACCCAATATGCCTTAATGGCATGGAAACGGGAATTTTACCTTTTACCCTACAGTTACTGCGCAGTAATCACGAGGCCCCAGCTAGCGAGCGGCAGCAGTTAAAAACAACGCATCGGGTTCAGCATGCGAAGCCGCGTCTCTACTGATTCTGCTACTCCTATACTCAATATGACTAGAAGAGGAAGAAAAAAAAAACCATAACACCATTATTACGAGTTGCTGTAAAAATAACGGACGACATATTTTGACAAAACAGCATATGATATCATTCGACTGCGTCTGGCGTCACGAACTGTCCTTACAGGACAAAGGTCGAAGAGCTTAGTCCCAAGTGTTTACAGCAACAACTGTTAAAATAACATTTCCTTCAGATTCAGACACGTTTGTGTCTCGTCACCTCTTGCTATTTTTTTTTTCTTAATTTCCTTATTCAGTGGCGGCCTAGTTGGTGGAGTGCTTAGGCGTTCGGTCTGCTAATCCGGTGGTACCGGGTTCAAGATCCAGCAGTGGGGATTTTTTTTTTCCCTGGTGTCACCGCACCCAAAAGGTTCCGGGATCCACCCGGCCTCTAAAAATGGGTACCAGAGAAATCTGGGAAAGTAAATCCAGCCACGCGTGATACCGACCATATCACACTTTCATGTGCTGAAGGTCTTGGAAATATGGGCCTAACATCGTATCCCTCTCTCTCTCTCTTCTTTCTCCCCCCCCCCCCCACCCCTCCCTTCTTTTTAAAAACCTCATGCTTGAAATTTTCAGTGACTGCCAGGTTCTCATGGTATGTCCTGTGACTTTTCACAAGTCTTTTTTCCTTTCAGTTTTTGTCAGTTTTCGTTAGCCTTGTACAAGCATTTTGATACCTTTAAGTCCAGGGTACTTGTTTGCATATTACTCCAAAACTGAATCTCTGGCGCTTCATCTGCTTCCTTGCTCGTCCGTGTCTGACAAGTTTATTGGCATTCTATAAGGTGGTACAGTTCTCTCAAGCTATTCCAAGCTTTCGGTATTATACATCTTCGTGTCTCATTCTAAAGCTTTTGAGCAGTCGATAAAGCAAATAGAAGCCCATATTTACTTTCTGGGATAGGTCCATTGTTTGTCTTAGAGAAAACATTTGCTTCGCATTAATTCTTTGTGTCAGTGAAACCTACGATAGATCCCGCAGAACTCGTTTGTCAAACAATACGTTCTAGCATGAACCCTGCCATACTAAACAATTTAGTTTATGTTATATATCTCCGTAAAAGAAAGGAGATATGCTGCCCTGATTAGTCATGCTAGTAAAATTCTATTAAAAATCATAATGAGTATACTTTTAAAGGAAAAAAAAAAGAAGAAGAAATCACTACGGCCCAAGCTTGTTTTGCGTAAGGAAGAGGAACAAGAGATCATATTTTCAATACAAGATTAATAATAGAGAAATGCTGAGAATTTAATGTGAATCTGTACTTATCTTTTATATATTATACAAAAGCATTTGATTGTGTACAGCACCAAAAACGTTCGGAAATAATGGGGGGAAAAATATTGGATTTCCAACACATTTGATACAATTAATATCACTGCTGTATCTAGGCCAACAGGTAGCAGTAAGAATAAATGGTGAAACAACAACTTGGTTTGACATAAAACAAGGAGTTCGTCAGGGTTGCATACTGTCGCCTTACTTATTTAACATGCATACTGAAAATATAACGAGGATTGTCAGAGGAGATGTAGACAAAGAATATTACGATGCAATAACAATTGGAGGTTATGAAATACCAGAGATTCGATATGTTGATGATACAGTATTACTGTCCACAACACAAAAAGAAATGGAAAAAAAAACTAATTATGTCAGTCCATAAGAACAGTGAAGAGCAAAACTTCTATCTTAATGCGAAGAAAACTAAACTGATGACCAATGACAAAACAAATAAGGCAGCTGAAATATGTATCAATGATAAAAAAAATTAGAAGAGGTAGAGAGTTTTTAATATCTTAAATCATTACTAACTAATAATGGAGATACAGTGAGGGAAATTAAAAGGAGGACATCTATCGCTCTTCAGAAAATAAAACAACTTGGAAAGTTGTGGAAAGGAACAGACAGAACTACAAAAATAAGATTTTAAAGGGCATGCATCTTTCCCATTGCTATATATGCCTATGAGACCTGGACACTTAACAAAACAGCTGAGAAACACATAAATGCCTTTGAATGTAAATGCTACAGAAGAGTTCTTTAAATATCATGGACACAAAAAGAACATATATATCCATACTACAAGAACTTAATATTGAGGAAGGCTGCTATTAAAGAGGATTAAACAGAGAAAAATTAAATATTTTGAACACATTAAAGGTCATGAGAATTTAGAGAAGACCGTCTTGGAAGGATACATCATGGGAAAAGAAAGAGAGGAAGGTCAAGGGGAAGATGGCTGAAAGACATCGTTGATGATCTTCAAATGGATGCATCAGCAGCAGGCCATCTTGCTTACAACCGAGAGGTCTACAGGAGAGCTGTTAGGGAGGCAAAGTTCCACAAGGGACATGCAAAAGACTGACTGACTGACTATCTGATAAATGAGCCGTTTGAGTGACGAAGTGGTTAGTGCACTGTCTCTCACAGCGAAAGTCGGGGGTTCGAATCCGGCCGGAGGGGCTCCAGTCACCCAGCTCTAGAAATGGATACCTGACTCCTTCTGGAGCTGGGGAAGGAAAGGCGTGATGCTGACCACATCACCCTCTAGTGTGCTCACAGGTCAAGGAAAATATGGGCACTAACATCACAGGCATATGTGCCTCTTAGGTCTTGAATAGGTTACCTTTACCCATCTTACCAATCTGTTAAAGGCCGAAGAGGTGAAGAAGAATGCCTGGTGTACGACGTGGCAAAGCTTATGAAACTTAATACAGCCAAAGGCAAATGGAATATATGCCTTGTAATACCTGTACAGGTTCTGCCGCAACACCCTTCATGGTGAATAACTTTTTTGAATAACAGGCCTAAATACGTATGTAACAGCAGGATTTATGTTTGTAACTGTGAATAAAAAAGAGTAAAAAAAAATATGTTTCTGAAAGAGATATCCGTTGGTTTTGTGAATAAACGTCAAATGATTTAGACTATGTAAGAAAAGCAAAACAAAGGTCTTTTTCAGCTTGTACATTATGACAGGGCGTAGGATAACCATAAATTACTGCAGGCGGGACACCGGGAACTAAGAAGGTATTTATTTATTTAGTTTCGGCTTATATATAAATGATGGATTTATTAATGAGACCGTTTTATGGAAAAGCCCTTGAGGAAGCCCCATATGTGTCTTGTGCACCTAGAGGTCCAGAGAGAGAGAGAGAGACAGACAGACAGACAGACATTCAGGCAGGCAGACAGACAGACAGACATTCAGGCAGGCAGACAGACAGACAGACAGATTAATGATACGAGACAACTCATGTCTTTGTAGTTAACATTTTTTTAAAAATCATGTCGTTTTACAAGATCCATAAAACATTTAAATTACGGTTTTATAAAGTGTACTTTTCAACTTATACATGCATACTATACATAACATACATACATAATACCATAGATACACATACACACACTCACACTCACACAAACACCCACACACACACACACCCACTGACTAAGCCCACTACGCCCTGTGGCATCCTGCAGGGCAGCAACAAATTCTCTCCACCCCTCACGGTCCGCAACCAGCCTATGTAATGTGCCCCAGCTGTGCTGCATGCTTCTCATTTCTGCTTCTACAGTTCTCCGACAAGTAGCATGGTGTCCATCTCACTGTTGTTTTAAAGATGTTGCTGGGGTCTCTTCGGAGAACATGACCAATCCACTTCCGGCGGTCTTTTTGCTATTATGACATGCATATTGCTGTCCACAACACAAAAAGGAATGGAAAAACTAATTATGTCAGTCCGCAAGAACAGCGAAGAGCAGAACCTCTATCTTAATGCAAAGAAAACTAAATTGATGACAACTGACAAAACAAACAAGGCAACTGAAATATGTATCAATGAGGAAAAACTGGAAGAAGTGGAGAGTTTTGAATATCTTGGATCGCTACTAACTAATAATGGAGATACAATGAGGGAAATTAAAAGGAGGACATCTATCGCTCTTCAGAAAGTAAAACAAATAAAGAATCTGTGGAGAGGAGCAGACAGAACCACAAAAATAAGATTTTTAAGGGCATGCATCTTTCCCATAGCAACATATGCCTGTGAGACCTGGACACTTAACAAAACAGCTGAGAAACACATAAATGCCTTTGAATGTAAATGCTACAGAAGAGTTCTCCAAATATCGTGGACACAAAAAAGAACAAATATATCTATACTACAAGAGCTTAATATTGAAGAAGGCTGGCTAGTGAAGAGGATTAAAGAGAGAAAACTGAAATATTTTGGACACATTAAATGTCATGATAATTTAGAGAAGACCGTCTTGGAAGGATACATAATGGGAAAAAGAAAAAGAGGAAGACCAAGACGAAGATGGCTGCAAGACATCGTTGACGATCTGGAAATGGATGCAACAGCAGCAGGCCATCTTGCTCACAACCGAGAGGCCTACAGGAGTGCTGTTTGGGAGGCAAATTTCCGCAAGGGACATGCAAATGAATGAATGAATGACACGCATAATACGGGACGGCAATATTTCATATTCGTTTATTTTACTAAAAACCTCCTTCACTTACTTGCACATACACGCAAAAGTTGTCATAATAATATATGTTCATGTTCAGTATGGTTTCGGCATCACAGCAAACGAGAATATCCCATAACTGCTCCTCTACCTATGCCAGTGGCGTCTTGAACGGGCTTGAGTCGTCCCACGTTATGTCCATGCACAACGACGAAAAGTGATCAGTGCATGCAGTGCACGATGAATGCATACATCTCCAGAAATGTCCTCAGTACGGAGGCACTTACAGCCAGGTCTAAGCATCTGTAGGGGCTCCAACCTTCCAAAGAACACAAGGGAATGCGTCAGCAAGAGACATCAATATCATTCACGACAGCGATCACCGTTAGAGAAATCCATGCGCCACTAAAAGTCACAGCTCACAGTGACGCCCCGAGCGTCAGTAGCTAGGGCGGCAAACCTGATCCCTAACCCACAACACAACGAAACTGGCGCAGACAAAGCGCAGAGGAAGGCAAACAAAGGCACAATCATCAACGGTCACATTCGCCCTTCCGCCATGTTGAAACCTGTCATGATTGCTTTTATCATCATCATCATCATCATCATCATCATCATCATCATCGCCTTTCACTCCCATGAGAGTATAGGGCACGGATAAAGGCTCTTCAGTCATCCCTGTTCTTGGAATTATTCTCTGCTTCCTTCCATGTGCATCTCTTGTCTCTGAGCACTGTCATAATTTCTCTTCTCCAAGTAACTCTAGGTCTTCCTCGTTTTCTATTTCCTTGAGGATTCCATGTCAGTGCTTTTATCTTGGCGTTTAATAATTGTTATAATGTGTTCCATAACGTCATCAGTGACGTACATCCAGAAAACTAGGCTAAAGTTAGTAAGGACACCGACAGATATCATCCATCTTCCGATATATGGTCTAATTCCCCTCTAGTTGTTATCTCTACTACTACTACTACTACTACTACTACTACTACTACTACTACAAGAAAGAGCAGAACATCTAACGATTTTGAAATAGGAATTTTAAACGCTATTGGTTGCCAACGCTGCCCCAGAAGTAACCACGTGATAGCCTCCGTCTAGGAGTTTAATTTGTTATGGAGAGTTTGCCTGTGCGCGACAGTGTTGCAGCAGTGGACCTCTATTTATTCAATCAAGGCAACTGAAATATGTATCAATGAGGAAAAACTGGAAGAAGTGGAGAGTTTTGAATATCTTGGATCGCTACTAACTAATAATGGAGATACAATGAGGGAAATTAAAAGGAGGACATCTATCGCTCTTCAGAAAGTAAAACAAATAAAGAATCTGTGGAGAGGAGCAGACAGAACCACAAAAATAAGATTTTTAAGGGCATGCATCTTTCCCATAGCAACATATGCCTGTGAGACCTGGACACTTAACAAAACAGCTGAGAAACACATAAATGCCTTTGAATGTAAATGCTACAGAAGAGTTCTCCAAATATCGTGGACACAAAAAGAACAAATATATCTATACTACAAGAGCTTAATATTGAAGAAGGCTGGCTAGTGAAGAGGATTAAAGAGAGAAAACTGAAATATTTTGGACACATTAAATGTCATGATAATTTAGAGAAGACCGTCTTGGAAGGATACATAATGGGAAAAAGAAAAAGAGGAAGACCAAGACGAAGATGGCTGCAAGACATCGTTGACGATCTGGAAATGGATGCAACAGCAGCAGGCCATCTTGCTCACAACCGAGAGGCCTACAGGAGTGCTGTTTGGGAGGCAAATTTCCGCAAGGGACATGCAAATGAATGAATGAATGACACGCATAATACGGGACGGCAATATTTCATATTCGTTTATTTTACTAAAAACCTCCTTCACTTACTTGCACATACACGCAAAAGTTGTCATAATAATATATGTTCATGTTCAGTATGGTTTCGGCATCACAGCAAACGAGAATATCCCATAACTGCTCCTCTACCTATGCCAGTGGCGTCTTGAACGGGCTTGAGTCGTCCCACGTTATGTCCATGCACAACGACGAAAAGTGATCAGTGCATGCAGTGCACGATGAATGCATACATCTCCAGAAATGTCCTCAGTACGGAGGCACTTACAGCCAGGTCTAAGCATCTGTAGGGGCTCCAACCTTCCAAAGAACACAAGGGAATGCGTCAGCAAGAGACATCAATATCATTCACGACAGCGATCACCGTTAGAGAAATCCATGCGCCACTAAAAGTCACAGCTCACAGTGACGCCCCGAGCGTCAGTAGCTAGGGCGGCAAACCTGATCCCTAACCCACAACACAACGAAACTGGCGCAGACAAAGCGCAGAGGAAGGCAAACAAAGGCACAATCATCAACGGTCACATTCGCCCTTCCGCCATGTTGAAACCTGTCATGATTGCTTTTATCATCATCATCATCATCGCCTTTCACTCCCATGAGAGTATAGGGCACGGATAAAGGCTCTTCAGTCATCCCTGTTCTTGGAATTATTCTCTGCTTCCTTCCATGTGCATCTCTTGTCTCTGAGCACTGTCATAATTTCTCTTCTCCAAGTAACTCTAGGTCTTCCTCGTTTTCTATTTCCTTGAGGATTCCATGTCAGTGCTTTTATCTTGGCGTTTAATAATTGTTATAATGTGTTCCATAACGTCATCAGTGACGTACATCCAGAAAACTAGGCTAAAGTTAGTAAGGACACCGACAGATATCATCCATCTTCCGATATATGGTCTAATTCCCCTCTAGTTGTTATCTCTACTACTACTACTACTACTACTACTACTACTACTACTACTACAAGAAAGAGCAGAACATCTAACGATTTTGAAATAGGAATTTTAAACGCTATTGGTTGCCAACGCTGCCCCAGAAGTAACCACGTGATAGCCTCCGTCTAGGAGTTTAATTTGTTATGGAGAGTTTGCCTGTGCGCGACAGTGTTGCAGCAGTGGACCTCTATTTATTCAATCAGCCTGTAAAGGCTACTCACCGAGAGTTTCCTGGGCAGTTCATAGGATGTCTGTTATCAAGGGCTTTGTCCGATTTGGCAATCAGCGACCCATAGCTGATATACAAGCGTTAAGATTGGCGAACTACCTAGCGTTAGGATTGGCGAATTACCTATGCCTTTGAGTCAGATGAGGGTTATAGGGCTTAACCTTCGACTGTCATGAGATAGAGGGCTTTGCCTTCCACTCTCTCGTGGCATACTGAGTACTTGACTTTGTAGTTGGATACAAAGCTTTTGCTTTTGTCACGTAAAATAAGCCTTTTGCTTTTGTCGCGTATAATAAGGCATTTGCTTCTGCCAATTTGCCCTTTTTTACCCCCCCCCTCCCCCCGAATCTTCTCGAAAAGCAGTACAATGAGTACTGTTTTGTAGGGGCAATAGAGGTTTCACACAGAAAACGGCGTTTATTTACTTGATGTCAAGTCAGCCACTGATAGCGCAGAATTTGTTACCCTTATAACAACTATTTTATAACAAGTTAGTGGAGGAGGTCAACGAATCTTGGGTAGAGAAGTAGAATATGGAGACAACACAGAGAACATCAACAGCAGACTTACTAGAGCAAACCAGGCTTTTGCAGTGCTGCAGACTATATGGAAATCTATAAAACTAAGCATGAATACGAAAATCAGTATATTTAAGAGTAAGGTTCTAAGTGTACTACTCTATGGAAATGAATGCTGGAAAATCACCAGAACTATAGAAAAAAAGCTGAATTCTTTCCAGACTAAATGTTTAAGAAGAATTAGAAGAATATTTTGGCCAAACACCAAAAGATATAATATCTTGTTGGCAGAAATGCAGATGAAGCCATTGACAGTAATTATTGAGGAAAGACGCTGGCGATGGTTGGGACATGTGCTCCGAATGATTGACAACTCAATACCAAAAATAGCACTAAGATGGACACCACGGGGGAACAGAAGTAAGGGTAGACCAAACGAGACATGGAGAAGAACAACAGAAAGGATGTTAAGCAACAGAGGGTTCAGCTGGGCAAGAGCAGAAAAAAAAGGCAGAGGACAGGCATTTGTGGAAAACCCTCGCGAAAGCCCCATGTGCTTTGGACACTTACGGTTCAGAGAGAGAGAGAGAGAGAGAGAGAACAACTATTTTGGCGGGCATTTCTCCTAGGCATATTTAAATTACAAATGAAATTCACAGAGATCTTGTGATACGGTGTACTTTAAATGCAACAACACATACAGGTTACAGGAGCAGAACGGAATACGCTGTCTGCTTTGGCAACCGGCAACCCATAGCTGACATGCTGGCGCCAGGGTTGGTGAAACAAAGCTCTCCAAGACCCTGTGCCATCTCTCCGTTGGTACCCCCAAGTAACAGGACCCTTATCCTGGTTATCCAGGCAGGGATCGCCACAGTCCCCATGGCAATGGAGCCCGCTGAAGAAGAAATGCTCACACTCTGCTATTGTAGCTGCACCCAAGGACCGTCAAGATGAGCTCCCAAGCCAACACGATGCTTTGCTGCAACTCTCCACGACACTGGCTGCAGAGAGCATCAGCTAGCAGTTCCAGGAAGATTGAAGATGGAGGATTGGATCAGAAAACTATATGGAAATTGAGGTTTCTTCTACAAATATCATAAAATATAAATAAATAAACAATAACATCTGCTGTTAATACTCCATTAAAAAAAAAATATGCTGCTTTCAGCCACTGATACAACTTGCCGTTATCTGTCTCTTTTTGTCCTCGATTATATGTATCTGGAGTAATTCATCATTTAGTATCTAATGTGACTGTTGTTATTTATTTATTTCCGTTTTGTGTGCAACTTTATGTTCCGTCGATAATAATTATAGCATTCGGTTAAATGCAGATTGGAACAAGAAAATAAAATGAAATGAAATAAAATAACAGAGAAAGACGAATGTTGGAGTAAAAAAAAAAAAGAAACAACAGATAGATGCAGAATTGCCTATGTCACCTTGTTTCTCTTCATCCAGTGCCGGTCGCGTGCAAGCAGTGCGATCCAGTGTGTGTGACTTATGGTGTAGGAAGATGGCCTCCGTTTTGTTCCTCAAAACAACGCACCGAGTACCAATTTCTACAGCTGGACTGACCTGGAGGGCGACGGCAGTGGGAATAGGAAAAAACAAAAACAAAAACTGTCTTCAGGCAGAGAAACCGTGTCGCTGTCAATTCGGCCACTGTAACTCTCTCTCTCTCTCTCTCTGAACCTTAAGTGCCCAGGGCACATGGGGCTTCCGCAAGGGTTTTCCACAAATGCCTGTCTTTCGCCTTTTTTTCTGCTCTTGCCCAGGTGAGCCCTCTATTGCTCAACATCCTTTCTGTTGTTCTTCTCCATGTCTCTTTTGGTCTACCCTTACTTCTGCTCCCCTGTGGTGTCCATCTTAGTGCTATTTTTGGTAGTGAGTTGTCAGTCATTCGGAGCACATGTCCCAACCATCGCCAGCGTCTTTCCTCAATAATTGTTGTCAGTGGTTTCATCTGCATTTCTGCCAATAAGATGTTATTCTTATGGTGTTTGGCCAAAATATTTTTTAATTCTACGTAAACATTTAGTCTGGAAAGAATTCAACTTGTTTTCTATGGTTTTGGTGATTTTCCAGCATTCACTTCCATAGAGTAGTACACTTAGAACATTACTCTTAAATATCCTGATTTTCATATTTATGCTTAGTTTATTTGATTTCCATATATTCTGTAGCATTGCAAAAGCCTGGTTTGCTCTATTAAGTCTGCTGTTGATGTCCTCTGTGCTGTCTCCATTTTCTACTACTCTGCTGCCAAGGTATACAAATTCGTTGACCTCCTCCACTAACTTGTTATCTACTCTGAGTACATTTCTGTTGTTCACATTTTGCTTCATTAGCTTTGTCTTTCCTACGTTGATCTTTAGTCCTATGTTGTTTGCATTCTGGGTTAACTTGTTTATTTTATCTTGCATATCTTTGTGCACTGTAACTAGTTTGGTTTTTCTTGTTTTCCATCCAGTGATTGCAGTACTTGTTATATATTATCTGACTGTCATCATCTTGTGTCATACCCAAAGAACTGTGTGAGTGTGTGTGTGTGTGTGTGTGTGTGTGTGTGTGTGTGCGTGTTTATGCTTTAATTAGTCTGCAGAGTCCCTCAGCAGCAGATGAAGATCTGACCGATCTATAAAAATGTTCTCTTAAGTGGAATGTAGAACCAGGCCTATGACAGCGGGGTCCTGCCAGTGCACTACTCCGGCGGGGGGCGGGGAGAGGGGGGTCTGGAGGGTTTTCCCTGTATCAAGAGTGGACCCAGAGGGCTTCGAGTGGGCCTTTAGTGGATGAAAACACATGAGCGCAGGGGGGGGGGGGGGAAGGAGTTCTGAGCCGGCTTCTACTTTTTCTCTCAGAGGCCCCTCTTTAGGAGTGTGTTGCTGCTCGAACTAAAAACTGCTGTAAATAAGAAAACTTTACCTTTAACTTGGTAAGGTGATCCTGCAAAATGGCGCCCATTCAGCTGCACACTTATCTGAAGATCAGAGGTCGAGGCGAAGGGGCGGTATCTTACAATATACGACCCGTCGTGTCGATCCAGCACCTGTGTCCAGATTCGAACCCTGGCACCTGACATGGAAGCCACAGTAGCCGTGATGGCCCCCTCACCAGCAGATTCTGTGATACTGTGTAGAAGAGGGGAAAAAAAGAAAAATTGTACTGACTGTTGAGTGGTGTGGTGTTTATGATGTTTACTGTTTCTCGACAATGAACGCAGGGTATAAATGACACTCTAAATACCACATTCACTGAAGCATGCATCCTAGATATACGATGTGATATTGTCGGATTGGTTACCGAGAGAGCAATATCCTTGAAGGAGAGTCCCCTTGAAAAGACTGTTCTTTAGCCTGCTTCTCCACTCTAGAAATGAGATCGAGCTCCTTGGTCTTCTACAAAGTTACAATGATGATGCTGGTGATAGATCATGACAAATGCAGGCAGTCACGCCTGTTCTTATTACCTATGTTATACACAAAAGAAGATCAGACAATGCCTTTCAGATTGCATTATCAGACTTTGTGATAATCTACAAACTCAATGGAGGCCATAGCGGTCCCTATCTTGCTCGCTAGCGCCGTTTTTAACACACTTTGTGGAAGTAGTCGCCCCTGGTTTGTGAGTTTTGGCGCCCGACAGCTTTTTGTTGGTCATCATTCACTGTTACAGATTCGTTTACCGTGTAAAAATATATTTTATTTTATATTCTATCACATTTATGTGACAAAACTTACTTCTCCTAGACGCAGATGTGTCATTTCATATCAAGAGGCATAAAACAACAGGTGAAACTTAAGGGCAAAGTTGAAGAGAAAAGGGCAAAAGGAGGACGACAGTATATATGGTCGAACAACATAAAGAGCCTCGCCGAATTCATCTTATCTAGGTTCACTGTGAAAACAAAGAATTAAGCAAGTTGGAAAGCTATTTGTAGCCAACCTTCCCTGAGAATACAGCACGTGATGATGTTGCCACTTTTCGTTATTTAATTCCTTCCGCTACTTCCACTTAAAAGTTTCCTGTTTTGCCTGTAAAGGGGTGTGGCCCTTAAAAGACCACGCTCTGTTGAGTTATTATATCCAGTAGCACTCCTTTATCACGTAGTTTAAAAGCTGGTATAAATAGCCCATTTGAAATATATCCAGGTTTTCACGGTGGTTTTCAGACTGTAATCAACTCTGCGGTGTAGCAGTGTTCCATTTTTCTATACGCGATGATAGCACACAGCAGAAGAAAACTAAGATGACTCGTGCGCGTTGTCACGATAAATGGCAGCCCATCTCCTAGCCAACAGTACACGGTAAATTTCTGGGTGAAAAGAGGCCAGTTTGAGGGAGGAAACAAGCCAGTTTCTGGTGAAAAGAAGCCAGTTTCTGGTGAAAAGAAGTCAGCTTCTGGTCAAAACAGGCCAGTTTCTGGTGAAAAGAAGTCAGCTTCTGGTGAAAAGAAGCCAGTTTCTTGCCAAAACAGGCCAGTTTCTGGTGAAAAGAAGTCAGTTTCTGGTCAAAACAGGCCAGTTTCTGGTGAAAAGAAGTCAGTTTCTGGTGAAAAGAAACCAGTTTCTGGTGAAAAGAAGTCAGTTTCTGGTGAAAAGAAACCAGTTTCTGGTCAAAACAGGTCAGTTTCTGGTGAAAAGAAGTCAGTTTCTGGTGAAAAGAAGTCAGTTTCTGGCGAAAAGAAGTCAGTTTCTGGTCAAAACAGGCCAGTTTCTGGTTAAAAGAAACCAGTTTCTGGTCAAAACAGGTCAGTTTCTGGTGAAAAAAAGTCAGTTTCTGGTGAAAAGAAGTCAGTTTCTGGTGAAAAGAAGTCAGTTTCTGGTCAAAACAGGCCAGTTTCTGGTGAAAAGAAACCAGTTTCTGGTCAAAACAGGCCAGTTTCTGGTGAAAAGAAGCCAGTTTCTGGTGAAAAGAAGTCAGTTTCTGGTGAAAAGAAGTCAGTTTCTGGTGAAAAGAAGTCAGTTTCTGGTGAAAAGAAGTCAGTTTCTGGTCAAAACAGGCCAGTTTCTGGTGAAAAGAAGTCAGTTTCTGGTCAAAACAGGCCAGTTTCTGGTGAAAAGAAGTCAGTTTCTGGTCAAAACAGGCCAGTTTCTGGTGAAAATAAGCCAGTTTCTGGTGAAAAGAAGTCAGCTTCTGGTCAAAACAGGCCAGTTCCTGGTGAAAAGAAGTCAGTTTCTGATGAAAATAAATCAGTTTCTGGTGAAAACAGGCCAGTTTCTGGTGAAAAGAAGTAGTTTCTGGTGAAAAGAAGTCAGTTTCTAGGTGAAAACAGACCAGTTTCTGGTGAAAAGAAGTCAGTTTCTGGGTGAAAACAGGCCAGTTTCTGAGTAGAAAGAGGCCAGTTTCTGGGCCAATACGATGATATGAGAGATTTTCTTACCAGCCAAAAGGCTTGAAAAGAACTGGCGAAAGGATGCGTCACACGAAGATCTGAAAAGGGCAGAGGTTAGCAACCTTTAAGCAATGTTTTGCCGAAGTAATGCTGCAAAGTCACTCAACCTGCCAAACTAAGTCCACCGTAATTTTATACACAACAACCACTGAAACACATGGAATAACTATGGCATTCCTTTTTTTCATTATTCAGAATTTTAATATAAATAGGAACAAATACAAATGCTACGTTTTTGCAACTTTAAGTTGTGAACACATTATTTCGAAATTTTATTACAAAACTGCCAGATGTATATTTTGTTAACACAAAAGTCCAATAGTCAGAAGTCACTTTACATCATACTGTACAGTTTTGTCTATAGTGCTTAACAGCTTTCCTTCTGAAGGATGTAAAAACACTGATGTGGGGGCCCAGCGTCATCAAAGGAATTCAACGAGCGCCAAAACTGAAAACTGAAAGCAAAAGACGTAAGGGGGAAAGACTGAACTGTGCAACACAAGCACGGGTGGCTGTTATATGGACTCCACTGTGCGGGTCAAATATTGGTAGAAATCAGGTGCGGCGAAAGCAAGATTCGCCTGCTTCTTCTCCGAGCTATCAGCAACACGCTTTTAACTATACCTTCTTCGAGCTATCAACAACAAGCTTTTAGCTATACCTTCTTCGAGCTATCAACAACACGCTTTTAACTATACCTTCTTCGAGCTATCAACAACAAGCTTTTAACTATACCTTCTTCGAGCTATCAACAACAAGCTTTTAGCTATACCTTCTTCGAGCTATCAGCAACACGCTTTTAACTATACCTTCTCTGAGCTATCAGCAACAAGTTTTTAACTATACCTTCTTCGAGCTATCAGCAACACGCTTTTAACTATACCTTCTCTGAGCTATCAGCAACAAGTTTTTAACTATACCTTCTTCGAGCTATCAGCAACACGCTTTTAACTATACCTTCTCTGAGCTATCAGCAACAAGTTTTTAACTATACCTTCTTCGAGCTATCAACAACAAGCTTTTAGCTATACCTTCTTCGAGCTATCAGCAACACGCTTTTAACTATACCTTCTCTGAGCTATCAGCAACAAGTTTTTAACTATACCTTCTTCGAGCTATCAGCAACACGCTTTTAACTATACCTTCTTCGAGCTATCAGCAACACGCTTTTAACTATACCTTCTTCGAGCTATCAGCAACACGCTTTTAACTATACCTTCTTCGAGCTATCAGCAACACGCTTTTAACTATACCTTCTTCGAGCTATCAGCAATAAGCTTTTAACTATACTTCTTCGAGCTATCAGCAACACGCCTTTAACTATACCTTCTTCAAGCTATCAGCAACACGCTTTTAACTATACCTTCTTCAAAACTAAAGGAGCCATTTTTATTATCATTTCTTTTTTTTTTAAGTGGACCATCTTTCTTTATACGCTGTTTTAACATTATAAGAATTTTTTACAAGAATGTTAAGTGTAGCTTTAAATTAAAAAAAAAAAAAAATATATATATATATATATATATATATATATATATATATATCTGAATCTTAAGTCCCCAGGGCACATGGGGCTTCCGCAAGGGTTTTCCACAAATGCCTGTCCTTCGCCTTTTTTTTTCTGCTCTTGCCCAGGTGAGCCCTCTATTGC
This sequence comes from Achatina immaculata, assembly GCA_009760885.1. Lineage (NCBI taxonomy): Eukaryota > Metazoa > Mollusca > Gastropoda > Stylommatophora > Achatinidae > Lissachatina > Lissachatina immaculata. Next base: position 13,527,526 of record CM019716.1, read on the forward strand.
TCAACATCCTCTCTGTTGTTCTTCTTCCATGTCTCTTTTGGTCTACCCTTACTTCTGTTACCCTATGGTGTCCATCTTAGTGCTATTTTTGGTAGTGAGTTATCAGTCACTCGGAGCACATGTCCCAACCATCGCCAGCGTCTTTCCTCAATAATTACTGTCAGTGGCTTCATCTGCATCTCTGCCAACAAGATGTTATTTCTTATGGTGTTTGGCCAAAACAGGCCAGTTTCTGGTGAAAAGAAGCCAGTTTCTGGTGAAAAGAAGTCAGCTTCTGGTCAAAACAGGCCAGTTCCTGGTGAAAAGAAGTCAGTTTCTGATGAAAATAAATCAGTTTCTGGTGAAAACAGGCCAGTTTCTGGTGAAAAGAAGTAGTTTCTGGTGAAAAGAAGTCAGTTTCTAGGTGAAAACAGGCCAGTTTCTGATGAAAAGAAGTCAGTTTCTGGGTGAAAACAGGCCAGTTTCTGAGTAGAAAGAGGCCAGTTTCTGGGGCAATACGATGATATGAGAGATTTTCTTACCAGCCAAAAGGCTTGAAAAGAACTGGCGAAAGGATGCGTCACACGAAGATCTGAAAAGGGCAGAGGTTAGCAACCTTTAAGCAATGTTTTGCCGAAGTAATGCTGCAAAGTCACTCAACCTGCCAAACTAAGTCCACCGTAATTTTATACACAACAACCACTGAAACACATGGAATAACTATGGCATTCCTTTTTTTCATTATTCAGAATTTTAATATAAATAGGAACAAATACAAAAGCTACGTTTTTGCAACTTTAAGTTGTGAACACATTATTTCGAAATTTTATTACAAAACTGCCAGATGTATATTTTGTTAACACAAAAGTCCAATAGTCAGAAGTCACTTTACATCATACTGTACAGTTTTGTCTCTAGTGCCTAACAGCTTTCCTTCTGAAGGATGTAAAAACACTGATGTGGGGGCCCAGCGTCATCAAAGGAATTCAACGAGCGCCAAAACTGAAAACTGAAAGCAAAAGACGTAAGGGGGAAAGACTGAACTGTGCAACACAAGCACGGGTGGCTGTTATATGGACTCCACTGTACGGGTCAAATATTGGTAGAAATCAGGCGCGGCGAAAGCAAGATTCGCCTGCTTCTTCTCCGAGCTATCAGCAACACGCTTTTAACTATACCTTCTTCGAGCTATCAGCAACAAGCTTTTAACTATACCTTCTTCGAGCTATCAACAACACGCTTTTAACTATACCTTCTTCGAGCTATCAACAACAAGCTTTTAACTATACCTTCTTCGAGCTATCAACAACAAGCTTTTAGCTATACCTTCTTCGAGCTATCAGCAACACGCTTTTAACTATACCTTCTCTGAGCTATCAGCAACAAGTTTTTAATTATACCTTCTTCGAGCTATCAGCAACACGCTTTTAACTATACCTTCTCTGAGCTATCAGCAACAAGTTTTTAACTATACCTTCTTCGAGCTATCAGCAACACGCTTTTAACTATACCTTCTCTGAGCTATCAGCAACAAGTTTTTAACTATACCTTCTTCGAGCTATCAACAACAAGCTTTTAGCTATACCTTCTTCGAGCTATCAGCAACACGCTTTTAACTATACCTTCTCTGAGCTATCAGCAACAAGTTTTTAACTATACCTTCTTCGAGATATCAGCAACACGCTTTTAACTATACCTTCTCTGAGCTATCAGCAACAAGCTTTTAACTATACCTTCTTCGAGCTATCAGCAACACGCTTTTAACTATACCTTCTTCGAGCTATCAACAACACGCTTTTAACTATACCTTCTTCGAGATATCAGCAATAAGCTTTTAACTATACTTTCTTCGAGCTATCAGCAACACGCCTTTAACTATACCTTCTTCAAGCTATCAGCAACACGCTTTTAACTATACCTTCTTCAAAACTAAAGGAGCCATTTTTATTATCATTTCTTTTTTTTTTTTAAGTGGACCATCTTTCTTTATACGCTGTTTTAACATTATAAGAATTTTTTACAAGAATGTTAAGTGTAGCTTTAAATTAAAAAAAAAAAAAAATATATATATATATATATATATATATATATATATATATCTGAATCTTAAGTCCCCAGGGCACATGGGGCTTCCGCAAGGGTTTTCCACAAATGCCTGTCCTTCGCCTTTTTTTTTCTGCTCTTGCCCAGGTGAGCCCTCTATTGCTCAACATCCTCTCTGTTGTTCTTCTTCCATGTCTCTTTTGGTCTACCCTTACTTCTGTTACCCTATGGTGTCCATCTTAGTGCTATTTTTGGTAGTGAGTTATCAGTCACTCGGAGCACATGTCCCAACCATCGCCAGCGTCTTTCCTCAATAATTACTGTCAGTGGCTTCATCTGCATCTCTGCCAACAAGATGTTATTTCTTATGGTGTTTGGCCAAAAAATATATATGGAACTGTAAAAATGTGAAATGATTTTTCCCCTAACGAATCATTATCGGTTTTTATGCGTCACGGATCACTCGACAAGATTCCCCCCCCCCCCCTCAAATAATACAGACAGCAACGGAACAAATAAACAAACAAACAAAGCAGAATCTAACTGACACTAAGATTTTCTTAATCAAGCCAATGCACTGCTGATCCGGAGACCCCCCCCCCAAAAAAAAAATCCTTCCGTCAATCCCCTAAGGGCCCATGACCCCCAAGTAAAGAACCACTGATCTGGATAATTGCGCACTGCATTGGTTGGGGGGGGGGGGCAGTGAGAGGGGCAACGTTCTGTAAAGGACACGTCACAGAAGAAGATGATTATGACAACGAAAAAGAAGAGCATATGATATACGTAAAGTTTCTGTTGCAATCTGAATGTGTGTGCTTGAAAAAAAAAAAAAATTTTTTTAAATTAGAAAGGGGGGGGGGGATTATTTTGGTTTGGTTATATCGAAGTTGCTAAACTAGCAGTCTTTGTAGATTTCTCGTAGGCGGTTCAAAAACTTCATTTGTTTACTCCGATCTTGGTGGAGCAACATTAACTGATTCTTTGCATGTGAGAGCTGATGTACTGAATTTAGATGAAAACATAAAACATCTTTATCGACAATAAAATCTAATGAAAATTTAATAAGATGCGGAACACTTTAGTGTGCACAAGAAATCTCGGTTCTCGAACCTTGCTGAATGAACTATTTTACCGAATTCAAATTTTTTTTTTTTTTTCAAAAGCAATAGCAAAAGTGCAATTCAGGAGCTCTGAAAAAAAAAAATGTAAACTTTTCAATGGTTTTTTTCCCCTTCACAGCATATACAACTGACGACAAACCACTACATTTATAAGCCATCTAGAAACACCTTGGAGCAGTTTTTTTCTTTCATTTGATTGTATTTGGAATGGTGTTCACGTCTGAAATCCCCAATGGTTGGCACTCATCTTACTAAGAAGCTATAGTAATGGCAGAATGTTCGTAACAGTATGCACTAAATATTGGGAACTACTGCAAACATATATAAAAATGTGCGGAATGCCTGGAGCAATTTCGACCAAACATGACACACATATAACTTACAATCTGGACAGTGCACCGTGGGGTTAAGATCACCCCTAGGAAACCCCTATGACCCCTAGGGGTTGGGCTGACGTGTAAAAATAATCGAAAATGAAAGATATTAGTGTCGAATCCATAGTTTTACGGGTCGCTGAGATGAATAATGACACTCCCGATGCCATTTAAGTCCAAGTTCAGCCCCTCCAACAGCATGCGGGGTAGGGGTGGGGGTGGCATGGGGTGACATGTAAAAATAATCGAAAACGACCGATATTAGTGTCGAATCCATAATTTTCGCGGTGGTTGAGATGAATAGTGACACTCCCGAACCGTTTAAGTCCAAGTTCAGCCCCCATCGGCATGGAGGGGGGGGGGGGTAAGGGTAGCGTGGCATGGGGTGACATGTAAAAATAATCGAAAACGACCATCTTTCTTTATACGCTGTTTTAACATTATAAGAATTTTTTACAAGAATGTTAAGTGTAGCTTTAAATTAAAAAAAAAAAAAAAATATATATATATATAATATATATATATATATATATCTGAATCTTAAGTCCCCAGGGCACATGGGGCTTCCGCAAGGGTTTTCCACAAATGCCTGTCCTTCGCCTTTTTTTTTCTGCTCTTGCCCAGGTGAGCCCTCTATTGCTCAACATCCTCTCTGTTGTTCTTCTCCATGTCTCTTTTGGTCTACCCTTACTTCTGTTACTCTATGGTGTCCATCTTAGTGCTATTTTTGGTAGTGAGTTATCAGTCATTCGGAGCACATGTCCCAACCATCGCCAGCGTCTTTCCTCAATAATTACTGTCAGTGGCTTCATCTGCATCTCTGCCAACAAGATGTTATTTCTTATGGTGTTTGGCCAAAAAATATATATGGAACTGTAAAAATGTGAAATGATTTTTCCCCTAACGAATCATTATCGGTTTTTATGCGTCACGGATCACTCGACAAGATTCCCCCCCCCCCCCCTCAAATAATACAGACAGCAACGGAACAAATAAACAAACAAACAAAGCAGAATCTAACTGACACTAAGATTTTCTTAATCAAGCCAATGCACTGCTGATCCGGAGACCCCCCCCCCAAAAAAAAAATCCTTCCGTCAATCCCCTAAGGGCCCATGACCCCCAAGTAAAGAACCACTGATCTGGATAATTGCGCACTGCATTGGTTGGGGGGGGGGGGGCAGTGAGAGGGGCAACGTTCTGTAAAGGACACGTCACAGAAGAAGATGATTATGACAACGAAAAAGAAGAGCATATGATATACGTAAAGTTTCTGTTGCAATCTGAATGTGTGTGCTTCAAAACAAAAAAAAAAACAATTTTAAAATTAGAAAGGAGGGGGGGGGGGATTATTTTGGTTTGGTTATATCGAAGTTGCTAAACTGGCAGTCTTTGTAGATTTCTCGTAGGCGGTTCAAAAACTTCATTTGTTTACTCCGATCTTGGTGGAGCAACATGAACTGATTCTTTGCATGTTAGAGCTGATGTACTGAATTTAGATGAAAACATAAAACATCTTTATCGACAATAAAATCTAATGAAAATTTAATATGATGCGGAACACTTTAGTGTGCACAAGACTAACAACGAATTTTTCTAAAAATCTCGGTTCTCGAACCTTGCTGAATGAACTATTTTACCGAATTCAAGTTTGTTTTTTTTTTTTTTCAAAAGCAATAGCAAAAGTGCAATTCAGGAGCTCTGAAAAAAAAATGTAAACTTTTCAATGGTTTTTTTTTCCCCCTTCATAGCATATACAACTGACGACAAACCACTACATTTATAAGCCATCTAGAAACACCTTGGAGCAGTTTTTTTCTTTCATTTGATTGTATTTGGAATGGTGTTCACGTCTGAAATCCCCAATGGTTGGCACTCATCTTACTAAGAAGCTATAGTAATGGCAGAATGTTCGTAACAGTATGCACTAAATATTGGGAACTACTGCAAACATATATAACAATGTGCGGAATGCCTGGAGCAATTTCGACCAAACATGACACACATATAACTTACAATCTGGACAATGCACCGTGGGGTTAAGATCACCCCTAGGAAATCCCTATGACCCCTAGGGGTTGGGCTGACGTGTAAAAATAATAGAAAATGAAAGATATTAGTGTCGAATCCATAGTTTTACGGGTCGCTGAGATGAATAATGACACTCCCGATGCCATTTAAGTCCAAGTTCAGCCCCCCAACAGCATGCGGGGTAGGGGTGGGGGTGGCATGGGGTGACATGTAAAAATAATCGAAAACGACCGATATTAGTGTCGAATCCATAATTTTCGCGGTGGTTGAGATGAATAGTGACACTCCCGAACCGTTTAAGTCCAAGTTCAGCCCCCATCGGCATGGAGGGGGGGGGGGGGTAAGGGTAGCGTGGCATGGGGTGACATGTAAAAATAATGGAGAACGACCAATATTAGTGTCGAATCAATAGTTTTTGGGTTGCTGAGATGAATAGTGACACTCCCGATGCCGTTTAAATCCAAGCTCAGTCCCAATCGGCATGGGGTCCTAGAGGTGGGGTGGGATATAGTGACATGTACAAATAATCGAAAAACGGCCGATATTAGTGTCGAATCCATAGTTTTCGCGGTCGTTGAGATGAATAGTGCCACTCCCAAGTTCAGCCCCCATCGGAATGTGGGCGGGGGGGGGGGGGGAGAAGTGGTGAAAATTAAAATGTCCAAATTGACCGATATTAGTGTCGAATCCATAGTGTTCGAGGTCGCTAAGCTGATTGGTGACAGTCTTGATGACAATTAAGCCCACGTTTAGTCGAATAGTAGGAATAGAACTCTGTAGAACCGTCTAGACTCTGTAGACCCTTCTAGAAGTTTGTGGAAATGAATAGAACATTGTAGACCCTTCTAGAAGATTGTGGAACTGAACAGACCTCTGTAGAACCTTCTAGAAGTCTGTGGAAATGAATAGAACGTTGTAGAACCGTTAGAAGGTTGTGGGAATGAATAGAACTTTGTTGATTGGGATAAATAAATACCTGGACAACACCAGGTAATCAGCTAGCGTAAATAATAAAAAAATACCACGTTTGTTTTTAATAAAATCTATTTTAAGGACTAGCGTAGTGGTTCTCAACCCATGGGCCGCTGCCCAAAGGTGGGCCGTGACAGAGAGTATTGTGGGCCGCACTGAAGTCTCAAAGCAGGCCCCCCCCCCAAGAGAGAGAGAGAGAGAGAGAGAGAGAGAGAGGGTAGATATAATAAAAAATCATTCAGCATTTTTTGCGCAATGCATAGCGGCAGACTGCACGGATGCAAGCCGCAGAACTGTAGTCTTTAAGAAGAAACTACGATTTTGGCCCATGCGACTCGAGAACAAATCACAAGACATGTTTCACTTGTTCTGTGAATTTATAGACAGCAAAATGGCGAGATTCTGGAAGGGGTCACTGGTGTAATAAAAGGACATCTAACATCTCTTGTTGAATATTTTGACAAATACTTCACGCCCGAAGACATTAAAGCGTACGATTGAATTCGTAATCCTTTTCAGTGTGCATTCTCTGAATTAACCGGTCGTGCACAAGAAGAAATAGCGGAACTGTCTAACGATCACACATTACAAATCAAATTTAACGACCCTGCTGTGGATATCTCTTCCTTTTGGTGCACTGTTTCGCTGGAATGTCCGTTTTTGTCAGCCCTGGCAATGAAAGTTCTTCTACTTTTTTCAACAACTTATTTATGCGAAGTTTCATCTTCTATATTGACTGCCATGAAAACCAAATATCGTTCAAGAATGAACGTGGAGGATGATCTTCGAGTGTATTTGCCACAGATTACAACCATAATAGACATGCTGTCCAACCGGAAACAGTGCCATCTTTAAGATAAATGAAAAGAACTTTTGTGTAGCAATGAATATGCAGTTAAACATGTTGAGAAACTATTACATAATACTTTATATAATTAGATTTATATCTTGCAAATATAAAGGATTTTATTAGTGGGCCGCAAAAATGTCTGACTTTTAAATGTGGTCCGTGCAGCAAAAGAGTCTGAGAACCGCTGGTCTAGTGGCTGCCAAATAAACTAGGTCGTCGCAGTTTCTTCTAAATTAAATGAAGGGGTTGGATTATCTGTTTGTCAACCTGTGCCTACATTTTAAATTAGTTGGTATACATCATGTATGTGTGTGTGTGAGTGTGTGTCTGTCTGTCCCGCAAATTTCCTTTTGCGGTACGACTGTGTTCATATTTCCTAGACTCGCACGCCTGTGTTCATAATTCCTAGACTCGCACGCCTGTGTTCATAATTCCTAGACTCGCACGCCTGTGTTCATAATTCCTAGACTCCCACGCCTTTGTTCATAATTCCTAGACTCGCAAGCCTGTGTTCATAATTCCTAGACTCGCACGCCTGTGTTCATAATTCCTAGACTCGCACGCCTTTGTTCATAATTCACAGACTCGAACGCATGTGTTCATAATTCCTAGACTCGCACGTCTGTGTTCATGATTCCTAGACTCCCGTGCAGTTAAACATACATTTTTAGTATTTTCAAAGTTTACGTACTATATTCTAATCGTATAAGATTTATTACACAAAGCATTCTTTTCTATATTATTATTATTTCTCTGGAGAGAGAGAGATCTCTGGCTATTTAAGCTCGCCCTGGACTAGGACTAATAATTATTAATGATTAATTAGTTAATTATTAGTTAATAATTATTATTAATTATAGTAAATTGTTTGGGTTCTCTATCTGGCGGGTATTTATCATATAAATAAGAAAAATTCGTTGTAATTTGGTTAATTTTTTTGTAACAAAAAAATTTGGCGGCACACCTCTATCTCTCTCGTGGCACACCACTAGGCCGCAGCACACCATTTGAACAACTATGGGCTAAGCCAGTGGTTCCCAATCCTCTGCCGCTTGTGTGCCTCTTGGCAGCTTGTTTCCATATAATGTACCCCTTCATGTTATCAAACTTTTTGTTACTATTATATTTTCTGTCTTTTATCTGTTTTCCGCCATTATCAAACTTCTCGCGCACCCCTAAACGTCCTGCCGCGTACACCCAGGGGTACGTGTCCTTCAGGCTGGGAACCACTGTGCAAAGTCATCACCGCCCAATAGACCTTGTGGCGTCTTGTCGGGCAGCAACAGATTCTCTCTCCACTTCTCACTGTCCCCGGCCTGTCTTTGTATGCTGCCCCAGTTAGAAAGGTAAACTAGACACAATTTCTCATTTCGATTTCTCATTTGGTCCTGTTAGCACCCGATGCTATGAGGTAGCCTTTTGTCCCTATGGAACCATTCCAAATACTGATAAAATATTGCAATAATAATTTCCAATGCTCTTTTCAAAAAGGAGAAAAATATTTATCTGTGAATATGTTTACAAATTCCATTATTTTATTTTAAACAGGGGAACAACGGAACCCTAAAAGAGAAACTCCTAACAGAGAAACTATGTTCTAAGGAACTGAAAGGAATGGGCAATGGAAAGACTGGCACCTCTAAGTCATGATTTTCAGAGCTCTGTTTGTGTGTATGAAAATAAGCAGTGACTTTTAACAAACTGTTACATTTACATATACGACTGTCCTCATCAGTGCACTTCAGAAAGACGTATTGTGAAATGAAATACTCATTTCCAAGAATGAGATGAAATACTGACATATTCATTTGAAATATATATTGTGAATTAGTGGTTCCCAACAATTTTTACATCCAATGACTACTTTTCCAACTACTTATAAGTTGCAGATCATTAATTTATATGCAATATCGCAATGCCAAAAACTCTTAACTTTTTTTTTAAATTCAGCATATGGCCTGTAATACTAAACTGATAACGCAGCTGCTGACCAACAGTTTGGGAACCACTGCTATAAAAAAAGTCATCTCCTTGTTTAATAACAAGGAAAAAAATACTTAACCACTTACTTTCCAAAAGCCAAATAATAATATTATTATTCTGGTTTTAGAACATTTATTCATTTATGAGTGAAGAAGTATCAAAAGTTTTGAGCTAATGTTTGAAGCTCACAAGGTGTCAAAATAATAAAACGGCGTACTCACTTGTGACCATCCTTGCTCACCAGCTGAATGAAAAAGTATCTCACGGGCATTAAAAAGTCTGCACTAAGACCTGGGCCCCATATTCGACTTTTTGTCAGACTCACTGCCACATCATTGCCGGTTCCGCTCACACACACAAATCTCCGACATGCAGTGGTAAGGAAAATTATAATTATATATATAAACATTGCGCTTCACAGGTGTACTCGTGGCGCGACCAGAAGTACCATAGCTGCTTATCAATTAACACCTTAATCTTCTAGCCGCCGACGATAGACCCAGGCTTCCATCGAAGCATAGAAACTTTCATGGTTCAGTGACCCACCTTAATTAAACACACTCCACACCGCCACTGAAAATAAAAACCCATTATGACCTTCTAAATTTGCATACATTTGCTTCAGCTGTTACTTTTATTAGCTTTGCTCCTTACGTTATATAACAAAGTTCTCTTATGTAGTCTTTCTTAGAAAACAGTCATAAATGTTTACTTAAATATCACATGCATAATAGTTTTATGCCTACAGTGAAAATGATTTTGGTGTAAATAGTTTGCGTATGTATATTAGCATTTAAATTGTTATCATACAATACCCAGAACAGCGAGTCATGCGCAGACATTCTCGCATTTTACCGTTTCCAACGCCATTATCGTCTCCGAGAAATTTGACGTGATTTTGCGGTGCTATTTGGAAAGTAAGAAACATAGTCCGATGTCCGCTCAAACTTATGACTACCGTGAAGTTTTCTGCTCGTTTGAGCGTGTGTTTTTGCTTTGGAAAATGGTAAAGAATTAGTTTTTGCATACAACATCCCATACTAGTGCAGTATTCCAGCAGTGTCATGGCCGAACGTGACCAACTAACGTATGTAGTTGAAGGAAAGCTGAAGTAGGTTGGGTAATGGCTACTTTCGTTTTCAGTTCTGTCGGTTTTAATAGTTAGGGTCTTCTGCCTGCAAGTAAATTTTTAGTTGTGCAGGTTCACCATTACGTAGAGAGGATAAATCGTTACAGTAAGTAAAAAAAAAAATAGATGAACACACGCAGGGACTGGATGTACTGCTCAAACACTGTATGCTCCACACGACTGTAAATTTTAAATCAAGAAATTAATCTGAAGAATTATCCTAGCTTACCCGCATAGATACCCAGTTATACCAGGAATGTAACACATTGTATTGGACAGCACAAGCATAACAGACAGAGCTGTGAAGTTGGAAGTAATTTTGGGTCAAGTCTGGAGTCGGAAACAATTTACATTTCATGAGGAGGTGGTATAAATATAGAGGCTGACAGTTTGATGTAATGACTGCACAGTCCTGGTAATACAGTTAGCCTCTGAACGGCACTCTCATACAAAGATGATGTCACTGTAGTTGTTAATTGATCGCCAGCCATTCTAAATGTTTTGGGATCCTTACACTTCAGCCACATCCATAAGCAGTGATGAATTAAAAATCATGCAGGTCTCTAGGCAGAACTTAGTAAGGGCCTATGTCCTCCACCCCCTCCAACCTGTAGCATTCATCTCCTGATATAAAATTCATTTTAAAAAAATAAAAACACAGTAATCTGTATTTATGGAGGGTTTTTTTTTTCCTGTGACACTGGATCCCTTTTTTTTTTGTGTCTAGCATAAGCCTGTGCAGCCTAATAAATAATCAGCCATTGTCCATAGGTGCTTGTCTTTGCTTTTTTTTGGAAGGAGTATTCAGCATAGCTGCATATACTTAGTAGTGTTTGTGATAATACTTATCAACTAGAAAGCTAAGTAAAACAAAAACATGGGTACCTGGCAACTGTCTCTGGCATTAGAGATTATCTTTGTGAAGTTCAAAGTACATCAGAGTTTGCTGTGAGCATGGTTGTCAGTGAGTCATGGGAAATAATTTCACATGAAATATCAGTACCGTACGCATGGAAGTGGCTAAGTGCACTAGTCTTTCGTGGCAAAGATCGGTGGTTCAAATCTGACTGGAGTCGCCCCAGTCACCCAGCTGTAGAAATAAGTACGTCTTCTGAAGTTGGAGGAGGAAAGACGGTCAGATGTGATGCGGACCACATCATCTTTCAGTGTGTCAACAGGTGAAGGAAAATATGGATGATATGTCCCTTAAGGTTCCAGGAGGTCTGCAGTCAGGCTGGGGACTTCCAATGGCTGGCTTTCATCCACAGCCTTCATGGGCTCAGTTTCCTGATAAGCATTTCTCCTTCCACCTGCATTTGTTTTTTCTAAAAAGCTGGAAAATCACCAAAACCATAGAAAACAAGTTGAATTCTTTCCAGACTAAATGTTTACGAAGAATTAGAAAAATATTTTGGCCAAACACCATAAGAAGTAACATCTTGTTGGCAGAATTGCAGATGAAGCCACCGACAACAGTTATTGAGGAAAGACGCTGGCGATGGTTGGGACATGTGCTCCGAATGACTGACAACCAAAAATAGCACTAATATGGACACCACAGGGAAACAGAAGTAAGGGTAGACCAAAAGAGACATGGAGATGAACAACAGAAAGGATGTTGAGCAATAGAGAGCTCACCTGGACAAGAGCAGAAAAAAAAGACAAATGATGAGCATTTGTGGAAAACCCTTGCAGAAGCCCCATGTGCCCTGGGTACTTATGGTTCAGAGAGAGAGAGAGAGATGTCCCTTAAGTGCCCCCTAAGAGAGCTACCTTTACCTTACACATGAGGGCTATTCTTGCTTCATATTGAGTGACAGTGCTTGGAAGTGGAGTCTGAAATAGAGTTGAAAGTTTCCATCTTCTCCTTTCACATTTATTGTTTATAATGGCAGTTCTGTCTCTTGGATGAATTTGTTTTGTAGAACCATAGAGCTTAGGTTCTTAAGTTGTTTCATTGGGCTTGCTGGTATTGCAGTGTCAGAGTCAGACAGTAGAAAAATAGAGCCAAGAGTTGAAAGTTTGGTGTATACATTTTGCAGCCCTAGTGGGCTAACTGCAAAAACAGGAGGAAGAGGGGGGGGGCCACTGTAGATGTAAAAGTTAATAACTTTATACTGCTGATGGAAATAAAACTTAAGTGATAATTATCACTGTTTGTCATTACAATGGTACATGTTGTTATTTCTAATACTATAATTTTGTAAGTTTGTTTGACAGATTATAGCCTGTGCTGTGTTGCGGAATGAGAGTTGAGGGAAGACTGGTTACAGAAAATAAGTAATTTTTCTCATATATGAAACTTGGCTCTTTTTTTATTTTTTTGTAAATACACCTTGTGTTTAAAAATTTTCAAATTTTGTTATCTTCTCACCTCGTTATTTAATATCAATAATGAAAAGTTGATTTTGTTGGCTTACTATGATTATGTCAGGTCAATCTGCATGTTACTTTTTTTTTAACAAATTGATCGCCTGAAGATGGTTATGTACCATTTGACAGAGCAGGAAGTTATCCATGCCACAGAAGTGCTGTATGCTGAAATTTGACAAAGATGTTGCTAAACATCACCCACATCCAGTGGTTCCAGTAATCATATTTTACCAATGGGTAGTCGACCTTGTGTCACACCACAGAATCATTTCCAATTCCTATTCCTTTTCATGAGAAGGCAACGATTTATAACTTCACAAATGCTGCAGCACAGACTCGAAGCAGCCACAGGGATATGAGTTTCCACTTAGACCCTATTTATCTGGCAGGCATTCTTGCATGAAGACCAGCAAGTCAGATGAACTTTGATCTTCAGCAGTAAAGCCATCAGATTTTGGCAGAATAACATAAGTTTTTGTCTACAAATCAGTGATGCCAAGTTGTGCTCATTAGTGAATCCCAGTCTTGCTTATACTTCAGCAGTAGATGTCAGCAAGATGTGGGTTTGCTGACTGGTTTGTAGCAGAAAATGACAGTCATAGAAGAGGCAGGTGGATGTGCTAACTTTCATTTGTTCAGAATGTATACAGCAAATGCACAGTACTACCAGGATGACATCATGAGAGCATAAACAAATCTTAAGTGTTATGAAAGCATTTTTATTATTATTTCATTATTCTTCTCCATCAAAAATAAAATAAAATTTTGAGGATTCATGTAGAAATGTTTAGCTGTTTCCTCTTCATTATTGTAACCTGATACCCAAGTTTTTGTAAACCCCAGATGTGAAGCAGATCAGGCATTATTGCTAAAAGTTGTTACTCACCTGTTTGGGGGAAAAAAAACACACATTTGTTTGGTCAAATCAGGTAAAAGTGGATGCTTTGTGTCTTCTCAATCATCAGAATGTCTGGCCAAGAAACAGAACTGGTGGATCTGGGAGGGCAACGGTCACTCTGGATTCATCACTGGTTACTGTGGGCCTAGCAGGTGTTGGAGACGTGCATGTAGATAGTGGTTCAGCTATAATTCAAGGTAGCTGCAATTTTGTTTTTCTCTCTTTTCATTGTAAAATCAATCTCATAACTCTGAAAGTGGATATTTTTGTTTGTTTGTTTGGTTTTAAATAGAACTTGTAAGAAAAGTGCCATATTGTGAGAGGTTTGTATTACAATGATTTTGCTTACTTACTTTTAAAAGAGTTAAGAAAAAGCCCCTTGGGTATGCAGCATCTTTATGGGGAATACGTTTTTAGTGCTCTGACCAAGCAACAGTAGTGTCACAACAGCCTTTTACTAAGAGGCAGCAGGGAGCACTGTTAGCTCTCTCTCTCTTTCTTCCATCATTTTAACAACAGGTTACGTCAAGCAATTATTAGAGAATTGAGTGGAATTTTGTCGTTTAAATTGGGTACTCTTAGAGTGCATGAGTCATACAGTCATGACAAATGGCTTTTCATGTGAAACAGTGGGCTAGATGGGGACCTCCTCTCATCACCATTCAGTAGACCAGACTGGGAATGTTACCTGACATGCTTGTGTTAGGGAATTGGCCAAGAAATGTGAGAATATCTTCATGGCACTTGAGAATAACATTGTAAACAATAATGTCATTGTGTTAATGGAATCACAGGTGCATAAAAATAGAACTCATATTTATGGGACTACATCAAGATCCCAGCAGGTGGATGAAAACCATATTTTAATGACAAGAAATATGACATAAAAAGCGTTAAATTTTTAATAAGTGAAGAGTGTTAGAAGAATGATTTATTTTTATTTTTTTTTAATCAAAAGATAAATAACACAAAAGGTGTTAATTTTTTACTGGGAGAAGAATATAGCAAAATTAAAATAATTTGACTAGAACAGTGGTTCTTAACATCTCAAGTTAGAGTCCTCCCTTTTCAACTAGGCTGACCTCAGGTCCACCCCTACATATTAAATCTCACCCAGAAAGGATTTTCACCATTGTACATGCTGTTTGGGAGGCAAAGTTCCACAAGGGACATGCAAATGAATGAATGAACATTCTGTCCTTTAAAAAAAGGACAAAAGAAGCTCCTTCCCTTAGAATTGAAATTCCACACTGGAGAGCCACCTGTTGAGAGTTACTGAAATAGAATATGACAACCAAGAGAAGAGCGTAACAAAAAAGTATTAATTTTTTTGAAACCAAGAATATTAATGCTTACATTGTTATAGTTCTTATGTCAGCATTTTAAAGTCAGGATCAGTGTGGTGAAAGGTTAACACTTTAGCAGAGTATACATTTTTTTTTTTACTCAAAGCTGATAGTTCTGTGTGCTTCAAAAGCATTTGAGGGTTTTCACTTAAATTTTAAAACAGAAAACTGTGTGGATCATGACAGAAAAAGGCTACGTCTAGACTGTGATGGAGATATTGATTTGAACCTGGACAGCTCATTTAAAGTAAGCACTTCATGCGTTTATCTTCATGTAGAACTTTGCTGGCCAGAGATCTGTTTGCAGTGTGCTTTCACAGATTCTGCAGGTTGTTGTGCATTTTTGCTGTGTAGTTTATCTCAGCTCATTTGTTATGCACGAAACTGAGATTTATGGTTCGGTGCTTTTTTTTTTTGCTGTAACTGAAGACATTTTTGTTCTTTTATTTCATGTGGTACTTTTTCATATTAATGTTACAATAACTCTGTTGTATATGAGTCAGTATTTGTTGTTACCACAGTTCTGTGCCTGAGAAGTTGTAAAACTGAAGTTCTCGGCAGATGGTGCCATGGCATAGATGTAATACTGGCTTCACATTGGATGGGAATTGATTGATTTTGGCTTGCTTTAAATATTGAAGCAGTCTCCATAATTTTTAGAATGCAACAGTCCCTATAATTCTTGGTCTGGTTCCATTATTAGACTGAGGAGTTGGAGTCAAGAGTCTGTAGAAACTGTTATTATTATTAGAAGTTGGGAGTCATGCAGTAGAAAAATATGGGAAGTCAGAGTTGATGGTTTGGCATACCAGCTCCATAGTCCTAGAATCAAATGGCCTGTTTACTACTTGAAGGTAGGAGATGGACTTGGTGTGTAACCTTTCTGACCCAAATAATAGTCTCATCTGGCTAATACAGTTATCCTTACTCTCATTTGCATTTCTTATTAGAAGCATCTTGTTAAACAGCTATGAACTGATGTGCATCAAGGAAATGAGTTCAGTAATTGATCAGTTGAGTTCAGACATATTAAACATCATGATAGTTGAGAAAAGGTACATCTGTCTCTCTCTGAACCTTAAATGCCCAGGGCAAATGGGGCTTCCACAAGGATTTTCCATAAATGTCTGTCTTTTGCCTTTTTTTTTCTGCTCTTGCCCAGGTGAACCCTCTATTGCTCAACATCCTCTCTGTTGTTCTTCTCCATGTCTATGTTGGTCTACTGTCTATTTTGGTCTACCCTTACTTCTGTTCCCATGTGGTGTCCATCTTAGTGCTATTTTTGGTAGTGAGTTGTCAGTTATTCGGAGCACATGTCCCATCCATCGCCATCGTCTTTCCTCAATAATTGTTGTCAGTGGCTTCATCTGCATTTCTGCCAACAAGATGTTATTTCTTATGGTGTTTGGCCAAAATATTCCTCTAATTCTTCATAAACATTTAGTCTGGAAAGAATTCAACTTGTTTTCTATGGTTTTGGTGATTTTCCAGCATTCACTTCCATAGAGTAGTACACTTCGGACATTACTCATAAATATCCTGATTTTCGTATTCATGCTTAGTTTTTTTTAAATTTCCATATAGTCTGCAGCATTGCAAAAGCCTGGTTTGCTCTATTAAGTCTGCTGTTGATGTCCTCTGTGCTGTCTCCATTTTCCACTACTCTACTGCCAAGATATATAAATTCGTTGACATCCTCCACTAACTTGCTATTTACTCTGAGTACATTTCTGTTGTTTACATTCTGAGTTAGCTTGTTTATTTTATCTTGCATATCATTGTGGCTGCTTGAAATGTCATCCGCAGAGTCAAGGTCCTCCAGCACTGTGTCAAGGGTCCATTGTAATCCTCAAAAGAGTACATAATGGGGGGGGGGGGGGGGGGGGAAGAACAGAGAGAAAGACCAAGGCAAAGATGGCAATAAGACAGTTTGTTGATTTGCAGATGGATACATCAGCAGCAGGGCATCTTGCTTACAACCGAAAGACTTTCAAGAGAGCTGTTTGGGAGGCAAAGTCCTGCAAGGGGCATGCTAATGAGTAAATGAATGAATGATCAGTAAGAAATTGTTTCATTAATTTTTTTATCTCTTCTTTCAGCAAATTCTTTTCAACATCAACAAAGCAATATGTGTACGTTTAGACAACATGGATGCCAAAATTGACATGCTTACGGTACGGTCAAAGTCCCTGGAGGACAAAGTAGATCATCTCCTAAACTGGTCAAGGACTGTAAATGCCAACGGTGGACTAGCAACTTCTTCATCTAGGAAAGGGTATTTCTTTAATATTTGTTGTACTATGATGGTGAAGGAAGATTCCTGCTGCTTCATTTGTTTATTTTGAATGAAGGGAACTGACCTTTGCATAAATGGATGCATATTTATCATTGTTCCTTTCGGTTAATTAGAAAGCCACAGAGGTAACTGGATCACTGCTTTCAGGTAGATGCTCAAAAGAAGCTTTAACCTCAGATACAGGGCTAGTGCTGAGTAGTGCAGTAAGCATTATCAGTCATAATTTTTCTGTATTATAAGAGATGCAGAATGTAAGGTTTTCTTTGTGGAAGTTTTTTTTTTTTTTTTTTCATCAGCATAGAACCTTTTTTGTATAAAAGAAAAATAAAGAATCCAATGTATATGTATAAAAGATTATATAAAAAATCAGTTCAGCACATTTGGATAAAAAAATAGAATAATGGCCTTTTGTTTCGTTAACAGTGTGTGATAAATTCATACGGATTTCAAACTGAAGTTTTCTTATCACTTTTCCAGGGCTGTAATTGTTGGTCTACCACAGACCAAGAGTGATGGTAAGTCTGTCTGATGTGACATTTTTTGCTGATAGTGAAGTGGGGGTGAATCAGATGAAAGTTAGAAAATGTGAATTATACAAAACTTTTGTTTAGTACAGGAAAAATAACATCCACATTTTTGTCAAAACAGCTGCCTTGGTTTTCAGTGCATTTGCATCACCACCAAACCAGCATGTGAATTCCAGTAAGAAAAGCCCTTTGTCCTGACTTCTCAGCCATTGGTGCATCTGAATGTTGACAGGAGTCAGCACCTTGTGTGCTTGTCCAGGACTGTATATGTCATTTAACCTTTTCACTGCTGCATACTTCTCTAGAGCCGGTCCCTGCTGTGCTGAGTACTTTGCTGGCCTGCTTTCACCAAGTGCTGAACTCTTTTTTTGTCTTCTCAAAATCTAAAACACATTGGTGGGGCTGACAATTTTTTTATCACCAGAAAACATAAACTTGTAACTCTTGGATTCATCCACTCTCATTTCATTTAAGTCACATTATATAACTCATAACATATTTATTTTTTTCATAAGCATTGTAACATAGAATCAAACAAAAAGACAGCAAAATAAAATGTTTTGTTACATTGAATCAAACAAAAAGATAGCAAAATAAAATGTTTATTCTCACAGCTTCCATCTAACCAAACAACAGATGTTTGATTTATCCATTTGATGCTTGTTGTAACGTTAGTAAGTCGACTTAAAAAATTGGATGTTTGTGAAAATAGAGGAAATGTTAACGCACAAAGCAATGATGGACAATCTGCCATTTCCCCCATCTCTAAATTTTAGTATAATCTTTTCTTGGTGGTTTCCAGTTAACAGTAGTCATCGGACCCTCTTCTGTTTCAAAGTCCAAGCCATGGACCCCCTGTAAAGTGCTTGTATCTAAAGTTTTCAGAAAAATAGCAGCTTTGAAAAAGTCTTTTATCTGTTTGGTAGCTGTGTGCTTTAAATGCAAAATTTTTTTTTTTTTTTTTTCAGAAAATCTAGGTAACCTTTAATGAGTAAATGCTACACTAAAAACACAGTACAAACTTGAATTTTTCAAAATGACAGTAATGTAGTTAAGAAGAATAGACACCAATTAATATTCCTACTTGTAGCAAAAAACAGTTATCCTGAGCGTTTGTCATGGATCCTCATGGCAGGTTCCATGGACTTCCACTTAGGACCAGTGATCAATCTATCCATAATAAATTTGTATAGAATACTAAAAAAATACACACAAAAAGAAGCAGTGTAAGGATATATTTAGAATGTGCACTGCCCACGTTACCAAGGTACACAGTGCGTGTAGAATAATAGGCCTGTCCCCCATTTGCCTACTAAAAATGACACATTTCCAGCACATGGCTGGTTTCATCATGTGAAAATAGGTCACATAGAACTAAAAATAGCACCTGTGATTTCCCTGATATTGAACAAGAATAACTGCTTACAGCAGTGATCAGGAAAACTTCAAATGCGTTTACACGTGTATATAGCACTGGATGGACTTTTAAAATGATACGGACGTGTCAGCTCGTCCTTAGCAGCGAAAGGGTTAAGCTTGTTAATGCTGGTGTTAAACTTCATGTGCCAGTTACACCTACACTGATTACTGTACACTGTAGATATTTCACAGTGTTTGAGGACCTGTGGTGGACAGAAGTGCGAGTGACAGAATGCACTTCTTTCTGGGAGTGTGCATCTACAACATAGTCATCATCTTGACAAGCGCTGTTCTTGGCTTGTTGCATATCAACAGTGGCGCTGTCTGTGTACTGGTGTTGCTAACCCTGGTGCTAAAAGATGGTACCAGTAGGGGATTTCTGTCTGTCCTTTTGGAAATTTTTATTTGCCTTTTCTAACTTTCATTATCCTTATATATTTTTACTGGTGTGCTCAATCATTAAAGATGTGTTATCTTAGAATGGTTTGAAGCATTTTAAATAATTATATTGCACAGAGTGTATCAGTTGTGCAGCATTTAATGCTTTAGCTTTTCAGGATAAGTAGACTGGGTTAGATCCAGCTTTGGACATGCTCAAGAAAAAAAAAAAAAAAGACATGTGCACAAGAGTTCTCAGCTGTTATAGGTCCACTTTGTGAGACCTGGCCGGACCTAAGGCCAAAGCTAAGTGGCTGACAGAGAAACCTGGAGGTAACTGCATACCTAACTGTAAATGCTGGATTCCAGGTTCACCTTGGCCTAATAACTGAATACTGAAGCTGAAGAGGCAGTTGGTCAGCACTTCTGTTAAGGAGGAGTGCAGCGCTGGCACCTTACATATACAGTCTGAAAGCTGAGCTTCTTTAAATCATCTTTATGATATTGTAATTTGTTTGAAACTTGTGTTTGCTTATCAGTTCACATTGTTAGTATACTAACTGCAGTGAATTTTTAAATTTAAGTGTTGCAGATATTAAAAAATTAAATTTTTTTTTTTTTTTTTTGCTGTGAACTTGTAAAGAAGAAAATCGTATTCATTTTCTGTAATGTTTCACGTAATTTTTCAGGGGAAATGAACGCAATGGATAGTCCAATATCAAATCTTGGTCCAAATGTTACCCTGATAACCTTGAATACAGAAGGTAAGTGGCATCATTCTGCTTGCAACATGATTGACACTTGAGGTGGTGAATACTTGCAACAGAAGTGTTTAGACAGTGCATTGGAAGTTTTTCCAAAAAATGGTTATAAGCATTAAACTGTGTTTTATACAAATGGCAAGAACATGATATTTGTATGGCCAGCAGATTGTTGCATTTTGAGCAAATTTTTAACTCATTAGCCTACACCGAGATGACATTGAAGCAGCAAGATAAACTGGAGTCTATAGGCTGTCAATGTTGTGTGGAATTGTTCTGCATCAGATCAGCAGTGTAGTTGTTCCTTCACTCTTTTGTGTGCACAGATTTAACATGTGGCAGAAAAATGCCCCAGTAGAGAAGGAAAACTAGTTCAGTGAATTGAGGGTATTGCAAACTAGAACAAGGCCCATCACATTATGTGAACAAAATATTAAAAAATTAATTCATATTTAGAAGTATAATATGTGGGCCAGGAAAGCTTGTCATTCATCTTTTATTAACCAGTGGTAACATTCATGACTTAACAGTGTTCCCCCCCTTTTTTTTTTTTCAAAGCCAGAATTTAAAAAAAAAAATTTTTCAGTCTTGACTTCAGATAAGTAACGTTCTGATATTTGTTTTTTTTTTTTTAACATAAAAAAAAATAGTAGTGTAAAATTCTTTGAGGGGGGGGGGGGGTAGGAATTGTGAAAAAAATTTTTTTTAAATTCTATCATCCATGGACTTGGATGCAGTATTATATTGATATGGAATGAGCTGCATGTATTGTCATATTTTCCCTCCATCCAGTGACCACTATATGGTTAGCATGATCCAGTGTGTAGTGATGCATGGATGGATTAAGCCAGTTGTTTTTCTCTGCATGATATACACAGTACCAATTTTTACAGTGAAAGTGACAGCTGCTGGGTTAGAATTCACCACTTCAGTCCAAGAAACTGTGGTGCTCTTGATTTGGTCATTCCTACCATTTTGGGGAAATTTATTACCTCTTGGTATCTTATTTTGATGTCTGTAGGAATGATGAAAAATTTTTTTTGCTGTTGTTAGTGAACACAGAAATAGAAATTCATTGATATAAATTATATGGTGGTAGATTTCTTATGTCTAATGTAATTGAAAGTCAGACATTTCGTGTGCCCAAGTGTCCATTACATTGCTTTTGCTCTTTTACAGAGGATTTTCCCAACGGTACTTGGCTTGGTGATGAGCACAACCCAGAAATGAGGGTCAGAGTACCGATAACCCCAAGGTTGGACGCATTTTTAAATATTACCTTGCACTTCACTCTAAACCTGTTCAGGTTTCACTAAATGTGAACTACAGTCTGGACCCATTTTAAAAAAAAAAAAAATGAGAAGTCCGCACCAAAAATGCAGAACTTTTGAGATTCTTGAACAGCTTATTATTACTGCTTCGACTTTCAAGCACTGGGGTATGTTGTATGTGTTTCCAGGATGAAGTTTATGATTTGTTTCTGGTTGAAGTCATACCACATTTTATGGCCTGGTGTGGTTGCAGGATTACGCTGATGTTGGGCATTCCTGCAGTATTATGTTGTTGGATATAACTTGAGCCGAATGCCTCCTTTTGTTACATTGTTTTCTATTTATTATCACTGTTATAGCTATTTATTATCAGTATTTTAACAAATCTGCTCTTTCTTTGTTTCAGAAGGTTAGAAAGCATTAAACATCAAGCAGTTGAAATGTTATCATAAAATACCGTGTGACATTTCAACTTATTTTAAAACAAAAGCAGCATAAGAACTCGGCAGTCTTAAGTCGAGTACGTCCTAAGTCGAGGGGTCCATCTGTATATGTTAGTATGAATATCATGATCTGTACAAATGATGCAATAATAAGTGTCTCAATATATGGACATCAACAGATAATTCTGTTCTTGGAAGTACACCATACAAACATGAGAAGCTGTTTTGTATTATGTATTGCAGAAGGAAATTGGCTTACGCCGATTAGTTTTTTTTTTTCTTTCATCTTTTAGTCTTCATGTCTGCAGTTGTATTTATGAGCGCTGGGAGTATTTATCTGTTCTGATACTTCATTGAAGATGTTAAAACTGCACAAAAGAAGTCCAAAAGATAAATTAAAAGGTCTAGAGATATATACAAGACTACCTGGGAAAAGAGGGCTGGGAGAGTGCATAGTGCTAAAAGGCCAAGAGACATGAAAATGATGGTGTTATTAATAGTAGTAATGATAAAGACTTGTACATTCCACTAGCTGACTGAAAGGAGGGGGGGGGGGAGGGAAATGAAAGCTCATTAGATCTGGAAATTGGAAAAAGTAGAAGATGAGAGTAATAGTGAATAAGGTTACATATCTCATGTGTGAAGGCCTACTGCCTACTGCATCTTACCATCTCAAAGTTCTCCAAGGATTCGACCAGTGTCACAGCATTCTGGTAAACGAGGCAGGAATTAGCAAGAAAGCAACGGCTTGTTACAGCGAAAACATCATCATAAGCCGTGGATTAAAATCCTCCCCAAAGCATTTAGCACAGAAATATGCTGATTCTGAATGTTATTTGTTCAAGAAAAAAACAAAACAAAACAGTATTTTGAATAAATCTCTGCATGATTTGTTTTGTTTATACAGTGACCTTCTCCATGTGCATTCCAACTGTCGTACACCAGAGAAAATGGCACTGACCTTGTTAGATTACCTGTTTGATCGTGACACCCAGGCAGCATCAAATTTATCAGGTCAGGGGAAGCATGGAAAGAAACAGCTGGATCCTCTCATGATTTACGGTGTTCGATGTAAGTAGCATGAAAAGTTCGCATCGGTGGTTAAAGGGTAATGGGTTTGCCTATTGCTGCATGGGGAGAACTTGACTGCCCTTATGTAAACAAACTTCCACATGTATAATAATAATAATAATACGTATAATCATTGAGAATGAAAGGGAGGGGGAAGTGTTATTTAGCTTGTGACTGTGTGTCGGAAAAAAGTGTGTAGGCAAGGTTATAGATGTTTAAATGAAGAGCTGGAAATTATAATCACAGAATATAAGACCACACATGCATACACCATATCAAAGAAGGAGGAAGGGGTATGGAGTCTAGTCATAGTCATTGCATTAAGTCCCACAGTTAGATGTTCATTAGCTTTTCATGAAAGCTTGTCATTGTTGCAGTTTGAAGCAAAGAAGTAAAAAAAAACTGTATGGTACCCAGGTTTCAAAATTTATGGAAATCACAACTAAAAGATGTAAATGTTTTTATAAGTAATAGTGGAAAGGCTAGATGGACCCTGGTGCCTCTCAGGTATTCACTAAATAGGCCCATTGTCCACCCAGCCTCTAAAAATGGGTACCAAGGAAATCTAGGAAGATAAATGCAACCAGGCATGATATTAACTACATCACACTTTCATGTACCAATGGTCTCGGAAATACAGGCCTAACACCATATCCCCAAAATGTCTTAATGGCATGGAAATGGGGATTGTACGTAACAGTAGAAGGGAGCTGCAGAGAAAAATTTTAATGCAGAAAGGAGAGCACAGGCCAGGAGAAGGTTGAGAAGACTTGATATAATAGAGGTCATGCAGCATTGTCAGATTCAGACAAGCTCTTTTTAATCAGACATTTACTTACATAAAGGATCTGTTTGATCTTCCAGGTCACCTAATTCACAGATTTGGTATAGCTGAAAGTGATTGGCATCGAATTAAGCAAAACATAGATTCCAAGTGCCGCACTGCTTGGAGACGCCGGCAGCGGGGCATGCCTTTAACTGTGAAGGCTTTCAGAGGCAAAGCTCCGCCCTCTTATGTAAATATTGTTGGTCACCTAGGAGATATGAGTGGAGGAAGTGATGAAGATTCTATGAGTCAGGAGGATGGGGAGCTTCATATTCATCAGGTGTCCTGCTTTATTCTCACATTTGCTTGTTTTGATGTTGAGTAATTTGAACATTGTAGTCTTGTTAAATATTTTAGTGTCATTTGAATATTGTAGTGAGAGTTGCCTTTAAAAGTGGTGGGCCGTAGAAATTTTTGTTGCATTCACTCAATTTGAACTGGATATAGCCATGTTCTCGCTGTACTGGTTTTTAACTTGATATTATATTTTCCATTTATGCTCAAACAGTAGTCTGTAAAGTGTGCCTCACCAGGCATGGCAAATATTCTCGACTTTCAGTAGGTGTTTCCCCTAAATACAAGTTATGTTGAAAACCAGTTTCTGCTGCTGGGTTTGACTGCATATATTTGTAGCATGTCTCCACATTTGAGTGAAAAGTTATTTCAGTACATACTTTGCTGTCCTGTGTCAGAGAAAATAAATGTGCGTAGGCTTATCTGAGAGTGAAATGACATACGAGGGGTGATTGATAAGTTCTCGGCATAATGTACAAATACTTGAAACGCATAGTTGATATTAGGTGCATTTGTAGATCAGGTTAATGTAAGATTAAACACCAAGTTTCAAGAAATTAATTGCAAACAATTTGTTTTTTACAGGCTACTGAAGTGGTAAGGGGTGGCAGAAATTGAGAAAATGGATAAAATTTCTCATCAAGCAGTCATTCGCTACCTCTGCATCAAGGGCTTGTCATCGAAGGAGATCCATGAGGATATGGTAGAGACTCTAGGGAAGAGTGCCCCTTCTTACAGCACAGTGAAGAAATGGGCAGCTCAATTCAAACATGGAAGGGAGAGCCTGGAAAATGATCCCCGTCAAGGAAGACCAAGAACGGTAACCACCGGCAGAATCCATGGCATGATAATGGAGGATCGATGACTAACTGAGCA
This sequence comes from Achatina immaculata, assembly GCA_009760885.1. Taxonomy (NCBI): domain Eukaryota; kingdom Metazoa; phylum Mollusca; class Gastropoda; order Stylommatophora; family Achatinidae; genus Lissachatina; species Lissachatina immaculata. The sequence continues at coordinate 13,552,790 of CM019716.1, forward strand.
GTACATTGCTAATGAGTTGAGCATCTCCTAGGAATATGTTCATGCCATTATTCACAATGATCTTCAAATTACAAAGGTCTCTGCTCAATGGGTCCCGAAACTTCTTGGAGCTGATCACAAACGACAGCATCTCAACATGTCAAGAAACAATCTTGGCCATTTTTCTGCAGATCCTGAAAAGTTTCTTCAGCAGTTTGTGACTTTGGATGAGACTTGGGTTCATCATTTTCAACCACAAACTAAAGAACAGTCAGAGTAGTGGAACTATCTTCAAAAGGTCAGAACGGTCACTGGGGCCTATTACGCTAATCGCGTGAAGCAACTGCGAGTCAAATTGAAGGAAAAGCATCAAGGGAATTTGACGAGAGGAGTCATCTTTCATCAAAACAATGCTTCATTTCACAAGTTGGCGGTGGCAATGGCTGCCATTCATGAATACAGCTTCCAGCTTCTTGAACATCCTCCTTATTCCCCAGATTTGGCCCCTTCGGACTATTACCTGTTTACCAAACTCAAAAAGGAGCTCAGTGGTTGCAAATTTGCTTCAGATGATGATGTCATTCATGCTGTAGACCACTTTCTACTGGCACAAGATGCCGACTTTTACAAAGAAGGTATCCATATGCTCCAGGATCGCTGGACTAAGTGCATAAACTTGCGAGGGGACCATGTTGAGAAATAACCCCAAAAAGTTGTCCACAAATAATCTGTTATACCTTATGCCAAGAACTTATCAATCACCCCTTCTATATAAAGTTCTTTAGGAGTGCAGTTATTATTTTATAGCAGAACTTGTGGTAAGTTTTACTTAACATCGCTTTTACATCACATATTACATGATCCTGCACAACAGATTTGAATTTGGGGGGTGGGGTGAGCCAGACCAGAATTGGAAGATGACCATCTTCATTATCTAATTGTTCAAAGAGAAAAGATGTTATTAATCGTCATCAGCAGAGCAGATCCTGCACAGAGATCCTTGCGATTTCTTTTTATTCTTCATTGTATGCCTGCAAAAGGGTGGTGGTGATGTGTCATTGGCCCGCTAGATCCCACTTTGGCTTGACGCATTCTTAAGACTGGGCTCGTCTTCCACCTGTGATCGATATTCACTTAGAGCGAGACTGCTGTTTGTTTCCAGGGTTACCACTGTGAGGTATAATCAGGTTTTGGCCAACTGTGATTTGCTAACGCTGACATAAGCAGTCAACTGTGAGTGGCTGACTGCTGTCTCATTCAGTTTGACTGTTTGCCCTGCTGAGATTTCAAAATTGTAGTGGTGTTCTCAGCACCATTATGGACTTGATTCTGCTATAAATATCATAATGCAGACATGCCATGTACTGCTGAAACAGTTGAGTTGTCACCTACTTCATCTGACCCATTGCATGAAATCAGCTAGTGCCATATGGGTAGCCATTGATAATATACCATGTAATGTCCCTGAACAGTTAATCAGTAACTCAGTTTTACAAGTACATCATTGTCTAATGTTGTTTGTGTTGTGTTGCCACAGAATCAGTCCTTTGGTGACTTAAGGGGAGGGAATTCTAGAGTAAATAATGTTGCATTTGTAGTCCTTTATTAAAATAAACTTCAGTTTTTTTTTTTTTTTAGTCATAAACCTATCTAGACTACAGTCTTCACAGATGCTGGAAAATAAACTACAAGTATAGTTTACACTGACATGCCCCTACACAGAGTTTTATATTAAAATATAAAAATATCTTTTTATGAGATATTCGTGCATACAGCTGAAGGGGGAGAAGTGAGCTGATTTTGTGGCATTGCATCACATACAATACATACTGGTCTTGTGTGTATACCAGGCATTCTTTGTTTCTGTTGTTAGCAAATGTTTACTGATTATTACCAGCAGGCGTCAGATGTAGACATCCAGGCAGCACTGGCATTGCAAGGTGAAGGTCTTCAGGCAGGGGAGATTCAGATCTTGCACGCCACGCCAGAGCAGATTTCACAGCTGCAGCATGCTCAGCACATTCAGATTCTGTCAGGGGACCAAGTCATAGGGGTAAGCTTTTACTCCATTCTGTAGAGTTGTTGAATTAACGTGACATCTTCTGAAGTAGAGTTGTTGAATTACCGTGACATCTTCTGAAGTAGAGTTGTTGAATTACCGTGACATCTTCTGAAGTAGAGTTGTTGAATTAACGTGACATCTTCTGAAGTAGAGTTGTTGAATTAACGTGACATCTTCTAAAGGAGAGTTGTTGAATTACCGTGGCATCTTCTGAAGGAGAGTTGTTGAATTAACGTGACATCTTCTGAAGTAGAGTTGTTGAATTACCGTGACATCTTCTGAAGTAGAGTTGTTGAATTACCGTGACATCTTCTGAAGTAGAGTTGTTGAATTACCGTGACATCTTCTGAAGTAGAGTTGTTGAATTAACGTGACATCTTCTGAAGTAGAGTTGTTGAATTACCGTGGCATCTTCTGAAGGAGAGTTGTTGAATTAACGTGACATCTTCTGAAGTAGAGTTGTTGAATTACTGTGACATCTTCTGAAGTAGAGTTGTTGAATTAATGTGACATCTTCTGAAGTAGAGTTGTTGAATTAATATGACATCTTCTGAAGCTTTTTTTTAGCTGTTGTAGTGACTCTGTATTGTTTCATTAATGTGTAGGCTGTCGTAGTATTTCTGTTCTGTTTAATTAATGTGTTGTTTTTTGTCGCTGTAGAGTTTCTGCTGTTTAATTAATGTGTGGTCTTGTGGGATTTTTTTGTGGAGTTTCTGTTCTGTTTAATTAATGTGTGTTGTGCTTTTTTTTTTTTTTTTTGCCCCTTTTTTTTTTCTTTTGGTCTTGTCTCTGTACAGTTTAATGAATATGTGATTTTGAGGGCTTTTGGCTGTTGCTTTGTCTGTATGGTGGATGGAGGAGAATCCTTAAATATCACTTTAATCATAAATAAGTCTATTTGCCACCTCAGTATTGCATGTACATGAGGAAGAAAAGACAAGATAGGTGTCTGTATTGTTGATAGTGTGGCCTTGTAGCTTTTTTTTTTGTTGCTTCTTAACCTTTGTTTTAGTAATTCATTATCCTTCAGTTGATGATGCCTCCACTGTTGGAGTAACAGTGTTATTCTGATCCTACAGCGACCTGAACTGAAGCATAACATAATGCTCATTTATGAGGTACTGATTTCTCCCCCGAAAAAATGTTGTACCTGATTGAAAAAAATTAGGCCTTACCTTACCATGATGATGCTGTCTGTACTTGGCAGATTTCAACAACAACATCATTTTTTTTTTAGAAAAAAAAAGCACTTCTAAAGTGGTATATATCATCATGACTTTGCATGAAATGCAGGAAGGCATTTTTCAAGTGGTGCATCATTATGATTGTCAGTGAAATGTAGAAAAACAGCTTTCAGGTAATAAGTGATTTTGCAAGAATAAAGAACAGATCAGTGCGGGGTATAGATATTCCTTACAGTTGAAAATTTTAAAATGCATAGAGCAGCCATTCTCAACCTTTTTTTCTTTTTTTTTTGCTCTTGTGGAATCTTAGAATATTTTTTTCATCCCTGCAGTGCCCCATACATTAAGATATTTTACCGCCACTCATTTTTCTCTTAACACGTTTACCCGCTGTGTCATCCCATAGCTATCAATGCCAGTGCACTGCTGCTGAGCTACACACATACAGTATAAAAATACACCAATAAAGTCACTAATGTAGGCAGAGAAAGGAGGGGGGAATTGATTTTCCCTATAGTTTAACCAGTAAGCCACCACTGAAAATAAGAATTATAACCAGGATAGGCTTGCAGCACATGGCAAGTGCCAGAGTAGGTTTAGAACTAAAAATGGTTTTTTAGCTGACATGCTTTGAAGGAAAACAAGAAGACAGGTTGAGAAATCCTTGGCTTAGAGACTCTAGTACAGAATCAAGGATGCATGCTCAAGGATTTCAACAGCTGGAGACCTTGAAGCTGGACTAGATTCTAAGAGTTGGGAACTGGTGCAAAACCTTGAGCAAATGGTAAACTTCATTCAGCCGATAAAGCATGAAATTTAGCACAGCCTAAAGGTTGAATGTGAAAGAGGAATGAGAAGTTGTACCAAATTAATAAGAATTAGTTGTTCTGCCTCTCCATTGGTACCACCAGTTACAGACCTAACCTGGCCAACAAGGTAGGGATTGCCATAGTTCCCATGGCAGTGGAGTCTTCTCTTCTAAAAAAAAAAGTATTTCACACATCCTTCTCTTTAGTTTCATTCACAAACTAAAGAAGAAAAAAGCAGCCGCTATAAGCTACTTCCAATCCCACACAAGTGCTGTGCTTCAACATCTTCACCACATTGGCTGCAAAGAAGATCAACAGGCGGTTTCAGGGAGCTAGAAGAATAATTGCTTAACATTTGTTGTGTGCTAAACTGAAAATGATAGGTTTTTTTAAGTCATTGATCAAGCCAAAATAAGAGTTTCACTAGTATCACTTTATTGTAATGAAGTGAATGTAATGAGGGTTGTCTTCTGCTTTAAGCATCCATCATCTTTATCATTTGTGATAAAATGATACTATAGTTTTTGTGCTTTAATTATGAAAGATTTTTTTTTTCTGTAACATAATTTTTACTGCATGTATAGACTTTGTTAAATTTATTTCCTTTCATCTTTCCTCAGTTACAAGTTTGCTGTAAAAATGTCCTGTTCTGCTACCGCAGATCAGACAGATTCCAGTGTTTTCTTTTTTTCTTCTTCTTCTTCCTCAGCTTTCCAAGCCATAAAGGCTCAGTGCTGCAGATAAATTTTCCCTCTGTTGCTAATCTTCTCTCACCAGGTGGTGACACCAATTTCCTGTATATCCTCTTCTGTGTTGTCTCTCCACCTCCATCTTGGTTTACCTCTCAGTCTTGTTTCATTATCTCTTGTACATATATTATTTTCATGTCTGTTATCTTCCATTTTTTTCTACATGATCCAACCACCGTAATCTGTTCAGTTTCAAGATGTTTATAATCCACTGTGATTTAAATGAGCTCTTAAGTTTAATATTCTTTCTAGCTGTCTGTTCCCCATTGTTGGTATCCTTTATGGGCCCAACAATTTTTTCTCTCTGAACACTTCATTAATTTACTTTGTTATTTGTTATATAGATATTGTATTTTGATCTGTTTTTATGTTGTTTTTTTTTTCTTTTCAAACAGCAGCTCCAGCATTCAGACATGTTAGCTGAAGGAATCCAGGTTGCCATGACAACAGATACAGGCGAGGTGCTCCACATACAGCAGAATATGACAGTGAAGCAGGAGAATATAGCTGTCTCACTCAATGACAATTAGCCCTCACTAAACAAAGCAGATTTGGATAGACTGTGTGAAGCCATTTTGCTGTAAGAGACTTGCAGATTTTGTCACTGAGCATCGTGGCCTCCTTTGGCAGAGAAGGATAGCACTTGTTAACACAAGGTTAATATTGTTTGAATATGATTAGCCACACATGCTTTCATCTGATGGGACATGCGCATGGTAATTTGCACTTTGGCATCAGGGCTTTCAGGTTAAGGCACTCAAAAGTTCACCAGTGAAGATTTGAAAGCTGTCTAGACATGAGGAATTGCCTAGGATTGTCTGGTTGAGTTGAAGGCTAGAAGATATCCTGATTGTAATCTTTTTTTTTTTTTTTGCTATATTCACAATGTTTTTTTTTTTAAATTCTAACAGACCAGAAAAGAAAAATCTCACACGTTTCAAAATGAGCACAACCTCTGTAGTTTTCCAAAACATGGTACAGTATTTTTTTTTAACTTTTTATGGTAACTTAAAAATAACAGATTTCCACCGGTGGATCAAAAAGCCGTACAGATTGCTCAGCTCTGGGCTAAGAATGTGTTTCTCAGTAGGATACCTATTTTGTATGTGTCCCATAGAGATTATAATCGGTTTCATTATACTTTTTTCTGTTTTTTTCCATTCTCAGATTCTGTAATCTGCATCAGGCTAATCATCTCTGCAAAGTATTCTTCAGTGACAACATTAAGTAGCTGTAAACTATTTATTTTCTGTTTTTCCCCATTTCTAACTTTTATCATCATCATCATCAGGTGTCATGTTGACGTGCAGATGATCATGTTTCTACACACAAAAATCTAGAGTTGGAGTCAGACTTCATTTTACTGTTCATTATATTATTTCCAACCTTTCTCTGTCTTACTATTCATTATATTATTTCCAACCTTTCTCTGTCTTTCCACTTATCTTTCCTGTTGTGGTTTTTATCAGATCTTTCCCTCTTTATTACATATCATTTGAATGTTGACTGCATTCCTCTCATAGTCTTCAGCTGTGGAGCAGCCAGGGTTCCATCTGTCCATCTGAATCTTTGGTCAGTGATCCACTAAGCAGTCACCACCTAGTACGTCATGTGGTGTCTTGTAGACCAGAAACAAATTCCGATTCTCACAGTCCACGGCCAGCCATTGTATACTGTCCATCTGTGTTGCATCCTACTCATTTCATGCTTCTGCATTCTCTACAAGGTAGCCTTTGGTGGGCCTCTCTTTCTTATTTGCCCTGGGGTGACCATCACATGGCTGTTGTAACGATGTTGCTGGGTCCCTTTGGAGCAGAGTATGACCAGTCCATTTCCAGCAATTTTTTTTATAGCTGTTATAACACACATATCTTCTTGTTCACAGCGGGCAACAGGTACTTCCTTATTATTTGTGCCCAGTAAATATTCAAAATTTTTCAGTTTCTATAGAGTAAGGACAATATAAGGACAATTTGCCCATTTCCTTTTCAGTTGTTCTCCAGCATTCTGCTCCATGGAGGTTACGGATAACGCAGAACTTTGGTAGAGTTTTCTTTTGGTTCTAGTTCTGTACTGGGAGGACATCATATGTTTCTAAGGTTGATGAAAGCTGTTCTTGCTTTATTTATTCTCTATTTATTCTCTCTTTATTTATTCCTCCTCCAGGCTGTCAAGGTATATGAGAATATAGTGTTAGTGTGCATATTTTCCTTGGCACACAACTTGGTCATGTATTATCTCTCTTATAGTTTTAATTAAATTTCTTGTAGGTTTATGACATTTACATTGTGTATTTGTCAACTTTTCTGTCCCAAGGTAGTGTTAAGATTTGTTAGAGCTACTGTTAACATTCTTCTGAGAAACAGCATCTCTGCTGCGACAGGTGATTTTTTTGTTGATCTCCTTGTTGTCTGCAACTCACTTCTTTAGAGCATGGTAGTGTTTTGTTTTTTTTTTAGTGCTTCTTTTCTCACATTCCAGGCTTCATTTCCTGGGTCTGGCCACTTAATGTGCAGATATTTTGTTCTTGCTCACAACTTTCAAAAGCTGCACAGTTAAAAAAAACTGTTTATGCTCCAAAGCCAGTCAGCCTCAGAAGCAGGCCAGATTCTGTCCCATTGGGAGGCACTGAGAGAAAAGAGAGCTGCAGGTGAAGAGCCTAAAAAAAGAACTCTGGTGGGGAATATGGGTGCTAGGAATGTACTATGGGGGGGGGGGGGTAAAGTGGATAGCAGCTCAGAAAGAGTTTGAGAAGCATTACTGTATGCCACGAGTTGCCAGTATCTTTTAACTTGTTATCACATGGAAATAGATCACTTTCACGTGAACTACTGATTTCCAGAAAATATTTATTTAGAAGACGCACTTTAATGAAATTCCAGTAAGCATGTTGTTTTTATATAACTGAACATAAAATTGTGTTGTCTTTTTTTTTTTTTTTGTAAGAATATTAGCTCAGAAATGAAATTAAACAATACAAATTCAAAGGTAGATATGGCGATCTTGGTGGTAGAAGCATACAATGAATAAGAAGAAAGGTAGATATAAAATATTATTAGATATTGTTTACCTGTATTGAATATACCAAGTCTGGACCAGCCATTTTTTTTTTTTTTTTTGTATTTAAGTCTTTCTTTCTCCTTTCCCCACCACCACCGATTTTTAGAAGTAGATAATTACTGTAAACTTTCATATGTCTGATTTTCTTTCTTTTAGTTGCTTACTCCTCTTCTTCTTCATTTTTCAGTTTGCTGTGAAATTTAAGAGAAGTTATTCTGCATATCAGACCATTAACTACTCTTGAGTGATTTTTTTTTTTTTTGCTTGTATAAAATTAGTAAACAAATGCCTAAGGAAAATCTCTGCGTCAAGTGGAACGAATTCAAGAACAATGCAGAGATAAGACAAATGAGCGAACAACAACCAGTCTCATTGGTGATCTGGAAAAGGAAATGGGCATGAGTTGGTCACGTGATGAGAAGAAACAGGCAGAGAGTCCCAAAACAAGCTATCAAGTGGAACACAACGGGGCAAAGAAAAAGAGACAGACCACGTGAAACTCTGAAGAGGACATTGTTAAGAGAGGCCAAATTAATAGGCATAAAATTCCTTGATGCGGTTGAAAAGCTCGCTGAAAACAGGAAGAATTGACGAAGTACCTTGCAGGCCCTATGTGATGTTTAATGGCACGGGAAGGATAGAAGAAGATAAAACTAGTAATAATATCAGTTTGTTTTTTTTTTTTTTTTAACAAAAGCTAAATGTGTATGAAAACACACCACAGGCGGTTGTCCTAAGAGACCCTTAATAGAGAATATGAAAGAATTTAAAATGCCTGACCTTTTTTTTTTTTTTTTTGGTTTTGATTTAGCTTTGGTCAAATGGAACAGACAGTTTCAGCAGCTGGTTCCTGTTAATATTGTTGTCATGTTATTCTGTTGGACCTGTATTGCTTAAATATGTGCTGGGTATGCCATTAAGCAGTACTTGATTTCTTTTGATCATATGTGAATAAACACAGTGAATTTCAAAAGAGCGTATGTTTTAATGTGAGCGTGAGCGAGTATCTCGTTTAAGCGTTTTATGAAAGGGTTTCCTTGCTGTGTCAAGTGTTCACGTTCTTTGGTTATTCAGAATCTTGTGGGGGAGGCAAGCAGTTATTTAGGAGATGCTTTGTTCTTCTTACCTTAGGGCTCTTGAGTCAAACTTGACCTATGGGTCTGGATCATGTTACTTCTCATGATTGTGGAGTCAGATGAGAAACTTGTATAACTTCACATGATTGTTTGAAGATGTTCACCATGCCAGGGGTTGGCAGTCTTCTGTCACTTATGGGCCCCGGATGCCACGCCTGAGAATGGTCAGCGAGCCACTTATCTCTGTAGCTAATCAATCAATCAAGTGCTGTGGTGTATGCGATCATTTCTTTCCACAATTCCCTGTCTTTAGACTTGATTATGAGATCTGCGGTGACTTTCTTCCTAGCCACACTGACAGCCCATCCAGTAACTTCTCTCTCTGCCTTCCTCTGTCTCTTCTTCCCTCAATTTTTCCAATTGCCACAGTGTGTTCCAGTTTTCCTCTTCTCAGAAAATGTCCTACAAATCTCGCTTGTCTGCCTCTGATCTTTGCTGTAATTTGCCTTTTAACTCTAGCCTCTCTAGCTGTCCATGGTACCTTCAACATCCTTCTTATGAACCACATTCATAGCCTTCATTTCTTGCTGTACTCTCTTATTCATGACCATGCTTCACATCCATAAAACAAAACTGGCTCGATGTAACATTTAGTACTCGGAATCATTTCTATTGATATGGATCTGTTGTACAAGATGTTTCTCATTTTTTTGGAATGCTGACTTTGCCTGAGCATGTCTGCTTTTTTTATTTCATTGTGACATTTTCCATCAGCTTTTATAATTGTTCCTAAGTACTTGAATCTATCAACTTGTTTCAGTTCTGTGCCATCGATGGTAATGCTATATTTTGGTGGTATACTTTTCCTTGAGATGACCATCACTTCAATCTTCTTTTTATTCAGGCTTTACTTTTACTTTCACAAACCACTATGTCCAGAAGAGCCTTTATCTCCCCTTCACTTTTAGCAATCAGAACTGTATTGTCTGCATATCTTAAGTTGTTAAGGTTGTACCTGCCAATTGATATTCCTGGCAAACTCTCTATATTTCTCATTATATTTTCACTGTACAAGGAGAAGAGGTCAGGAGATACAACACATCCATGTCTCACTCTCGAGGATGTTGAGCAATAGAGGGCTCACCTGGGCAAGAGCAGAAAAAAAAGGCAAAGGACAGGCATTTGTGGAAAACCCTTGCGAAACCCCCATGTGCCCTGGGCACTTAAGGTTCAGAGAGAGAGAGAGATGTCTCACTCTCAATTTTATGTCTTGGAATGCTCCTATTTGGTTCTCAACCTTCATTGCTGCCAGTATATGTTTTTGATGAGTTTCAGATCTTTCCCATATATGTTGATGTCTTCCAGCATTCTTATAATTTCTGTGTGTCTCACTTCATCGAATGCTTTACAGTAGTCTATGAACATAAGTATAGGTCCATCTTTACTTTTATTGATCTTTCCATCAATGTTCTATACATACATACATACATACATACATATATATATATATTATATATATATGGCATTACTTGTGCCTTTTCCTTCGACGAAGCCACACTGTTCTTCGGCGATTTCTGGTTTTATTTTGCCCCTGACTCTTCTCATGACACTAGAAGCAGGATTTTGGTAACATGGCTCATAAGACTAATGGTTCGATGGTCTTCACAGCCATACACGAGGTTAATAAAATAACGAATATTATTGCTTCACTTATGTAAAGATCTGCAGCCTGCCCCCCCCCCCCCCCCCAGGCATTGGCATTGACCAAATTCACAGTTAACGGGAAAATTAACAGATTTTAAGCGGGTTTAATCAGTAGTGCTCTTCTTCTCAACCAGAGGTGAGTTTGTGACCCAGCGTCGGAGCCCGAGTTGATCCAGCTGTAGAAATGGGTACCTTGCACTCTAGTACTGAGGAAATCTCCACAGATAGAGAATATGTCTACATGGCAAGGCGGGGGATCATCGAGTTCCACTGCACTCACTCATGTCACTGAATGAGTAATTGCTTGAAACTAGTGCGGTCTTTACTGCAAGAGATGTGGCACCGTCTCTCTTTGGTCAGGGGTAAAGGAAAGACAGAATCTATCATGGAGTCTGAATCAAAATCCGTAGATGTAATGATTTCCACGTTAGGTACAGAGAAGAAAGACCATCATGATCATATATATATTTAAAGAGCACTATAACCATAACTATATCGTCTCCTCACCCAACGGAGTAAATGTGAGCAGAAGGTGATTAGATCCTGGGGAAATGATGAAAATGCCAAATGGCCCATGACAGGTCTGAGTGGAGGAATTTCGTCCGTGCTTTCTATTTCATGAGAAGTTAATTAGATAATTACAGTACAGATTGTCGTGTGCATTTATAGTTGATTTGGTATTGAAGTAAAGAAGACAGTTTTTGAGTGGGGACAGCTGTCGGCAAACTAGGGCTGTCACGCTCTTACTGGCTATGATTACCAGAGCTTTCAAGTCCGTACCGGAACTTTCTGGCACTTATATAGCAGTATTCGTGTAACAATGATAGTAAGGGCATTATTATAGGTTTTTCCTTTTCAATTTCTCCTGTTGAGATCCTTCGAGAAGGTCACGTGGGCTGCAAAACCCGTGACAGGAAATTGTAGGGGCAATGCTGAGTCCGTGGAGTTTTAGTCTTGGTTTGAAAGTGTAACTGTGTGGACGTGTTTTGTCGAGCTGTGTGATGTCTTCGTGGAACAGATGAACATTTTAGTTGTACGTATGAATGGACTGGCCACATGGCAGGGATAACCAGCCGGCAGTCGAATTTAAAGTTATTTTCATCAGCATTATCATCATTCCATCAATAAATGTTCCAAGTCACCGTTACCCAGGATTTACTTGAGTATCTGTACCAGTTGTCGTCAACGTGAGGTTTTGAAGAGCCTGGATGAGAAGTATGTCTGGAACAGTGTGTAACTAATCCAGCAGGTGAGAGTGAGAGCTGGAATTATGTGTGTAACTAGTCCAGTAATCTCAACTCTCGAAGAGCAAGATGGAAGTCGACCCTGATATTCACGTGCGTAACGTGAATCAGCACAACTTATGTCGACACGGCCCAGCTAACGAGTGTCATATACACAGCAAAGTCTGTGTCACCAAAAGATTACCCTGTTATTTCACAGATGTCCACAGCACAAAATCTATTATACTTATACAGGCCAGCGTGGTAGAATTATCAGGGTTTTCAAGACCGCACTTCACTTCGTGGGCACTCCTACAGACTGATTACCAGTGCTTTCAAGACCGTACTTCACTTCGTGGGCGCTCCTACAGACTGATTACCAGTGCTTTCAAGACCGTACTCCACTTCATGTCCCCTGCGGAACTTTGCCTCCCTAACACCACTCCTGTAGGCCTCTCGGTTGTGAGCAATATGTCCTGCTGTTGCTGCGTCCATTTGCAGATCGTCAACGATTTCTTGCAACCATCTTCGTTTTGGTCTTCCTCTTTTTCTTTTTCCCATTATGTATCCTTCCAATATGGTCTTCTCTAAATTATCATGACGTTTAATTGTTATGGCATCGTAATATTCTTTGTCTACATCTTCTCTAACATTCCTCATTATATTTTCAGTATACAAGAATAAGTAGGGTGACAATATGTACCCCTGACCCCCAAAGACTAACAGATAGAATTACCCGGGCTTTCAAGACTGCTCCATTTCATGGCGCTACTACGGGTAAACGAGGTAAGATTCACAGTGATGCCTGTGGTAGTGGAAAAGCTCCACCACTGGGTTTCATTCCTCATCTGACACGATTGCCTGTGCATAAACAATCACTACAGCATCAGCATCTTCTACAAAGAAGTAGTTCACACGAGACAAGAGTAATATATTTCCTGTAACAGTAGTTTCAGACTTAAAATGCCACATTTGTTCAAGGTGAGTATGTGTATTTAACAATTTTAAATTAGGGTCGTACCGAATAGAAGTTGAGCAGCACACCTCAGGTTTCCTATTTATAAACAGGTGAAACAAGTGCTCTTCTTCCCCCCCCCCCCCCCCCCCCCCCATTTTAGAACACATTTCGGAGTTAGTTATGATGATCTCTTTCTGTAGCAAAAGAAAACACTTTGTCTCTTAGTTAACCATTTTAATTCTAATAAAGTACATTTTCATGATAAACTATCGGGTCCATGCTTGCCAGATAGACACCCTTGTCCTGTGAAATTTGATGCCTCCGGAAGTTTTCGATTGTTTGCTCATCTGCCGACAGATAGAGCCGTTTATGTTCAAGTGTTTATCATCACTATTTGTCAAGATGGCGAACGGGATGCCCAGATCTGGGACCTTTGAGGTGTTTATACGGCAGCAGTGGTGTCCAGTTAGTGTTACGTTAAACGAAGAATCGATCACCTTGACGCTTACAGAGAATCCCGATCAGGCCAATGCAGCAAATGGATCGGTAGATGCAGGCCACGGGTTGGTGAACGGAAATGCCGACCTACCCGAGTCGATCACGGGGCAGAAGCGATATGTAAAGGTATTGTAGCACTTTTCTCAAGATCGTTCTGTGTTGCTTTCGTTGCAAGCGGGCAATAAAGTACCCGAAAATTACGGAATAGGCCCTTTGGTTAAATGTATATAGTTAGTGCATCATAACAGAAATTTGATCCTTGGTCCCATTAAAGCAAAAGTCCGTCATTACGTTAACTCCCGAACTGTTCTCTTATTAGAGTACCGTGACAATTCGGGCGTTATATTAATGATAAAACTAAATATGTCCACTCTTAAAGTAAGAAAAACTCTCCGATAGGATGTGGAGAGTTTTGATTACACATGCAAATATGAAGTGACTCCGTTAATCTTTTAAAATATTTTTAACTCTTTAACGCTGGAGTTATTGACTACCCGCCGCCAGAGTAAAATTTTGTTCAGAATTTTTTAAAGCGAATTATTACAGCCTCATGTATGCTTCTTTTTTCATGCACTAAGTAATCAAATATAAAAATATATCATGTATTAAGTAGAGGGTAACAGAACGGAGAAACAAAATATGTCATTGTTTTGTTGCTAAGAAACAGGGAGATATATATTATATTTTTTTAAAATCCAAATATGGAAGGAACATTAATTGCGTACCTTGATCTAATGACATTTATACAATACTTAGATTTTGTGGTAGGTAAGGTAGATAAGGTAAAATCCCCATGTCTGCGCCATTAAGATAGTGGGAATACAGTGTCAGCCTATATTTCCAAGACCTTCAGCACATGAAAGTGTGATGTGGTCATTATCATGCCTGGCTGCTTTTACAAGTCCTTGCCATCAGATTTTTTTCTGGTACCCACCAAAAAGGCCGCAGTGAGTCCACCCAGCCTCTAAAAATGGGTATATTTATAGAGGCTGGGTAGACCCTGGGGTCTTTTGTATGTGTACCAGAAAAAATCCAATGGCTTTGACTTGAACCTGATTAGTAAACCAAGAGCCTAACCACTCTGCTAGCCAGGCCACTAGATTTTGTGGATTTGCTGATTAAATATCCCTTTTGCAACATTATTATGCACACGCACAGAACTATAAAAAATAAATATTCACTATAGATCTGTTTCCACACCATCACTGAAGTCACAAAACCATGTTATTTTTCAAGAGAAGTATGGTGAACAGAAGTTACTTTATGACATAAGAACATAGAGGACATTAAAAACAAATTTCATTTCCTGCGGACTTTATCTGAGCAACAGTTCCGTGGGATCAAAAGAGTTAATGATAAATAAGATAGGGGTAAACTTGCCCAAAGTAATTATTTAGCTTTCATTTCATCAGACAAAACTAATTTTAAAAAATAATAATAATATTATATTATATATATAATATTATATAATATATTATAATAGACCGTATTGGAAGGATACATAATGGGAAAAAGAAAAAGAGGAAGACCAAAACGAAGATGGCTGCAAGACATCATTGACAATCTGCAAATGGATGCCGCAGCAGCAGGCCATCTTGCTCACAACCGAGAGGCCTACAGGAGTGCTGTTTGGGAGGCAAAGTTCTGCAAGGGACATGCAAATGAATGAATGAATAATAATAAAAAGGGAGAGCATGTACAATAAGTAAAGAAAGAATATAAAGTTTAAAAATTATGAGTGAACTGAGGAGCTTTCAGAGAAGTTGCATTTTCATTGTAATTGAAAGACTAAAAAAAAAAATTCACATTTGTACACAGCTTACATTTCAGTATTTGATCTACAGGCATTAGATCCATCAGCATAAAACTGGAGGGGATTAAAAAAAAACCCAACTATAAATCAACCTTTAATTACGTGTATCAGGAATAGGCATTGAGAACAGTTTTGAGCACATCCAGAGTTGATAAAGTTGTCATATTTACAAGGGTTGATTGATAAGTTCTCAGCATAAGGTACAACGGATTATTTGTGGACAACTTTTTTGAGTTATTTCTCAACATAGTCCCCTTGCAAGTTTATGCACTTAGTCCAGCGATCCTGGAACATACAGATCCCTTCCTTGTAAAAGTCAGCATCTTGTGCCAGTAGAAAGTGGTCTACAGCATGAATGACATCATCATCTGAAGCAAATTTGCAACCACTGAGCTCCTTTTTTGAGTTTGTTAAACAGGTAATAGTCCGAAAGGGCCAAATCAGGGGAATAAGGAGGATGTTCAAGAAGCTGGAACCCGCATTCATGGATGGCAGCCATTGCCACCGCCGACTTGTGAACTGGAGCATTGTCTTGCTGAAAGATGACTCCTCTCATCAATTTCCCTAGATGGTTTTCCTTCAGTTTGACTTGCAGTTGCTTCACAAGATTAGCATAATAGGCCCCGGTGACTGTTCTGCCTTTTTGAAGATAGACTACCAGTAGCACACTTCTGAATTCCAAAAGATGGAACCCATCACTTTGCCTGCAGACAAAGCTTTCTTCGGAGGTGTGGATCCATGATGCTTCCACTGCTTTGACTGTTCTTTAGTTTGTGGTTGAAAATGATGAACCCAAGTCTCATCCATAGTCACAAATTGCTGAAGAAACTTTTCAGGATCTGCAGAAAAGTGGCCAAGATTGTTTCTTGACATGTTGAGATGCTGTCGTTTGTGATCAGCTCCAAGAAGTTTCGGGACCCATCAAACAGAGACAAGCTTTGTCATTCTCAATTTCTGCCACCCCTTACCACTTCAGTAGCCTGTAAAAAAAAAATTTGTTGCAATTAATTTCTTGAAATTTGTGTTTAATCTTACATTAACCTGATCTACAAATGCACCTAATATCAACTGTGTGTTTCAAGTATTTGTACCTTATGCCAAGAACTTATCAATCACCCCTTGTATGATGGAATGCGTAGAGAAGTTAGGATCAGAGTTAAAGGTTTGGCATATGCCTCTTCCATGGTCCTGCTCTGTATATGAGAGAAATGTGAAGATAGGTAAGTCTACCTCTGGGTCCCATAGCATTTCCATGCCATAGGGAATGTGAAGTGTTTGTGCCCTCACATTTCTAGGCTACTACAGCATTTGAATTGGGGATGCCGGCACCTGTCCTTGCTGCCTTTGTTTTCCTGCATTTTGGGCTGCTGTAAAACATAAACAATGCACTATATATCACATGTAAATGCAAATGAAAGATAAATAAGCAAAAACAAATAAGAGCTTAACTGTGTATAAACAAATAATTTGCCTATAGGCAAAGTATTGGATGAAATTATATTCATAAGTACTGTACTAACTGTTGAGTTTGTACAGTTGCAACCTGTATCAGCATGGGACATGCTTTAGTCACTAGGGTTTATTAGTTTTAGCTTTTCTTGCAGGCTGAGAACCTTATGGGTTCTTTTAGCTTTATTGCCATATTTAGGGTACATTATGACTGCAAGTGTAAAACTATTATAAGCACAGATATAAAATATTATAAGCAGAAGAAAAAGTGACCCACTCAAACAACTTCTGGAAATGGACTAATGTCACAGAGTCCAGTTTGATACAGAGCATTTGGTTGGTCAGAGGAGAATCATGTGGAAGGTGGGCGAGATTGGTTGAAAGAGCAGGTCACATGGAAGGATGTGTGAGTTTTTATAATTTAAAATGGTCAAAGGATTGGGCGGCTGAAAAGTGGGGGATGGCTGTGCTCACTCATAGACCCAACATTCTGTGAGGTTATGCTTATAGACCCAACATTCAGTGAGGTTATGCTCATAGGGCAAATATTCTGTGAGGTTATGCTCAAAGGTCCAGCATTCTGTGAAGTTATGCTCATAGGTCCACCATTTTGTGAGATTATGCTCATATACCCAATTGTGCTATGAGGTTATTCTTATAGACCCGACCATGCTGTGACATTTTTCACATAGATCAATGTGATGTGAGTTTATGCTGACAGACCCAACCATGCTCTTAGACCCAACCTTGCTGTGAGGTTATTCTCATAAACTTAACCATGCTGTGAAGTTAACTAATAGATCCAACATCCAGTGATGATGTATTCTTAGATCCAAAATCTGGTAAATTTAACAGACTTTTTTATAGTCCAACTCCTGCCAAACATGTAATAGAACAGGGGTGATAAAACCATGGCTCATGAGTCACATATGGCTCTTTCATATATAATGTGTGGCTCACTGAAATGTTTGCCAAGCTCCTTTTCGTGAGCACAGTTAGTATAATAGGCAAATAAAAATTGTCAATTTTTATAATCATTTACTGGGTGGAGAGTCAGCTGGATTAAAATGTAAGTTTAGTGTTCAGGTTGAGTAAATATGTTTAAGAATTTAAATTAGGGCTGTACTGAATATAGAATTTTCATATTTAGCTGAATACAAATATTTGAATTCTAGGGTGCTGAATATGAATACAAATATCTACACTGGTGAAACAGAGGTGGTTTCTGAAGTAAAGAATATGTAGGTATTTATGCTGTGCGTGCGTAAAGAGAAATTTAACTTTGCCTTGTTCTCCCTCTCTAATCATATACCTTTCAGTGTAGTGAGGACAAATGGACTTCTTGGTAGGGCTGCGGAGGTTTGCTTCATATAACTGGATATTTAAGATTTCTGTAATTTTCTCCATTCATCTTGTGTGTGGGCAGCCTGTTTCCTGTGACTCTTATCATGAATATTGTCAGTGATACACTGTGTAACATGATGAAGTAACCTGATGCATTGTTTCAGGATGTGGTGTAATACTGGCGTTACTCCAACTCTTGGCCTTATGGTGTCCCTCTTTCTGTTTTTCTGTTCTTGTTGCTTTTAGTATTCTGCTCATACATCTCATTTCTGTTGTGAGGATTTTCCATTTACTTTTAGCTGTTTCTGTCCATGTTTGACATTGATAGTACAGGGCTGGAAGGAAAATTGTGTTGTACAGAAATTTGACACAAATTTCAAATTAAATATTTCGGTTACAGTTATAGAGCATCAGGCTGTCATAGACATTTCCTGAGATAATACTAATTATAAATTAGTTGTATATAAGTTTATATATAAATTGTGTTCTCAGTTACACGATCATTATGGACTGGGCCATGTGTCTATCGAATATGGAGCAGTCTTTGACTTTCTATCTTTGCATCCAGATCAATTATGAACTGGTGTTACAATAGACTTCATAATGAAAAAATGCTGCACAGGTAACACAGGTATTGACTGGGTACATGGGACCCAACTAGAAGATCTTGATTTTGCTGATGACATAACTCTTATCAGTAATAATGTGAATTCCATGCAAGAAAAAACAGATAGCCTATCTTCACTGGCTAGCAAAATAGGACTTGAAATTAACAAGGACAAAACAAAAATAATGAAAATTCCCATCAATCAAAATGGAAAAATACACATAGAAGGGACAGATATTGAAGAAGTCAATCAATTTGCATACCTTGGCAGCTACATAGACCAGGATGGTGACACTAGAAAGGAAGTTAGGATCAGAATTGCAAAAGCAGCATCAATCTTCAAGAATCTTGAGAACATATGGAATTCAAAAGTTATAAACACAAAAACCAAGTTAAGACTATTCAATTCAAATGTAATATCCACCCTCATTTATGCATGCGAAAGCTGGAAAACAACTAAAGAAATAGAAAAGAAATTAGACTCTTTTGAAAACAAATGCATAAGGAAAATACTCGGCATCAAGTGGAATGAATTCAAGAACAATGCAGAGATAAGACAGATGACTGAACAACAACCAGTCTCACGGGTGATCAGGAAAAGGAGATGGACATATGTTGGCCACTTGATGAGAAGAAATGAGCAGAGAATCCCAAAACAAGCTATCAAGTGGAACACAACAGGCCGAAGAAAAAGGGGCAGACCGCGTGAAACTCTGAAGAGAACATTATTAAGAGAGGCCAAGTTAACAGGCATAAAATCCTTTGATGAGGTTGAAAGACTCGCCGAAGACAGGAAAAATTGGCGAACTACTTTGCGAGCCCTATGTGACGTCTAACGGCACGGGAAGGATATAAGATATAAGATAAGATAAGAAAAGGCTAACATAGCACTGCAAAACTAACATGGCATAATACAGAGTGTTCAGTTTAGCGAATCAGACATCTTGCGAGATAAATATTTTCAGAGAAAGTTGTGTTACACATAAGTTTATTGCAAAGAAAGCATTAAGATCAGAAAAGTTACGGAAAACAACTTTCTAATGCTGGAGATACTGTGCTGGAGTATCTGAGTGTTTAAAGATGTTGTTATGCAGCACACGACAAGCAACCGGAGAACTTTTTGTACAATTTGCATCACCTGAAGCACAAAGGACATACGCCTGTGAGACCTGGACACTTCTAGATGCATGTGGTCTATCTAATCTCGTCAAGTGTCTGACATATGGGTATTTTCATGTGTGTACTCATTGCTGTCTGTGTGTGCCTGTTAAATGGAGTTCTTGTAAGATGTTTTCTAAAATAAAAAGCTGCAATGTTTTATCTGAGTTTCTGCTTGCAGCATCAGTCTCTCTCTCTCTCTCTCTCTCTCTCTCTCTCTCACACTCACTCACTCACGCACTCACTCACTCACTCACTCACACACGCACACTCTCTCTCTCTCTCTCTCTCTCTAGACATTACACAATTAGAGTCTCCTCCTACCAGTAATATATTTTTTTAACAACCGCTATAAAAGATGGATAGTGTTTCTGCTAATTCTTCGTATAATTGTTGGATTAATTGTTTCTTCGTGTTCTTCGCACCAGATAGTCAGGTTGTAAATTACTCTTTCACTGTTGTTATATCTGGCGGTTTTCTGGCTAGACATTTTTATATATACATACGGGCGGATCGTTAAAGAGGGGACCTAGAAGTGGTTGGGACTTTACTATAGACTGTCAAAGAAGAAAATAAAAACGTTAAGAAATCTTGAGAGAAACCTAAGAAAGTAGGTGTGATAACGATACTAAAGGAGAGTGCATCAAACGGTCAAAGAGAAATAACCTGGGGAAAAAAGTAAGTTCATCGGCCGCTAAAGATCATGGGAAGTAAATACATTCATAAAGAATTTTTTGCTAAGGTAGATAACTGAAGCGCGTAAATTATATTTTAAATATGCAGTTTTATTTATGTGTAATAATAAAATATGTTCAGAAATATTTTAAATTATGAAAACAGTTCTAACATTTTGTAATATAACACAGAAAAATTAAAACCTTCTTTCAAGAAATATTACAGCTCATTTTCAACTCATAATATAAACACCTTAGTTTTTTCTCATCCTCCGCTGATAGTGTTCAAAAATTAGACCTTATTTAAGCATACTTACCTGGCACGGAAGGTTACCATGATCAACAGGGTGGTCCTTCCAGGGTGAGGCCCCTCCATTGCACTCCGGTTGGGTTGACCCCTGCGATCACCCCAAATGCGGGTGACTCGAGTGCGTAATTTTTTCGTAGGGGGGACTGCGTTCGCGCTATCCCCTGACACTAAACAAATAGCATGATTGGTTAGAAGCAACAAGTATTTCTTCCATTTCTGTTTACATTCAGTTCAGTTTCCTCTTATCATTGTCTTAATAAGTTTAACCTGTTAAATATCAACCAGTGAAACACAATCCAGTGACATTTCGAATGTATGACGGTGAAGGACAGCCCACAACAGATACTGTCTTATAATTCCGTCACTTATCTCGATATTTCCAGAATGATTAAAGTGTTTACGCTTGAAAAAAAAAAGTTGGTCCTTTCAGGGTGAGGCCCTTCCATTGCACTCCGGTTGGGTTGACCCCTGCGATCACCCCAAATGCGGGTGACTCGAGTGCGTAATTTTTTCGTAAGGGGGACTGGGTTCGCGCTATTCCCGACACAAAATCACTGACATGATTGGGTAGAAAAACATTTTTATGTTTAACTCAGTCCAGTCTCGTGTTTTTTTTTATTTGTCATTGTCGTAATAAATTTAGCCTCTTTATATATCGAGTAGTGAATGAATGAATGAATAATCTTTATTTTTCAAGGGTAAAGAATTGGGCACGCAGGCCCGTCTTACATTCTGCCCTTCATCACTCCATCTTTCATTCTTCCCACACACTTGATTTAGTAAAAAATACAAATTAAATTAGGAAAAACATATCAAAAGAGTGTAAGATTTAACTATTACATTCAAGGTGAACCACAATCAGATGACATTTCGAAGGTATACAATGAAAGAAGGCCCACAACAAGTCTCATTCTGTGGGGTCTGTTTCTCCATGCTGTAATTATTTCAAGAAACCATCCCCCTAAAATGCCATCAACACGCATGATTAAAGGCAAGATGAAAAAAAAAAAAGGACAGTAGACCAGCCAAAACTTTCCACTCCGATCTCACAAGTGTGACTGAAGTTTATAGGTGAACCTCCAGTTGCTTCTTTTATCTTTTGGCAAAACTGGCACAACACTGGCCTGAACAGTTGGTTCAGTCTGTTGTTACTTCAACAAGAGAGCTTGTTTTATAAACCAACATGCCACGAACTTCTAGGAGCCATGCCTAGAGGTCAGAAATTTAAACTCCTGTTTATTCCCTTAATGGTTGGACTTTACCACGGGCACTACCACATGTTACAGAGATGCATGCAAGTCCTTCATGGCAAATCTCAAGTCTAAATTCCTTTTGCAAGCGGCTTCAAGTCAAGTTTCAAATTCATGAATCGGAAGCATGAACGTTGTAAGTTGTGAAAGTAAAGAAATTACAAATACAGATGTTTGTATTAAATAATAAAATCTATTAGCACAGCAGTATTAATCTTTGGCATACCAACAGTATCCTGTAGACTAATTGTTGGTTTCTGAGTTTCTTTGTTGTCAGTTCCATCAGTTCATAAGGACAGAAACACATGGACAACCCTTCTGTATTTTGAAATCCATTATCACCACAATCTCAAACTACTTTTCTCTCTCTTTCAAGACATGTCTGATAATCTTTCTCTCTCTCTCTCTGAACCAAGTGCCCAGGGCACATGGGGCTTCCACATATTGTCTGATAATATGGGCATGTTATTTATGCGTCCTTCAGTTTGCTGGCACCTTTGCACAAGTGTTACATGTTGTGCACACCTTTCTAGCCACTACTCTGACCACAGTAAACATACTATATAGTGGCTAGACATGGATGAGGCAGAGCTCATCAGACCACAGATTTAAATTAGATATGTCCAGGCTGTCCAGTTGTTTTCTTACTGATACTGCACTGTCAAAAATAAATGAAAGTAATGAAATTTTAATATTCAAATTTTTGCTTGAATATAAATATTCAAATTCGTCATTATTTACTGAAATACAAATACGAATATTGGTACACCCCTAGTTTAAATACTAATTTTAATGTTAGATTTGAGTCAGTGATTAAAGAAGTTTAGGATAAGCAAGAATTGCACATGAACTGTGTTGGAGAAATAGTACTCACAGAAGCAGAAACAGTACTCGCAGAAGCAGAAACAATACTCGCAGAAGCAGAAACAGTACTCGCAGAAGCAGAAATAGTACTCGTAGAAGCAGAAATATTACTCGTAGAAGCAGAAATAGTACTCGCAGAAGCAGAAATATTACTCGTAGAAGCAGAAATAGTACTCATAGAAGCAGAAATAGTACTCGTAGAAATAGTACTCATAGAAGCAGAAATAGTACTCATAGAAGCAGAAATAGTACTCGTAGAAATAGTACTCATAGAAGCAGAAATAGTACTCATAGAAGCAGAAATAGTACTCTAAACCCATTCTTTCATCTTTTCAAAATTTATTTCAAAATTATTTGCAGATAATTAAAGAGGAACAGCATGGTTTGGGAATAAGTATCAAGGGAGGAAAGGAGAATCGTATGCCAATTCTTATATCCAAAATATTTAAGAACATGGCAGCTGACAAGACGGAAAAACTATATGTAGGAGATGCAATTTTGTCAGTCAATGGAGAAGATCTAAGGGACGCAACTCATGACGATGCTGTGAAGGCCTTAAAGAAGGCTGGCAAAGTAGTAGAGATGGAAGGTAGGTTTTTAATTTAATTTAATTTTGTTTTGCTTTTTATTTTATCTAATTCTGTTTCACAGTTCACAGTTAAACTGAGTGATTTGAAAACAGGGCATTCAGCTGGTTTAAAGATATCAGCAAGTTAACTCTTTTCTGTTGTGTGTCAAAGATTCATTAGAGAAACCATTTTTAGAATGCCAGGGAACTTTTCAGAGTGTGGACATAACTGGAGTTTTTGAGTTGCTGTTCGCTGGATATAATTATTTCATTCATATACACACCGCGGTGAAGCAGTTTCATTCAGGTTTGCAGAGGACTGATGTGCCAGGCTGAAAGGTGCAGGCGTCACAGCCAAGCTGTGAACCATGACACAATGCAACCAGTGCCCACCTGTAGGCGAATAAAGAGCAATAAAATGCATTCAGATTTTTGTTGTAAAATCTTGTTCTGAATCCTATAGGTTTTGGGTGGTCAGCTCTTTGTCAAGTGGTGATGATGATGATGATGATGATTTTCCTAATATTTCGGGATATACATAAGAAGATGAATGGACTCCAGCCAGCTGTAATACCTTGCTTGTCTGTACATTCTGTCATGATGGAGTCACATTGATCTTAATCTCATTGGTCAGGTTGTTTTGACATAGCCTTTTCCCACAGAGCACTTCAGTTATGTGGGGGGGGAGGGGGAGAGGTAGTGGGTGTGTCAGATTTTGGCCTGCTATAGTCCTCAGTTTCAGAAACAAGAAAAGAAGTGCCTGGGCTCATCCTTTGTTGCATAAAATAGCGTTGATGAGGATGAGTTAATTTTTCACCATTGTTGTTTGTATTAAATGTGTGTTTAGACCACAGGCTGTTCTTATGCATAGTTCGTGTATACAGAAGATATATGTTATTCTTGCATACAGCTTGTAAGTTTTGTTATCTTGTAACAGCATAACGTGGTGTAGTTAACAAATAGCCAGCGGAGTTGTGGGATGTTGCTTCCAAATTCATGTTGTATGTAAAATGAGACACAAGAATTTTAAAATTGTGTGTGAGACACAGTAATATGAGCTAAAATATTAAAGCACAGCCTCAGTAGAAAATGAAATTTATCTCTCATTTCACACACACTTTATTAGGTGTGGATGTTGAACTGGTAGAAAAAAAATCAGGTAAATACACACCACTAAATTTGCTATAGATTTTTTAAATATACAACATTCACATGCATATACATTTTTCTATAACAGTGAAATATTTGAGAGAAGTTACTCCATACTTTCGAAAGTCATCCCCCCTTAATGAGTTAGGCTGGGGCACACAAGACTCAGTGCAGAAAGAAGGTGCTAAGGCCAACTGGTCAGAAACCAAAACTCTTCCGCTGAAAATGTGCTATCTGTGCCGGAACCTGACATTTGCTGACTTAGAGAAAAGAACATTGGAGTTACATTCTCCTGACGGCAAAGGCATTTGTATTCTTCGCTTCCCTGACCCTGCCACAGCTTCCGACTGGTTTAATGCTATTCATTCAAATGTTATGATGCTTACAAAGCAAGCAATTGAAGATGCAAATGAGATGTTGAGCTCTGCACCAAATCAGCATGAAATAAGACATATGGGATGGTTATCAGAGCAGGTGAGATATGACTGTAGGATTAATGCTTTCCAGTCTTGTGTTAAAGAGTTGTTAGATGAACCAGTTTTTTTTTTTTAACTTTTCCATCCCATGTCACAGCCTCCATAAACATGTGACCAGTGTTCCAAAGAGTAAATTTTAATGCTGAATTGTTATAATGGCTCATTGGAGATGGTTTTGAAGTAGGTATGAAATAGCCATTTGTGGAAACTGTTAACCTATCATGGCCAACACATTTGCTCATAACCTATCATGGCCAACACATTTGCTCATAACCTAAATAATTGTCAAATCATGTTTTGAACTGTGTTTTATAAATTTCAAATGTAAATCAGAATACAAGAAAGGTAATAAAGTATTACCATCAGCATGAAGCAGATTTGGCAAGTTGGGGTGTAAATAAAGTGGATTCCACAGAGGTTTTAACTTGATAAAAACAGATAAGGAGGAGTTAAATACCTACTTTAGTTTACGAAATAAGAAGGGCTCATTGTGGTGTAATGATAAACATTTTACGGTTGTATAACCCGGCAATTTTTTTTAAGAAAATAAATGATCCAATTTTTGTGTGTGCAGAAAAGGTACCTTGTTTTTCATTTTTTTAAAAGTAAATGTATGCAAGAGCACAAAGTGACTTTCTATATGTCATTGTTAACAGTTTCATATATTTTCTGCATATAGGGGTTGACTGAGTTTTAAAAAAATATGGATATATGTTGCGGGAATATATTGATACGTGTGAAAGAGTGTGCGGCTGATTAGGTGATGATCTTCTTGTAGTAGTAATCTTAAATTCTTTGTGGCCGATGCTGTGGTGAAATTAGACTATTTTGAAAACAAATGCCTACGGAAAATACTTGGTATAAAGTGGGACAAATTTAAGAACAACGAACGAATGAACAATGATCATACTTTATTTTCAGAGGGTTAAGAATTGGACATGCAGGCCCATCTAACATTCTGCCCAACACAGAGTTAAGGCACATGAGCAAACAATAACCTGTCTCATGGGTGATCATAAAAAGGAAATGGACATATATTGGTCACATGATGAGAGGAAACAGTCAGAGAATCCCAAAACAAGCTATCAAGTGGAACACAACAGGTCGAAGAAAAAGAGGTCGACCACATGAAATTCTAAAGAGGACATTGTTAAGAGAGGCCAAATTATTAGGCATAAAATCTCTTGATGAGGTTGAAAAGCTTGCTGAAAACAGGAAAACTTGGCGAACTATCATGCCAGCCCTGTGCGATGTTTAACGGCACGGGAAGGATGTAAGATATGAGTTTACTTGACAGGCAGGCTTTTTTGGACATTCCACCATCTTGAAGAAATTGATTGAGGATGAAGATGCTGTCCATTTTGGCAATCAGCAACTCATAGCTGACCGTGACCTTGACCTGCCACTCCATGGTACCCTCAGTAACAGGCCTAGACTGACTAATGGAGCAGGGATTGCCATAGTCCCCATGACAGTGGAGTTTGCTAAAGAAGTATTGCACACTCCCCTGCTTTTTAGCTGCACCCCAGGACTGAAAAAATAGCTGCCATAACCACACCCACACTGATATGATGCTGTGCCTCAATACCTTCCCAGCATCGGTTGCAAAGAACACCAGCTCACAGTTCCAGGGAGACAGAAGACTGGACAAGACAAGGCAAGAGTGACAATCCCTGTTTTATTTGCCAGGCAGAAGTAAAAGGGGCCGGCTAGCGTAGTGGTTAGAGCACTCGTCTAGCAACCAAATGGTCGAAGGTTCGAATCCCCAGCTGAGCAGGATTTTTTTTTCCGACCAATACGGCCCCGAGGTCGACCCAGCCTCGTAAAATGGGTACCAGAGAAAATCTGGGAAGTAAAGGCAGCGAGGAAAGGAACTGGTCACCCTACCTCACACGCTGATGACCCAGCATAATGAGGCCTCTAACGCTTCACCCCCTACGGCATAATTGCTATGGGACTATCTTTACTTTTACTTTAGAAGTAAAACAGTATTCTCCCACTGGGAGCACCTTGAGCAGGTTCAGTGGGACATTCTTGGTCGTACCTAGTTCTCTGACCCAGACAACAGTTTCATTCCTCTATCAGTGTCATCTTCATTCCCTGAGACTCTTATCCAACCACTCCACTGGTGCTCCTAGTAACAGGCTCAGCCATAGTCCTTGTGGCAGTGAAGTCTGCCAAGAGTCTCATGGGTTTGGTGCCATTTTACAGCTTCAGGCTAGTCACTGTCTTTATTGTAGATGTTGTCATTTTAATTTGCTGTAACTGCTATCGGGATGTCCATAGAAGCTAACACAATGAAGATGTTGGAACACAAACATCGTGTCGGACTTAGGAGTGGATTCTGGTCACTTGCCTGAGAGTGCCTAGTGGTAAACCCCCCCCTCCCACCCCACCCCCAAACCCGAAAAGTGAAATTCTCAGCAGCATGAGGATCACAGCAAGCATAACCAAAGATGAGCCTGGCTCACTATTAAAGCACCAGCAGAGAAGTGGAATAGGGTCTTGGCCAGCTCTGGTTCACAGACTCATACAACATTGCCAACACCATAGAACAGTCATATTTCTCTCATTAGTCTAGATAAATACACACAAGGAATTTTCTAAAACCAGTGAACACCCAAACCTCGCTCCCCTCCCCCTCCAAAAAAAAAAAAAAATGCCATGTCATTAATAAATATGTTTTGGCATTCTTGTGTTGGATAGCTACCTGGTGAGCAAGGAGCACCAATCTGGAAGCCAGTGTTCATGGCATTAACAGATAAGGACATCCTGCTGTATGACACTGCACCTTTTAGCAAAGAGGAGTGGGCAACACCTTTTCAGTCACATCCACTGTTGGCTACAAGGTAGTAGAAGTGTTGTTCTTTTTCAGTTTGTATTTTCTTGAAGTCCTGTCATCATCATTATTATTATTTTGCCTGGTGGTAGTACACAAAGGCAACTGAAATATGTATCAGTGAGGAAAAACTGGAAGAAGTGGAGAGTTTTGAATATCTTGGATCGCTACTAACTAATAATGGAGATACAATGAGGGAAATTAAAAGGAGGACATCTATCGCTCTTCAGAAAGTAAAACAAATAAAGAATCTGTGGAGAGGAGCAGACAGAACCACAAAAATAAGATTTTTAAGGGCATGCATCTTTCCCATAGCAACATATGCCTGTGAGACCTGGACACTTAACAAAACAGCTGAGAAACACATAAATGCCTTTGAATGTAAATGCTACAGAAGAGTTCTCCAAATATCGTGGACACAAAAAAGAACAAATATATCTATACTACAAGAGCTTAATATTGAAGAAGGCTGGCTAGTGAAGAGGATTAAAGAGAGAAAACTGAAATATTTTGGACACATTAAACGTCATGATAATTTAGAGAAGACCGTATTGGAAGGATACATAATGGGAAAAAGAAAAAGAGGAAGACCAAGATGAAGATGGCTGCAAGACATCGTTGACGATCTGGAAATGGATGCAACAGCAGCAGGCCATCTTGCTCACAACCGAGAGGCCTACAGGAGTGCTGTTTGGAAGGCAAAGTTCCGCAAGGGACATGCAAATGAATGAATGAATGGTAGTACACATTTGATAGAAAACCATAGAAAACAAGTTGAATTCTTTCCAGACTAAATGTTTATGAAGAGTTAGGAAAATATTTTAGCCAAACACCATGAGAAATAACATCTTGTTGGCAGAAATGCAGTGAAGCCACTGACAACAATTATTGAGGAAAGACGCTGGCTATGGTTGGGACATGTGCTCTGAGTGACTGACAACTCACTACCAAAAAATAGCACTAAGATGGACACTACAGGGGAACAGAAGTAAGGGTAGACCAAAAGAGACATGGAGAAGAATAACAGAGAGGATGTTGAGCAATAGAGGGCTCACCTGGGCAAGAGGAGGAAAAAAGGCAAAAGACAGGCATTTGTGGAAAACCCTTGCAGAAGCCCCATGTGCCCTAGGCACTTAAGGTTCAGAGAGAGAGATTACATTTGATAGTGAGCTGTATTTTTATGCTTCATTTTGTCCTGCCTATGATCATTTTAAAGTAATTTCTACTGTTTTTGTGATGTTTGTTGTCATGTAATTACAGACTTGTCCACTGTGGTAAGCAGAGCAGTCAGATGGTGGGTACAGACGTCTTATCGTTTGGCACAAGGTCAGGGTCACGAAGTGGAGTTGAGGTTCATATCTTCCGAGTAGAGACACAGCGGGACTTGGCATCCTGGTCAAGGGCATTAGTTCAAGGTTCACATGGGGCTGCCATTATAACAAAGCAGGTTTCATGTTGTAAGTAAGAATGTGATGTATAGAGAAGAATTATATACTGATTTCTCTATGGTAGCATGTATCAGACAGAAAAGTATACAGAAAACATGCCTTCATACAATTTAAAATATTGCTTTAGACATTCTGCTTTTGAGTAACTGATTTGAAAAGTATTACTTTAGGCAGTTTATAGATGAGTAATTGAATACAAGATGTAAAAAGTATTACTTGGTACAGTTCATAGATCACCATCTGAATACAAGATGTAAAAAGTATTACTTTATGAATTCTACGTATGAGTGGCAAATGATCTCTCCCTCTCTCTGGTCCATGCCAATCAGGCGTTGGTTGTCATTGATTTCCACAACCATCTATCCTTTGCACTTCCTGTAAGCTGTGTTTCGGACTGTGCTCTGTGCCACTGTCATAGGTATCTTGTTTCTTTGTCTTCCTTTGTCCCTTTTTTTTTGTCCTTCCAGTGATATTTGTGACAAATTTTAGCATTTGTAATAATCTTACTTTAACCATTTCATGTTTTATGAGTCACTGGTTACTGTGAGTTGCTGTTCCTATCACCTGAGATCCTGTACATCTATTCTGGCAGCTGTGGTGTGGAAGAACAAGAAGTGCAAACTGACCGTTCACTACGATGATGGGTTCACACTTAGAGAGGAGGGAGAAGGTGGAGACGGGGAAGTCCTTTGGGCTCACCCGTTTGAAAATCTTCGTATGTCTTCTGATGATGGCCATCGACTGTTGTGGCTTGATTTCGTTGATATAGGGGAACAGGTGAGTGTTTTGCTGTTGTTTTGTTCAGATCTCTTTTTTTAAAAAAAATTTTAAGTATGCCTTTTTTCTAGATGTCATTGAGGGAAGAAGAGACAGAGGAAGACAGAGAGAGAGAAGTTACTGGATGGGCTGTCAGCTTGGCTAGGAAGAAAGTCACCGGCAGATCTCATAATCAAGTCTAAAGACAGGGAATTGTGGAGAGAAATGATTGCCTACGCCACGCGGCACAGCACTTGATTGATTTTCTAGATGTATTCATCCTTGTCTTTGGATGCTGCATAGCAGAGCAATGGTTGTCCTTTGTTCATCTTGTAGGGAAGTAAGAAATTCTCCTTACTTCTCATGGCCTGCACCCAACCATTGTGTTGCCTGCTGTCCATCTCCGTTTCAACCATTCTTCGTCAGGTTTTTTTTTTTAATCAGCTATGCTTCCTCCTTTGATCTGCTGGCTGTTACATCACTGTTGGGGGGAGGGGCCCTTTTCAGAGAACACAATGGCAATCTATTTCCAGTGCCTTGTTTTTTTTTTTTCACTGTGATTGTATGCGTATCTGCTTGTTTGCTCTGAGAGAACTGTTGGTCATAATTTGTGACTAGAGAAGTCTCAGTCTTCATTCACTAGCACATAAGATTTTATTCAGGATAATCTTTCACAGAGGGAAAGGCAAAGATCATGTGTATCCAGACCAGTGTTCAGTTGTAGGTAGAGAGCCATAGTGTCTGCTCTGACATTTAGGCAGAGAGAAATGAAACCCTACATGGGCTGGTAAGTTGTAGTCATATCAAGGCAGGCTGGAAATGTGTAGTCATACTTGGTCTGGCAAACTAGCCACACTTGGGATGGAGAACTGGAACCATACCTGGTTGACAAACTGTAACCACAGGTGGGCTGGAGAACTGTAGCTGTACCTGGTTGACAGAATATAGCTACAGCTGGGCTGGAGATAAATGTCTGCAGGTAGACCAGCAAATTGTAACCACACCTGGAGTGGTGAACTGTTGCCATATAAGACTTTAGCTCACTCCCTTATGAGGGTCCTTGGAGGTAGGCTGTATCACAACAATCTAGTGAACAAAATAGGGATTTACATGGCCCCTGTTGTGATGGAACTAAATGAGAACATAACATTACAATATTCTGAGAGGACATTGTCCAGTCTTGTTTTTTTTTTTAATACTCCCTGGAACATGTGGAGATTAAAGACAGTTTTAACAGACAGTTTTTATAACCATCTGTCATCATTACTAAGGAGGTGAGCAGTCTTTGTGGTCCCATAAGATTTAGAATAGCATCAACATATCAATTGTGATTGTTCTCTTTTGTTCTTTGATAGTTTTGTCTGTAACAGTATTTCTCAGAGTGTGGCATTTCTTAACCATCAGTGATTATGCAGAAAGTAACAGAAACATTCAACAGTTTTTCTGTACCTAGCTCTGATTTTCGTTAGTGGTACTTTGTTAATCTTACTTACATCTTACATCCTTCCCATGCCGCTAAATGTCACATAGTAGTTTGCCAAGATTTTCTGTCTTCGACAAGTTTTTCAGTCTCATCAAGGGATGTTTATGCCCACTGAACTGGCCTCTCTTAACAATGTTCTCTTTAGAGTTTCATGTGATTGACCTCTTTTTCTTCAGCCTGTTGTGTTCCACTTGATGACTTGTTTGGGGATCCTCTGATTTTCTTCTCATCACATGACTGACATATGTCCATCTTCTTTTTCTGATCACCCATGAGACATGTTTGTTAATCTCCTTGGTGTTTTTTCTGTGCATTATATGGGCCAGGCTTTCCATGCTAAAATTGTTAGCCCCATACATTATACAGGCTAACCTGGTTTTGGCGGCACACACAGTATTAGAACCCAAATAATATTCAGGATCATACTGTGATGCCATGTAGTGAATGAACTTGAACTTGAGGAACAGCCAAGCTCTGCTGCTGACCTAGAGATGGACCTCCTTGCAGTCAAGACACTCCCATTTGTGCTTGGCCTTTAATCTCAGTGTTGTCTGCAGTGTGTGTTAGGTGATAGTGACAATGGCACATTGATGTGGTGAATGAATTGAAGTCAAGCTTCTAAAAATAATTATGGAAACTTCCATGTGCCAAAGGTCGTGGAAAATACAGGGCTAAAACCGTATTCCCTGATATGTCTTAATAGCATGAGAACGGGAATTTTACCCCCCCCCCCCTTTTTTTTTTGTTAACCTTAATCAGTATCGTTGAATGGGCAGGGCCATCATGGCATCTAAGCAATGTTTTCAACGTTTTTTGTTTTTTTTTCCCACTGGGAACATAATGCTAAGAAGGTTAAGAAAGCATACCAATATTGGTATGAGGTCACTTTAACTGTGCTGGTCTTGTTAGGTGCTGTGACAGTTCATTTCATGAGGTTAGAAGATTGTGTAACAAATTTACAACAGACTTAAAAAATACTTTCACATAAGAACACTCCCAAGATATTTGCAGTGTAGGTATAGTTTTTCAGGTCATGTTCTCCAGCTGGTGGATGATGGGAAATGGTGCTGTTAATATGGGCTGCTGAGGAGAGTTAGTTATGAATGTGAGTTAAATGCATAGATTTTGTATAAGGAAGTTTTTATTGGATGTGATCTTGAGAATGTAGCTGGTAGAGGCACAAGATTTCAGTGATAATAGAGGTTGTAGAATGCACCAGCTGTCATAGTGTCATATGTGGTCTATGTAGTTTTTTGTTTTTTTTTTTTCTCTTTTGGTATTTGTAAAATAAAATGGGAGTGAAGTTTCAGTTTGGTTCAGGTATGGAGTATGTGGGTTTTTTTTTTTTTCGGATAGTGTTAATTTTTAAGTTAATAGGAATACATTATGGTGAGTTTTTCTTCCTCACAGTTAATGTTCATTAGGATACTGTACCCACATGTGTGCAGATCTGATTGCCACAGAGTCTCAGCAGTACCACTGGTTGACATATGGGGTTAGGGATCAGTGTGTTTCTTTCATGATAGTGGAGCCTTCTGAAAACTGCACTTCTTATGCTGGCTTGGCGAAACTCGCTCATCATTAAGATTAATGCAGTCTTTACGAAGTCCATTGCCATCATCATCATTCAGGTTCTTGTGCACTAGAAAGAGCAGTTTTTTTTTTTTTTTGGATAAAGGAATCTCACTTGGACAAATCAACATCAAAGGCATTACTAGGCTATATAATCCAGTAAGTGATAGAATCCTCACAATCAGACTTAAGGGCACTCTTAGAAATGTAACAATCATCCAGATATATGCACCTACATCAGCAGCGGAAGAAGAGGAAGTAGAAGACTTATAAACACACTGCAAACGACGATAGACCAGGTACGGAAAAATGATATTGTATTAATAATGGGGGATTTTAATGCGAAGATTGGTACAGAAAGAGCAGAAGATGAAGGACATGTTATAGGAAATTTAGCATAGGACATAGAAATGAGGCAGGTGACAATCTAATGGCGTTTTGCATGGAAAATGAGCTAATGATTGCTAACACACTTTTTAGACAACATCCAAGAAGACTTTACATATGGACATCACCTGATGGGAAAATCAAGAGTCAAATAGATTACATTTTAGTGCAAAGAAGGTGGAGATCAAGTATAACACCAGCAAAAACTTTACCAAGTGCTGATTGTAACATGGACCATGAATTATTAATAGCAGACATGAAGATAAAGATAAAAAAGACAGTTACGGGATCAAGACCACTCCGCTTTGATCTTACAAAAATACCAGAACAATACGGTATAGAAGTGAAGAACCGTTTCGAAATCCTGATGGATGTACAGGAGGAGATGACACCAGATGAATTGGCTACGCAGGACAGAGATATCTTAATAACAACAGCTAAAGACATGGTTCCAGTAAAGAAAACACAAAAGAATGGATGGATTACAGCAGGCACACTAGAACTGATAAAACAACGTAGAGAAATGAAGACGCAGTGGAAAGTGATAAACAACAACAAAGAGAAATATAAAACTTTAACAAAAGAAGTACGAAGAAACATAAGAAAAGACAAAAAACAATACGTGCAAGATTGTTGTGAAAGAATAGAAGAACATCAGAAGTGTGGAAGAGATACTGAAATGTTTTTAAAAAATGAAGACATTGACGAGAAATATCACACCTAAGCTAAATGTAATTTGTGATGAGATGGGGAATACCTTGACAGAGACGGAGGAAATTCTAGAAAGATGGAAGTAATATTGCAGAGGAATGTATGAAACAACTGACTGTGGAAGCAGAAATCAACAGAGTGAATTATTATTAGAGGAGAAAGAACCTGAACTGATAATAGAAGAAGTTTTATGGGCAGTAAAGAATCTGAAAAACAGTAAATCACCAGGATGTGATGAGATAACAGCTGAACTTATTAAAGCAGGAGGAAAGGAATGTGCAACAATCTATCATGCACTATGTAAAAAGATATGGCATTCTGGTATTTGGCCAAAAGAATTGAAAAGAACTGAATTCATACCATTGCCAAAAAAAAAGGTAACCTGAAATTATGCACAAACTACAGAACTGTTGCCCTGATTAGTCATGCCAGTAAAATTCTGTTAAAAATCATAATGGTTAGACTTGGAAAGAAAATAGAAGAAGAAGTCAATATGGTCCAAGCTGGTTTCAGGCAAGTAAGAGGATCAAGAGATCATATATTCAATATAAGATTAATAATAGAGAAATGCAGAGAGTTTAATGAGAATCTATATTTAGCTTTTATAGACTACTCAAAGGCATTTGATTGTGTACAACACCAGAAACTTTGGGAAATAATGGAAAAAATGTGATTTCCAACACATTTGATACAATTAACATCACTGCTGTATCTAGACCAACAAGCAACAGTAAGAATAAATGGTGAAACAACAAATTGGTTTGACATAAAACAAGGGGTCCGTCAGGGGTGCATATTGTCACCTTACTTGTTTAACTTGTATACTGAAAATATATTGAGGAATGTTAGAGAAGATGTAGACAAAGAACATTATGATGCCATAACAATTGGAGGTTATGAAATACCAGAGATTAGATATGCTGATGACACAGTATTACTGTCCACAACACAAAAAGGAGTGGAAAAACTAATTATGTCAGTCCGTAAGAACAGCGAAGAGCAAAACCTTTATTTTAATGCGAAGAAAACTAAATTGATGACAACTGACAAAACAAATAAGGCAGCTGAAATATATATCAATGAGGAAAAAATGGAAGGAGTGGAGAGTTTTGAATATCTTGGATCACTACTAACTAATAATGGAGATACAATGAGGGAAATTAAAAGGAGAACTTCTGTCGCTCTTCAGAAAGTAAAACAAATAAAGAATCTATGGAGAGGAACAGACAGAACCACAGAAATAAGATTTTTAAGGGCATGCATCTTTCCCATCGCAACATATGCCTGTGAGACCTGGACACTTAACAAAACAGCTGAGAAACACATAAATGCCTTTGAATGTAAATGCTACAGAAGAGTTCTTCATATATCATGGACACAAAAAAGAACAAATATATCCATATTACAAGAACTTAATATTGAAGAAGGCTGGCTAGTAAAGAGGATTAAAGTTAAACGCCATGATAATCTAGAGAAGACCGTCTTGGAAGGGTACATAATGGGAGAAAGAAAGAGAGGAAGACCAAGGCAAAGATGGCTGCAAGACATCGTTGATGATCTGCAAATGGATGCATCAGCATCAGGCCATATTGCTCACAACCGAGAGGCCTACAGGAGAGCTGTTTAGGAGGTAAAGTTCTGCAAGGGACATGCAAATGAATGAATGAATCTTACCATTTGTGAAGCTTCTGTTGTATAAAACTGCATTGTTCCAAAAATAGGGTATTTTGTTTTAAATTACATTTCAAGGCTCATCTAAGGAGTGTGGATTTATTTATTGCACTTTGTCACTAGAAATAATTAAAGTGTACGCAGAATGACAAGTTTCCAAAAAGACAGTGATATAGGGGGAAAAAGAGTTAACTTAAGATTTGTAAAAACAGCATTAACCCTTTTGCTGTTTGTTTTTAAAAACTGAAGACTATTTTAAAATTCAGTTTGTATATAATGTTTAATTTTTCTTTATCCTACCTTTATTCTGATTGCTGTGTCAATATGTATATATATATTTATATATTATAAAGTAGTTGCAAATAAAAGTGTGAATAATTTATATTGCATTGGGGGTAAAATTATATATATATATATATATATATATACAATTTGGAAACATTGCTTGCTGCTTGTGTGAAAAAACTTTGACGCAGAACTGGAACACTAAAACTGGTTTGTGTAGGAAATATTTGAAGAAGAACGGGAAAGGGTTATTTGATTTTTTTCACAGTTGGAGTTTTCAATTTGTCAGACGTAGTACACAAGTCTCCTGGACAGTGTTTTAAAGGAGAAGTGAAGTGTGGACTGTTTCCTGGATTCATGTTCTGCGGTCGATCTGAAGTTTCTATTTTTGCTGCCTTGTTGACGTAAATGCGTGCTGAAATAATACATTTCTTAGTGTTGTGACTTGTTATCTATTGCTAGTCCTCCATTGCTGCTGGATATCCGTGCATGTTTATCATCCTGAGCAATGCGTGAACTCCAGGCTACATTCTCAGCAGGGCATGTAAGCAGGTGATAAATGTTGTGTTCAGGTGGTGAATATAAAAGAATGCCCCACAGGTGTTCAGCTGCCTCTAACTTTATTGGAGCCATGACACTCCCCCCCCCCCTTTTTTTTTCTTTTTTAAACTTTTAAGTG
Organism: Achatina immaculata; assembly: GCA_009760885.1. Lineage (NCBI taxonomy): Eukaryota > Metazoa > Mollusca > Gastropoda > Stylommatophora > Achatinidae > Lissachatina > Lissachatina immaculata. Next base: position 13,589,585 of record CM019716.1, read on the forward strand.
CTGATTTTTTTTTATTAAAAAAAAGGTTGGTCCGCTTTGTAAAAATGGTGCTATTTTTAGATTTTAGCTGCTAATATTTTGTCCACGTTATGATGTCTGTGCTGCTTTACCAGAAGATAAGGTGCAGGACTGACAGTTTTGGTTGTGTGATTGTAGAAGTGCTTTTTTTCTATCAGTCAACACCTTCACATATTGTGTATTTCCTTGCCTTCAGTTTTAAAAACATTCAGCGTTGAATTACCAACAAAAAAAAGAGGTATTGTTTGCTGTACAATTTCAATAAAATTACAGGAAAAAAAAACTTTGAATTGAATTAAACACATCGGCTTTAGAGCTGAGACAATCTTGGAAATCAGCTTGCTTTTGCTATCATAAAACATAGGAAGAAATGTTCATAAATATATTTGAAAAGTTGCAAAATACTCATGTGAAAACTTAAAAGTGAGTTAAATTTCATTTGACATTCCAGGCATAACATGAAGCCAGATTTTTCAAATACAGCTTAATGAAGGAGGTAATTTTGTTACAGTTGCAAAGGTTTTTTGCATGCGTTTTCTTTGTATGAGTGTTATCTGATAATAACAACATATTTGTCATTTCTGTGTGTTACATTTTTGTTGTTTCAGGTTATTTTAGGCTACTTAGTTTGACTATCTTGATTATTGGTTTTTGTAGTACAGTAGAGGCATTTGTTGACTTAAAAACTCAGATCAAAGTAGTAGTTCCCTCCCCTTTTCCTCAGAAGCTGTCTTTAATGAGGGATGTAAACCATTAGCATTGTTATATCATTTTTTAAATGAAAGATAATATGTATACTTCAGGAAGAAAAAAAAAACATGATAGTCATTGAAAAGAAAGCACCAAACATTTTAATATTGATAAGAAATTGATGGAGTTGACTGGTAGTTTTGCTGTGAGTTGTTTTACAGTATGGTGTAAAGTTATCTCATTAGGTTATCTCATTGCTGCACACAGTCCATAGATATGCTGAATTCATATAAGAGGGTCTCAGTGTTCTGAAGAAGGTTCTCAGAACAGTGAATGTATCTGTAGTTCTGGTGAGATCCTGGATATATGGAAGCAACAAAAATGACATGACCAGAGCTACACTCCCTGTCTGAGAAGCCATGTTGATATAGATTAGACAGTCAGTCTTTAGTATAGCATATTTAGGTGGTAGAATATGTCATGACATAGAATGGAGGGTTTTTTGGTTTTTTTTTTTTTTTAAGTAAATGAATTGATAAGAACATCATTGGCAGCCTTTTAGTTCACATCCCATTAGTTCACTTCCTCCGTTTTAGCTGTATGATGTGCACAGAATCCTGCATGTCAAGGTTGCTCTAGTTTTTTTGTTTGTTTGGTTTTTTTTTGCCTGTTTATTTGTCTCTGAGAAGTAACATTTCCGACAACAGGTGATTTACCTGAAGTCAGGGGTCAGGCACTTGTCCTTGGTGGTCAGTCCTGGGTCAGGCACTTGTCCTTGGTGGTCAGTCCTGGGTCAGACACTTGTCCTTGGTGGTCAGTCCTGGGTCAGGCACTTGTCCTTGGTGGTCAGTCCTGGGTCAGACACTTGTCCTTGGTGGTCCATCCTGGGTCAGACACTTGTCCTTGGTGGTCCATCCTGGGTCAGACACTTGTCCTTGGTGGTCAGTCCTGGGTCAGACACTTGTCCTTGGTGGTCAGTCCTAGCACAGGGCAGGAACAGAAGGAACTCTCAGTCAAAGTCATCTCATTTTCCTGCACTCTGAAGTTCCCTGTCTGAATCTTTCATCTCTTTGTGCCTCTGACTCCTTTACTTTGCAAAATTCAGGCCCCCATGTCTGAATTCTTCCCCACTGCTGTGCTGAAGATTTGTTTTACTGCAAGTTTTCTTAGGTCTTCATCTACATTGTCTCCCCTTGTTTGCATTAGTCTGCCAGTTGGTCTACTCTCTTATATCCAGATTTGGTATGACTGTACTCTTCCATTCTTTCCACATGACCCTACCGTTGTAATCAGTTAACTTTCATAGTGGAGGGTGGTAAGTGGTGCTATTTGCTGAAGGGGAAAAAAAAAAATAAAATAGAGTATTCATGTAAACTACAACACTGATGAGACTATACCAGAATACAAAGCAAAGAATGCAACAGCAAAAAAAAAAAAAAGCAAAAAAGACCGATGACACTTTTTGATCCATCTTCACCAGTGTCCTTGTTGCTGGCAGAACTAGTTTTTCTGTTAACTCTTTAACTTATCAAACAACATCCATGACCCATGAACATTCTTTGTTATTCAACTTTCTTAACCCTAATGAAACTGTAAAAAAAAAGGGCCTAACTCTGTTGCTGGCCTCATTGCACTTGGAGCATGCCCATACATGTTCCACTTATAACCCAAATGTTTTACTCAGAAATGACATGATAGCTATTTTTAGCATTGACAGTAGTTTTAAAAACTGTGGAACAAAACTTTATTTTTTTTTTTAACTTGAAGCTGCTGGAATGGTGTTGTTAAGCTGAAAGTTTAGATGATTTTATTGTTCTGTCAGCACAACAGTTCAGGATCTGATGGATCACGGAATGCCTGTAATGACAATCAGATACAAGCTCCTAGATGAAAGCTTGATGGGGAAGGATGATGGAGTAATCTTTTTGGTTTTTTTTTTGCATGTGATGTTTAGACATATCCTCCTTGTGTGTTTGTCACTGTTTTATTTTAAGCAGACCTGATCTTATTTCTTGGCTGTATTCAGTTTCTGCTTTCACCATTATACTGGACTTCGCTTTTATATTTGAGTGAAAATATTTATATTTTTAAGATACACTTCATAGCAAATTTTATCTACAAAAGAGTTATTATTAATCTCTATTTCGCTTGTAATTTGCTTTGTTAAAGTTTTTTTCTGTTTTTTTCTTTTTTTTTGTGCTGTAAATATATGCAAGAAGCTCTTTATATTTTTAATTCTGTGAAATGTATTAACTCCTTGAACCCCAATTTTGTCTTATTCCTCAAAATTCTGAAAAAAAAAAGAGAGGGGTTTCAGCACAGCTGGATCAGTGTATAGACTGCACAGCTTTGTTGAAGTTGATCAGTTAATCTTTATGCTGCATTTATGTCTAAGCCTTCCGATGCACCAAAGGATCAAACCCAAGATCACATAAACATCTTCAGAATGAACAACATCCGCCATATTTTTCCTGGATCTTGATGCAGTGCCTGTTTTTTAGCTTTTATAGTAATTTAAAATCACAAATTAGCAGTAATGTAACAGTTTGAATGGTGATTCCTTTTTTTTAAAAATTATTTTACACTATTCTTTAAATAGTGAATAGGGAAAATAATGACATTGCTGCTTGATTTCCAAGTGCTGCTGCTCCCTCCTCCAACCATTTCCTAGGATGCCAAGGATTTATATATTTGCTGAAACATGATTTTTTACTTCAGAAGGTTAATTGTTGTTTTATGTAATAATACTTCTATTTTTTAGATGTCTCTTTGGTTCAGCCTGCCATTTTTTTAATGACTTTGGTTGTATAATCCATCACAAGCATAGAATGTGATCATTTTATGACTTTGGTTGTATAATCCATCACAACCATAGAATGTGATCATCTGTTTTGTGCATCTTCAGTGCTACAAAATCTCAGTTAAGATAAATTTTTTTTTTTGTTCATTTAAAACTTGGCTGATTATTATTATTATTTTAAAATCATGTAAAGTTGTAATCATATGTGAAGTCTGTCCTTTTTGATTTCCTTGCTGAGAAGCATATGTGTCTTTTTGTTTTCTTTAATTCTAGTTATTTTAAATCATGTGTAAATAGTACACCCAATTCATTGTAACATTTATAATCATGTGTGAGTTTATCCAGGTTAAGTTTACATATTTTAATTTATTTATAACATTTCTGGGCCTATAAATTAGTTTTCAGATGTAACAGATGTACATTGTGTGTAATGTTAACCAGTTTAGTTTACATTTTTTTTTTTTTGCAAATATTTTATCGTAAATTTCTTTAGTTCATTTACTGAAAAAATCATCTCTGTGGCATCCTGTTCTTTGCATTCTTACAATCTTGATCCAGATTAATATGTCCAGGTATACTGAAGTTTTTTTTCTGTTTAAATATATTATGAAAATATTGCATTTTTGTCATTTACTTCATGCTAGATTATCAAGTCCCAGATTAGATTGGGTTAAAGTTTTTTAAAGAAGTTGTTTCATGTTGAAGTGCTATTTAGATAAAGTAAATGCTTTGACCGGTATTTATTGTGTGTTTTATTGTTGTTGTTGTTGTTGTTGTTGCTGTTGTTTTAAGAATCTGAATTGAGAAATTCACATGGAAAGTTTTTCAGTCTCCCAGAATAAAGCAACTCCTGCTCCAGTTTCTGTGTGATTAACTTTGGTTACAACAAGTTTATTGCAACACTGACACTTATTTATTTATATTCTTATTTATGTACACCCTTGCCTTCAGCTAACATTGTCAGACTGAAATAAAAAATGGGCAGAAAAAAATCTGTTAAATGTAATAGATGTGAAGTGTATGTAATTAGATGTAAAGTGTAATAAATATGGAGTATAGAAATATATAAGGGCAGGTGAGGAGAAAGCAGAGTAGTAGTATTCAAGAATGTGTAAGAAATTTTCTCTAGAGATTAGGAGGTGAATGAGAGTGGATAATGGGTTTAGCTGAAGCTAAATCTGAAATTTAATCCATGTGGGTACACAGTACCACAGTCATAAATAAAGCAGTTATCTAGGATCAGAGAGTTTTTTTTTACCAGAGTGGCATTGTCTGATGGATACTCAGTTGTAAATTCAACTTTCCACAGTGGTCAGGGCCATTATAGTGTATGGAGACTGGGTTAGAACCATTCTGAGAGATTTAGTTGAGATACTGTTGGATGTAGCATCTTTAGTTGAGGTGGTTGGCCCTGTAGTTTAGGGAAGAACAGTCAGTGGTCATCTACCAGTGCTCCAGATTTAAGTATGACCTAGCATTTAAATTCTGAAGAGCAAAGTGAGTACCGGCAAGCAGATGGTTGTAGATGTTTAAATAAGCATGTCTCATGTTCCAGGAGAATTGATTTTGAAACTTTTGTGGAGATTATGCCTGACTGTAATTTTTTTGTTTTTTTAACATGATGGCAAACATGTGCAACATGCAGTGAAGTAGGTGAGATGATACAGAATTTAATCATCTTTTTTTAAAATTGTTTGTTATGGCTGGCCATCAGTCCTGTTTTTGCCTTTTTTCAGGTCTTCCTCATAAAAGTAAAAAAAAAAAAAATAATTTTTTCATTTGTAAAATTAATTTTAGAAAAACGCGCACACACACACACATACACCACTGCATATTAAGTTTTAGACTTTACAGTAACGCCGATGTCACGTGAAAATTTTGTCGTCATTATTCATCACAGCTGTCATGTTTTACCAGAAAATGATGCGGTGCCTATTGTTGTATGTTTATGGCAGGTTAAAATTGTCAACTCTCAAATATGAGATGAGACCATATTACTGCCTTTTTCTTTTTATTAAAAGAAAAATGTTAAATTACTCATAGTAGTGGGAGAGTTAAAGTGTTATTGGGTGGCAGATTATTAGAGGTTTTACTTTTATGAGACTTGGCTTTAAATAAAAAAAAAAGCTTCACATTATTAGCTCCCTCTTTGTGTGTTTTTGTTTTCTTATCACAGGTTGATGAAGGTATGACACAACCGGTCTCTTTATGACTGAAGACATGACATAGCCAGTCTCTTTATGACTGAAGGCACGACACAGCCAGTCTCTTTATGACTGAAGGCACGACACAGTCAGTCTCTTTATGACTGAAGGCACAACACAGTCAGTCTCTTTATGACTGAAGGCACGACACAGCCGGTCCTTTTATGACTGAAGGCATGACACAGCCGGTCTCTTTATGATTGAATGTATGACACAGCCGGTCTTTTTATGACTGAAGGTATGACACAGTCGGTCTTTTTATGACTGAAAGTATGACACAGCCGGTCTCTTTATGACTGAATGTATGAAACAACCGGTCTTTTTATGGCTGAAGCACACAAGCTTAATTAAATAATAAAAATTTTCACATTTTACCATCAATTGAACTTCGGTTTTTTTATATAGTTTTAGAACATGTTTTTTTGCTTGTAATGAGAAATGTTACATAGACGTAAAAAAAAAAAGAATTCATTCACTATAAATATTTAAAATTTTAAGAGCAGCTTTTTTCCAGTTGACCGGATTATGCTAGGAGCCAGCCTGCAGCTCACTCACTTCTTATGAAGACCCTCCAGCTGACGGATGAGATTGCTCGTGGTGCTTTTTCTTGGATTAGATTTTAAATTTAAGTTTTATATTTTGTTACTGCTTCGTAAGTTATTTGTGTCTTTTTGTTTACATTCTTATGTTTCATCACTTTGAGTTCATTGTACTTTACACATGCTACAAATGGTAGTACGCTGGAGTGAGCTTGTGATATTTCAGATCCATTACTTTACCAGATGTTAATTTATGAACAGAAACAGATTATATAAAAAACTGAGCCATGGGGTTTTCTTATCTTTTTTTTTGTTTTTTAAATTAAAAGAAGTATTTCTCTGTAATGTGATCAGTCTTTGTAAATCTGTTACTGTTTTAAAAGAAAACTTTGAATGTGATTGTATGTTAATTCTATGAATGCTGATTGTTTTGTTTTTTGTTTGTTTGTTTGTTTTTCTAATGGCAGGAATTTGAATACTGTTCATTTCCAAAGAGCAATCAAGAATGTTGATTTTTTTTTTTTCCTTACCTGTCACGTGATTATTGCTTTTCATTTCAAATGTAAAATAGAAATTGTGTTTATCCAATGCATTATAAACTGCTTGGTGTAAAATGTGATATTTTGGTTGGTCTTTTTTTACAGGAAAAAAGAGGCAAATATAAGAGTTAAAAATAGCCATTTTATAAGAAGATACAGACAGGTCTAGAAGGTTTAAAAATTAGCCATCACGGAGGGCAGCATTTGTGACTTAACATGTTTCTTTTTTAAAATTATTTTGTAGGGAGAGACGATGAGACATAAGAGTGAAAATTACTTTATAGAGAGAAACCAGGCACACCTTAAAGTGTTAAAAATTCACCACTTGTATAAAGAAAAACAAAAACAACTAAAGAAATAGACAAGAAATTAGACTCTTTTGAAAACAAATACCCAAGGAAAATAATCGGTATAAAGTGGAAAGAATTCAAGAACAACACAGAGATAAGACAGAGGAGCTGTCTCATGGATGATCAGAAAAAGAAGATGGGCATGTCAGTCGTGTGATGAGAAGAAACAGAATCCCCAAACAAAGGATCAAGTGGAACATGACAAGGCCGAAGAAAAAGAGGTCAGCCACATGAAACTCTAAAGAGGACAGTGTTAAGAGAGGCCAAATTAGTTGGCATAAAATCCCTTGATGAGGATGAAAAGCTCGTCGAAAACAGGAAAACTTGGCGAACTACCATGCTAGCCATACGTGATATCTAATGGCATGGGAAGGATATAAGATAGTCTAATCAGCTGAAATAAGTGCATATATACAAATGTAGTATACATTTAATAGCCTGAAGAACTAATGGAGAAAATCTTCAGAGAATTTGCAGAACAAAGCAGATTTATAAGAAATAAAAAGGAAAGAACAGCCAGAAGTCTTGGGACATGTAAGGATAAGACAGGAGCTAGAAAATTTGGCACTAACCAAAAGAATGAAGGAAAAAAAAAAAGGGGGAATTTCTGGACATACTGATAGGGGAATACCTGGACATACTGATAGGGTGGCCTAAGAAAAGAAAGGCATCACATTGGATTAGAAAGACCAAGAGATGCACAAATGGAGAAGCAAGATCACCAGTACATGTCAGCTTTGCCACAAATGATGGTGATGCTTTAAAAAAGTAGTAAATAAACACTTTTTTAAGTGTAGAATTAGTGAATGTAAGAAATTTGTAGTAAACCACATTTATGCATTAAGAAAATTTGCTTGACCCCTTACATACTTCTGGACCATAGCTTGTCAGTGGACATACTTGGATACAGAAGACAATGTTGAACATAGGGTTAAAAGTATTCATGAAAGCACTCATATAGTGTCTATTAAATCACACTCTGTAGTGTTCTCATAAGTCCAGTTTGCTATAACTCTGGTAGTGTAACAAGTGAAAATGTGTGTGATGTCTGGCTTCTGAACCAATGACTTCACATGAACATAGATACCTACATTGACCAGTGTGATTCAGAAAAGTGTTTTTTTTTTTTGAGACAGAAATGAGGTATTTATATTTTTTTGTTCACAGCTGTCACATTATTGCTCTTAAGCATTTTTAAATGACTTGGCATAGTTTAATTCTTATCTTGCAGTTGAATTTAAACAGCAGAAATATACTTGTGCTGTAGTGATAAAAGATTAGTATCTGTGTGTTATTCTGTTGTGCTTTGTTCCATGTTACTTGGATGGGCTGACAAGTTTTGCCTCCATTTCAGTTTAAAAAAAAAAAAGTTCACATAACTGAGTAAAACTTTTGGCTTTGCTTGACATTTATTTAGGTTACACAAGTACAGTTCTGGCAAATTGTCACTGGCTGGCAGACCCTGTCACTGGCTGGCAGACCCTGTCGCTGGTTGGCAGACCCTGTCGCTGGCTGGCAGACCCTGTCGCTGGATTTTTTTTCTAACCCACAGGCATGGCTTCCTTGTCCAGTGTGAAAAAATTTGCTCTTTTAAGTCTTCCCTCAGCTTTGGAAGCTAGTGGTAATCACAAAATGTGGGATTCAGACTTCATGGAGGATATAGTTGTGCAGTTAAATCTGGTTGTTTCAGTGGTGGAAGATTCACCAAATTAATAGGCATAAAATCCCTTGATGAGGTTGAAAGACTTGCTGAAGAAAAATTGGCGAACTACCTTGCGAGGCCTATGTGACATTTAACAGCATGGGAAGGATATTAAGATCCTTGTTTGAACCACATTTCTGGATACGCTGCCTACACCGAGCATGGTAGAAGATGATGTCTATTTTGGGAACCACTGACCCATACTTGAGAAGCTAGTGTCAGGGCTGATGAACTGTACTGACCAAGACCCTGTCCCACCTCTCTGTTGGTACTTTCAGTAACAGGCCTAGCCTGGCTAACGGGGGATGGATCACCACAGTCCCCAGGGTGGTGGAGTCTGCTGAAGAAGTATTGTCCACCCTGCTTTTTAACTGCACCCAGGGACTGGCAGAAAATAGCCACCATAACCCGCTCCCTCGGCATCTTCAGCATATCGGCTGCAAAGAAGACCAGGTCGCAGTTTCTGGGAGATTGAAGAAGACCTGCATGGAGCAGATGCTGTGAGGAGTCGCGGATTCCTCCTTGGCATAAAGCATGCCCAGTTCAGAACTGGTGTTAACTGGATATTTCCATTCTTTCTCAGAAGGAGGAGGCAAAACTTTTTATCCTAGGTTGATGTATTCAGTATAATCTTGTTATGAAAGTGATTCCAATGTTGCCGCAAGTACAATGCCGCCAGTATTAAGTACACACAACGGGGGAACTTTAGAGCCTAGATAATATATTTCTGCAAGTGAAGAAATATTTATGAACTTTGCATTTATGCAAAATTGTGTGAAAGAAAGGAAATGAACAATTTCAAAATTTCTTCTTCAGATGTCAAATGATGTTGTCTGCATGTCATAGAAATATCTAGAAACTAGTGCCACATTTTAAAGCTATCATGCCTGATAACTTCACCACACATTTTGTAGAAAATGTCTCATGACAGCACCATGTTATGATTATGGTGGTCATATGTAGAATAGTCTGTGTGTTGGCAGTTGTCATTAACTCCATATACATTTTGCAGAATTTCATGCCTCATAATAATGCCACTTTTTTTTTTTAATATGTCCGATGTCATATGTTGCAGATATAGCAGATGAGGTTTCCGCACATGTACATTTGTTAGATGATAGTACCAAATGTTGAATATGATCCAATCATGAAATCACTCAGACCTGTGCTCATTTTTTGCTTGCCTTATCTTTGATAGAGCTTTGTTGTACATTATTGATTCATGTTACAACACTGGCTTATTATTACTACTGTTACTGTGATTGTTGCATGTGTTCCGTTTCGGTTGGTTAATAAGAAAAAAATCTGGGAATCGTAGAACTAAAACTGAATAAATGAGGGGAAATTTTGGGTGCAGCAGACCCAGAGACCCAGCATTTAAAATCTTAACTGGGGTGAGGAGAAAAGCTTGGAGTGTGATAGAATTTGCTGTTAATTATATTGAAATAGATAAGGAAAACTTAGAAATAGTAGAAGGAATTACTTAAGGTGGAATTATCCAACTCAGAATGAATGAAGAATAATTGCTGTTGCTGAATTACCTTTGAAAAAAAAAAACCACAGATATTGTGGAATTTTCTTAGGACTGAAAAACAAAGACATAGTGGAATTACCTTAGAGTTCTGAATAAAGGAAAAAGCTTTATCGCCCAGTAAGCATCCGCTGTTAACTGAAGGGATAGACTTGTAGCTCTGATCATTTGTATTCCAGGTTGTTTCTAGCTTAGTTTGCAATACAGAATGCATGTATTATTTCCCGTAAAAGAATGTTAACTGTGCGTGCGTTACTACTATTTATCTGCGTCTTTTGAGTAATTCTAGATTTTTAAATTCATTCTGGTACTAGTAATATATTGTACTATCTCTTTTTATTATTATTTCCCCCCCCCCCCCCATTAAAAAAAAATTCAGTTGTTACTGAACAAGTGTTACCTAGCTATTTTTTCTTCTACAGACCAGTGCTAAGTTAATTTAGCATTTATACATAATTTAATATTATATGAACTTTTGCCACTGAAACCCACTGCATTGCTGTCAAGAGTTCTGTTTCTTTTTTTTTTTTTTTAAGTATAGACTTCCCTCTGAACCAACGATGTAAAACTCTTTGCCCAAACAGCAAGTATCTAAATGGTTATTAGACAAAAATACTGAGCAGTTCTAGAATTTTTGGTTTGGATATGTCATAGATTTTTGTTTGTCCTCACTTCTTCTGTTAGTAAAGATGTGGTCCAGTTATTTACTGTGGTCAAAGGCCATGTGAAATGCATGCCTGATGAGCAATAACGGATTCCCAGAGTTATCTGGTTGTTATGTCTCACAGTTGTGATAACAATTTCCCTGAATAACTTGCGTGCACAGTTTAGCTGACCGCAAATAATGTTAAAAAAAAAACTGGGTAACTACATGATTAAAATAAAGAGAGATGTGCATGTAATATAAATCTATCGATTAAAATAAAGAGAGATGTGCATGTAATATAAATCTATCGATTAAAAGACAGTATCTAGCGTTTTTAAAAAAAAAAAAAAGGACTTGGTTAATTATTTTGGAAAATGTGAGAATTAAGAAAAACTTGTGGGAGCAAACAAGGTACAAAGGTGCTCAAGGGGTTAATACAGAGCCCTCTCATTATGGAAGCAATAAAAATACTGATAATTTTGATGAAAAGTGTAGACCATCAGTATAGAGCAGTCAGCACACGATGTATAAACATTTCAGTGAATCTGCATTTACTCATCTTTCTTGGCAAGTTATCAGTTTCTTTTAGTGTGGGTTCTGGTTTATTACAAACTAAAACTGTTAATATTTGTTGCTTTTATATTGATATTTTATTAAGGGTTGAATTAAACATTGCACCACTGTACTTGTTATTGCTACAGTACACAGGGTATCTGGAAACAAAAACAAAAAACAAACTAAACTTTGTGGAGTTCATGTTGCTAAAATTTTGTGTCGTTCCTCTCCCCCCCCCCCAATAAACTTCTGATAGCTTTTTTTCAGATCCCGTCTTCAGAATTCATTTTTAAGGTTTTGATAGATTTTATTTCTATAAAGCAAAATAGATCTAGTCTCTTTTTTCAGTAGTAATATTGTAACGAACAGTTTTTTTTAAATATAAGCTTGTTACTGCTACCTGTCAACAGATAATTATTTTTTTAAAAAAAGGTGAAACTTCTGTTTTATACATATAATGAGGTCCTGTGTTGAGACATAGAAGAAATATTTACACTTTAAACTCCAGAGTTTTGTTGTTGTTCTTCTCCTGGTACCGTGTGTAAGCAAGTATGAATAAAATCCAGTGAAAATGGATGTTGTCATTGTTCTTCACAAGTGAATTTCTAGACACAAGTGCACAAACTTTTGGAGGGATGCTGGTGGATGTGATCTGTAGCAAGAAATAAATGAGAATAAAGAAAAAGATTACTGGGAGCAGATATGATAAAACTGGTGTACCGCTGTGGTAAAGATCTCGATAAAGCCAACGTCAAGTTGAAAAGCTGGCTACATAGGTTTCCTTGAACCCTCTGTATAGACTCAGTGAGCAAGTTTTTCCCAGAACTGGGAATGTAGAAATAGGTCTTGATCTGCTATGACAAGTCATCTGACTGCATCATCATCATCACATGCCACGCTCAGTGGTGTGGGCGGTCATATGCCTCCACAGATCTTGCTCCTAGACATTCCTTTCTATGCCACAATGTCAAGTCTTCTAATATCTGCTCCCTCAGTCATCCTCTCCCTCCAATTTGACAACCGTTATGTTTTCCAGTTTCTCTCTTCTCATAAATGCCCTAAGAATGCTGATTGCCTTTTCCAACTGCATATAAATCAAGAATGAATTCAACAAAATTAAGAAACAAAAGTAAACAAAGCATATCTTTTCCTGCTATGATTAAAGCTATAGAACTAAAAAAAAAAGAAATTCAAAACAAAAGATGATTCAACTATGAAACACTTTTATATAATTTATTACTCAAATTAATCTCTCATTTTGTTACCAAAATGTCCATGTATTCTACATGACGGGGGGAAAGTACTACAGAGAACAGCTTGCTAGTTTCCCCATTTCTACAGAAAGAAAATTTAGTTCTTTGTCATCTAAAACAAAACTAACTTAAAATGTTTTTTAAACTAAGAGGTTCCAAAATAAACATGTTTTCTTCCCATTAATATATGTTTCATTACATCAATTATAAATCACATAAAAAATAACGCATGATCATCAAAGTAAAATAGCCTGGAAGGATAACATGTAAAATAATTTACCAACCAAAGGGTCACAAACATATGCAATTTCTGTAATCAGTATATAATATCAAAAGTTAAGTCATCACCAGTTTTGAAAAAAAACTAGAGAAAATGTTAGAAACACACAGATGATCTGTCAAAATGGCCATAATGAAACAAATGTAGACAGAATAACAGTGGTGGGCTCACCACAAAACAAGCCTTCCTGTGTGACTGCTCTGCCAGAGTGTGATCAGACATTTTGGACAAGTTAGATGCAGTCAGCTGAGTCATTACTCTGAGAAGTGATACCTCCAGATGGATTATTAAATGGACAAAGATTCAGAGAAGTGATACCTCCAGATGGATTATTAAATGGACAAAGATTCAGAGAAGTGATACCTCCAGATGGTTCACAGTTCCCTCAGATGGGTTATAAACTCTCCTAAATTGTAATCACTGTTGAAAACTGCACAACATAGTTCTCACAAATTAACAGTTACAAAAATGATCAACAGCCATTAAGGTCTTTTCACACTCCATAATACAGTAAATAATATCTTGAAAATTCTTAGGAAGATACAGAGAGGAAAAAACTCATAGGAGACAGGAAGACCAACTTTCAATAATAATCAGATTTTTTAGACATAAGAGAACTCTCTGAATACATTTTGTACTAAGAAAGATAAGCAAAGAATTTGTTATGGACACACATATTCATTTAACAAGCCAGTAAAAATAAATGCAGCATTTCATTTCTGATGACAACCCTACTATAAAACCTCATATCTATTTTTGTTTATTAACATTCAATACGTTACATTAACAAGGATAAAGCACAAAATGATTTTTTTTTTTTGCCAATAAAAATCAAAAGTTGCCTCAAGAATGAATGGCAACATCAATTTTATAGTTATTTTTAATTTAAAAAAAAAAAAAAGAAATTCAGATCATTACATGCAATTTTCATTTATAAGCCTCAACATACTTCAACATGGGTAAATAAGGAAATGTCCATTAAAATTATTGCTTAATTGGTGAATGGTGTTTTTCTCTGAAATAATCATATAAAAATCTGGGGTTTTCATACCAATTACCCTCTGTATCTTTTTTCAACAAATATTAGGAAAACTGGTTAAATGCTGGCCATTTTAGATTTTGATCATAATAATTAAAAAATCAATATGTACTGGTTATTATGTTTTTACTGGGGTGGCAAAGACTGAATTTTATGTTCTGGTGAGTTAAAAAATAAAGCAAATGTTGTGCTCCACTCTTTCAAATTCTATTGGTTATTAACTGAAAAATGGCAGACAGATCACTCATTAAATCTGGTATATCTTTCTTACACCATTTTAAATCCTACTGCACTTCATTCCTTCCAGCTGCTTAATTCCTTGAAAATATAACGAGTGCGCAGAGATTTTTGTCACAATGTAAGCCCCAAACAAAAAAACAACAAAAAAACAACAAAAAAAAGTTACTTTAAGACAAGCACTGCAAAAACATTACTCGCTGGCAAGTCATTTCATCAGACCAGCAAAGAAAGCTACATCAGAGATGATCTTCTGTGATGTCTTCAGATCCGCAGTGCATCACAACCAACCTTTTTTTTTCTCCTAGCTTTTGTCAAATATTTCTTAAACAAAGCCATTTTAGAATTCAGATTTGGCATCAAACTATCAGACAAGCTGTTCATTCCAAAAAAACTTTTTTTTTTTTTTTAAATTATATACTAGGAAAAGATTTTTCCTCCGATCAATTATCAGTTTTTAGGAATTTTGCATAACAGTGAAAGTACAAAGAAGACATAAGAAAAATTACGCTTAAGAAAAACTGGCAAATAAATTGAACTAAAACTTTTTGTTTTTCTCTTTTCTTAAAAGGACAGAAAAAACCTGAATGATTCTTACAACTGAATTCAATAATATAGAGCCCAGTCTAAAGGCTGACTGTATACAAGAAGCCAGAGAGAAATGGGCAGAACTTTGAAATAACACACCCCCCTAGACGCTCACACTGAAATGAACTTTTCTGACAGTAATGTGAATACAACACATTTTGTATATCTTGATAAACTTCCTGTCTGTTTTTATTTGGTGACCTGGTGGATTGCATGAGCCAGGTAGTCTACATTGCCCGAGGATACACCAGCAACAGAAATGCGTCCATCCTTGGTCAGGTAGATATGGAATTCCTTTGTCAGCCTTTCAACCTGAAACGTTTTGGGGGGAGCAAAATAAGTACATCATCACACACTACACAGCGAGATTAAAACGTTTTATGTAAAGAATTCTGTACAGACCAATTCATTCATTCATTTGCATGTCCCTTGCAGAACTTTGCCTCCCTAACAGCTCTCCTGTAGGCCTCTCGATTGTGAGCAAGATGGCCTGCTGCTGATGCATCCATTTGCAGATCATCAATGATGTCTTGCAGCCATCTTCGCCTTGGTCTTCCTCCTTCTTTTTCCCATTATGTACCCTTCCAAGACTGTCTTCTCTAAATTATCATGACGTTTAATGTGTCCAAAATATATTTAAATTTTCTCTTTAATCCTCTTTACCATCTAGCCTTCTTCAAATGTTTACAAAGAATTAGAAAAATATTTTGGCCAAACACATAAGAAACAACATCTTGTTGGCAGAAATGCAGATGAAGCCACTGACAGCAATTATTGAGGAAAGACGCTGGCGATGGTTGGGACATGTGCTCAGAATGACTGACAACTCACTACCAAACAGGCATTTGTGGAAAACCCTTGCGGAAGCCCCATGTGCCTTGGGCACTTAAGGTTCAGAGAGAGAGAAAGAGAGTATGGATATATTTGTTCTTTTTTGTGTTCATGATATTTGAAAAACTCTTCTGTAGCATTTACATTCAAAGGCATTTGAGTGTTTATAAGCTGTTTTGTTAAATGTCCAGGTCTCACAGGCATATGTTGCGATGGGAAAGATATTATCTTATATCCTTCCCGTGCCATTAAACATCACATAGGGCTCGCAAGGTAGTTCGCCAACTGTTCCTGTCTTCAGAGAGCTTTTTAACCTCATCAAGGGATTTTATGCTTATTATTTGGCCTCTCTTAACAAAGTTTCACATGGTCTGCCTCTTTTCCTTTGGCCTGTTGTGCTCCATTTGATAGCTTGTTTTGGGATTCTCTGATTGTTTCTTCTCATCACATGACCAAAATATGTCCATCTCCTTTTCCTGATCACTCCTGAGACTGGTTGTTGTTCGCTCATCTGTCTTATCTCTGCATTGCTCTTGAATTCGTTCCACTTGATGTCAAGTATTTTCCTTAGGCATCTGTTTTCGAAAATTTCTTGTTTATTTCTTTAGTTGTTTTCCAGCTTTCACATGCATAAATGAGTGTGGATATTACATTTGAACTGAATAGTCTTAACTTGGTTTTTGTGCTTATAACTTTTGAATGCCATATGTTCTCAAGATTCTTGAAGATTGATGCTGCTTATGCATTGAAAGATGCATGCCCTTAAAAATCTTATTTTTGTAGTTCTGTCTGTTCCTCTCCACAGATTCTTTAGTTGTTTTACTTTCTGAAGAGTGATAGATGTCCTCTTTTTAATCTCCCTCATTGTATTTCCATTATTAGTTAGTAGTGATCCAAGATAAACTCTCCACTTCTTCCAATTTTTCCTCATTGACACACATTTCAGCTGCCTTGTTTGTTTTGTCAGTTGTCATCAATTTAGATTTATTCGCATTAAGATAGAGGTTTTGCTCTTTGCTTTTCTTATAATTACAGACCAATGCTTTTTTAACTTATAAATTATTTCTAGCTATAGCCCATCAAAAATGATGGGAGAAGTAATTAAACTAATTTTTACTTATAGAATTACAACACTTAATGAGAAGATATACAAGGTGTGATTACACAGTATGTGGCTGGACTTATTTTTTTTTTAAAAAAATCTTAGCGATCTGTAATTTAGCAACATTCAAAATAGTCCCCTTCTGAAATAACACACTTAGCTCAGCGCTGTTTCCACTGCTGGAAGCACAGAAGCATTTTTTTTAACTCAATCATCTTCTGATATGGAGTAAAGCTGCACTGTCACATTCTGCTGTATCTCCTCAACATCTCAAAATCTTTTCTCTTTCAAGTGGTTTTTCAGTTTTGGGAATAGGAAAAAGTCACAAGGAGTGATATCAGGTGAATATGGTGGTTGCTTGACCTATGGAATAGCATTTCTTGATTGTCTGACCTGATGGAGCATGATGGAGCATATTCATGATGCACAATTCCACTGTAATCGGGAGAAAAGAAAAAAAAAAGAAAAAGCACTGTCTTGAAATTGCTGCAGCTGTCATGCTTTTTTGGGTTTGGGAGACATCGAGGTCTTCCACTGCGAAGACTGGGCCTTAGTTTCAGGGTCATACCCATAAACCATAATTCATCACCACTTTTAAAAAGTTTTCGTCGTTTTCGGTGCATTCAAGAGGTCATAAGCAGCCAAAACATGAGTCCGCTTCTTTCCGGTCAGCTGAGAGCACTTCTGGCACAACCTTAGTTCAGACATGCCTCATGCCCAGATTGTCTGCAAGAATTAACTGAGTTGAGCCAAAGCTAATGTATAAGTCTTCAGATAACTCATGAAAAGTTATTCTGGTGATTCTGCAGCACAGATGTACAGACAAGTTTGATATTTCTTCAGTTTTGCTGGTTGCGGGCCTCCCAGACTGTTCATCACTTTCTACACTTCCACGGCCATCTTTAGAACATTTATACCACTCATAAATTTGTATACGACTCATACAATCCTCCCCATAGACTACCATTAACTTTGAGTATGTATTTTTCCACATTTCACCAAGTTTTTTACAAAATCTGATGCAAATTCTCATCCAGTTTTTCCAACATGACAAATGCGACAAACAGATTCAGATACATCAGTACTGAGCATTACCGTAAGCAAAGCAAATAAGCAATGGAGATGTGACTTATGCCATGTGTGCAGTATATGCTAAAGTCAACCTGTGCCTATCTGCTTGTGGCAGTGTCAGTCAGTTCCTGAGTTATGCCCTCATTCTGGATACCTTCTGATCACATCTCATGTTTTACAGACATCTTCCAAAATTGCTGGTTGTTAATCTTCTTACAACTACACCGGCTGTCTAATGAAAACTTCAAAACATGAAACATTTATTACCAAAAACTATGAGTCTGCTACAAAGTGAACAGTCCCCTACAAAATGTAATCTACTTCTCGAACTGTTTTTCCCAAAATAAGAGAGAGAGATCACATATGGACTGTTGTGTTTGCTGTAATGATGGAATCCACTTTAAAGACCACTTATAAGATTTAATCAGAGAAATTTGCAAAGTCTCAGTCCAATCTGGCATTTTTCTCATTTGATCTTCATTGTGGTACCAGCTGCCATAAACTTTTAGCTTGTGATTACTAAGAGGTCGTACTACAACAAAAAGGAAAACTGTCACACCTGAGCAGGTTTAAGTCCAGTGAAGCAGAACATGCCAATCTGGTCAGTTATGTGTTGCCAGTTGAGACTGGATCCCTCCCTCGTCAGTCCATCTCGAAGACGAGTCCTCATGCTAATAATGCGATCAGCCATGCCTTTCACCTCTGTCAACCTAGATGAGGAAAACAATTTATGCTGGAAATGCCTATAAATTTCTGATCCAAATGCATCAACAGACTGAAAACAAATGAAGTTACAAGATAGCCAAATAAATGCAGACAATGCAAAGAAAAAAAAGTGGAAATTGCTTTTAAAAAAAAAACAAAAAAACTACAGAACATGAAAAGAATGCAGTCGAAAACAATGAAATTTACTTACAAAATTAGCAAGAAAAAGAAAAAGTAAAAAAATAGTCAACAGAGTACACAATGTACCACAAACAGTAAGTATGATAATACTGTTTTCAGTTCATGGAAGATAAAGTTAAAGTGGAGTTGGCTGCTGGTAATTTATCAATATGAAGTTTATATTTGAACTTGTTAGGTTTTTATTTACAGCCATTTATTTTGCCTTAATGACAAAGCTCACCGGTTAATGTCTAAAACTCTTACCACTGGTTATAAAGGGCTGGGGTGTTTAGAATCTTGGATGCAATCCTGGCTCCATGGACTGGTGGGTTGGAGTACAGGGGCCTGATGATTATTTTCACTTGGGAAAGGACTCGGGCAGCTTCCTCAGCACTTGAACAGACAATTGAGAAAGCTCCAACACGCTCACCTGAAATACAAGAGGCAAGCTTACAAGAAAGGAGACGCAGTTATGGCAGGGATATGATACATTTACTGCTTGTAACAATACTGAATGTTAAATGTTATGCGACACAATTTTATCATGTCTTGAAATTTACTTGACATTTTGTCCACAGCAAAATGGGCATGAGATATAAGGTAAAAGGTAAAGGTAGAATTCCCGTTTCCATGGCATTAAGACATACTGGGGAATACAGTATTAGTCTTTCAGCGCATGAAAGTGTGATGATGTTAGTATTAAGCTTGGCCGAATTTACCTTCCCAGAGATTTCTCTGGTACCCATTTTTAGAGGCTGGGTGAACCCCGGGGCCTTTCTGGTGTGTACCAGAAAAAATTCCACTGCTGGGACTGAACCTGGTAACACTGGATTTGAAAACCAAGCACATAATCACTCAGCTAACTAGGCCACCATGAGATATGCTAAAACATTTTAAGTATGATCTTCAGTCCCCCCGATGGTGTCTCCACATTATCACAGCGGGAGAGTTTGTGTGCTCCGATGATATGCTGAGATATATCAGCAGTAGCAAAGCTACCATATGGGTCACCCATGCCGAACAGGTCAACATAGAGGAGACAAATGAGACACCCAGGTCCTCCAGACTGGGGGATTTTGACACTGGGTCAGCAACCTACAAAGTCACACACAAAAATAAGTGCCACAGAAACATCAACAAGCCAGGACAGGAGGATCTACGTTGATGCCTTATGCTCCACTTGGAGTACAGAGGACTGATGACGATCTTCAATAATGGTGCCAAAGTATTTCTTATACAGAAGGATCAGTACCTGCTTCAAATGCGGCTTTCCATCTAGTTAAGTACTGGTGGTGGTGAATGTTATAGGCTGAGCTATCTTAGGTGGTAGATAATGATCATGGCTGACCAAGGTGCCGTTTGTCATATCCAGGGGCAAACACAAGAAGAGAATGATATCCTTCCTGCAAGCTACAATATGCAATATGCTCTACCCTGACAATAATCACAACAGTCTCTATCTCACTCACTAAGATTACCTGTCTTGAGAAGACTTAATGAAGTAATTATACAGTCTTGGCCAACTGTGGTTCATAAACTTTTTCTGGTCTAGAATTAATAAATCAGCCAAGAGTTTGCAAACCAACATGGAGTAAAAAAAAAAAACTCAAGTGTTAAATTAGAAAAACCACAGTATGGGTTGAGAAAACTAAACTATACTGAATGTAAAAAATTAGCAAACAAAAGTGGTTACTAACAATCATAGAAGATGAACAGTAAATTACCATGACATTGACCTGGACCACCTCAAGGGAAAAGACAGAGAGGCAGGCCATCAAGGACATGAAGACACACAATACAGGATGTTGGAAAGACATGGATTAAGGTATCCCATCTTGCTCAAGACAAGACTGGCTGGAAAACCTTTGATGATGCCACTGGGAGTACAGAGGACTGATGATGATGAGTTGGAAACACTGACTTAAAATTCTAAACACATAAATCAGAAGACAGACCCAGCAAAAGAACAAAAATGGAGTCAAAACTAAAAAAAAATAACACTTCATAAATCAAGAAATAATATTAACTAGTAATTAACAGAGTCAAACTATAAAGTATGAAAACAATAGTACAACCACACAAAGACATTTAGCCATACCATACAGTCCCATGTTTTTGGAGAAAGACTGGCTGATGGCAACTTGGTGACCATCTTTAATGAACTGACGCACGGTAAAAGCATCCCTATCTGTGTCCCCGCTGGCAAAACCCTGATAGGCCATGTCGATGAACGGGAACAGATTTCGCTTCTTGATAACCTGACTCAGTTCCTTCCACTGCTCAGGCTGAGGTAGTCAGTCATAAATGTGAGGGGAAAAAAAATGTAGAATCCATGTCAAAGTTTTGACATTTCTCAGAAAACTATCCTGAATGAACCTAACTCCCCTGGCTTCTTGGAGAACACAGGACTCTGTTATATTCTACTCTCTGCTGCCCGTCTTATTTTGTTTCATGTATGCAGAGAAAAATACCTCTGCAGCATTGTAAATGCTGTACTCTTCACTGTTAGAAACTTTCATATTTTACAAGTTTCTTTCAGATTTATCATTTACACAACAAATAAACAAAAACAAAAAAAACAAGCACTGACCCATACAGGGAAAAGAGGAAGGGCTTCTCTTAACAATGCCCTCTTTAGAGTTTCACGTGGTCGATCTCTTTTTCTTCAGTCTGTTGTGCTCCACTTGATAGCTTGTTTTGGGATTCTCTGACTGCTTCTTCTCATCACATGGCCAGCATATGTCCTTCTTTTCCTGATCACCCACGCGAATAGGTTGTTGTTGCTCATCTGTTTTATCTCTGTGTTGTTCTTAAATTCGTTCCACTTTATATCGAGTATTTTCCTTCGGCATTTGTTTTCAAAAGAGTCTAATTTCTTGTCTATTTCTTTAGCTGGTTTTCAGTTTTCGCACGCATAACTGCTCTACAGAGTGACTTTTCTTCAAAATAACATTTCCACTAAGATGATTTTTTAAAAAATTATGTAGCAATGAAGGATGAGGATATAGTGCAATATGGGATATGTATTTTAAAGGGGACATTTAAACATCCCGAATGAAGTATACAATTCTCATGATAAATCCTTCAAATAAAAAAACTATCTTTTATTACAATATAGGATGGCATCTCTCTATCCTCCTCTCAAATAAAATACTTGTACATAGTTTATTTCATTTCATAATCACTTTTCTTTATAAACGGTTATCAAATGTCTGCATTAGGAAACACAGGCTACAAGCCTACAGCAGATATCTCACTTCTAGATGCTGAATCCTAAAATCCTAAAGCATATATGTATATATGCACACACACACACGCACGCACACATACATACACGCACATATAATGTTGGAAAATGTAATATTTAAAAGCTTACTCTGGGATCCACGCCTGTTGGATTGTGAGCACAAGCATGAAGCACAATAACATCACCCTCGGGGATTTTCTGGCAAGCAAGCAACGATGATATTAAGTGAGCAAAACACACCAGATATCAACTTTTTCAGAAACTGGCATTTTATGCCCACTATTCTACAGGCAGCCAAAATTTCCAACTTCTGTGCAGTTCTTAATGTACGTAATTAGATCCATTTCCCTTCTTTTTTTCTATAGCATTGATCAGTTGGTCCAGATAATCTTCTGTCCCTTTTTTTTTTTTACATTTTTTTTGTTCTCAATTTTCCAGCACCAGATAAGCTCTCTAAATGCTATTCTTTCACATTTCTAAAGAGTCTTGTTTGAAAACATTTTCTTTTTTTTTCTGTTTGTTTGGCCAAACTATATGTTTCATCAATCACGTGTTTTATTTGTTTACATATAGTCCACAACTCCATATGTACAAAATAATGCACACGGAGATGCTGAAAAGTTATGGAGCTGACCAAGAAAGGAATGACCTAGAGCCATGAAACTATACATACTGTTTCTCAGAATTTTTTCCCCTTCAAAAAAACAACAACAAACAAAACAAACAAAACAAAACTGATATCTGATCACCTAAAACGCTGCTCTGTTCAACAGATTTCCGAATTACATGATTACCATTTACATCTTTAAATTTAAAAAATTTCTCTCTGCATTATCTATCTTACTTCTCTCTATCTTTTAATTGTTGTTCTCTGATGAAGGCATAAGCCAAAATCTTATTCCTGTTTTTACAGTTAGTTTTTGCCATGACCCTTGTGTATGCACAAAAGAACTGCATGAATTGAGCTATTATGCCCGCCGACCAGTGACTGCACTACAATTTTTTTTAACCTGATACAACTATACCTGTCTTTCACATTACATGAAATACTTTCCCAAATACCGGTTTTGTTAGTACAACTTTCAGTACCTTTATGTAAAATTAAACACACTTTACAAACATCAGAAGAAATTGGCCATCCTGATTTTTTAAAAAAAATTCTTACTTTCCGTGAGATTCAATCTTTATATAATGCTCAAAATTGGCAGATTCTTCTCCATGCAAAACTGAACATCATCAGCCTCCTGGCCTGATTATCCTACAGCGGATTTCGCCATTTGCTTTTTACTAGGTATTTAATATTTGATAATATAAACCGGTTACGGTAACTGCTGCCCTCCAAAAGTTTTGGATTTTCTTCTTTTCTTTTTTAAATTGGTAATTTACCAATAATTGGAAGCTTATGCGGTCACTGCCACTGACTATCAAACAAATGTGTGTAAATATGCACAGACTTGGTAAACAAGCCAAAAGAACTATCATCCCTCTCCTTTAACCCTTTCAGATTTATTTCAACATTTTTTTTTAAACATTTATTTTTCTGTAAAAATCAAAGAGAATGCAGTGCTAAAAATTATACTATTTTTATATCTTCTTCTTCGTTCACTTCTACCACCAAAAACCGCACTGTGAACCTACTGAATTCATGCCTGTGGTCCTCGTTAGGTCCCGTGGTCCCCTGTGTGGTCCAAAATAGCCTACACGAGATCCACGAAAGGACCACAAGGGGTTCAGAGTATCACAGTGCTTTAGCCTGTATTCTTGGTGGGTCTCGGAAGCGGGATTGCGTGACACCGTGGTTTTCATTGCACCAGTTTTATTTTTATATAACAAAAACAAACAAACAAAATTTATAAAAAGCAAAATTATAAACATATGAGACGAGCATTTGTGCAACTTACACTGATGTCCTCAATGGCTCCCTTGAAATCAAAGCCGCAGGTGTTTGGGTCATAGTATCTGTATGAGTTAACATTCAAACCTGCATGCCTGAAGAAAACAGATATTTATAAAGTTTAAAAAAAAAAAAAAATAAGAAGCCGCAAGTCCCTGTGACATGATACAATTAAACAGTAAGCAATGTAAAAGATCTCTGACAATGAAGTGAAGTACAATATTTCTCTTTTCATATTCATCTATTGTTCGCAAACAAATCTCTCATTACAATATCATTTTTAGCAAACAAGCAGTCAACAATGACCAGTGGTCTTATAGTCCACTCTCATTCATACTTACTTGAAAATGGGAGTGTGGTTTCCCCAAGATGGCGTAGGGATCCAGAAATTCTTGCTTTTAGTATACCATTTGTTCTACATGACGAAACAAATCACAGAATTTACAAAACAAAACAAAAAAAAAACCCCCACCATTTTAACATAGGTAAGCCTTCCTCTAAACATCATTAGTACAAAAGAAACTGCCTATAATCACCAAATTCCTCTTAACACTTTCAGAGAATAATTCATTCTCTTCTTCACAACTCACGCATTTCTAACTTAAATCTTAGATTACTGGACCACCTAATCCAAGACTACAAAGAAAATTTATAATAAACAGTCATCATGTTTGTGCTAGGATATAATGGTAGGTTCATAACTAACTTTGCATTTCCTAAAAGTAAAATAAAGCCATACAGACAGTTATTTTCTTTTTCTTTTTTTTGGGGGGGGCTCAATGTGAATATTCTGTAGGGCAATTAGAATATATTATAATTTTTCAGAACTTGGTAGACTATTATTCTCTGTGTGTGTGTGTGTGTGGGGGGGGGGGAAGGAATATGGACAATACAGGGCATCAAAATCTTTAATATGCTGAAATGGGGCATGATCGAAAAAGTTTGGGAAACACTCCTCTAGCCTCACTGTTTTCTTCTTTCCAAACTCCTTGAAACAGTCCAAGTATGTTATGGTGATGGTATTTGCACAGAACACACTTTATGACTCCTCTTCTTTTAGCTACATATATCTCCCAAATGGCTTTCCCTTTCTTACTGTCAAATTTCTGCCTCTTCAAGCTTCATCGCTGCTGAATTTCTTAACCCTAATCCTACCAAACATCATCGATGATACATGAACACTTCTTGTTTTCAAAAAGAAATCACAGCCAAGAAATGACATGTTTTTTTTAGCATTTATAGCAATATCTCTCAACTACAGAACAAATCTCTCTCTGGACCTTTAAGTGCTCAAGGAACATGGGGGTTCCGCAAGGATTTTCCACAAACCCCTGTCCTTCACCTTTTTTTTTTTCTGCTGGTGTGCCCTGGTAAGCCTCTATTACTCAACATCGTCTCTGTTGTTCTTCTCCATGTCTCCTTTGGTCCGTTTCCCTGACGTGTCCATTTCAGCATTATTTTTGGTAATGAGTTACTAGTCATCCGGAGTACATGCCCCAGCCATCATATGGATAATTAGTCATGTGATGGAACAAAATCACATAACTAGTTTTTTTCTTCTTAAAGCCATTTAAAAAGCTCACGGTAGGCTGAGGGTTAAATTTGACTAATGACCTGCGTATTTTTGCTTTCACCCAGCCAAGACCTCCCTCACCTACAATAACCCCCACTCTTGATTTCAAAATGACCCTTGCAAGCTTACTTCGCAGCAGAACAAGATCCTCAGACATTTTTAATATTCAAATACTCACGAAAAAATTGGCTCCAATACGCAAAGCTCCTGTACCTGAAATTGCTTGAGTTGTAACATTCTGAAAGGGAAATTTTAAAAAAATAATGTGTCCCCTTTTTCCCTGTCTTTATCTTTTCTTGATTACTTTTTTTTTTTCTAATGTATTTATCTTTATGATATGATTAAAGAATTTCTAAGCAAGCATTTAGTGTTGGATGTCTAACAGATTCTGGTAATAACAATGGTCAACAAATGAAGGGGAATGCAGTAAACATCTTCACAGCTTCGCTGTCTTACAGCATTTTTTTTTCTTCTGGCTATCTTAACTATCCGACATCTACGAGAAGGAAGACAAGTACAACTAACATGGCGGAACAGACATCTGTACTAGTCTTAATGTAAATTTTATTGCGCATGTACAACACATTGTATATGTGAATATGTGATGTAAGACCACAAAAGAAAAATCTTGCTTGAAAAAAAAACACCAAAAAACTAATCACTTAATTACTAAACTGACCAACGAATTAATATGTATACTAAATGTCTCACTCTAAATTTATTTAACTGTTTTTTCAAAAACAAAATGTGTGTATATATATTTTTAAATCAACAGGAATGATATGAATCACATACTAGGCCATTTGCCAAGACGGGGCTGTCAGCACCTAATGCCAGTTTGATTGCAGCATTGAAAAAATCTGGTATTCCAGTGATGCCAGCGTACTCCTTATCTAGGCCACCTTGCAAAATCTCTGCCTCGGCCTTGGATGTAGAAATACACAAGACAAATTTAAAAGATTCAGTTTCTTTTTTTTTTTTGAACTCCCTGAAAAAGTTCATTTTCATTAGTAATTTCATAAATTCATGAAATCTATACATTTCCATACTGGCACTTTTTTTGCCTAAGAAGACCGCTTTAAAATCAGGCAGATAGCTGTTGTGGGCTTTTATCTAGCATCACAATCTCCCAAAACTGACTCTACCTATGGATTTGCATTAATTAGCTACAGTAATAGTAAGCAATGTTTGTAATGCAAAGACTAGATTCCTTTTGCACTTAATGTCTTTTAACTTAAGTTTCATCCTAGTTTCCTCCTCAAATGATGCTATGTTCTTACTAACAGCTGCTTTCATTGTGACCTGGCCTTTAGCATATTCTGATCTTGCAGATGGTAGAAAAATCTAGCACTGATGACACTGTATTTCAGTTTTAGTGTACAATTTGGTTTCTTTCCTTCTTTCACCATATAAAACAGATGCCATCTGTTCTTTCTAAAAGCCCCAACCACATTTATAATTCTAAATAATAAGCACAAACATACAAATGCAAAAACTTTTATTTACTGTGTTCCAGACTTCAACAGTGGTTATAGGTGCTCAGTCTACTAATCTGTGGTACCGCGCTCAAGATCCAGCAGTGGGGATTTCTTTTCTGGTACCACCACACCAAAAAGGCCCTGGGGTCCATACAGTCTCAAAAAAATAGGTATCAGAGAAATTTGGGAAGGTAAATGCAGCCGGCCATGATACTGAGCACATCACACTCTCATGTGCCGAAGGTCTTGGAAAAATACGGGCCTAACACTATCCCCTATGAGCTTTAAATGGCACGGAAACAGGGATTTTACCTTCTTACCTATACTTCATTAGTAATGTCTCATCTTGTCAAGCTTCACCCATAATGGCCTTTAAAATCACTGACTAACATTTTCAAAGCACTTTAAGGTCTCTTCCTTTTCATTTATAATACCATTTTATAATAACTGAGCCAAGATCTTTCCATTCTACATAGCATGGCAAGATTATTCCCAAGTATAAATCCATTTTTTTTTCATGTTTCAAATAAGAGAATTTGATTGAACTTTCACATTCAACACATGACTGAATGTTACAAAGTTTGAAATTCACTAACATAAAGACTCTCAAATGTATAATTTTAAGCCGCTGACAAAATCTGAACGGCCATTTTAAATTCATAACTTCAAATCTTTGATCAATACAGCAATACATGGGTTTCTTCTTCTTCTGTGCTCACTATCATATGTCCGGTAGTTTTAGACAAGGAGAAAGGTCACCTCCATAACTCACACCATCAGCAGATGCATCTTACAGTCTTCTATCAAAGAGGAGTTTATAAAAGTTGTGCAAGTCTACTGCAGATTAGATTTTTTCCCCCCTCTAAATGCATACAACTGTAGATATCATCATAGAAACTGTCAAGAGAAGTAATGATCTGGTCCAACATTAAGTCTAGCTGACTTTCAGATAAGCACTCCTTGATCAAATAGTAGAGGAAGTTATAGCCAAACAAAAGTGTACTAAGATGAGCCAAGAGAGTGTGATGCAGTGTTACTTATCCAATTAATGATTAATGTTGACATAACATGGAAATAGCAACAAAAAAAAAAAACAAAAAACAAAAGTGAATCCTAACCCAGTCATTCTCCATGACTCTGAGGTCATTTACTAAGTAAAAACTTGTAAATACTTGTGCATGCAATTTGTTACAAAATTTGTAGCATTTTATCAGCACAGATGTCATGCACTTATACCATCACAAATATCATCATCATGTGCCATGCCGGGCAGCACTGGTGATCATGTTTCTTCATCCTGTGCGATCCTTGATGTCTCCAATCATTTCAAACGCCCTTTTGCCATCCTGCTTGGTCAGTTTGCTGAGATATTTTTCTCTTAGCCTTCCTCTCTTCATTTTTCCTTTGAACTTTCCAGTCACCTCATATTAGTCACACAAAAGTGAAATGTAAATAATGAATGAAAGGATTAGAGGATTCCACTAAACAAAATACTACCTTCCTGACAGTTGGCAGAACGTAAGGCTTCCCTGCATCATCTCTGTAGGCACCTGCACCAAGGTTCATCTTCTTGGGGTCAGTGTCCTTCTTGAAAGCCTCAGTCACTCCCAAAATGGCATCAGGAGGGCCCATTTCCACGTTGCTCCATATTGCACTAAAGTACAAGTCAGCAGAAAATTAACTCATTTAGTATGTGTTATCAACATACACAATTTACATGATGAGCAAAGAAAAAAAAATTGTTTCCAAAAGCCTGATTACAGGAAAAATATAGGCACTTTCATGACTGGTATCAACTACAAGGCATTACAGCCAATGAACAATTGCTGGACAAGCTGGTCCTTCGATGACTGTCCGTGATGAGGTGGTCTTTAGAGAGTGAACAGTAAGGCAGTCAGATTGCTGCTGCATCTATGTTCAAGTGATAGGGCATATTAACTTTGGAGCCTAGTGACCTGTATGAAGTTCAGTTTTACCTAATTTTCTGTAACAGCTACATAGCTTACTTCAAATCCAGATCCTTAGATTAAAGTTTGTTTGCTGAAGTCCGCAAAATATTAGAACACATTCTCTAAAGTCCATATCCCCACTCTCCATTTGTTGAATCAGCATACTTTTTGGGCATCACTATATCTTATCACAAGAGAAGAACAACAACTGTGTGAGATGGCATGTGTGATAATTAATTTATCTCTGTCCTAAGATTCTCTCTTGTTGTCACCCTTGATGGTTTCGGTGTCTTAAACATTTTTATCTTTTCTTAATTTGCTTTTTGGTAAATCTGCTGCTGATAATTTCATCTGATTTTGTTAAATTTCTGATACCACCTCTGATGCAGCAATTCTCTAGTTCTTTCCACACTTCTTACTACAATTATACTGTCAGATGACTACTTTCTGTCATGTTAACTCTGTTTTATCCATGTTCGGCGATTTCTAAGGGAAGTGGGGAGACTGACTATCTCAAGAGGTATGGTCACTGTAGTCAGGACATTCCCATATTTGCTCTGCTGCCCATGCTGGTAATCAATGTAATGTATATACTAACTGCCCCTGTCAAGTTTTTTTATTTCTGGGTTTGTTGCTTTCATTCACAGAGGTTGCTTATTCTTCAGGAATCCTGAACTCTTTCAATCTGCTCATATGGGTAGGTGGGGTGTTACTCTCCCATTCCAGCTCTCATTCCTGCAAAATTTGTTCACAACAGTCTTCAAGATGCCTGACTTGTACAGTCTCAGGACACCACTGCATGGTGGCCTTTCCAGCCAATCCGGTCTCGAGGGGAGAGTGAGGAAGAACTAATTTTCAAAGGGCGAAGGCCCATCAGACTTTCTGCCTGTCATCTCTCAATCAACATCAGTTTACCTGATGGAAATGGGATAAGGAAAGGGAGATATATGGGGGACAAAGAGAGTGAGGTGAGTTTCAATAATACCAATCTTTATCTTTAACTAAGATTGATTTTTTAAACAGGTTTTTTTCCGCACTAATTCATTATGCTATATTCTTTTCAGTCATACTAAATAATATTATTCTTGCTTTCCACATCTCGTTATTTCCTCTCTGTGTGCTCCATGTCGTTATAAAATCATAATTACGAAGAAAAGAAAATGTCACTAGAATGTCAAGGAGCCGGTGCTGTGACCTTCAAATTATTTATCACACGATATTTAATAAACAAAATATACAATTGACCTCATGATACCACAAAAACTGACAAGTCTTATGCCTTCTTACTTTGCTCTGGTCTGCTGTCTTGCACACGCTGCAGTACTGTTCAAAAAACGAAACAGAGCACTTGACTTCCCGATGCTTGGTGCTGCCATCTTGTAAGGTTAAAGTCACGCAGAGGAAAGACGTGTAAGCCACTTGTGAACTTCAAAAATTGAAGAGCGGTCTCAGAGTTCACGTGTATTTGTTACGTAACGAAACAATTCTCACAGTGAGATTCTGACAGATGGGCACCATCATGAGAAAGTGGATAGATTTAAGATTACTAAACGTCCAGTTTAAGCGCGATTGCTCCTTTATAAAAAAACAATGGCTTTTTACGTTTTAAAAGATAATTTTGAAGAAGTTATTAGATTAATTTGGTGCGGGGGGAACGTCAAAATCTTTGAGGCGTAGAGGTGGGGCATGATCCACAAAAAGTAGGAAAACACTACTTTAAAATCTTCTCTTACGATAGCTTTTGCTGATATTTAATCAGCCAAGACACTATGTGTTGAAACTCTTGAGTCTTCTGCCTTCAAGAATATGGTCCTTGTTTTATCCACAAATTATATAACCATACGTAGATTCCGTTCTTCAATGGCTAGTAAAATAGGACTTTAAATTAACAAGGAAAAAAAAACAAAAATAATGAAACTTCTCATTAAATATAAAGGAAAAATATACATAGAAGGAATAGCTGTTGAATAAGTAAACCAATCTGCATATCTCGGCAGCTACATAGACCAGGATGGTGACACCAAAAAGGAAGTTAAGAATTCGTATTGCAAAAGCAGCATTGACCTTCAAGAACCTTGAGAACATATGGCATTCAAAAGTTATAAGCACAAAAACCAAGTTAAGATTATTCAATTCAAATGTAATATCCACTCTCATTTATGCAGGTGAAAGCTGGAAAACAACTAAAGAAATAGATAACAAATTAGACTCTTTTGAAAACAAATGCCTCAGGAAAATACTCAGTATAAAGTGGAACGAATTCAAGAACAATGCAGGGATAAGACAGATGAGCAACGACAACAACTTGTCTCATAGGTTATCAGAAAAAGAAGATGGACATATGTCGGTCATGTGCTGAGAAGAAACAACCAGAGAATACCAAACCAAGCTATCAAGTGGAACATAAAAAAAAAAAAAAACGACCACGTGAAACTCTAAAGAGGACATTGTTAAGAGAGGCCAGTTTAGTAGGAATAACATCCCTTGATGAGGCTGAAAAGCTCGACGAAAAAAGGAAAACGTGGCGAAAGATGGCTAGTCCTATGTGACGTTTAACGGCACGGGAAGGATGTAAGAAGATTCCGTCTCATTATAATAAGTCTTTTGGCAACTTGTTAGTCTTTGTGGCTGATGGAAAAATATTTTATAGACTTCTTACACCTATCCTTGTTTTGGTTTACTCAAATACCTCCTTTCACCTAGAAATTTCCTCCATGTATTTGCTACTAGTAAAAAAAAAAGGGTAAAGATAATCCTGTCATGCCTTAGAGGCACATAGGGATATGGTTTTAGTGCCCATATTTTCCTTGACCTGTCAGCACACTAGAGATTGATTTGGCCTGGCCGCCTTTCCTTCCCCAACTCCAGAAGAAGTCGGGTATCTATTTCTACAGCTGGGTGACTGGGGTGCCTTCGGCCGGATTCGAACCCCCGACCTTCGCCATGAGAGACCAGTGCACTAACCACTTCGCCACTAAAAAATCTTTATTAGCCATCATTTTATGCCATCTTCCCAATTCTTTGTTTGTTTTCTTCTCTGTCCATCCCATACACTCTTTTTTTTTTACTAACTTGGATACAACACATGTATTATCACAGTTTTTTGTTGTTGTTGTTGTTGTTGGTACAGTCATGGGATAAATAATTGAAAAAAATGGTTATTTTAAGCACTGCTCATCATCATCATCATCAGTCTTTCGTGTCCTGTCACTCGTTTCAATTGCTTTCTATCTTGACTTATAAATAGTTCTTTTCGTGACTTCCAATGGTGTCAGTGTGTCAAAACTGTCAATTATCTTCTTTTCTTCATCCTTTTTTTTCCCCCATCTTGGATTTTCATAACATATACAGTTAGTGGTGCCTTTTTTATTTTAGCTTTTCTCAGACAATATCAATATCATCTACAAGCTTCCCACGCCATCAAGCATCACATAGTGCTCGCAGTGTGTCTCACCATGAATCTCTATTCTTAGCAAGCTTCTCAGTCCCATCAAGGGATTTGATGCCAGTCATCCTAGCCTCTTTTGTCATTGTCTAGACCAGCGGTTCCAAATTAACAAAAGTCCACAGACCTCCTGCTGTTTCAAAATTCCTTGGGTCGTAAAGTTCACCGAGAAGTCTAAAATTAGGAAATGGAAGTGTCAAAATTAAGGTTACTGAGTGGGAGTTTACAGTCGCGCGAGATTCCATGATTAAAGACAGCTGAAGGTCATAAACAAATTTTTTTTTTTTTTTACATGAGACTGAAGTTCACGGGTAGAAGTTTCACGAAAAATTTAGAAAAATGGTATTGACTTAAAAACTAAATTTCGGGAAGAAACGAGAGTTATATTTATCTTTAAAAAAACGAGAGAGAGAGAGAGAGAGAGAGAGAGAGAGAGAGAGAAAAGAGAGAGTAGTCAGGAATGTTTTGCGAGTTGTAGTTTATTCCAGTTGTTTTCAGTAGCTTAGAGTTCCAGATGTAGAACGTTATTCACGTTAGGACAGTCAGTAATGTTTGTCAGCCAGTCAGTATGTTATTTTTACTTGTCCGGTTTTTTTTTTTAACAATAGGTTACTGATTAGGAATTGTTCATTGGGGGAGATTCAATGTGATGTGTTGTGAGTTTTCATCTGTATTGATTTTATACAAACTGTAAGTATGAAACTTTGGTATTAATTGTTTCTTTTTCAGTCTATTTCCGACTTCTCTCTCCCCATATGGCAAAGAGGTTCTTGCCGGGGAGTTGATTATTTTATTCTATTATCGTCTCTGCAAAGGTGGCAGCAATTTCCGTCCTCACGATTTCATCCTACATTCTATCATTCAATAAATTTGCTGTCTGTTTAAAACTACACTATTGGTTGATACTTCCACACTGTTATGTCATAAGGCTGCCTAGTTCAATCTACTTGTATTGGCTGTTGCCCTAGTGGGATTAGTTGAATACCTGGGTCATTTTATCACTTCTAAGAGAATATCATAGCAACTTCTTAGAAGATCTACAGATCACATCTAGTAAAGTTAAATCGGAAAATAGTTCTACTTAAGTAGTAATCCTAACAGATGACTTGTTAATACTAACAGAAGTACTGTACATGTTTCACTGCCTGTCATAGGCAAATTCTTCTGTTAGCATACACTTGGCTGTTACATTTGCAGTTTGTGCAGAGTCTCAGGCACACATCATCATCAACAGTTGAATACATGTTAAGGGGTCCGCGGACCACCAACTGGGAACAACTGTTCTAGACAATGTATTAATTAATCATTAAAAGCAACTGTAGGTTCATGAGTTTATTCAAGAACAAAAAGCCAAGTCACAGTAGCAGAAAAAAAGGAAGCAGTTAAAAAAAAAACGCACGTGCCAGATAACATTACACTTGTATGGCCATAAATATTTTTTTTCGTTTAATTCGTAAGAAAAAAAAAAGTAGCTAGGTAATCTGAGAATGGGAGAAAGACGAGCACAGAATATCAAGTGTACATGGCATGGGAGAAACAGGTACATGAGTTAAGACACTAATGATAATTGAAGGTGATAAGTATGTTCCATTCTTAATTCTTAAAGGACAGAAATGTACTGGTTGGTTGGATGATTGATTAGTATGTTGGCTGATAGATAATGGATGGACAGACAGGCTGTCAGATAAAACGGGCAGACAGACAATCATACTGACTGGTGAACAGAAAGACAACACAAAACTTTATTGTGAAAACAACACATTTGATTATCCTTACTTTGGTTTAAAATATAGCAATGACACAGCTTCTTTTTTTTTAACCAACTATCGAGAACAGATTCAATATAAATATCTATTAACAATACTCAGAAGTTAATTCTAAAGTTAAATGATAAGCACTGTTAATAATTATAAAATCTGAGTCACACTTTTTAAAAATTTTAATTTCAATTATTTTACTGTTTCAGACATTTATTTTATAATTTTAAAAAATTGGGTCGGACATTTTTTAAATACTTTTTTTTCTTAAGTTTTTTCTTCTCTCATGGCTTTAGTGGTCTTGTTAAGGTGTGAGAGAAACAGCTTCTGGATGATGTAAACCAAAAGCTGTTGATGAAATAAAATGTTTCTTCATTTATCAAAGTACTGGTGGGTACGCTGATGATCATTAAATATGTATCTTTGCCTATATTGCAGTTTATTTTATTTACTGATCCAGTTATATATACAACTTTTATCTGCATCAGCCCTAGATGATCTGTGGGTGAAATCTACTTTTTATCAATACATATCTTACCAACAGAGTCAGTACAAAAGCCAGGTGTTTACTGATATAATTGCTTGTGGAAATACTAAATTTGGTTGACTTAGCATTCACTGACCATATTAATACAGCTTTAAAATGGTTTTCTTAGTACAGTAATTAATTTTAAATATATCAAATATGTGGGTGCCATAGTAAGATGGAACTATAAAGTAAGAGAACACAGTTTTGTAGAAACAAAAAACTGTGTTCTTTTATTTTACCACATGAAAGCCTCGTTTCCTATTTATAAACAAATTGTTCCTAAGATGGAACTATGGTCAGTGAAGTGAAGGGGGAGCAGCACAACTTCATTAATGTTGTTCTTTTGGTGAAAGTTGAAACTGTTCCTGCTCATTCTCATGCTTATACTTCTTCTTCTTCTTCCTCATAGAAGTTGATTCCATCTTCAACTGTGGCCTCTTCGTACTGCTGGTACTCGGACACAAGGTCACTCATGTTGGACTCTGCCTCAGTGAATTCCATCTCATCCATACCCTCCCCTAAGAAAAAAAGAAATGATAAATTTGATTTGCTTCTTTCTTCCATCAATATAAGTCTTACATGACTGATTATTGAAATCTATATTTTATCTTATCTTATATCTTATATACTTCCCGTGCCATTAAACGTCACATAGGGCTCGCAAAGTAGTTCGCCAATTTTTCCTGTTTTTGGTGAGTCTTTCAACCTCATCAAAGGATTTTATGCCTGTTAATTTGGCCTCTCTTAACAATGTCCTCTTCAGAGTTTCACGTGGTCTGCCTCTTTTTCTTTGGCTTGTTGTGTTCCACTTGATAGCTTGTTTTGGTATTCTCTGATCATTTCTTCTCATCAAGTGACCAACATATGTCCATCTCCTTTTCCTGATCACCCATGAGACTGGTTGTTGTTCAGTCATTTGTCTTATCTCTGCATTGTTCTTGAATTCGTTCCACTTGATGGCGAATATTTTCCTTAGGCATTCGTTTTCAAGAGTCTAATTTCTTTTCTATTTCTTTAGTTGTTTTCCAGCTTTCGCATGCATAAATGAGGGTGGATATTACATTTGAATTGAATAGTCTTAACTTGGTTTTTGTGCTTATAACTTTTGAATTCCATATGTTCTCAAGATTTTTGAAGATTGATGCTGTTTTTGCAATTCTGATCCTAACTTCATTTCTAGTGTCACCATCCTGGTCTATGTAGCTGCCAAGGTATGCAAATTGATTGACTTCTTCAATATCTGTCCCTTCTATGGTTATCTTTCCATTTTGATTGAGGGGAATTTTCATTATTTTTATTTTGTTCTTGTTAATTTCAAGTCCTATTTTATTTTATCTTAGCCTTAGTAATAAACGATCAACAGAAAATCCAAAAACTTTTCTTATATTAATCAAACAATTATCAGAGCTATTAATGAAATATTTGCGTTTGTTTCTGTTAGTATTTTTCTATAAGTTTTCTAACTTATGTCTTCAGTTTCAAGCCATCTTTTATTTGTTTTATCTCTGTACCTTTATCCTAAAGTACTGGTACAGGCAGTGGGACTGAGATGGCCTCTCAGAGAAAACTTCATCACAGCCAGTGAAATATAGCTGACCAAGTCATATCCCACTTCAGGAAGATTCCTGAATTGGGTAGCCTGACTGAATAGTGAGAATTTGTGTGCTTAAAGCACTAAAAGAATCTGCTAAGAAACTTGCTTCTTAAATTTTGGGGAAAGGTAATTTTTTAAAAAAGTCTGCTCCAGGTAAAACCTTTCTTTAGGTCCACTTCAGGTAAAGCCATTTAATATTCTATATTAAGTATGGTGCCTTTGTGTTTTTGTTGTACAGTCTTCCTGTGGCATCATCTGTCAAGCACTTTAGTCTACAGTAAGATGAAGTTACAACAGATATATCAGAATATGATTCTGATGCACCACCACCACCACCACCACCACTGTTGCTCAACAGAAACTCAATTCTGTCCATATGCTTTGTTTTTTGACATTTACTGGTTCATTATAGGATCTTAAAACTAATGAAGAATTTGACAGAAAAACATGAGTATATAAAAATGCTTTAGGAAAAAATGTCCTTTTAAAAATGTGAGTCTTTAAGAAGAACTTTACAAAAAGGAAGTGAAAATGTGATAGGAAACTATAAGAGACTGGTCCAGGACAGGTCTGACTGAAGGAAAACTGAGTCTTACATTCTATGAAGCTTATACATGTTATCAACATGAGCATGACAGATTTTAATCAATATCATGTTGAGACTCTAGTATATCCCACTGCATGGGTAAATATTCTCAGTTTTTTTAGGCCATTTCTGAATCTTGATAACCAGGAGATTCACATTAAGGGCTCATGGAAAACCCCAGCACTTGATGGAATTTTAGCCTGCAGTATGTAAGCCATTAACAAGTGAGGTATAAGAATTTAATTAGTGTCCACATTAGTGTTTTCATGTACAGAACAATTTCAGCACTTTTTGCTGTGTTCTCTTTTATTTTTGTGTGGGGGTGAAGATGCTTGTTCGATGCGACAATCAGAACCCATAGCTGATATGCCAGCGTCAGGGTTAGCGAACTATAGCTGACTAAGACCCTGTTCCCACCTCTCCGTGCTACCCCCAGTAACTGGCTAACGGGGCAGGGATGCCATAGTCCCCATAGTGGTAGAGTCTGCTAAAGAAGCATTGCACACCCCCTGCTTTTTAGCTGTACTCCGGGACTGAAAAAGTAGTTGCCATAACCTGCCCCCATGCTGATATGATGCTGTGCCTTAATACCTCTACAGCATCAGCTGCAAAGAACAACAGCTCACAGTTACAGGGACTTTGTACAAGTTATTTTTGTTTTCCCATGTCCTTTCATTTAAAATACTTTTGCCTTTCCCAAAGGACTGACTGAAATTCAAAGTGTTACCTGTATACCAATGCAAGAAAGCACGGCGCCTGAACATAGCTGTGAATTGTTCCCCAACACGTTTGAATGGTTCTTGCATGGCTGTGTTATTCCCCATGAAGATGGCTGACATTTTCAGTCCACGGGGTGGGTAGTCACAAACGGCAGTTTTCACATTGTTAGGGATCCATTCAACAAAATACCGGCTATTCTTGTTCTGTATGTTCAGCATCTGTTCATCAACTTCTTTCATGGACATTTTCCCTCGGAAAACGGTGGCAGCGGTGAGGTAGCGACCATGGCGTGGGTCACAGGCAGCCATCATATTCTTGGCATCAAACATTTGCTGAGTGAGCTCTGGTACCGTCAGGTTTCTGTACCACTGACTTCCACGGGAGGTTAGCGGAGCAAAGCCTGTCATGAAAAAGTGCAGACGTGGGAAGGGTACCATGTTGACAGCCAGTTTGCGGAGGTCGGCATTTAGCTGGCCTGGGAATCTGAGACACGTGGTGATGCCTGACATTGTAGCAGAGACCAGATGATTGAGATCACCATTTGTTGGAGTTGTCAGCCTAAGGGTGTGTAGGCAGATGTCATAAAGAGCCTCATTGTCAATAATGTATGTTTCATCTGTGTTCTCAACCAGTAAATGGATGGCTAGTGTGCAGTTGTAAGGCTCCACAACTGTATCTGACACCTGAAGGTAATAAGGGCAAATTTTTTTTACATCTCTAAAACAGAAAAAAAAAATTTTTATTGACTATATTTTCCCTTTCTCTTACTCTACCAAGTCTTATTTGTACATGTAAATTCTTCCTGTTATTGTCAACTCCACGTTCCCAGCAGCTGAAGGAAGTTGGGTCAAAGTGGCATTCCATATTTTACATGGCAGATCTAGACAGCAATAGTCTTGGAAAGTAATACATCATGAGAAACACATTAATCTCTATATCACTAACCTGGCAGTAAAACAAACCATAAGTGGTTTATCAATGACTGGTTCACTGGCCTGATCAGAATGCCATCTCTAACAGTCAGTATTTTTGAAGGAATCGGTTTAGTATCTTAACAATCTTGCAACCTGGTGGCCTCTCAGATTTCATGTATACATTCCTTTTGATGCCAATACCCGTGGTTAAGATGAGGTAAAATCTCTTATGAGACACATTGAAACATGCATGGATTAGCAATGGGAGGATACAGTCTAAACTTAAGATATGCAGATGACATGATACTGATAGCTCAAGCATTTTTAGACAAAATCATTGAAAAAGGCACGGAGAAAGGACTTAGTTTAAATAAAAAGAAGACATAGGTCATGGTCATATGCAAAGAAGAAACGCCAGCAAAATGTAGCATCACAGTAAGAGCATAGAATTAAACCAAGTGAGCAAATTCAAGTATTTAGGAACAATAATAACACATGACGGAAGATGCAAAACCAAAATGAGCAGAATATCCAGACCAAGTCAGCGTCTATGAAAATGAAAAATATACTGTACAATAAAGCTCTGTCGATGAATACCAGAAAGAAGTATTCAGTGTTACATCAAACCCGTATTATAATATGGACATGAAGCATGGACAGTAACAAAGAGCACTCAAAATCTGCTGGAAGCATTGGAGATGCCAAAAAGATGCCATGGATAGCCAAGAAAACAAATGAAGAGGTTCTAACAGGGTGGGCAAAAGAGAAAAATTATGACAAAATCCAGAACATAAGAGTCCAGATTTGTAGGACATGTTTTAAGAAGAGGAGAAACTGGAACACCTAGTGACAACAGGAAAACTGGAGGGAAAAAGGGATACATGAAGACTAAGATATTTAACGGACTAAAAGAGTGGCACAAAGCACAGTCCAAAACACATCTTATAGAAAGAGCAAAGGACAGATGGTTGTGGAAATCAGTAACGACTAACACCTGACTGGCCCTGACCAGAGAGAGAGAAAATCTCTTAATGACCTATCTGGATAGATCTACACATCTGTAAAAATCACACACTTCAGAGGATGAAGAACACACACTGACCTGGCAATCACTGACCCACAAGCAGCATGCTAGCTTCAAGATTGGTGAAACACAGCTGGCCAAGACCCTTCCCACCTCTCTGCTGGTACCTCCAGCAACAGACCTAGCCTGGCTAATGGCGCACTGATCGCCATAGCTGCCATAGAGGAGTCTGCTAAAGAACCACTGAAAACCCCCTGCTTTTTAGCTCCATTCAGGTTCTAAGGACTGCAAACTCGCCACAAACAGCCTCTGGCAGTCAAGTCCAGCTCCTGGCCTTCCCGTGGCAGAACTGTTTAAACTGACAGGAGAAGGTGCGAGGATGAATATCTGGCGCCTGAAAACCAGTTACTTAGGGTAGATGAGAGGCACGTTTGGTAGCTCATCTGCCGCTGTTGGCGAGATCTTCAGCTGCTGTGCGTGGAGCGGTGCTCCTCCCGGCCAATGAAGAAATTTGCAAATGAGGCTGCCGCGCACCATCACTGCGGAAAAGGTGGTAGAAAGGATAAAGCGAAGCAAACAGCCAAATCACGGCACCTCTGGTATGGAGGTCGGCCACGTCCTGAGTGTAGTCATATCGGGTGAAATGCATGAACCGACTTGTCCCAGAGGTTAAGACACCGCTGGCGAGACTCTTCAAATGCCGCGCGTGGAGTGAAGCTCCTCCCGGTTAAGGAAGTAAATGCGGAAAAGAAATAAAGGTTGCTGTGCGGCGCCGATGAGAAAAGGTGGTGGAAAGTGAAGTTTAACCGGTATGTCCAGTAGTATCACTACGAGAGCTATACCACGGCACCTCTGCTCTAGAGGCCGCCCACGTCCGAAATACACCTACATTGGTGAAATATGCCTAAACCGGCACACACCAGGGGTGGAACTTGATGGCTAGACATGTCATGCCACCTCCGCTCTAGAGGTCGGTAACGCCTGATAAACACCCATACTGGTGAATTTTGCCTAAACCGGCTCATACCAAGGGTGAATCTTGAAGGCTCTGCATGTCACAGTACCTCTGCCCTAGAGGTCGGTCCCGTCCCAAACACGCCCATACTGGGATAATGCCTAAATCGGCTCAACCGAGGGGCAGAAGTCACTAGTGGCGAGGATTCGTCGTCCTGGACAAAAGCTCCATCCTGGTCACAACTAGGAAGGGTAGCGGCCACGACCGCAAAATGCTGAAGTCGGAGACACTGGACCAGGGAAGTCTAGATAGGCAACCACCTCTCACCCGGCGGGGATGTTTGCGTATCCTAATCACACTGAGGTTTTCCGGTGAGAAAGTCCAACTCTGGACTGGATGGGCAACCACCTCTCACCCGGCGGTGATACACGGGTATCTCATAACACGTCGAGGTTTTCCGGTGAGAAAGTCCAACTCTGGCCTGGGTGGGCTACCGCCTCTCGCCCAGCAGGGATGCACTGATATCCTAAACACGTCGAGGTCTTCCGGTGAGAAAGTCCAACCCTAGACTAAACTGGTGCAATGAAAACCACGGTGTCACGCAATCCCGCTTCCGAGACCCACCAAGAATACAGGCTAAAGCACTGTGATACTCTGAACCCCTTGTGGTCCTCTCGTGGATCTCGTGTGGTCTATTTTGGACCACACAGGGGACCACAGGACCTAACGAGGACCACAGGCGTGAATTCAGTAGGTTCACAGTGCGGTTTTTGGTGGTAGAAGTGAACGAAGAAGAAGAAGAAGAAGCTCCATTCAGAGTCTAAAAAAACAGCCACCATAACCCGCTCCCTAACTGACACAATGTATCTTTACTGCCTCGGCTGCAAAAAAAAAAACACCTGCTTGCAGTTTCAGGGAGATGAAAGAAGAATAATGACATATCCAGACAGGAGGATAAACATTATGACAACCCAAACAAAAACATTTCTTCTCCCTATACCCCAGTGATGAAGCCCATATTTTTCTTCCTATTCTTGTGGGTGTCCCTTTCTCACAGATTTGGTACGTCTGTGATTGAAGCAGGCTTGACTATTCTGTCACAGCAACAATCATATTTGTAAAATTCATTTATACACTTATTTATACATTCATAACATATTAATGTATTAAATTAAAGTGTATGAACTCTTAAATGGCTTTTAAATTAAGAAAAAAAAACAACTGGTTTTGTTCCATCATTGAGAGTCAATTTTAAAGTGCTGTAAGTGCCAACAGTAGACATCCCATCACTGCCTGATAAAATATAGTGGTAACAGTGAATGACAGCAATATATATATATATTCTTATGCATCTCCAATCAGGGGGTGGGGTCCAGTGAGCACATTTCTCCTGGGCCTGGAGGGATTCCTCTGTTTAAAAGAAAGGGTCCAGGTTTCAGAGGGGAGGGGGGAGGAGGGTGCATACTAAATGAAAACAAAATGGCTAATCAATATAAGCCAGGGGTGGGGGGGGGAATAGTTTTGCACCACCTTACAAAACTCCTCCTAGAGGCCTTACTCATGCCACAGATGCTGTATCATAGTCTAAAGATTGTAATGCATGTGCAAAGTGACTCTAGCATAAGCTACAGAGTTACTGTAGCTAACTGTAACAGTCAGATTTTGGTGGAGGTAGTTGTGAGAGAAGTTGCCGAGGCAAAACAACAAAATGCCAGGCAGTTTACTTGAACAGCTGACACCCACATGCCACATTACTGTATTCTGACCATGAAAATTGTGTCGTGATGGTGTAGAGGTTAGTGCACTAGTCTGCCAACCAGAAGGTGCCTGGTTTGATTTCACACTTGGGTGGAATTGTTTTCTGACCATATGGCACCAAATTCAACCCAGCCTTAATAAAAAATGGTTATCTAATGTTTCTCTAGGAAAACAAAGACAGACAGGACAGTTGCTGGCACTCCTACTTCAAATGCTTTAGTGGCCTTGAAATGTGAAGGCATTAGACTTCACACCCCTACTACAGAATGCAAATACTATAGGACATAGATTAGAGAATGAAAAGAACCATACAGGTGCATTAATATATCTTTAATAACAGCATATACTATAACACCAAAACAATATTACCCCAAAAAAATTTTTGTAATTAAAACATATGACCAGTACTTGCTGTGATCTACCTTTGGTGATGGCACGACTGAGAAAGAACACATGATCCTGTCTGGATACTCTTCTCTGACCTTGCTGATGATCAAGGTCCCAAGACCCGAACCGGTGCCACCTCCCAGCGAGTGTGTCAGCTGAAAACCTTGCAGGCAGTCACAGTGTTCAGCTTCTTTGCGGACAATCTCCATTATGCTGTCTACAAGCTCAGCACCATCTGTGTAATGGCCTACATGACCAGACAGAGAACAGTAGTAAAATCTATGGAGTTTTATTTCTGTGCACTAATAAGACATTTATATTCTAAATATATAATTTATGATGAATGATCACAAAATAATGGAAGGAGAAACTGTCGGAACAGAAAAAAATGTAGAGAAGAGATTTACAGCAAAAATATAGAGAGAAAAGTGATTTAGAAATTAGTTCTCTAAGCTACTGATCCAGATGGTTTGTTTTTTTGTCTGTCTAATGCTGTGATACTGACAAAGAATGGTGCTGACACCTGGTTGTCTTGCAGCGATAGCACTGACTGCAGATTGTCATGACTCTTATTTCCCACATTGCACACAGAAATGATGCCTTTCCAGTAAACTGCACTGCTAACCCTCATAAATACTGCTACCATATTGATCTGTACCTCACTCACAAAGCAGTCAAGGGACAGCCCAAGATCACACAAGACTGCAGTGTGTGAGTAAGGTCTTGGTCAGGCATAGTATGTCAGATGTGCCATCAGAGTAAAATGCTTCTGCTACCAAAGAAGAAAATGACTTGATGAAGCCACTGGAAAGAAGAGTTACAACTGACAATGATAATTACAGAAGTGATTATTATACTGGTGATATTCACAGTGATCCATTGCAACACAGTAAGAATGATCAAGGCAATATAATGGCAGATAACATCTTGTACCGTCTCAGTGGATGGCAAGAGTGGCTCCTGTTTCCACTTCCCTCAGGGCAAATCGCAAAGCGTGACGTGCTGAACAAGCAGAGGCGATAAATGTAAAGCGCAGTTAAGGACTTAGTCTCAGTAATACAAGACAGCTTATCAGAATCCACCGAACAAGCAGCTAGGAATGTTGACACATTACAGATGTGAAAATTCGAACAGTATTTTCAGCCTCCAGAAACAGCTATAATCAATAACTCACAGACCTCTGGGAATCATGACTCAGAGGGGCCCACCCCACTTAAAGTGTCAGAAGTGTAAGGAGCTGAAATGCTTGCCTGATGGGGTGGGGGGGGGGGGTACTTCTCTGATGATCTGAGAAGTTGTTGTTTTGCTCTCTACATCAGT
Source organism: Achatina immaculata (assembly GCA_009760885.1). Taxonomy (NCBI): domain Eukaryota; kingdom Metazoa; phylum Mollusca; class Gastropoda; order Stylommatophora; family Achatinidae; genus Lissachatina; species Lissachatina immaculata. The sequence goes on from CM019716.1 coordinate 13,633,575, forward strand.
TTCCTGCTAACAACACAGAAATGTTGATTATGACTTCCAACTAAACAACAGTATTTTTTTTTGTTACATCCCTTGATCTGCCAAGGTAAAATTTATTTTTTTTTTGTCACCGAACTCACCTTTTGCCCAGTTGTTGGCAGCACCACCTTTACCAGCTACAAAGTTGTCAGGGCGGAAGATTGTTCCAAAACGACCAGATCGTACCCAGTCAATAGATCCAGGCTCAAGATCCACAAGAGCTGCCCTGGGCACATACCTGCCACCTGAAAGTTAAGAGTTAATATTCAGTTAGAAATACCAAAATGGCTGTTCTCTATAAATCAAATACAGATAGTAAACTCTTTCAACTGCTTTCATGAAACTCTTTCAACTGGTTTCATGACACTGAGCAACAAAAGACAGTCAAGGATTCTGCTGTCATCAGCTGCCATGATCTCCTAGCCATAGGAGATCCATCACAAATCTTTACATTTGAAGTGAGAACTAAAGGAAGTCCAATCATCAGAGAGGTTCCTTCATGGAAGTTTCTCCTCTGTGCTGGACTGTGGCACCCTAAAACATGTACAGCTCCTCATGGTCCTCCTTAAGGTGACTACCATTTAACAGGAGCCAAATTACAATGTATCAAAACCTAACCATCATGTCGTGAAGTTACAAGTGGTGCTTTTTTTGTTCATTATCTTCCCATTTCTCCAAATGTCCACCAGAATGTTCTCTATTATCAGTCATGACTGTCTTCTACATCATCACTTCCAAGACCACAGTGTCATTTATTTCTTTGCTTTATTTCTGTGTCTCATCACACATAAGAATGCCAAGATTCATTCTTTTTTTCTTTATTGTACATCTTTCTTAAAACAGCATTACATTCAATTTCTACAGAAACACAAAAGTTTAAAATGGCTTCTTTACATCACTGCAAAACAGCCAAGTAAGCAGCATTACTTCAGCTAAAAAAACCTACTTGTGATGCTATCCTTGCAGTAAAATAGACAGTCTCTCATAAATTTAAATGGAAATGGTTTACAAATTTGATGAGACGAAAAGATGGAAGCTACCTGCTCAGTGAGAAATGCTTGGGAGTGTACGGAGAAAGACAGACTTCTAAGAAAAAGTTGGAGCAAGAAGAAAAAAAACATACAGAGAATGGAGTGCATGAGACATTCATGTGAAAGCGGCCTAGCCTTATGCTGGCTCCATCAAGTTAAAAAAAAGGTTTCACAGACACTATCTCTTAATTTGGAGAATATCTTCATACCCGTCTCCACAGCAAGGCAAACTAAACAAAAGGCTGTCTTAAAGAAAGGCAGAGATCAATCCCATAAATACTGTACTCAAACTGAAATTATTTGAATCAAAAACAAAACAGGACAGGTCAACTTGCAAATCTGTAAGGACAATACTTTTCTTTTCAAAGGTAACAAACACAGAATTAAGAGCACTTGAACAAAGCTCTTGAATCTTTACCATGAATGGATCATATTATGATACTCAGTGGGAGAATTTAACATGACAGCCTTTTTTTAAAAACTAGGTAAGGTTTAACTATAACACTTTTAACATTTATGTTAAAATTTGGGTAAGACTTGTGGCAGACTTGTTAAAACTGGATAAGCCCACATTTCCTTGTGAATCCAAAGACTAGATCACATGCAAAATTACTTGTTTCACAGGTAATGTCTTCAATCTGTTTCTGGTTTATTTGTGGAACAATGCATCCCCTTCAAGCAATGGCAATCTTATACATTTTGCCTCATATTCTCTTTCTTTTTTCCTTTTTTCTTGCCATTCTCAGATGTAGTTGTTTCACTCATTCTGAACTGATGGTTCTGGATGCATTCCCTCCCCCCCCCCCTCTAGAAGTCAGCAGCAAGGTCCACAGAGGCAGAGCCTACGAAATGAATTTGGTAAAGGGTTGCAAAACTATTGTTCAGCCATTTTTTTTCAGAAAACAGAGAAAGCCAACTGGGCCCCAAAGCAATCCATCCGCTGTGGACCCCTATTCACTGGGATTGGCCAGAGCTTGCGTGATCTGTGAGCTCCATATGGGATGATCATTAGCAGCTTAGCCAGCACTAACCTCCCCTGAGGGAGAAACATTTCTTGATTAAAAAACTTGAAACAGCGTGCCGTTTGTCAGCGGAAATAAATGTATTGTTGTATGACAGAAAATAAAGAGATTACAGTACCTGCTGCTTCATTGTAATACACATTGATCCTCTCAAGCTGCAGGTCTGATTCCCCAATGTAGTTTCCTGTTGGATCGATTCCATGCTCATCCGATATTACTTCCCAAAACTGCAAGTAACACACTTACAGATCATCATCACATATTTTCTCAATAGGTGTGACAAGATGTCACTGTATTTAATAATTTTGGTGTTGATATATTTTTGTTAACGTATTGTTGCATAACGGCACGTACGGGGTGTGTCCCTACTTTTTTTTTAACCTTTACTTATACTAGAGGGTATGCAGCATTCAGCATCCAACCTGGCCACCTGTCTTTCACTAGCTTCAGAAGAAGTCGGCTACTCATTCCTACAGATGGGTGGCTGGAGCACCCCCGACTAGGTTCAAGGCATTCATCTATGCTATGAGAGACTAATCACTTTACCACTCAGGTGGCTTTGGAAACTGTGAGATAGTAATTCTGCTAGTTGTGTTTTCAAGAAATAAAAACTGGCTCATAACGCCACCACAAAGTGAATATGAATACCTTGGCCTCATTATCTTTGGATTCGTTCCTTACAAATGTTATAACATACTATTAAAACAACTGATTTTTTAAAGGTAGAAACTGTAAGAACTTGTAACAGAGTTTAAAATACAAACTAGTACACTGAATTCATCCAAGAAAGTTGATGATTGCCATTTCCATAACTCAGCAACTGATGTCAGCTGACATTTTTTTTTAATGCATGAGGTACGAGGGGTGATTGATAAATTCGCGGCATAAGGTACAACCCATTATTTGTGAACAACTTTTTGGGGTTATTTCTCAACATAGTCCCCCTTGCAAGTTTATGCACTTAGTCCAGCGATCCTGGAGCATACGGATCCCTTCTTTTTAAAGTCAGCATTTTGTGCCACTAGAAAGTGGTATACAGCATAAATGACGTCATCATCTGAAGCAAATTCGCGATCACTGAGCTCCTTTTTCAGTTTGGTAAACAGGTAATAGTCCGAAGGGGTCAAATCTTGGGAATAAGGAGGATGTTCAAGAAGCTGGAAGCCGCATTCATGAATGGCAGTCATTGCCACCGCCGACTTGTGAACTGGAGCATTGTCTTCATGAAAGATGACTCCTCTCGTCAGTTTCCCTCGACGCTTTTCCTTAAATTTGACTCGCAGTTGCTTCACAAGATTAGCGTAATAGATCTCGGTGACCGTTCTGCCCTTTTGAAGATAGTCTACCAATACCACACTTTCTGAGTCCCAAAAGATGGATGCCGTCACTTTGTCTGCAGACAGAACCACCCTTGCTTTCTTTGGAGGTGGGGATCCATGATGTTTCCACTGCTTTGACTGTTCTTTGGTTTGTGGTTTAAAATGATGAACCCAAGTCTCATCCACAGTCACAAATTGCTGAAGAAACTTTTCAGGATCAGCAGAAAAATGGCAAATATTGTCTCTTGACATGTTGAGCTCCAAGAAGTTTCGGGACCCATTGTGCAGAGATCTTTGTCATTTGAAGATCATTGTGAATAATGGCATGAACACATTCCTGGGAGATGCCCAACTCAGTAACAATGTACCACTCAGTTAGTCGTCGATCCTCCATTATCATGTCATGGATTCTGCTGGTGGTTTCATCGGTGGTTACCGTTCTTGGTCTTCCTGGACGGGGATCATCTTCCAGATTCTTCCTTCCATGTTTGAATTGAGCTGCCCATTTCTTCACTGTGGTGCAAGAAGGGGCACTCTCCTCTAGAGTCTCCACCATAACCTTATTGATCTCCTTCGATGATAAGCCCTTGATGCAGAGGTAGCGAAAGACTGCTCGATGAGAAATTGTATCAATTTTCTCAATTTTTGCCACCCCTTACCACTTCAGTAGCCTGTACAAAAAAATGATTGCAGTTAATTTATTGAAACTTAGTGTTTAATCTTACATTAACCTGATCTATAAATGCACCTAATATCAACTGTGTGTTTCAAGTATTTGTACCTTAGGCCGCGAATTTATCAATCAACCCTTGTATAAATGGCACTGGGAATGGACAAGTTCAAAATACGTTACAAATACTTTTCTGTCCAAATTCCAGCTGACCACTTCAAAAGCTGATATCTGAGAATGACCATAAGAGACCAAAAATGTTCCACTTTTTGCAAAACGAAATCTGCTTATGGAAACTGTATAAACAAAAATTGAAATCTAAATGTTGAAAATCTGTAAAATAATCTTTTAACAGATGTAGTATATTTATAAGACTGGGCACTGACTAATATCCACACAGCTTTTACTACTATTTCTGCTACTTTAATATTATCAATAAAGTAAAATGTTCGGCTATAAGAGGTAAAAAAGAATTCATAGACAGTATGGTGAAAGAACCAGAGAAAGCAGCAAAAACAGGAGACAGCAAAACTCAAACATACAAAAGAGACTAACAGGTATTATTACTTCCAAAGAAAGACCAGTCTTTAGCAAATCTGGCATCCTATTAACATAAAGTAAATATCAAAAACAAAGATGGACCGAATGCTTCAAAGAAATACTTAATCGACCACACCCAAAAGAATTGATAAACCTTGAAACCAACTTACCAATCCCACAACTAAATGTCAATCTAGATGAAATTACACCGAACGAAACTGAAACGGCGGTGAATCTAATGGCTAACAACAAAGCTGCAGGTAAAGATGAAATAATAGCAAGATGTTAAAACCTATTAACAGTGACGACATGAGCCAACTACAGATAATGTTTAATAACGTTTGGAAAGAAGAAACTTATACTTGTACGAACTCCCTGTAATTGCGAGCTGTTGTTCTTTGCAGCCGATGCTGTAGAGGTGTTGAGGCACAGCATCGTATCGGCATGGGAGCGGGTTATGCCAGCTACTTTTTCAGTCCCAGAGTACAGCTAAAAAGCAAGAGGTATGCAATGCTTCTTTAGCAGACTCCACCACCACTGGGACTATGGCGATCCCTGCCCCGTTAGCCAGGCTAGGCTTGTTACTGGGGGTACCACGGAGAGGTGGAATAGGGTCTTGGTCAGCTATGGTTCGTTAACCCTGACGCTAGCATATAAGCTATGGGTCGCTGACTGCCTAATCGTACAAGCGTCTTTACCCCCTGGAAAGAAGAAAAGGTCTTTTCTAAATTGAAAAACGGAATTATTGTTAAAATACCCCAAAAGGCAACCTTAGCGACTGCAATAACTGGAAAGGAGTAATATTACTATCAGTTGTGTCAAAAGTAGTTTGCAAAGTCATTCTGAATAGACTTAAAGATATAGTGGATACTTCAATGAGAGAAGAACAAGCAGGATTTCGAAAAGGGAGTTGTCTCGACCAGATCTTTACTCTAAAAGTAATACTTAAAGAACATATTGAAAAGCAAAAAAACATTAATACTGAACTTCATAGACTTTAAAAAGGCATTTGATAGCATACACAGATTCATTGTGGAGAATTTTAAGATTATATGGAATACCATCTAAAATTGTCAACATCATTAAGGATCTCTACAACATATGTTTGTGCAATCAACACAGAAGGAGGAATGAGCAAATGGTTCTAGATTGAAAAATGTATTAAAAAAAAGAATCTATACTATCTCCCCCTGCGTTTTTGGAATTACCACAGAGTTTTAATAACAAACAAACAAAAATGTTTCACGGGTAAAATTGGCATTGATTGGGTACATGGAACCCAACTAGAAATCTTGATTTTGCAAATGACACAACTCTTATTATGTGAATTCGATGCAAGAAAAAAAAGATACCCTACTTCGCTGGCTAGCAAAATAGGACTTGAAATTAACAAGGAAAAAAAAATGAAACCTCCCATTAATCAAGAAGGAAAAATATACACAGAAGGAACAGCTCTTGAAGAAGTACGCCAATTTGCATACCTCGGCTGCTACGTAGATCAGGATGGTGACACCAGAAAGGAAGTTGGAATTAGAATTGCAAAAGCGGCACTGGCCTTCAAGAATCTTGAGAACATATGGCACTCTAAAGTTATAAGCACAAAAACCAAGCTAAGATTGTTAAAATTCAAATGTAATATTCATTCTCATTATGCGTGCGAAAGCTGGAAAACAACTAAAGAAATAGACAGCAAATTAGACTTTTTGAAAACAAATGCCTAAGGAAAATACTCGGCATGGAGTGGAAAGAATTAAAAAACAACGCAGAGATAAGACAGATGAGCGAACAACAACCAGTTTCATGAATGATCAGAAAAAAGAAGATGGATATATATCGGTCACGTGATGAGAAAAAACAGTCAGAGAATACCAAAACAAGCTATCAACTGGAATACAACAGGCTGAAAAAAAAGAGGTTGACAACGTGAAACTCTGAAGAGGACGACCACGTGAAACTCTAAAGAGAACATTGTTAAGAGAGGCCAAATTAGTAGGCATAAAATCCCTTGATGAAGTTGAAAAGCTCGTCGAAAACATGAAAACGTGGCGAGCTATCATGCCAGTCCTATGTGACGTTTAACGGCACGGAAAGGATATAAGATTTATGAATATTATCAATACCAAATCTGGCCATTAGACAAGAAATGTGAACAACAACAAATGCATCGCGCCACAAAGACCTGAAAAAAAAACAAATTAGAAAAAAAATACTGGGTAAAGGTCATTATGTTACGTTATTTAGTTCATATCAAGGGCAGATTAAGATCAATCAATAGTCTCAACGTTTACATCAGATTAGACTAATGCGGAACTAAAAACTGAATGAGGTACAAGATAAGACACTTGTGTATACCTTGTTCTGTGTGAATAGGTTTGGGAACCACAAAACTCAAAATGTGCTCAACAAACGTGACCAACAATGAAAATGAATGCTTACTTTTGAGCCAATTTGATTGCCGCACTGGCCGACCTGTATGTGCATAATCTCCCGCATTTTGACTGCCAACCTCGGATGACCTCCCCTCTAGTACCCCGGGCGTTAGATAATTATGAATTAAGTAGGGTCTTGGTTCTGTGGTTGATCTTCTATGTAAATCTTGATAAACTTTAAACTATCTTCCCCCTTCACGGCATAGATGTTTCAACGGAAAATGAGCGAATGAATACATGACACACAGTAAAGAGGTGGATTTGAGAAAATGGACAATCCATTCCACTGATGTTATATTTTACAGCACAGGGAAAGCCGTTATTCATTATGAAGCTTGATGACAGTGAAAATCATGCAAATGGAATCGATTTTTGAGAAAGGAGTATGTGGCCTACATTTCATAACGAAAGGTTTTTTGTGTCATTTTGAATTGTCAGACTCGTGTCCATGGTTTTTACGTAGAAAAATAAATGTGACGTTTTTCTCTAAAAGTATAAGGCGTCACTAAATCGTTCACATTTTCACACTTGAGGGAATTACATAAAAACTAGTGTTCATCCATTTGCATGTCCCTTGCGGAACTTTGCCTCCATAACAGCACTCCTGTAGAGATCTCAGTTGTGAGCAAGATGGCCTGCTGCTGATGCATCCATTTGCAGATCATCAACGATGTCTTGCAGCCATCTTCGCCTTGGTCTTTCTCTCTTTCTTTTTCCCTTTATGTACCCCTCCAAGATGATCTTCTCTAGATTATCATGACGTTTAATGTGCCCAAAATATTTAAGTTTTCTATGTTTAATCCTCTTTACCAGCCAGCCTTATTCAATATTAAGTTCTTGTTCATTCATTCCTTTGCATGTCCCTTGCGGAACTTTGCCTCCCAAACAGCACTCCTGTAGGCCTCTCGGTTGTGAGCAAGATGGCCTGCTGCTGCTGCATCCATTTCCAGATCATCAACGATGTCTTGCAGCCATCTTCGTTTCGGTCTTCCTCTTTTTCTTTTTCCCATTATGTATCCTTCCAATACGGTCTTCTCTAAATTATCATGACGTTTAATGTGGCCAAAATATTTAAGTTTTCTCTCTTTAATCCTCTTTACTAGCCAGCCTTCTTCAATATTAAGCTCTTGTAGTATAGATATATTTGTTCTTTTTTGTGTCCACGATATTTGGAGAACTCTTCTATAGCATTTACATTCAAAGGCATTTATGTGCTTCTCAGCTGTTTTGTTAAGTGTCCAGGTCTCACAGGCATATGTTGCTATGGGAAAGATGCATGCCCTTAAAAATTAAGTTCTTGTAGTATGTATATATTTGTTCTTTTTTGTGTCCATGATATTTGAAGAACTCTTCTGTAGCATTTACATTCAAAGGCATTTATGTGTTTCTCAGCTGTTCTGTTAAGTGTCCAGGTCTCACAGGCATATGTTGCGAAAGGAAAGATGCATGCCCTTAAAAATCTTATTTTTGTAGTTCTGTCTGTTCCTCTATACAGATTCTTTAGTTGTTTTACTTTCTGAAGGGCGATAGATGTCCTCCTTTTAATTTCCCTCATTGTATCTCCATTTTTAGTTAGCAATGATCCAAGATATTCAAAACTCTCCACTTCTTCCAGTTTTTCTCATTGATACATATTTCAGCTGTTTTGTTTGTTTTGTCAGTTGTCATCAATTTAGTTTTCTTCGCATTAAGATAAAGGTTTTGCTCTTCACTATTCTTATGGACTGACATAATTAGTTTTTCCATTCTTTTTTGTGTTGTGGACAGTAATACTGTGTCATCAGCATATCTAATCTCTGGTATTTCATAACCTCCAATTGTTATGGCATCGTAATATTCTTTGTCTACATCTTCTCTAACATTTCTCATTATATTTTCAGTATACAAGTTAAATAAGTAAGGCGACAATATGCACCTCTGTCGGACCCCTTTATGTCAAACCAAGTTGTTGTTTCACCATTTATTCTTGCTGCTGCTTGTTGGTCTAGATACAGCAGTGATGTTAATTGTGTCGGGTGTGTTGGAAATCCCATTTCTTCCATTATTTCCTAAAGTTTCTGGTGTTGTACACAATCAAATGCCTTTGAGTAGTTTATAAAGGATAAGTATAGATTCATAATAAACTCTCTGCATTTCTCTATTATTAACCTTATATTGAATATATAATCTTTTATGATATATATGATTTCTTACTTGCCTGAAACCAGCTTGGACCATATTGACTTCTTCTGTTTTCTTATGAAGTCTACCCATTATGATTTTTAACAGAATTTTACTGGCATGACTAATCAGGGCATCAGTTCTGTAGTTTGTGCATAATTTCAGGTTACCCTTTTTTGGCAGTGGTATGAATATAGTTCTTTTCCATTCTTTTGGCCAAATACCTGAATGCCATATCTTTTTACATAGTGCATGATAGATAGTTACTCATCCTTTCCTCCTGCTTTAATAAATTCAGCTGTTATCTCATCACATCCTGGTGGTTTACCATTTTTCAGATTCTTTATTGCCCATAAAACTTCTTCTATTGTCAGTTCGGGATCTTTTTCCTTCAATAATAATTCACACTGTTGATTTCTGCTTTCACAGTCGGTTGTTTCATGCATTCCTCTGCAATATTCCTTCCATCTTTCTAGAAGTTCCTCTGTCTCTGTCAAGGTATTCCCCATCTCATCACAAATTACATTTAGCTTAGGTGTGACATTTCTCGTCAGTGTCTTCATTTCTTTAAACATTTCACTATCTCTTCCACAATTCTGGTGTCCTTCTTTTCTTTCACAGCAATCTTGTATGTTATGTTTTTTTTTGTCTTTTCTTATGTTTCTTCGTGCTTCTTTTGCTAAAGAAAATAATATATACAGATCACATTAGTGCTATACCGAACATCGATCATACTTCTCTGTGTCGTATACAAATGTTAGAAATTATCCAGTCTGTATTGTTAATGACAATAAGCACAAAACCAAGTTAAGATTCTTCAATTCAAATGTAATATCCACTCTCATTTATACATATTAAAGCCGGAAAACAACTAAAGAAATAGACAACAAATTAGACTCTTTTGAAAACAAATGCCTCAGGAAAATACTCGGTATAAAGTGGAATGAATTCAAGAACAACGCAGAGATAAGACAGATGAGCAAACAACAGCATGTCTCATGAGTGATCAAAAAAAGAAGATGGGCATATGTCGGTCATGTGCTGAGAAGAAACAACAAGAGAATCCCAAAAACAAACTATCAAGTGGAACACACAAGGCCGAAGAAAAAGAGGTCGATCACGTGAAACTCTAAAGAGGACATTATTAAGAGGGGTCAGCTTTGTGGGAATAACACCCTTTGATGAGGTTGAAAAGCTCGCCAAAAAACAGGAAATCTTGGCAATCTACCATGTGAGCCCCATGCGACGTTTAACGGCACGGGAAGGATGTAAGAATATTAATGACAAGACTATAATGCCATGGGTAGGACTTGAAAACATCATAGTAACAGGAAAGATTAATGGGAAAGGAATCAGTGTAAGACCAACAAACAAACAAACAAAAAATCACGGACAGTCTAACGCAATGGCACTATTAAAAAGTCACTTACTGAACTGACAGTAAACGTCAGGTATCGAGATCTGTGGGGAAACATGACCATCAACGACTACCACCATGGCACCTAATGATGACGAAAAATGTCAGGGATCGAGATCTGTGGAGAAACATGACCATCAACGACTACCACCATGGCGCCTAATGATGACGAAAAATGTCAGGTATCGAGATCTGTGGAGAAACATGACCATCAACGACTACCACCATGGCGCCTAATGATGACGAAAAATGATTTGCCTCTGTGGTTGGGGCCATTGAAATGATTTGGGGCTGGTTTAGAAGGGAAATCATTTCAATGGCCACAACCACAGATGCAAATCTGATTTTCTGGTAACAGCTATCAAACAATGTCACGCAGATGACACAAGCCGCCTAGCACTTGAGAACCGCTACATTCAGGATTATGGGGAGTCGGAACCACGTGGGTTAAACTCGTTATTCAGCTACATCTAACATTCTCCTCTTCAACAATTATAATCCCTCTCCATTAAGCTCCACTCCCTTCTCACTTGTTACACATAGTTCAGAACCTCATCACAGCATCACATTACAATTCCTCTATCCTAACTATAATCATCTATTTCACCTTCTCCTGGCTAGATTAAAATTGTACCACTCTTTCTCCCCTCCACGGTTTCCCCACCCACCACCCTCAGTTACGACTCACCGACCACACATCACAGGTCTCCATTTAAACAGTCTCTACGCTCTACCATGCTCATTTCTGACACACAGCGTCGGACAAGCTACGTCTTCTTAAAGTTACAGCTAAGTGCTCTATTCATTATTATTTTTTAAAAATAGGATTCATGTGAAGCTATACTTTATCTCCCCTCTCTATTTCTTCGTCACGTATGTTTTTGTATGATTAAGGTCACGCTGAAACGACACAACTTTGTAATCCTTAAGTAATAAAGCTGCTCCTACTTTTTGCCTAGTTTATACATTTTACCTCCCTAACAGCTCTCCTGTAGGCCTCTCAGTAAACAGGATTCTCTGCTGCTGATGCATCCATCTCCAGATTATCAACGATGTCTTGCAGCATTCTTCTATTTGGTCTTCCTCCCTTTCTTTTTTCCCATTATGCACCCTTCCAAGACTGTCTTCGTTCTGATATCTAAAGTGTAAATATTTGCATGTGTTTGTTCTAGGGTTAAAAATTCGGGGGGGGGGGGGGGGAGGTTGCTGAAATAAAGAAAGAAATGAGATGAAGATTTATGAGAGTGGTGTGACACATGACCTAAGACAACGATCAGAACAGTTTATTTTTAAAAATGTGAAAAATACAGTAAAACTACAAATAATGGCTGTTTTCTTCTTACAGCTTTGGAGCGGACATACATTAATTGCTCACAGAAAGCAAAGGTTGCTAAGTGTGCTGAGCTGCTCCTCTCACGGCTGATTTCGCCAATAACAACGTCTGGTTTACAGTGATTCATCTCTTTGCGTCGTCTTTTCCTGTCTTCAAGTTTAGCCCTCATTACATCCTCGAGCGACGTAGCGTCTTCACGCAAGTCCAGTCTACATATGGAATCCTTCCATCAGTTCTCCCCAGACATCGTGATTGCCTACTAGGGTTATTTTGTTGGCCGGTGTAAAACTACTTCGTCGTCTCCCTCCATGCTTACCCTAGTCATTCTGTTTTCATCCACTACAGGTAGTAAAACAGAGGATATCCTCCCAGGCCAGAGTAATGCACTAGCTGTACACCCTTCTTACTGGGCCTGCCTTCAGGTATCCTCGTTTGTGGCGTCCTTCCATTCACAAATTCGTGATATAATATTTCATTGAGAATTGGGTTGCCATAACTATATAAGTTTTTTTTCTATAATGCGTGCCATTTCTTTGTAATACCACAGTTTCAACCCAAACAGCTCTTACCAGCAACAGTGCACACTAACATAATGAGTCAAGCCCACGTTTGAGTTACAATGAAATGTTTAATCCAGGTTTACTAAAATATGGTTTTCAAAAACCAATGAACACAGCACAATTCATATAAAGAAAACAGAATAAAACTAGAGTTGTACACCAACATCAAATCCATATTTGCATTTTGAACCAAATCATTCTGGAAGACTTCCTTTTTTTATAGGTGAAACAAAGATCTAATGGCTAAGCATGCACACGTACTGTGACCAACACAGCACATCTGCAATGGTTTAGAAAAAAAAAAAAGACTAACAGTCTAACAAGGTCACAGCTACTTCACATTTCACTTACACAAAAAATAAAACTTGCATGAATATCATTTAAATTCATGTACTACATTTACATTTGCAGCCAAAGTTCTTCACATTATCTTCCAGCAAATGTAGTTCAAAACTCCTTTCTTCACAACCTTTTGTGGCAGCTTAAAAGCAGGTAGAGTTCAGTACCAGTGATGGATTAACCACCACCTGGGACCTAGTGATGGATTAACCACCACCTGGGACCTAGTGATGGATTAACCACCACCTGGGACCTAGTGATGGATTAACCACCACCTGGGACCTAGTGATGGATTAACCACCACCTGGGACCTAGTGATGGATTAACCACCACCTGGGACCTAGTGATGGATTAACCACCACCTGGGACCTAGTGATGGATTAACCACTACCTGGGACCTAGTGATGGATTAACCACCACCTGGGACCTAAGGCTAAACTTAGTAAAGGGGTCTCTGACTCTGACCTATACTGTCCACTTCCTGATAAAAGATTCATAAGACAATAATCTGTATTTGCACATTTTTTCTGCTGGACCCCAAACACTTCAGAATCCATAGGCTCATGCTTCCTTCAACCTAAAGGATAATTCACCACTGTCAAGTACATATGGGACTAATGTAGACATAAATGTCAAGTTTCATTTGTACAGATTTCAGATTTCTGTTGTGCCTTACTTTTCCAGGCAGAGAGTCTAGTTTCACAAGCTAAGCTTGTACCCCCCCCCCCCCCAAAAAAAAAAAAATCATTGCAGAAATCATGACCTTTCTCAAGGAAACCATGGGTTAAAAAAACATCTCAGTCATCCATAGCACCTGAATCTAAGGTTATTTCCACAACAGACTTATATCCTCTCATTCCTGGAACTACAATAAGCATATATCCTCTCTTTCCTAGAACCACAATAGGCAGACACCCTCTGCTTCCTAGAAAACAAATTTAATTAACAGAGTGGGAGGAAAAGCACAAAATGAATGAGAACTACCCATATTTCATTATCAATGGTTGAAATCTACAGTGTCATGTGATCTTTTTAAACATTTTAACCTAAAATAATGAAATTTACCAATTTAAATTTATATGTGGTACTCCATAAATCATAGGCTGAATACAAAAACAAAACAAACCAAACTGGAATGATACAAAATCATCGGGTAAAGTTAAATAACTAGAAGCAACCTGAAGGCCAATGTTAAAATAAAAAATGCAACAGAAAATGAATCAAATACAGACTTATATAAACATAATAAAATGTGCCATGAAGCAAAGGAAAGAAAGTCATATCTGCTACTTTGTATACAGTAACATAATGGTGATTGTGGAAGCCAATGAACAGGAGCTGTTAGTTCTTTTTCATTTTAATGTGGTAGGCTGCAGTTAGTTTTCTGACTTCCTAGGCTGAACATAAGAAACAACCATTTTAATTAGCTCCACTATTGTAGGGAAGAGATCAATTCCCGCTCAGTTATTTAAAAACTGAACAGCCTGATAAGATGGGCACATATAGTGGCAGGATAGCAGAGGTCTTGATTAGTTCTGCTTACTTAGCTCATATGACCAAAACCAGTTACAGGCTGTTTTGTGCACTAGGCATGGGTTATTCATTCAGTCAGTTGCATGCCCCTTGTTGAACTTTGCCTCCCTAACACCTCTCCTGTAGGCCTCTCAGCAAGATGCCCTGTTGCTGCATCCATTTGCAGATCATCGATGTCTTGCAGCCATGTTCGCATTGGTCTTCCTCTTTCTTTTTCCCATTATGTACCCTTCCAAGACTGTCTTCTGTAAATTCTCATGACATTTAATATATCCAAAATTCTCTGTTTAATATTCTTTACTAGCCAACCTTCTTCAATATTAAGTTCTCGTAGTATGGATATATTTGTTCTTTTTTGTGTCCATGATATTTAAGGACTCTTATATAGCATTTACATTCAAAGGCAACTATGTATTTCTTAGCTGTTTTGTTAAGTGTCCAGGTCTCACAGGCATATGTTGCACTGGGAAAAATGCATGCCTTTCAAAATCTTATTACAAGGCTAATTTATATAAGAGTTGCCCCTAAAAGATCATCACTGCACCCTCCTTATATCTGCACTCTAGGCAGCTGTTTATATGATGTAGTTTTAGCACTGGCCCTGTATATAAAATTATAACACACGATAAATAGCGTATAAGCATACAACTATACACAAAGCACTGCAGTAAAGCTGTGATATCAAAACGTATAAACTAGGAAAAAAGTAGGAACAGCTTTATTATTTAATGAATTCAATTTCCTAATTAATTTTTTCATTTGTTGTTATTTCATTAACATAGTTTTATGTGATCCTATACTTTGTCTCCTCTCTCTAATTCTTCGTCCTGTATGTGTTTGTATGATTAAGGCTCACGCTGAAATGCCACGACTTTGTAATCATTAAATAATAAAGCTGTTCCTACTTTTTTTCCTAGTTTATACATTTGTATATAACATCATCTCACTAGCTCATATGAGCTCAGAAAAGCCAATATAAAGACTATTACCATCCCTAATTTTGTAATAGGAACTGAGTAAGATTATAAACATTACAAATAAAAATCATATTTAGGAAAAAAAAATCTAGTATTAACTAAGCATACAGACTAGCAAGCTGGCAGTTAAAATATATATTTTGTTACTACTTTTCTATTCTTTCAACAGTAAAAAGATTATAATGGCAGGGGAAAGTTACAAAAATGGATGAAAAAAGGCTGTCTGTGGAAAAAAAAAACCATATGGCAAGCTTAGCAAAAGAAGGAAACAGACCATACAAAACCTTCATGCTATTCTAAATCAAGTCATGCATAATAGACTTTTTTTTTCATAAGTTACGAAAGCTTTTGAGGACTTTGTGAAGGAACTGGCAAGAAGGCCCATATGCTAGTTCCTTTACGAAAAAAAAAAGAAAGATAAAAAAGTGATGTTATCATACACATTTGCAAAATGATGAAAACTAATTATAAGGAAAAGACAGTCAAAATTCTATGCATACAAGTGTATGTCATAAGAAGTTACAGAACCTAATTACACAAAAAAAAAAAAAGCAATGAAAGAAGGAGTGGCTGAGAGACAAACACCAAGATGATCAAGTGATACAGAAAAGGCAGACAACAAAACTGACTGGAAATGCCAGGACTGCACAGAATGGAGAAGCACAATCACCATCTACTGGCATGACATATAATGAATGAATGAATAGCTTTTATATGATGACCTCTTTAAAAAAATGAGTTTGAAATCTGGTCATAACAACTTATTGTTATAAGTATTTCATGGCTCTGAGATATTAATGTCACAGCAGATTCTGCTTAAAATGTTAAAATGCTGAAGAAAATGATTAAATTTTAATGTTGTTTGAAAAAAAATGTTACAAATTAAAAAAAAACAAACATATCTGGACAGTTATGCTATAAGAAAATCACAATGAAACAGTGCCAGTGACCTGACATGTTAATTTTAAGTCAAAGTAGGTGGTACACTGCTTATCTCGTTAGTTCTGAGACAATGCAAGCATTTCATTGTCTATCTCATACAATGTGACAGCATTAGATGAATCACAAATCATGTTCGTTGAGCAGGGTGAGCAATGATTCACAATAAACTGATACTTTCAAGTACATTGAAGATTACTGGTTACATTTGGAACCCACATAGTCTGATACCAGGGAACCACATTTAAAAAAAATTTTATACGAAATATTGGAATCTCTGGAACAAAATGTCCAAACTAACTGCAGATTTTCCTCATAGCAACAGGTTTTTTTCATAAAATCATGTTGAAATTTTATTAACCTGTCAAATCAGCTTCCCCTTCATTCAGGCACATAAACCCTATGTAAAATAATGTAACAGTGTGCCTGCTTTTTTTCAAAATGGGCCCTTGTAAAGTGAGAAATTGTTTTCAATTTGGAAACATTGTAAGTCACAATTTATCATTATGGATCTAAAAAACATAGTTCTAATAATGCCATTGAGGCATATGGTGCTGGTGATCATCTTTTTCTTGACCACCAGAGTCCATATACTATATATGGACACCACCATGTCTGGGCTGCCTTTCTTTCCCCAGTTCCAGAAGGCTCACGGTACCCATTTTTGCAGCTGGGTGACTGGGGCACCTCCAGCAAGACTTAAACCACCAATCCCTGAGTTAGGATTATGGGTCAATAAGAGCTATTTCAGTCAAGAAAATCTTAAGAATGACAAATGTACTTGACAGAGAAAAATGCGATCTTCTTTTCTCTCTTTTGTCCCTTCAGTGCCAAAGACACATGGGGCTGCTGGTAGCAAGAGATTTCCCACTTTTATTGGCCCTTCGCTGTCCTCTTGGCTGTCTCCCTTGCTTACCAGCATTCTTTCTGTTTTATGCCTCCACATCTCACATCTCTTTGGGTCATTCCATGTGTCTCTTGCCCTGTGGAGTCCACATCAAAGCTGTTCCTGGTAAGGAATTGTCCATCCTTTCCATAATGTGGCCAATCCATTGCCACCTTCCCTTTCAATCACTCTCGACAGTGGTGTCATGTCTATCTCTCTTAACAAGACATCATTACTGATGGTATTTGGCCAGAACACTCCTTTTAACCTGTGTAGACAATAGGTTTGGAAGGTGTCAAGTGTATGTGCAGTGTCTGCGTCATTTTCCAGCATTCACCCCTAGATCTTCTTTTATCATAATTATAACATTTCAGTAATTCTTAAAATTCCTAATGACTCTGAACATTCTGTGATTCTATTAACAAATGAGTAGATATCAATTTATGTGATTCAGTCGTTAACATGCTGTAAAGTCAAATGTATTTTTAATTGATACAAATTTATCATGAAACTGAGCACAAAAACTGAACCAGCCTTTAATCTTCTATAACTTCTCGGAAAATATATACTAAGTGGGAAATAAAATAGTACATGTGCAAAGCTTTTTTGACTGTGTAAAATTAAAGAATGTATTGTAAAACTGTAAATGAATTTTAAAAAATTAGATCTGTTTTCCAAAATTTCTCAGAATCATGGTGAAAAAAAGAATGTAAATTCTCATTCTGTGAGCTGTGTAGTATTTTCATATGATCATACATTTCAAACCTTCTACAAAATGATGATTAATGTATAGTGATGTACATACAAGATATTAATTATAATATTAATCAAATACGATGACTGGGACTGTGGCGTTGCTGATGAAAAAAAATATAAAGATGTAGGTTAACAATATTCAGGTACAATTATGCAGCAAATGTGGATTAATGATACAGTACCCTGTGACCTGACTCTGTATTGAAAACAAATAATTATTCAGACCCACAAAAAAAAATATTTCACTCAAAAAACAAAAGCAAAAAAAAAAAAGTGAGAACAAAATATTTTCAAGAATACCACCCATAATTGCTTATCACAAATTGCTTCAAATCTAAGCTACAATATATGAAACAAATCACTAGAGAAATTTTTATTTCTACAACTAACATAACCATATTTTTCAGTAATATGAACATATCTTCAGAGCGAAAGCATATACACCCATATGACAAATGGAACACTGCTACTAAATTCTGAACAAATAAAATAAAAAAATGTGTCACTATTCAATATTCAAGTGCTAGGTCATAATGAATCTAGAGCCAAGTTGCAAGAATAAAATCCAATTTTCATGGCAGCTCCAGATCTGGGTTTCACTGCCAGGTCTGGCTGTGTTGATCTGCAAAAGTCTAACATTTTCTGAAGCATATCTTCTGAAGTTTGCACTCCTTATGTATTTGCATTAGCACAGGTGACTAAAAAGTCTGCAGTGATGGATTGAAGCAAGGTGATCTGTTTGAATTATTCATTCCTTACATGGAGCCTCTTGCCAACTGATATCTAAAGAAATATGTAGTAAAGATTTCATTTCTATGTAAAATGTAAAAAAATTAATGAAAAGGGAAGCTTCAAATAGTTCTCCTCACTGGCTTACACTCCAATCATGAGGAGTTCACTTAAGGAATTCTCAGTAAAATTAGATCATCCATAAAATTCAGTTTCCTAAAATTCTGGCAAATCATTTCCATTTTTTTTTCTTCTCTGGCCAGCTATCCTTTGATCTTGTCGGCCATTATAGCTCTGACCAAACTATTAAGTTCCACCTCTTTCTTGACTGTGGTCAAAATAAGTGCAAATTGTATTTATCTGTGGAAAAATAAAAGTACAATATTCAAGATATTCATAGGTAGTGACTCTGAATTCCTGCATTCTGTTTCTGCTTTCGCCACTGAGACGAACATGAATTCTTTAGTTTAAAAAAAAAAAGCAAGAAGTGATGCTCAAACACACTGAGCCAATAAAATGTGTGCATGTATTGCTCAGCATAACTCGAGTTTAATTAAAAAAGCAGCACAAGTGGAATCAATGAAAATATGGGGGGGGGGGAGGGAGTTGTTTTTAAAGTCTTATTTAATATATGTAGTAGGCAAGGAAACAATAATACTGAAAACAGCATGGAACAAAATCAAGCGGTGCTTAACCAGTTGATGATACTGCAGCAAGGTAGGCCAGCAGCAATAATCTTCTGTAGCCTAATATTTCAGTGTACTGAAATGCATTTTTGTGCAGTACTAAATAAAACATTTTAATTATATATAGAAAATATCTGTGCTGGTTTATACATTTTTTATAACTTTGCTTATGAATTGCAACTAGAGCTCAGATATGCTGCAAATGAATATTTATGGGCAGAAAATTAATGAGGTTTTCATTACACAATGGAGAATTCCCTCTTGTTTTTTTTTCTGAATATAAATTGTATTTATATATAAAATCTGTCTCATTGCTCTTTTTTTCTGTTGTAGTAGTTACTACAAGCCAGTTATTGGCTAAAGGAAGTGATAAGTAAAATATATTATCTTACAGAATCATGTAATGTCTTGGTTTCATGTGCACTTGTCACTGATCCTGATAATGATGAGTGGAACATGCCTCTTTGGATATAAACCTATCAATGAAATAAACATGACACGGATTTTCCACTGTAAACAATCTTAAGAAATAAGTATGGATGGCGTGAAGATCATTTATCACTTTATATAATCCTGCCAATTATATAAATGTGACAAACATTTGACACAGAAGACAGGCCTGACAGACTGCATTTCATTAAGCAATGACAAATAAAGGCAGAAATTTTACGACATCACTGTGAATGAAGGTCAGATGTTTCACTTGGCTTTCTTTCTTCGTTGTCAGTTCACTCTAAAATGCAATTCATATTCTTTTTTTGCTTTTTTTGTTTGTTTGTTTGTTTTTTTTTTTAAACAGTTTCAAAGCATCTGTGGTTTGTAAAATGGCAGCAGTACTTATTTTCATTACAAGATCACCTGGATAGTGCTTGTAGCAAGCATGTTACAAAGCATTCTTTAGCACTTGCCAAAGGAAGTTTTAAAGCAGTCACACATAATGCATTAATTAACGGAAATTAATGCTCTGACATGACTTCAGCAGTAAATAGTGAAATACATATTCTGAAGTATTGAGACATTTTAAAATTGTATTTCACAAACATATGTCAGTGTGTTTTATAAACAATAAAAAAATATTTCCTATGATTATAGTGGCATCACAATTACAATTAGAAAGTTTAGCAAGTGTCATTTATAGACCATGGAAGCCTTCAGATTTGATGATTATTACACTTATTATCATATAACAAGTATTAAAATAATATACTGAGTAATGCAAAATGAGTGTATGTGATTCTGAGCATGTTATTCTGAGCAGAATAATTTGGCAAAGAGAGTACAGCTCTGTTTCTTTTGCCATACTATCAGATACCACTCTTTGGAAATTAGGTATAAATCTTTTTAATGACCAAGATATTTCAGAGTCCTGCTCTCTCCATATTCAAAATTTAAAATCATGAAGCTTCTGCATACACTTTCCCTTTGATTCTTACAATTGCTTTTCTGCCTTTGTTCTTGTTCTTTGTTAAAATTTATCATTCTTAAATCTTTCTTCTTGCCAGTAGTTTGTCTCTATCAAATTTCTGGTTCTTTTTTTTAATGGATCGATTTAATCAGTTTTCAGCTGACTTCTTTTAAGTTTTTCTTCACCAACAGTAGCTTAGGTACTAAACCACATTTGCATATGTTCAGTTTGTGTGTGTTATTTTATATCTGCACATCATCAATAGTTGGCTGAGTGGTTAGGCACTCGGTCTACTAACCTGGTGGTACTGGGTTGAAGTGCCAGCAGAGGAGTTGTTTTTTTTCTGGTACCAACACACGAAAAAGGCCCAGGGGTTCACCCAGGCTCTAAAAACTGGTACCAGAGAAATCTGGGAAGGTAAATGAAGCCGGTTATGACGCTGATGATTGCATCACACTTTCATGTGCCGATGGTAGAAATACGGACCTAACACTGTGTCCCAGTATGTTTTAATGGCATGGAAACACAGGATTTTTTTTTTTTTACACATCATCATTGTACTTTATTATATATATTTGCTTTCAGAATACTGGAGAGTTCTCATTTCTAATGTCAATGTAAAGTCAATGTTATCTTCTTTATTGCTTTATCATTATGAAACTCAGTATAAAAGTCTATTACTAATGGTAAACATGTCACACTTAAAGCAATTAATATCATGGATCAACCTGGCATGCTTTCATTTTCTTTATTAAAAAAATACATAATTTTGCGATATACTAACCTAGAGTAATGTTACACATAACTAAGTTTGTAAATAAAGAACAAAAAGCTGACTTCTCCAACAAGATATGAAAAAAAGAACGACAATGAATCAGTCAAATTGGATTTCATAGTACAAACCAATAAAATTCAAAGTTTAACTATCACCAAACACTTTCATACTATAGTTTCTTCTTATATTCCATTGATCACAGAAAACTGCATTTAATCTTTCTAAACCACAAATTGTACATTAACATACCATGGAGCCAGATGACTGCAGATGATAAAAATCAAAGGTACAGACATACAAACAAGAAAATACACATTTTGTAGTGATGATTATACATAGAGTGCTCATATATTATCTGCAGAAATTCAAATACATCCTTAGAAATAAAACTGTCATATAACTGAGTAGTGAAACATTGAAGATACATGATAGTTTTTTTTTGTCTTGATCAATAGCATTACTGTCAAACATCAACTTCCACCAAAAATAAATGTCCCTAACAGGACTCTCTTAGACAGAAGCTCATAATATACAGTTTTCCCTTTATACACATAAACATTACTACTAATATAATCATAGAAATATATCTAATTTAAAGTAGAAGATGTTAAAATCTGTATTAGACAAAACCCTGATATACAAATTATGAGCAGCATTACTTCCTTGTAAAAACTTCTCACAAGGAAAAGAAATCAAGAAGGAAAATATTCCAAATTACTACAATTCTTTTGGTTACAAAGAATTTAATTTTGAAACAAGCTAAATGAAATGTGTACAATAATTTGAATGACTTTTTTTTCCTTATTTAAGTTTTTGTTGTTTTGTTTCATATTTTAAAAAAAAAATGTTTAAAGAGGGCAGGAGATGTTAGTAGCTACTCACAAAATAGTAGCAACTACCATTAGTATTGCTAGGTTACTGTACTTAACCACTGATGAATGAAATCTGGTGCAGCCATAACTCACTAGCAAAATAACTGCACCTCTCCAAAGAAAAAAAAAAGAAGTAATAAGCAGTGATCGCACTAGGATTTTTTAAAATCAGTACATCTGGTACGTGTCTCTCACTTTGTATGAAGTACTCTCTAAAATACTGGTTTATCAATGCAACATTCAGTACTTTTTTTACTTTTTAATGTAAAATTAAACACATTTTACAAACATCAGTGGAAAGTAAACGTTCATGTGAATTTTTTGTTCTTATCTTATTTGCGATGAGATTTAAATTTTGCAAAGCTAGTTGATTCTCCTCTATGCATATTCAGCATCATCAGCCTCCTGGCCCTAATATTTTGCTGGTTGCTTTTGTCTCAGTTTTTTTACAATATAAATTGGTTACAGTAACCAATGACCTCCGAAAGTTTCAATTTTTTTTATTTTTAATCAGTAATTTATTGGTAATTGCCAGTTAATGCAATCACTGATAATAAGAAAAAAAATTTGGACAGAAATGTATAAAATATGATTTAAAAAAAATGTTATGCAATTTAAATAACACAACAAAGTTCTATGACAGAATTCTAATACCTGAGGAAAAAAAATGAAAAGGTTACGACATTTAAAAATATTTAGATATGGCTTCTTCAGATGAGATATCCAGTCTCATTCTTTCTACTTTTAACTCTTTCCGTGCCTATTAGCAAAATTTTACCACTTCCGGTTTGTCCATCGAGTTCCGTTTGGTAAAATTTTACCACTTGTTTCGTATCTAAAAAAAACGGTGTAATTTTTTTAATTGTACACGTTTTATTTGCACATTCCCTGTGAACTTTCATAGTTCCATCTGAAGCGTGCCTAACAACTGAGTGAAAATGGGTATTTTTTTTGTTTGAGAAATTTCAATATTTTGTGTGATTTCTAAGGCATACAGACAATCCCTACGACCAAACCACTGTTCGTGAATGTGCCCCAAGTAGATTTTGACCTATAAAACACCATAAAACAGACTGAAGAAGTAGTTAGAAGGTTATTTCAGACATTATTATACTGAGTTTGCTATATATTATCACATGACAAGATCGGATGAAGCTACAGGTCGATCTAGACATCGCCAATGGTAGATCTAGACCTACCCCATGGTAAGTAGGACACAATTATCAGCTAAAATCATCACACTATTTTTTTTTCCTAAAAAACTCTTCATTTTTACATTTACAGCTATTTTGATGCACAATACATATACTTTTATCGTGGAAATACTTTGTTATTTCAATTTTACAACTATACCCCCAATACAGATCAAGACCCGTGCTTTTAATTTGGCACAAACGGAACGTCCAAGTTTTTTCTGTGGCACGGAAAGAATTAAAAATATTCCTTTAATAGAAGTTTTGATATCAAATTTCTGAGTTTACCAGAGTGTCTCATGGTAGCTTAGGAAAAACTCAGAATTTCTCTTCAATGAGAGACCAAACTGTACTCACCACACTACATTAATTTTATTGATATCTAAATTCTGTATGCTGTTACTAGCAGAAAGCTTAACCACTAATAATGCACAGTCCAGCAAACCTCAAAAGCTAATCAAATTTCTCAGGATTGTACAAGGGTATCATCAGGAGATGATGGCTCAAGAGATTAAAAAAGATTATAACAAATTCTATAAATGTTTATGATCTTATTCTATGTGATCAGTTCTGATAAAAATAATATAATAATTTTACTTTGTGTAAGTAATCCAAATATTACAATTTTACTGTTTATTCTGTCTTGGACAGAGAGGTATGAGAGAACTGTATTTGTATATAAGTTACTAAAGATACTCTTAAAATATAAACTGTGAACAAAAACTCCAGTGCTATTATCTCTGACCAGCAAATTTAAAACAGTTTCTTAATAACAGAATAAAATTATTAAGCAGGCAAGATCTAGAAAGACAACTTGAATAACATGACATGCCATTAAGTAAACAATTCTAAGGCAAGCTATCACAACAGGGTAAACATTTTATATGATCCGTTTCAACAAAAGTGGCCCAATGTCAACTCTCCTGCTTAAAAATTTATGAAAAACAAAGTAAGCTAAAACAATAAGGAAATATATATTTTTAAAATTTTAGTATTGTCCTGACTGCAATGGCCTGGCAGAGTTTAGACTTTTCTGTCGCATAAAATTCACTCAGTCAGTCATCTGCATGCCCCTTGCAGAACTTTGTCTCCCTAACAGCTCTCCTGTAGACCTCTCAGATGTAAGCAAGATGCCCTGCTGCTGATGCATCCATTTGCAGATCATCAACGATGTCTTGCAACCATCTTCGCCTTGGTCTTCCTCTCTTTCTTTTTCCCATTATGTACCCTTCCAAGACTGTCTTAATTCTGTAAAATTCACTAGAAAGGCTAAATTTATCCTTAAATGTCACTGTACTTCTTTAAAAGAGGCATAAGTGTTTCAACATTTTATTTATAGTATGATTATCACTTCACAAAAAAGCCTTTTTTAACTAGGTCAGTGAACTTTTGTTCAGCTGTTTTCATTTCTAAATATTTCTTTATATAATCTCTCAAAATACATTTTAAAACAATTGTTAGAATTTAATTTTTCAGTCACTGGAAATCTCTTTTGAAACAGTCCCGTAACTGAGATATGCTGACATAGGGCTTCTTTTATGGTAACTAGTCACAGAAGACTGTATCAAATTATAATTACGATATTGTGATCTATATTCTCCAATTAAAAAACACACAAATGGCTGCAAATTTTTTAAATCTGCTTTTCCAAGTTAAAAATTTTGAAATGGCTTCATGTCCAGAATAGGGAAACAAGAAAGAAAATAAAAACACAGAAGTTAAAATACAATCTGAGAAAAATTATGGAGAAGTTAAAAAATTAATGAACAAATAAAATACAATGGAAGCAAAAGCAAATCAACTAACAACCAATATTTTAACCACAAAACATCTTACTCTGTGACAATAGGAAAATCATTGTATTGAAGAGCACAAAATGTGAAAAATCATTTATCTGCCAGCCTATCCTCAGCATAAAAAAATAAACAAAAAACAAGATTGAAATGTTGATCAATATTGGTTTTGGAGAGGAAATGGGTGGATCAATACTAATCGACATTTTCTCCTTCATCTTATGTTTACATCCAATATGCATCATTTTGTGTTTATATACACAAGTAAGACACCACTGTACATTCTACTACTTGTGCTAATCATAATATACAATGCTGTCCATTTATAAACTATGCAACAATCATGTAACTGCATCTAATCAGTCTTTTATACACTTTACTCCTTGATGTCAAGGTCCAATCTACATTTGGTCACAAGGGTAAAATTACAGACAAGTATATGTGTCTATTGAATACTAATAGTATTGACATTTGTACTTTTTTTTCTTGTTTATATTTAACTCTTAACCTATCAAACAACACCCATAACTCATGAACACTATTTTGTAAATAAAAAGAAAAAAATTAACCACATTTTTCACAGAAATGATGCAATGGCTATTTTCAAAATTTATGGTAGTTTAAAATTACAAATCCCAACTATGGAACAAAATCATATAACTGTTATTACTTTTTTTTTAACTTTGAAAAAATAGCTGTTGTAAGTGCACATGTTAAGTTGAAAGTTAAGAGGGCAATTCATTTATAAATGTCATCTGATCACTAATTTTTAAACAAATGTTCCTCTTCTCTTCCTTACTATTATGAAAACTAAGAAGGGAAATACAATTTATTCATTCATTTCTTTCATGAAACCACCTCATCCAAATCCTATTCATTCAGTTAATGAAGTGCATATGATTCTGCATCATGGTTTGCAGTCAGTGCCACACACTGCAAAATGTGATCTCTCGTGACTTAATGTTGGCTGATGTGGCAAAAATGTGGGTATATTCATTATGAATAGATGGTAATAACTTCTCGACCACTGCCTCTGACCATGAGAACCCTCTCCAGGCCCTCAGTGAGGACTTCAAGAAATTCCATGTCTATCATAAGGTTAAGGTGAAATAATGCTTGTGAAAACAAAAAAAAGTAGTTGTGTTTACTGCGTTAATTGCTTTGGTAGCAAATAAGACTATCTTAGGTAGTTCACGTACATGTAATTATCATAGCCAGTAAATTAGACAGCCTGAAGACTGTGCTGTTTCGGACTGAGACACATCAAGAATAAAACTGTTGCTTTTCTTCTGCCAGATTATCAGGTTTGGTTTTCTTATGTTTAGTGCCCTGGAATGATTTAGTTATTAACCCTTGTGTCCAGCCTTGTACAAGTCTTGTGTTCAAAATCATTGGGTCTGAACACCAAATCAAAATGTGAGGAAGTGCAATTTTGTCAAGGCTTTCTGTAGACTTGCAGTCTAAGAAAGACTGAGGGGATGGCTCCAGAATGGCAAGGCCACTTCAGTCAATAATCACCAATACAACCAACAACTATTTCAAGTTAACTACAAACAAACAGTTAACATAATTATGAAAGGATACAGCTTTCAGCACCAGCTTGTGACTTTGGTGGAGCTGGAAGATTAAGAATGACAAGCTGAGCTTCCTGGGATTTCTCCACAATGTGTTCATTAAGTCTCACAGCTGTGTGCATGCGTCTCACATTCAACTTGTCACTGAAGTTAATCACAGAATTAATGAAATTACTAAACAGAGCACAGAGTTATTGAAAGTATTAATTATTAACAAAGAATTAATCAAAATGTGAAACATTCAGTCAATCAGTCTGCCAGTCAGTCATTTGCATGTCCCTTGCAGAACTTTGCCTCCTTAACAGCTCTCTTGTAGGCCTCTTGGTTGTAAGCAAGATGCCCTGCTGCTGATGCATCCACTTGCAGATCATCAACGATGTCTTGCAGCCATCTTCACTTGGTCTTCCTCTCTTTTTTTTTCCCATTATGTACCCTTCCAAGACGGTCTTCTTTAGATTATCATGACGGTTCAAAGGACTGTTATTGCCGGAGATGGGGTGGAAAATTCGATCTCCACTCCAACGGCATGCATCTCAAACAGCCTCTGGCAGTCAAGTCCAGCTCCTGGCCTTCCCGTCGCAGAACTGTTTAAACTGACAGGAGAAGGGGCGAAGGCGAATATCTGGTGCCTAAAAACCAGACACTAGGGTAGATGAGTGGCATGTTTGGTAGCTCATCTACCGCTGCTGGTGAGATTCTTCAACTGCCGTGTGTGGAACGGTGCTCCTCCCGGCCAATGAAGAAAAGTGCAAATGGGGTTGCCGCGTGGCATCACTGCGGAAAAGGTGGTAGAAAGGATAAAGCGAAGCAAACAGTCAAATCACAGCGCCTCTGGTCTGAAGGTCAGCCACGTCCTGAGTGCAGTCATATCGGGTGAAATGCATGAACCGGCTTAACCAAGAGGTTAAGACACTGCTGGCGAGACTCTTCGAATGCCGCGCGTGGAGTGAAGCTCCTCCCGGTCAAGGAAGAAAATGCGGAAAAAGAAATAAGGGTTGCTGTGTGGCGCTGATGTGAAAAGGTGAAGGAAAGGATAAAGTGAAATTTAATCAGTATGTCCAGTAGTATCGCTATGAGAGCTACACATACCACGGCACCTCTGCTCTAGAGGTCGGCCACATCCGAAATACACCTACACTGGTGAAATATGCCTAAACCGGCACACATCAGGGGTGAAACTTGATGGCCAGGCATGTCACGCCACCTCCGCTCTAGAGGTTGGTCATGCCCGATATACACTCATACTGGTGAAATATGCCTAAACCAGCTCATACCAGGGGTGAAACTTGAAGGCTAAGCATGTCGAGGTACCTCTGCTCTAGAGGTCGGTCCCGTCCCAAACACGCCCATACTGGGATAATATGCCTAAAACGGCTCAACCCAGGGGTGGAAGTCACTAGTGGCAAGGATTCGTCCTCCTGGACAAAAGCTCCATCCTGGTCACAACTAGGAAGGGTAGCGGCCACAACCACAAAATGCTGAAATCGGAGACACTGGACCAGGGCAGTTTAGATAGGCAACCACCTCTCACCCGGCGGGGATGTATGCGTATCCTAACCACGCTGAGGTTTTCTGGTGAGAAAGTCCAACACTGGACTGGATGGGCAACCATCTCTCACCCAGCAGTGATACACAGGTATCTCAAAACACGTCGAGGTTTTCCGGTGAGAAAGTCCAACTTTGGCCTGGGTGGGCTACCATCTCTCACCCAGCAGGGATATACTGATATCCAAAACACGTCGAGATTTTCCGGTGAGAAAGTCCAACTCTAGATTAAACTGGTGCAAAGAAAACCATGGTGTCATGCAATCCCACTTCTGTGACCCATCGAGAATACAGGCCCAAGCCCTGCGATACTCTGAACCTCTTGTGATCCTCTCAGGGATCTCATGTGGTCCTTTCGGGGACCACAGGAGGACCACGGGACCTATCGAGGACCACAGGAGTAAATTCAGTAGGATCACGGGGCAGTCTTGGTGGTAGAAGCGAATGAAGAAGAAGAAGAAGATAACCTTAGATTTTCTAAACATACAACCACAGAGTGAATTACATTCCGCTGTGAGATGAAAAATAATGGTTGTGCTGCAGTCACTGCCCTCCCAGTATAGAACTTCTTACATCCTTCCCGAGCTGCTAAACATCACATAGGACCCGCATGGTAGTTCGCCAAGATTTCCTGTCTTCGGTGAGTTTTTGATGGTGTGAGAGGAGATCATCAACTGAGCTGATGGCCTGCATGAAGGATTGTGTACTCTGGAGAAGCATAATAGCCAACGCTAGTCGCCATGGCACCTGATGATGATGATGATGGTGAGTTTTTTTTCAGTCTCATCAAGGGATATTAGACCCACTGAACTGGCCTTTCTTAACAATGTCCTCTTTAGAGTTTCACATGGTTGACCTCTTTTTTTTTTAGCCTGTTGTGTTCCACTTGATAGCTTTTTTGGGGATCCTCTGATTGTTTCTTCTCATCACATGACCAACATATGTCCATCTTCTTTTTGTGATCACCCATGAGACAGGTTGTTGTTTGTATAATGTGGAACTACTAGAAGTAAACAAACTGATGCTTTCTAAAGAATGCAGTGATTGAGTGTAACCACTTAATCAACTACAGAGAAGTTAAAAATCACTATACTGATTCATTACAGACAATAGTTGGTGAAGATGCTCAATTAAAGCAGTGAACATTATTCATAAACTCTAAAAGCATCAGATGACTACCCTCTTTCAGTTAGGAGCTGGTCATTGTAGACTAATGAGGCACCCCTGCCTACTTAAGATATCTCACACATACAGATACTCTTTGTGGGAGTGAAGTACAGATTTCAAAGCCTCTCCTGGGATGTCCTATGCTTGCAGCCCTATGTAAACAGACATATCCAGATGGTACTGTAAAAACCTGGAGAAAGCTGTAAACTGTGAACATTTATGTGCTTAAATAATAAGAAAGATGTGTGTATATATGAACCAAATATATAAATATTCCATCATCATTGTAGGACCTGTTGGCAGCTGCAGGTGGTCCATGCTTCTCTACCGATCCTGATCCTGATATTTTTCATCACTCAGGTGGTGACATTTTATCATGTCAATGTGCTTGGATGTCCATGATCTTCTCTCTTGTTTTTAAAGTTGTATTTGTAGACTGAATGTCAAAATCTCTTATACATAACCAGTGATTGCATTAACCGGCAATTACTGGTAAATTATGGATTAAAATTAAAATTAAAATCAGGGAACTAGAAGTGGTTAGGGTTTTGCAGTATACTAAAGAGGTAAAAACCCCAAACTTATGGCTGGGGCTTATACAAACAAATAACACCTACTCAAGTATCCACATAAAAATAGAGGCCATCACACAAGCATTAAAATGGGTAGTGACACAGAAAACACACGCATCACCATCATTACCAACTCCAAAATCTATAAAGGAAAGTGGCACAAAAAGCCATTAGAAGTGAATGGCAAGAAATAATTAATAAATCCCACATCAAACACATCATATCCGGGCTATGCCAGAATCTACAGAAACAACAAAGCCGACCAGCTAGCAGCAAGGGGCAAACTAGAGGGCCTCAGAATGGACAATTTGGACCTGTACAAATCCATCAAGCATCACCTCAGTGAACAAATGTAAGACAACTTTCTCCGAAGTACCTATCACATACGACTCAATGCATTATGCGTAGCCAAGGGCAGTGGTTGCAAATCCCAACTAAATGCTAGATCTCAGGCAACACACAGTCAACACAACATTGGAGTCATCTCCTTAAATCCCCTGGGAACAGCTGTGTTAAGAACACACTTATCTTAACATAGTATTTGTGAGACAGGGAACATAGATCTGTTTGCTCAAAAACTCTGACCTACTTCTGTATCCCAGAAACCTGTAGCAATCAGCACTAATTGTAATTGTTATTTTTTGTAAAATGTAATGTCAGGTTGGTGGACGGATGGGGACATGGAGCTTGCCGGCAGGGATGAGAAAAATCTGGAGTGAAACCAATGAATCCAGGACATGACAGGCCTATGGGTCTTTACAACAATGGCTATCAGAATGATATAAACAAAACAGAGCCAGCAGACTATAGGTGGCGGGGAATGGATATCGTTGAGGCATTCATCAGATTCCTCATTCCAGAGTTGGAGTGTCTCTGTGGAACTGTCTCAAAGCTGTCTGGCCAGCCAGCATTGCATACTGGTACTGACATTGAGAAGGGGCTTAAGTACAGCCACCAGAGGCTGGAAAACAAAGTTTTGGCCAGGCCAGCCTACACCACTGTCTTCATGCAAGACCACAGTCTGCTGTAGCAAGGAAAGGTGCTGAAGTCTGAGGTACCCAGCCAAAAGGCGCATCACAAAAATCAGAGTACCACGCATAATAGCCAGAGTGTGTTCAAAAAGAAGAAGATCCCCTAAAAACACTGAAGGAAATCCTGATGTCAAAGGCCGAACACGTATGGGCATGCCCTGAGTGTAATGAGGCACTCCCAAGACCAGCAACAGAGCTAGGCCCTTTTTTATATTTACAGTTACTGATTAAAAAAGAAAAAAATTGAAAGTTTTGGAGATCGTTGGTTACTACAACTGGTTTATATTTATCTAACACCTAGGAAAAAGCAACGAGTGAGATCAGTTGGAGGATAACTTGGCCAGTAGAATGATGATGCTCAATTTGCGTGCCAAAATATCAGCCAGTTTTGATTCTGGTTCTGCATGTGAGCATTTTGTGTAGATTAAAGTTCACCGCAAACAAAGAAAAAAAAATCACATGGACAAATACTTTCTGCTGATATTTGTTATGTGTATTTAATTTTACATTTAAAAAAAATGCATAAAGTACAGAATCTTGCAATGACAAAACTGGTATTTTGGAAAGTACATCATGCAAGGTGAAGGACAGTTACAACTGTAGCAGTTTCAAAAAATCCTAGCACAATCACTACATAACAGATTTTTTCTTTTTTCTCTCATGCCTTCGAGCTTTTTTTTTTTAAAGATATAAATGCAGACACATACATGTTGTCTGCCTGCTTATCAATGTACTGTCCAACTGCACAAACTTCAAAGTGGGTCATTATATGGCTAAAATTTGAAATTCTTACCTCTGCCTGCTGAGACTTAATCTTGCTCAGCAAGTCTGTTCTTTGTTCCATCATTAATGTTCTCTCATATGTGTATGCTGATATGTCTTGATTGCTCTAAAACAAAACAAAAAAAATGGTTATTTAAAAACCCCACTCAACCATAAAAAAAAAAGAAAAAGATCTCATCAGATGATAAAATAACTTTGTAAAATTCCATCAGGTCACAAAAAATTTTTTAAATTAAAAAATTTATATTAAAACCAGGGTTAAAGAAAAAAAACAATACAATTTGGCAACGCAAATATGGTTATAAAATATCTCATTGTAAAGATCACTTCAGATTATTAACTTGTTTATAAGAGTCTTACAAGGTTAGAAAAAAATGAGCTATAAAAATCTCAGCAGGTCAGACCCAGTAAAACTGTGAAATCTTACTGCTGACCATTAAATAAAGATTCTGAAAATTTTAGAGCATGTTATGAGAGCTGGAATGGACAAGACCAAAGCAAAAGAACCAAACACAGATAGAAAGATGAAGCAGAAGGTGGTCGAACTGGCAACTGGAGAGAGAAAGTCAGGGACAGATATAAATGAAGACAGAATGTATCTTCTTTCTCTTCTTTATTCCTGGAACTGCAAATATATTCTCTGTAGAGAAGGTATTGAGGCACATCATCGTGCCAGATTGGAAGTGGATTATAGTGGCTACTTTTTCAGTCCCTTAGTAAAGGTAAAAAAAAAAAACAAGAGGGTGTGCAATACTTCTTTAGCAGACTCCACCACCATGGTGATCCCTGCCAAGTTAACCAGGCTGGGCTTGTTACTTAAGTGCCAACAGAGAGGTGGGATAGGGTCTTTTCTGGGTGTAGTTCACCAGTCCTGGCACTAGCATGTCAGTTACTGGTTGGTAATTGCCATGTTAGACAATGTCTTCACCCTCCGTGTCTGCAGCAGGCTAGGCTTATAGGCTAGTGCTGATGAAAGAAAGAACCAAATATGAAAGAAGTTACTCAGGAAAATGTGCTCTGCAATTTCCACTGAGATCTTATATCCCACATCCTTTGAAAACTGTCTTACAGGATGAAAAGGGTAATTAGGAAAAAACTAATAGAATATGTAAAGTAACTGTGGTAAAGCTTAGGAATAAACTTTGTGGTGATAATGATGATAAAAATCTACTTTATTAACTTGTTGAAAAAAAAAACCCTACTTAAACATTTCATAATACTAAGTTTGTTAATGCTCAAAACCATTAGTCTGAAAAGCACTGAAATGTATTGTTTGGCATATTCATCTTTTCAAATGGTACTAACAGTATCAGATGTTTCATGCTCACAGGACATCTGATATGATGAAAATGCCATTTTTGTGTTACACACACCCACCTAGGGACTTGATTGATTTGTTCACAGTGTAAGGATGAAATCCAACAGTTATTGGGATGTCATAAGCTGATTTAGAAAAAAAAAAACTTTGAAAATGACTCTTCAAGAGTTCGATTTACTCTGTCTGCAGTATTTCTTTGAATCTTTTCAATGTCTCCCTCCATATTTTGTTATTGTTTTTTTTCTCTTTGCATCTGGCTTTCTCAATTCCCCAATGAGTTAGTGTGTTAATAAAGAAAATAAATGACCACCCTTGAAAACATCTCCCATAGCTGAAACTGAAAATAAAAATATTAAAATGTGCAATTATTTGTGCTGAATGCCTCACCATTTCAACAACATCCACATCTGCCTCTATGCGAAGCTGATATAAGTACGTCTGCAAGTCTTTCTTCATCTGAATTGAATTGTCCTCACTTTCTGAAGTACAGTAGTTAAGGTGCCAACTTTAAAGTCTGTTCAATGAAAGTAACACTGCTTGAGATGGAAAATAAAACTGAACTTGTGTTATAAGTGGAAAATGACCAATACTATATTTAAAGTTCTAGCAGTTCTGTGCCACTTTCCCTCCATATTTAGTTAAAATTCTTTGGTCTCTGTGCCACATTTGATGTTCCTTCTTTCTATGTTTAATTAAAATTCTTGTGTCTCTATGCCACATTTGATGCTCCTTCCTTCTGTATTTAATTAAAATTCTTGTGTCTCTATGCCACATTTGATGCTCCTTCCTTCTGTATTTAATTAAAATTCTTGTGTCTGTGCAACATCTGATGCTCACTCCCTCACCCTTTTACTTATTTCATGCTTTTGTGTTCTGGAGCAAGCCATATGACAGACATCAAATTCTGGATTTTCCATCATGCTTTGGAAAAGAATGGTTACATTTTCACAGCCCACTGCTTGCACTTTACAAAATAACACCCATACCAGATATTAAGAGAAATTTCACCTACAAGGGCTGAGCTACATATTAGTTTTCAGCACCACTCTCTCAGTGAATCTTACATCTTAAATTCTTCCCACAGTGTCAGATGTCACATACAGCATGCAGTGTGTATCACCACAAGTCTCCATTCTAAGTGAGCTTTTCAACAAGGGATTTGATGCCTACCACCTTAGCCCCTCTTGTCAGTGTTCTCTTTAGGGAAGCTTTTTTTCCTTTTTCCAGATGTGTCCCATCTGATGGCTTGCTTTGTGATTCTCTCCTTGTTTATTTCCATCACATGGCCCACATATGACGGCTTGCTTTGTGATTCTCTCCTTGTTTATTTCCATCACATGGCAGACATATGCCCACCTTACTTTCTTGATCACTGCTGAAACTGTTTGCAGCAAATGCTCATTTCTCTTATCTCTGTGCTATCATTTAGTGAATACATATACTTTAATCTCTAATACATTTTAAGTTTTCCCATGTTGACATAAGTTTTAACTTACAAACAGCAACACAGCAATAAAAGTCAAGAGTTGTAAAGTTTTTAGCATTCAGCAGAACTCTTTAGTGCAGAAATTTGGACACTGAACACAAAAACTGGAAGAAAAACGGACATCTAGAATTGTAGACAAACAAGAATGAGAAGTATTTCACAAACAGAACATAAAACGGATAAGCAGATACTGAAACTGAAATGAGAAACAAAAGAAAACACTACAACCAGACATCCAAAGTTTATTAAACATTTAGAGAAGCATAACAAACACTAAAAAGAGGACATAATAAGGTTAGGCAATGAAGCAAGAGAACAATAACAATACAGATAAGTAGGTAGATTATATCAGGAGATGACAAAGGACAACTTATCTAAGTTTAACAAACAAGAGGAAGAAGAATGAAGACTTACACCACAAACATCTTGTTGTGAGGAGACAGTGCATAATGATGACATTGTTGTGTATAGATTGCATGAATATCTTGTGTCTGGGCTATATATAAAATGGAATAAAACTCTTAAAAGCATCAAAAGGATACGAGCAACAGTGAAGATCCTCAGCTTGCAGTTTTTCCAGGTTCGTTCTTGATGTAATAAAAATGGCAAAAGCATCAGCAGACCTCCATCATGTAATGACAGTTAAGGAACACACATCATTAGAAAATGTCGTACACTCATCAAGGTAAAGAAGAAAACAAATAATGCCTTACATATCCTATTTGTACTGTGTGTGAAGGACTGTGTATATTTACATCTTTCAACCTTGTTCTCAGAATTGCACTTAAAATATTAAAAAACAATTATAAAGAATACAAACTTATTTTACAAAACTTACTGCCACTTCCAATAGGCTGAAGATATCTGTGAGAGTAAGTCACATTGAAGCAGCAAGCTACTGCTTGTGAAGATATTATCTCACCTCCAAGCCATGATTCTGTAAGTGGACTGATGTGATACCATCTACCAGCAATGGTTATAATGGACACTAGTGTAGGGATTATCATGCTTTCAACAGTGGAGGAGATTGCTGAGAAACCTGATTTTTAGATCCAGTAAAGGAATTAATGAAAGCCACCATATCAATTTAACTGCTTGATAAGATCTTCAGCAAGGAATTAGTTGAAAACAGCTTCAAGTTTTTTTGCAGTTATACATAAGAAGATATAACAATGATGGTGGAAAGAGCAAACTTTTAGCTGCTGGGATGAGTTGTTTAAACTTAAAGTTAAACAGTGCAAAAGAAAGGATATGCACAATCCACCAAACATCAATTGTTCCCCTGGCCTTGACCCCAGGATCAGGGAAGTGATCAATTCCTTTTGGTACTAGCAGTGCCATCTGGGCTGCATCTACATTCTTAATAGTCTCTGAAGGATGATAAGGAAAAAAAACAAGGTGGCTTATTAGGAAATATAAAGTAAACAAGACAAGTTCACAACAAAATCTTATTAAAAACGTGTTCAGAAAAAAAAGATAAACATCAGTTTCACTACTAAAGACCACAAAAATTCATAAAAGAGTTCAAGTTACTTGATGAGATATGAATCTATGTTCAGATGGCAGAAAAATTTCTTCCAAGATGCTGTCCAATTTGGCAGTCAGCGATTCATAGCTAACATGCTAGCATCAGAGGCAGTGAACCACAGCTGACCAAAACCCAGTCCCACCTCTTTGTTGGTACCTCCAGTAACAAGCCCAGTCTGGCTAATGAGATAGGGATCGTTATAGTCCCAGTGGCAGTGGTATCTGTTAAAAAGAACTGTGCCACCCCCACCTGCTTTCTTGCTCCACCCAGGTCTGAAAAAATAGCCACCATAAATCTTTACCCATTTTACTTGATGTTTGCTTCAACATCCTCACTGCATAAGCTGTAAAGAACATCTACTCATAGTTTTAGGGAGACAGAACAAGAACAAGAAAGCCACTACATCTAAGATAGCACTCACTCATAACATTTCACAAATACATTAATATATAATGTCTGCTCATAGTGCCCATAAAAACATTATAGATGATGGGTCATGAAAGACAAGCCCCACAGATTACTATATTCCATGTGTTGCAAATGTTCCTATTCAACAAATGACAATGCTATCAATTTGAATATATAAAGTGGGGCCTTTTTTTGTGGTTCACCCTGTACAATGTCTATTTACAGCCGCCCATAAATACTTATCTTATATCTTATATCCTTCCCATGCCGTTAAACGTCACATAGGGCTCGCAAAGTAGTTCACCAGTTTTTCCTGTCCTCGCTGAGTCTTTCAACCTCATCAAAGGATTTTATGCCTACTAATTTGGGATAAATATCGTTACGGAAACTCGCAGAGAAACCATAAATACACTAACACATAACTTGCCTAAGAAAACCCTGTAGCTTGTTTCATCCTCACTATTTCTCCAATTGTTTGGCCAGCCCAGAACTACAGTGTTATGTTTCAGACCTCCAAGGCCTGCACTCTGAATTCTGAGAAGGATATATTTCATAATTAACTTGTGAAACAGCAACTATTACATAACTATTATAACAACTATGATATCTTCTTTTATTTCTGTGTTTAGCTTCTAGGTTGCTGTTTGGGCAGTCCGGAAGAACAGCGAACAGCAAAACCTCTATCTTAATGCAAAGAAAACTAAATTGATGACAACTGACAAAACAAACAAGGCAGATGAAATATGTATCAATGAGGAAAAACTGGAAGAAGTCGAGAGTTTTGAATATCTTGGATCACTACTAATAAGTAATGGAGATACAATGAGGGAAATTAAAAAGAGGACATCTATTGGTCTTCAGAAAGTAAAACAACTAAAGAATCTGTGGAGAGGAGCAGACAGAACTACAAAAATAAGATTTTTAAGGCCATGCATCTTTCCCATCGCAACATATGCCTGTGAGACCTGGACGCTTAACAAAACAGCTGAGAAACACATAAATGCCTTTGAATGTAAATGCTATAGAAGAGTTCTTCAAATATCATGGACACAAAAAAGAACAAATATATCTA
The DNA here is from genome assembly GCA_009760885.1 of Achatina immaculata. Classification (NCBI taxonomy): domain Eukaryota; kingdom Metazoa; phylum Mollusca; class Gastropoda; order Stylommatophora; family Achatinidae; genus Lissachatina; species Lissachatina immaculata. Next base: position 13,671,441 of record CM019716.1, read on the forward strand.
TACTACAAGAACTTAATATTGAAGAAGGCTGGCTAGTAAAGAGGATTAAAGAGAGAAAACTTAAATATTTTGGACACATTAAACGTCATGATAATCTAGAGAAGACCATCTTGGAAGGGTACATAATGGGATAAAGAAAAAGAGGAAGACCAAGGCAAAGATGGCTGCAAAACATCATTGATGATCTGCAAATGGATGCATCAGCAGCAGGCCATCTTTCTCACAACCAAGAGGCCTACAGGAGTGCTGTTTGGGAGGCAAAGTTCCGCAAGGGACATGCAAATGAGTGAATGAGCTTCTAGGTTATGTTAAATCTGAAGCTGTCATGCCTGGATTAACTTCACAGTTTTCCCTGTGCTCTGGAGGGTGTCCCATAGCTTCTGTCTCAGATTCAGATTCTATGGTCAGTACAGATGCATAGGTCTGCATATACTGGTCACTCTTCTTGGAGTAACTATCTGAAGTCTCCTAATTTCATTCTTGACCTCTTACTGCCAAAAATGGCACTGTCAGTGCTTTGTGACATTTTTGTATGGCATGCTTCTAACACAAAATTGTCACACTCTTTATCCTATATTGAATTAATTATCTTTAGTCTGATATATGATACGTTTGTGTTGAACTTATTGGGCACATGAAATATTCCACATAAGGCTCACTCACTTTGTGCTGAAAAATTCAGAAAAAAATGTATGCCTGCACAGGTGGAAAATAATTCAGGACAGGAAGAATTTAACAATCGATAAATTAAAAATTGCATATTTGAAAACTGGGATTTCTTTCTTAATAGAATAAATCACTAATATATTTCAAATGAAAAGTACTGAATTTCAAGTAAAAAAAATGCAATGCTGACTAAAAAGTACTCTATTTCAACAATAAATTAAAAATATATTATCAGCAGAGTAATTTTTTTCAACTGCAGATTAAAGTGATGGTTGTGAACACAATATCACTTTTAGTTACAAAATGAAACTACTAACTGCTAAAATATTACATTAAAAAAAATAAAACTCGTAATTATGCCCATAAAGGAACAGCAAAGTTTTTTTTCTGATAGATGCTTACGGCCATTAAAGAATAGTTGATCTAAATATTATCTACTCTCTCTCTTTAATAGTCAATCTGGCAGATGGGGCGGGGAAAGATACATTTTTTATGATAGTGGAACATATCAAGAAATTGGTTCTTAGGGAATCAAATAAAGTTGCTTATATCTCAGCACACATCAGAACATGATTTATTTGTTACAAGATTTTCACAACAGCAGCATCTGCCAAGAGCTTCAGTTCATTTGCAGGGAGCTACAACTACAGCATCTTATGATAATACATGTCACTGCAGATCAACAGATATCCTAGTTAATGCATCACTTCCTTTTGAATTCTGTTGTATTAGCCAAGACAATGCACAGAATTACAATTGGCAACATCTACATTTTGCTTATGCAAAGAACAGGACACTGGACTGAAAAGTCATATATGCTATACATGTATTAAGTAAACCAAAAATAGGAAGCAGTTCTGACTGCATCTGCAGTGAGCCAGGAATGACAATGGAACATGTTCTACAAGACCACAGAGTGAATGAAGAGAATGGCTGTATGGAAAGAACTGTGGCCATCAGTAGTTCTAATGAAAGAAAAGTGTTTCAGAAACATCACAGCCTTAAAAATGACACAAAATTTACAACTTAGTCCTAAATCTTAGACCAAAATCAACATAAAAAGTAAAGGTAAAATCCCTTTTTCCATGCCATTAAGCCATACAGGGGATATGGTGTTAGGCCCATATTTCCAAGACCATCGGCACATGAAGATGAGATGTATCAGTGTCACACCAGGCCACATTTACCTTCCCAGATTCCCAGGGCCTTTTTTGTGTGTCTTATCTTATCTTATATCTTATATCCTTCCCGTGCCGTTAAACGTCACATAGGGCTCGCAAAGTAGTTCGCCAATTTTTCCTGTCTTCGGCGAGTCTTTCAACCTCAGCAAAGGATTTTATGCCTGTTAACTTGGCCTCTCTTAATAATGTCCTCTTCAGAGTTTCACGCGGTCTGCCCTTTTTTTCTTCAGCCTGTTGTGTTCCACTTGATAGCTTGTTTTGGGATTATCTGCTCATTTCTTCTCATCAAGTGACCAACATATGTCCATCTCCTTTTCCTGATCACCTGTGAGACTGGTTGTTGTTCAGTCATCTGTCTTATCTCTGCATTGTTCTTGAATTCATTCCACTTGATGCCGAGTATTTTCCTTAGGCATTTGTTTTCAAAAGAGTCTAATTTCTTTTCTATTTCTTTAGTTGTTTTCCAGCTTTCGCATGCATAAATGAGGGTGGATATTACATTTGAATTGAATAGTCTTAACTTGGTTTTTGTGCTTATAACTTTTGAATTCCATATGTTCTCAAGATTCTTGAAGATTGATGCTGCTTTTGCAATTCTGATCCTAACTTCCTTTCTAGTGTCACCATCCTGGTCTATGTAGCTGCCAAGGTATGCAAATTGATTGACTTCTTCAATATCTATCCCTTCTATGTGTATTTTTCCATTTTGATTGATGGGAATTTTCATTATTTTTGTTTTGTCCTTGTTAATTTCAAGTCCTATTTTGCTAGCCAGTGAAGACAGGCTATCTGTTTTTTCTTGCATGGAATTCACATTATTACTGATAAGAGTTATGTCATCAGCAAAATCAAGATCTTCTAGTTGGGTCCCATGTACCCAGTCAATACCTGTGTTACCTGTGCAGCATTTTTTCATTATGAAGTCTATTGTAATCCCAAAAAGTAAAGGAGACAGTATACATCCTTTTTGTGTGTACCAGAAAAAAATCCCACTGCTGGGACTAAAACTTGGTACCACCAGAGTAGTAAAACTGAATGCCTAACTGCTCAGCTAACCAGGATAATCAACATACGAAACAAAACAAAACAAAACAAAAGCTGCAAAGATGAAATTTACATAAAACTGTATTTACAGTAGGACCTTACATTTGGCACAGTCCCTCTACTACATTGCTGGCAATGCTAACATCAGAAAATCCCTTGACATTGTGCTTCTTTATCAGGTTCTGAAGAGTCTGAAAAGAAAGGAGCATACGAGTATATCAATCCTATGAAGAAAAACAGAAGTGTAAATAGCATGTATCATTAACTCTTTCAAAATCAACACCAAACATATTCATGATACTTTTATCTAGCTTTCTAAATATTTAGAAAATATTAATGCATCACTTTCATTTTTTTATTTTTTGAGTTGAAGTTTGATACCATATTTACCGTTTTTAAAGCTGACCAATGAAAGTGCAGAAAACAGTGGTCTAGAAATTTGAAAAAAACTTTCTTCAAATAATGACATTTTACATTAAAAAAAAACACAACACATTATTGAAAGATTAATGCAGATTTACCAAGGTAACGAGCCCAGTAGACTGAAAGAGTGAGCTCTGCCTAACCATGACGGCTTAAAAAAGTACTCTGGTAATTGTGCATCAAAACACACAAAAAAATCAGTCCTTATGGATGCTTCTTCATATAGTGATGAACAGGCTGACTTCTTGTGGCTAGGCAACTGGTTACCCTACTTAAATGTCAGGTTAAAAAGTCAGACTTTCAGCTGTATCTTTTGTTCACCTCATAATATTTACTTCAAATAATCAGCATTCACTACATGCTTTATCCCTGCAGCTAACCATTAAAATCAATAATACATCAGAAATGAAGTTAAACAATATAAAGCTGAACAATAAAATGGTTCAAAGATTAAAATCTATGATAGAGACAGAAAGATTAACCCAGCTAAACCTAGGTAAATCAAAAAGAAGGATCATGTTCAACGTACCTGTTTGCTGGCCTGTGCATCTTGACGCCTGTCCCTGAACTGTCCCTCCAGCACACTGTTGACCAGCACCAACCCTTTGCCTGAAAAATGTAGAAATTACATTCAAAACAATTTACATGATAAATTAAACTGGTCTGTTTAAAGAGCTCTTATTTGATTTTCTCACCAAGACTGCATTAATCTTCTCATGTATTTTGCTCATTCCTCTTACGTGTGCTCACCATGTATCTTTCCTTAAAAAAAAAAAAATTTTCTTAGTTGAATGGCTGCACTACCTAATGACACTCTTCTACAATCTCTACAAAGACTTTTTTAACTTATTTATTATCATAGACTGAAGCTCATAGCTATAAAAAGTATGTTTTGTAGCATTTTCAAACCATGGGGGTATGACCACCACAAGACAGTATACCACAAAAAACATTCACACTAAGATCTGTAGGTAACAGAGGAAGGGGCTGCCCATGTAAGAGATGGAGAAGAAAATTACAGAAGTTTTAAATATACCATTATACAAAACACACGGCACAGCCCTATCAAGACGTCTGTACGTTCCCTTAACACAGAGAATGTATATGAGGAAGGAGACAAGGCAAGTCAAGACAAGGGAGTGTGAAGTGTTAGTGCCTTCACATTTCAAGACCATTTCAGCATTTGAGGTAGGGATGCCAGAAACAGTCCTCGCTGTCTTTTGTTTTTCTTTTAGGGAAATCCTAGGTACCCATTTTTTGAGGCTGAGTTGACCCTAGCACCAGCTGATCCAGAAAATTCTGCCCAAGTGCAAAATCAAACCAGGGACCTTCTGATTGGCAGGTAAATGCACTAACCTCTACATCACTGCAGCACTCCATGGTTATAAACTGATTTTTTTTTTTTTCAGAATAAGGGTTAAAGCTGTTTGACTCACCTGCTTTCAACTGACTGGCAAGCAAGATCATTTTTGGATGTTTGGGCTGGAGATTTTCATCCATTTTCATCAGCACAAGAAGCTGTGGTCTATGGGTATAGGAAACAAAGAGAATTAGAAAATTAAATTAAGAGAATGAACAACTTTAGTTTTTCACTAATTTATAGCTAGGTTAGCACTAAAACTTTGTCAAAGAAGTGTCAAATATTGTCATGTAGACACAGCACTCTAGTCTTTGTTCACTGGCAAGGCAAATGTTGTCGTTACTGAAAACTTCAAGCTTGAAGCTGATTCCTAAACATTTTAATTAGGCACAACAACACCATTTTATTTATACTTGTGAAAAAAAAAATATGCATCTAATGTGTCTCTATTTATATCTGGCCATGCTATTGGCTGACTGGTGTGTTTTCTCATGCTCCGTAAGTGCCACCTTTCCTTTGTATTTACTGCACTGACTCCGCTCTGCTAGTAGCTCTTATCTTTTCTCACGCTCACCTCCAGTTTTTGGTGTGTGGAGGACCAGACTGAAGCCTTAGAAGAGAGTAGCGCGCAGCAGACATCGCAAGACCTCGGATTCCATCACCCCATTCTTGTTCAGCTCTGTAGGACAAATGATATTGCATCTCATACAATAAACAGGAAATAATCAATAAACGGGAAATGACCTTCTCACGAAAATAAGACCTATGTAAAATAGGATTAGCAGGAATAAATGAATCAAAATTGATTAGTTATTTTTTTCTTGCTGTAATTTTTAATTTGCTGTCTCATCATATGAAATATTAGTTCTTATATCAATGCGTGGGCGTGTGAGTGGCAAAGTGGTTAGTTCACTTGTTGCTCATGGTGAAGGTCAGGCAGTTTGAATCCAGCCAGAGGTGCCCCAGTCACCAAGCTGTAAAAATAGGTACCTGAATTCTTCTAGAGCCGAGGAAGTAAACGTGGCCAGATGTGATGCTGACCACATCACCCTCTAGTGTGCTGACAGGTCAAGGAAAATATGGGCAATAACACTATATCTCTATGTGCCTCTAAGGCATGACAGGGTTATCCTTTTTTAAAAAAATATCAGTGTGTGGAATAATTTATAGTCTATAACGGTATTTTAATATTTTTAAGGTAATTTGTTATAGCGATAACAAGGACATGTGAATGACAAAAGTTTAAAATAACAGTGTAAGTATTAGATAACATTCAGTGTTAAAATTCTGAAAATTCATATTTCACAGCCTATGAATATTATTAATTCTGGCCACAAATTTACAATACAGACTTAACACCAGAAGTGATTTAGTTTCTATTAAATTTCATATAGTCCACATACAGTAAGTTTGAACTGTTGTTGTTTTTATAATCTGTGTATATTTCACTATTCTACTTGCTTTCAGCAACTGCAAATATTTCATTGCTTCAGAGAATTTCATGGCTTCTGTTTCCAAACAGTCGCAAATATTTTAACGTGAGAACTGTTTTTTTAACTAGCTTTTGAAGGTATTCAGTAGTTGTATCATTTAAAATAATCTTTATCATTTACTTTTTCCCTGCAGGAATTAAGCATACTCTAGGTTTAATATTCAGTATATTCCAAATACACTACTCTTTACACAATATTCATTGACATACATTGTTTTCCAAATTAGATCAAATCTTTGCAACCATTTTACAGTAGATGCAAATTCTAAAGGAACATTAGACTTACCCTTTGTACTCTATGTACTTGTAAATACCAAATGCCAGGGCCAGTGCAGCCAGAGCAAAGTACCAGCTTGATATAAACATCAAGACTATGCACAATGATAAGCCTAGCAGTGACATTGTCCTGTAGATGACAACAGGGAATTACATCCATTATGCCAAATGACTAAAAGTGGGCTTGACCATTAACCAAGGTAAGACAGAGTATATGAGATATCAAGAGACCAAGAGCAGAATGATCCAGATTATATAAATGTTGGAGATAATGATCATTAGGAAAGCAGAAACATACAAATATCTAAGCACAACCTTCAAAAGAAGTAACACAGTAGGTGAGGAAATTAACAGTAGAGTACTGATAGGGAGTAAAATATATTTTGCCTTGCAACACCTGTTAAAGTCCAAAATCCTGTCCCAAAACACCAAAATAACAATCTACAAAACTATAATAAGACCAGACGTCATGTATGGATCAGAAACATGGAATACAACAAAGAAAGACGAACGACAGTTACAGATATTTGAGAACAAGATCCTAAGAAGAATCTTTGGTATCCATAAAGGAAACCAACAGTGGAGAATGGAGAGCTAGAAAGAACACTGAACTGAACACCTTATTTAAATCCCAATGAATTATAAATGTCTTGAAACTGAACAGACTATGGTGGTTAGGCCATGTAGAAAGAATGGAAGAGAACAGACAAACAAAAATTATGTATGTACAAGAAATGAAGGGAACAAGAACAAGGGTTAGACCAAGATAGAGATGGAAAGACAACATAGAAGAAGATATAAAGGAAATTGGTGCCACCAACTGGAGACAGAAGATAAGGAATAGAGAGGAATGGAGGCAAACTTTATCTGCAGCAATGAGCCTTAATGGTTTAGAAAGCTGGAGAAGAAGAAGAAGGAAGAAGAAAGAAGAAAGGAGAAAGAAGAAGAAGAATAAGCCAAATGATAACATCAAAAATCAAGAAATATCACTTTTTTTTTCTTTCACTCACTGTAGATTTAAATGAAATGCCTTATTCATGGAATATTTACAGCTTAGCAAAAAAGTTATTACTTTTTTTGTTATTTAGAGTGAACTGCTTTGAATTATTGACACTAGCATAGATTCAGAAATATATGACTTTAGTGGCATATGACATACCAGTGGTAATACTTGAACCTGGGTCTCCAGTTTGGTGTTTGCAACAAAGTCTGTAGAGTGCAAGCCATGTTGACAAAGCCATAGCACATGAGGAAAAACCTGCACAATATAGTAAATAGTAATATATAATATGCCAACATCATCTTCTTGTATTTTTTTTCTAATTCACATTCCCCAACAAAGTTTTAGGACAGGGGGGTCTTCACCAGTTATGCTTCACAGACTATGATAACCGTATCATCACAGTAACTTTTACTCCCACTTTTTTTCATAGTGTCATAATTATAAGGGTAGGAAAGAGTAAAGACAGTTGTACTAGACACAGGACACAGAGTTAGTGATCCAAGAAAAGCTCAACAATCATATACAGTATAACCACAGTGCTTCTGGTAGAAGGCCAATGTATTACTACAGACCAGCCAACAGGGTCAGAATCAATACATTCTTCATGGTGGCTGAGTTTGGTGAGAAGCTTGTGTTTAGATCCTGTGTAGGAATCATGAGGGCTATCATAATCTGTTTCCATTCACCCTTATGGTGTGAATTTCAAGGTTCTTCATGAAGTATCTACTTGGTACCAAGAACAGAAGTTCACAGTAACACAGAAGTGTAATAAACAACAAAATGAATTTTGTAATAGTATTTTAATAATAACATGTGCATGTCTTTTTTGTGTGTAGATTTATTTATTGTTTTGTTTTATTTGTTGTCTTTCACACAGGTGCATTGCTGAAATACTGGGTTGTTCTGTTGTTTTTCATTATCATGTTTTTCCTTGTCATCCTGTTTTGCCATTCTCTCCTTTCCTTTCTTTCTTTGGTAAACTGAACCATACATCTCTGCCTAACTATACTCTACAAGGAACATCATTAGCCACACTTATACATATCCAAAAACAGTTTTAATCTATTTTGCTTTAAAATAATATGTGACTTTGTGGAATGAACTCACATTGTAATAATAGGAGCGACATGGTCCAAGTTTCCAATAATGATACCTATCTCTGTGATGCAAGCTGTGAGCAATAACGCACGAACTGGCTCTCCACGTTTTGTAGTCACACTGAACACACGCAAAAATGGAACCACATTGTCTTTAGCAATGGCCTGAAACAATCTTGGCGCACCTGAAAATGCAGAAGATGTGGATGTAAAAGTGCAAGAGCAGTCTGTCCATGTTCTTTAATTTTTATAAATTTGTTAAATATGGGGTTCACCAGTAAGACAAAGTTTGCTATTTTCTACAAGTTTCTTGTAAATTTATGCTTATGCCTCTTGTTTTTTTTTACTATATTTGGTGATACAGATACACATGGACTGGACATCCTTGTTGCACATGTTCTGGATTTAGAATTCAGCTGCTCCATGGATGTTCATTTTAGAGAGATTAATTGGCAAATGTTCAGTTAATGGATGATTATAGAATTTTATCAGATGGATATTTTTCAGGCTGTTTGTGCTATTGCTGCTACAGAAAAAAAATTGTTTTATTATATAAAATGATTCTCAAATATAGATATTAAAAAGAGAAACTAATTCTCATCAAATAAAAAGAGAAACTAATGAAACGAATTCTCAAATATAGATATTAAAAAGGGAAACTAACAGAGCCAGAATTAATGAACAATTAAGAAAACACTTGTGCAAGCAGAGGTTACAACATGAAAATAACTCAGGAGATATGAACTTGTGACCACCACCTTAAGATAGAAACTGCTTCAGAACTCTCCTCTAATGGCTCCCAGTAGAAAATTCTAAAGTAGTGGATATCACTTGTTTATGGAAGTTGCATTATTCTGTTGAGCATCTTCCCTAACTGTGATTTTATCAATATTTATTTGGCATAATTTGCACACAGTTAACACCACACTGTATTAGTGTTGAAAAATCTGGTTTCTTAGTGTCTGCACAACTGTACAAAAGGAACAAATGAGAGACAATTCCATATTTTATTTCCTCTGATTTATTTTAAAAAACATACAGAAAGAAAAATGAGATAAAATTATTTTTAAAAAAATATATGAACCTATAGGGATCTGGCCAGGATTAATGCACTTATCCCACGGTGAGATGGATTGGGATACTGACAAATCTGATGAAAATGTCTGTTCCTAAAAGCTGAGAAACTCTAATAGCATCAACATTTACAAAACTGCCAAACTTCCTACTCTTTTTTTTTATCAATTTAACTTAAAAAATAAATTTTGATTAACAATATAAAAAATGAGAGTAAGAAACATGAAGGAAGAAAATAAAAATATTTCAGAACTAAGGTGAACAAAGCAAGTTCTAGAAACAGTCTTGGAGCCCTGGACATGATAGAATAAAGAGCAGTCACACAAAGAAAGAACATCAACATACCTGTAATACTCTGAAGTCCAGCACCCAGTGTTGACAAGAAAGCTCCAATAACAATAACCCATTCATGAGGCCAAGCAATCATACCAATAATCAATTTTCCACCAATACTCTCACCATATCTGGATGGTAAAATCAAACAGAGCAACAATTTCAGTTATTACTAAACACCCTATTCCCAACTGTGCACATTATGTGACTATTCAGCAACAGTAAATGAAAACAGTAAATCAAAGCTGAAATACAGATAGGCAAATTTTGTACTTTGCCCTATAATAAAAAAAAGGTAAAATTCCCATTTCCATGCCATTAAGGCATATTGGGGAATACAGTGTTAGTCCATATTTTCCATGAAAGTGTGATGTGGTCACTATCACACCTGGCTGCTTTACACGCCCAGATTTCTCTGGTACCTATTTTTAGAGGCTGGGTGAACCCCGGGGCCTTTTTGGTGTGTACCAGAAAAAATCCCACTGCTAGGACTGAACCTGGTACCACCAGATTAGAAAAACCGAGCGCCTAACCACTCAGCTAATCAGGACGCCAAAAAAAAAATTCTTTAAAATTCTGTTCCAGATGTCAAGTTAATAATAAGTATACAAATCTGGGATAAGACTGTGTCCTGCTTGGATCTGAAACATGAAGCACAGTAAAGCAAAATAAAAAAACTATAAAGCAAAATAAAAAAAACTATAAAGCAAAATAAAAAAAAAACGGTTGGCAAGAACATACATTTTAAAAAGACTCTTTCATTAACAACAGCAGAAAATGTCAACTTATAAGAAATTAACATCTTTATAGTTTGATCAAAGAACTCTGATCATCTCCATTATGGAAGAAAACAGATAACACTGTTTTGGAACACATGAAGAGAATGGGAGAGAAAGGAAGAGAAAGGAAGGGAACAAAATAACCTTATGTGCACAGCTTTGTTGATAACTTTTTGCATGCCTGTACATGGATGTATCCTCAAACTGTAGCTGAATACGACAGAGTAAAGATCTATATTTTCCCAGCATTTTCAGTTTCTGAGTTTTCTGTTTTCTATGACGGTTAAAATTAATTTATAACCAAAGTTTTTTGGTGGAGTATTTTTTTTTAATAATGATGCAAAATCTAAAAATAGCTAAAAAAATATCTGTAATTTGCATACCTACATAATTTACCTGTATATATATCTGTATATAGCTATGAATATTTTAAGAATTTGTTTTTCATTTTTTGCAAAACAGATTTTTCCTTCCTAGTATTTTATTTTAATGTATTTTTCCTTTGATACATTTCATGTTTCTGTGGCCTGCTAAAACAGAAAAAAAACAAACTTACTTGTCTCGCATGACATCTCCTTGTATACAGGCACCAAAAAACAGTACACTGGAGAGATCTTTTAGTAAATAGGAAAACATAACCAAAATATCTCGTCCAAAGCCACCCATCTGGTAATATAGTACACTAAAACATGCATCCCTCACTTTTTGACCACCTATTCTTTCAAGCACTGTCAAATGTAGTTAGAGACCATACATTCAACCACATGGTCCACTCTTCTGACTGATTTCACCCACCTTCTATGCAGTTCTTCCCTGACTAACCAAAAGCTTCATGTCATACTGAACTCTGTGCCATCGGTCTTGTTTTCAGAAGTCGATCAAAGTGAATCTCTTGCGCCCATGCTTATAATATTCTTATACATGTGCTTTGAATACATTTATATGTGTGTTTATAATAGTCAATAATGTCTCCTAAATATAGTGGCAAAGCTATATTAACCCATGAAGTTCTCAATTAAAAAAAAAAACTAACTAATAAAACTTAGTTACCAAGGCATATCCAATGATGATACAGAACCCAAGCTAAGCATATCTCACTCAACAGTTAGTACAATTCTTAAGGATAAGGCCAAACTGCTGAAGCAAATAAAAAACACAATGCTATAAAGTCATCAGGAACTGGGAGAGTTTATTTTTGTTTATTTATCTTTCACATGCATTCGCAAAATATATATACTGCACAAGTTACATTTTTCAGCAACTGAAATGCAAAAGCCAGGTTAAAAAAAAAAAAAAAAAACGACTGGATTTCATTTTTTTGACCATTTCTGATGTTCAACTATTCTTTTTTTTTTCATAGCTAGTTAAATAAGAGGAGACACATATAGTGAAAAGAATCAATTCTATCACTGTTACTGGACAAAAGACCTGTATGTCATGTGACTCAATGCAGGAAAAAATTCATCTTTCATGTTCAGCTTTTGGGCCATACTGAGCCCTATCATCAGTACTGGTAAAACTGTCATGTGAGATGAAAAAATGCTACTGTTATCAAAAGGATAAAGCCTGCAGCTTTCATCAGTTCTGTGAGACTGGGCTATAATATCTGCCTCATATTCCATCCTCTAAAAATAAGTGCTATCAGGTACATCCTTGTACGCTCTTGTAGTATCAGGTACATCCTTGTATGATCTTGTAGTATCAGGTACATCCTTGTATGCTTTTGTAGTATCAGGTAAATACTTGCATACTCTTGTAGTATCAGGCACATCTTTGTATGCTCTTGTAGTAAGAGGTACATCCTTGCATGCTCTTGAAGTATCAGGTACGTCATTGTACACTCTTGTAGTATCAGGTACATCCTTGTACACTCTTGTAGTATCAGGTACATCCTTGTACACTCTTGTAATATCAGGTACATCCTTGTACACTCTTGTAGTATCAGGTACATCCTTGTATGCTTTTATAGTATCTTCTGAAGTTAGCTTTCTACCACCAAAAAAAAATATGACAACTTTAATCTCTTATTCTTGAAAAGAAATTCTTGTGATCATGTTCTACTTTTGTTGGGAATATGAATCCTAAAAGTTACTGAAAAAAAAGGATACAGACTGCGGAGGTTGTTGCACAGGCAGCAATGGTGCCAATTGGGATTGACTTCTGTGCATCTGCGAGGTCACCAGATCTGTTTGATCCAGCCATGATGCCTGTCACAAGAAAAGTCTGAGATTAGCTTTTATTCTAGAAAAATTTGGAAACCACTAATATACATTTTTCTCAAAAACATCAGACATTTTCTTTTGGCATTTAGAGCTTTATGAAAACAGGTGTAAATTGATGTGAACAAAACATGTAAATTGTATTAACTAGTGAAGAATAAAGTGCAACTGATGAAAGGATATCTACAAAACATCTTATCATGAGAAAAATTCATCTAAATGAAGTAGTTTCAGTATTATACAAAGCCTGTCATTTAATGATTGGTTAGTTATGTCACACTGTATATGTTATTTCAACACTTCTAAAAAATCATTCTTTGCATTCATCAATGTACAGCGCTGGAGATTAGATTAGATAGCATTTCGAAATATATGCGTTTATGGTCATAAAGAATTTTAAAATTACAGTGTTTGACAATCATGAGATTTACAATTTTAATCACTAGAAGAATGTAAAAAAAAATTTAATCACAAAAAGAATGTCAAAAATTTTAATCACAAAAAAGAATGTCAAAAATTAAGTTTGCAACATATCAGAAATTTTTAAAATTTTGTTTAGTTTTTTTTTAAAACTATTTCATTTTATAAAACAAAGATCAATCAAGGCAATCACTAGAAAAGCAAATCATCTGTCTGCAAATCAAACACAGGCAAGCAAAAAAATAATCACTCATATTATTTACCAGTGACAGATGGAAAGTAGATAGCGAGCAGAATCATAAAGGATGAAGTCAAATCGGCTAAAATCTCTCCCCTTTTCAGTGAGCCTTCTGCATTTGTTCCAATGACATCACCTTCCTCTGTGTACCTGCTCTTGATATTTGCTGAAATCAAGGAGAACAGCAAAAAAAGATGATAGATGAACTTATAAACATTTCAAACAGTGAAGACAGAAAATAAATCCATCAAAGGAAAAGAAAGAGAAACAATAAAAGATTACTATATTATAATAAATTCACATTAGAATACTTTTCATAATTTCCTGTTTTTTTTTGGCCTCATTGTTTCTAGACATGTGCAAGTTCTAGGTTTTGGATATTCCATTTTTTTTTTCCCAGACTCATTTTATTTTTTCTTCCAAATTATTTCTTATTCTATTTTCTGTATTTCCTCTGTTCAAAATGCAGCAAGGCCCTTGACTAAAATTGTACCTTTGAAATAAAAAAAATAATGAATCAAAACAGAAATAAAATCAAGACATGATAAAAAAAAAAGTAAAAGGCTCAAGTAGAGCTGAGAAAAAGAAAGAGATGAAAACAAGATGTTTAAAAAAAATTCATGGAAATATAAACACATTAAGACAAACAGCAAAAACAAAAGTATTAACATGATTGCACTCCAGACAAATCTACAGAAGGCAAAGAAAGAGGGAAAACACCTCCACAGAGTAATCTCAGGAAAATGAACACACCTTACACCTTACATCCTTCCCGTGCCGTTAAACGTCACATAGGGCTTGAATGGTAATTCGCCAAGATTTTCGGCGAGTTTTTCAATCTCATGAAGGGGTATTATGCCTACTAATCTGGCCTCAGGTGAGCACAAAAATTAAACAAATATTTAAAAAAAAGAAATTAAACAAAAAACTCAGAAGAATAAATTAAACACAATAAACTCTGGAGAATAGATTAAACAAGAAACTCAGAAGAATAAATTAAACACAAGAAACTCTGGAGGATAAATTGAACAGAAGAAACTCTGGAGGATGAATTAAACACAAGAAGCTCTGGAGGATAAATTACACACAGACACGACTCACTCAAGAAGACACCACTTGTCAAACCAGGAATAGCTTCAACAACTCTTGTCTCTACACCAGGATCCATGAAGTAAGCACAGCTGTCACTGCTGTTATCATCTCCACAATAGTTCTTGAAGATTGGTCCAGATTCATTCTTGTTGCAGAAGAATGTTCCGTTCATCATAACAGAGTCTTGTGTCAGAAGCCTGTCACCTAGGAAGCAAATCCTGTAAAACAAAAAGGTAAAATTTTAAAAGGTAAGAAGAAGTATATGTGTGTATATATATATATATATATATATATATATATATATATATATATATATATATATATATATATATATACACACTGTCTCATGAGTGATCAGAAAAAGAAGATAGACATATGTAGGCCATGTGATGAGAAGAAGCAATCAGAGAATACCAAAACAAGCTATCTTTACAACAGACCAATGAAAAAGAGGTCAACCATGTGAAGCTCTAAAAAGGACATTGTTAAAAGAAGCTAGTTTTAGTGGGCATAACATCCCTTGATGAAGTTGAATGACTTGACAAGAGCAGAAAATCTTGGCAAACAACTATGTGAGCCCCATGTGATGTTTAATGGCACAGGAAGGATGTAAGATGTAAGATGTATACACACTTATATATACTTATGTCTGAAAACTGTGTGTTACACAAACTGTGAAAAGTCACTATGGAAAACAGAAATTGGGTTGAAAACATCAGTATAGTTTCTGATACATCACCATTTTTCTAAACATTATACAAATACAATTTCAAAGTTAATAGCAGAGATGATGCGCAATGGAGTTGATTGTCCATGAAATGAAATAATGAAATGATAGGTTCTTACAAAATGTTAGATGATAATGATGTACACTGTAAATTTAAGAAACCGTCACATGGGTAACAGTAAATTTAAGAAACCGTCACATGGGTAACAGTAAATTTAAGAAACTGTCACATGGGTAACCAGTAAATTTAAGAAACTGTCACATGGGTAACAGTAAATTTAAGAAACTGTCACATGGGTAACAGTAAATTTTAAGAAACTGATGTATGAGTAAAGATTCTTAGAATAAAATAGCACCAGAAAATGTTCCAGTTGGATAAAAGCAGATCTAGTAATTTCCAAAAACAGTATGTATCAGGAAGACAAATTACACAGGGTTTGTGGAAAGTGTACATCATTTTCTGCATTTGGGAAAGTAAGAAAAGGTGGTACTATTTCTCCTTACTATTTTAACATTTATGTAGAATACATAATGTGAAATGCCAGAGATGATCCTAAGTATGACAAAGCTGAGTCATTCAATATTGGAAACCAAGACATTTCAGAGCTTGCTGACAGAGGTGAAAACAGCTTTCTGATAGTCACGAATAATGTAATCATGTAAATACTGCAGTTCTTTCCCCTCGGCCTTCTGGTGGTGTAAGTGCGGTTTTGTTCTGTAATGTTTACTCAGTTTTTGTCCAAAGAGACAAATACACAAGGCAGTAAGAAAAAAAAACTTTTCAGAAGACATTAATCTGGAAGATGGTCTAGTTGGCTGAGTGGTTAGACGCTCAGTCTACTTACTAATCCAGTGGTACCGGCTTCAAATTCCAGCCGTGGGGATTTTTTTTTGTTCTGATACCACCACACCAAAAAGCCCCGCGGTCAACCCATCCCTTAAAAATGGGTACCATAAAAATCTGGGAAGGTAAATGTGGCCATGCGTGATACTGACCACATCACATTTTCATGTCCTAAAGGTCTTGGAAATACGGGCCTAACACTGTATCCTCAATATATCTTAATGCCATGAAAACCTGGATTTCAACGTATAAAAAAAATTATTATTATTATTAATCTGGAAAGTCAGCAAAGAGTGTATTTAAAAATATTTTGAAATGAAAACAAAGTCAGTCTTACTTTACATGTTGATTACATCAATTAAAAAACTGAGACATTTGAAAAAAAAAAAGAAAGGAATAGTTCTATTTTTAAAAGAAGCATACATTTGTAACATCTCAGCTCCAACTTTGTTTACGTATGTGAAAGCATACAGGGCAAAAAAAAAAACAAACAAACAAACAAATCTGAGAGATTGCACTGATGTACTTACTCTGCACTTCTTTCTGGGCTAGCCACAAAGATACCGATGTAGATGCATAAGATCGAGATCAAGACACAACCCAAGGAAATGGCAGCAAACTTGCTGACAAAGGCCACTCCAATGAAAACAATGAAGGTCACTATTATCAGTGCTATTGTTCCGTACAAGCGATAACTGTTGAACACATCACCAAACATATCTAGCTGAGGAGCCATGTATTTCTGAGAAATGTTAAAAAAAAAAAAAAACAGATTTTGTGAACAAGTGCACTGTCGAAAGTAACAGCAAACCAAAAATAATAAAAATATTCATGAAGTAATGAGATTTTTGTAAGTTTTGTTTACCTATGATATCCACTTCAGTTCTGAAATTCTCATAGTAATCCTTCATTTGATGATCTGTGTTTATTGAACTTTAAAAAGGTTATATGTTATTCACTTGATTCAATGCAGTATTTATAGACAGCACCATTTTTCCTGTAATAGTAGTAGTAGTAGCAACAGAAGAAGCAGCAGTAGTAGTAGTAATAGGTATGATATGACAATTTTCCGAAATGATCCTATACATAAGAAACAACTCATCATAACTCGTAATGGCAATCACATCACCCTTGAAGTAGTTGCTCTGCGCACGGATACACCGGGCACTGCACGCCGTCCATTGCTGGAACGCTCACTGCAAGAAGTCCGTTTCGATGAGGTCGTCGAGGGCGCAGCACCTGCAATTCCGCCTGGACGTCTTCGGTGTTGTCAAAGCGACACCTTTTTAGCTTTTTCAATTTTGGGAACAGACAGAAGTCTCAGGGACAAACCCGGCGAGAAAAAAAAAGAGGATTGGGGGGGGGGGGGGAAATGACAGCCAATATTATTCGTGGCCAATAATTGCTGGGCGTTGAGCATACTGTTAGTGGAAAGGGGGGGGGATTTCATGGTGAAGCAGCCCCACTTTCTCCTCACCCCAGGCCAGGACATCTTTTCACATGTTCACGAAGTCGCCGCAGAATATCACAGCAGAAGCTGGAACTCACAATCTGGCCAGGACGGACAAATTCTTGGTGGACAATTCCCTTGATGTCACAGAAAACGATCTCTATACTCTTGACAGTGCTCTTCGAATGTCTGGCCTTTTTTTTTTTTTGGTCTTGGTGACCCTGAACCTTTCTACTGGGACGATTTCTGCTTTGTCTCTGTAACCTCAACTATCATTAGCAATTATGAGCCTGGACAAAAAGGTTTCTTTCTATGTTGACGTTCAGTGCAGACATCGAAACGTTGCTTCATTTGGTCCGCCGCGAGGATCCAGGCGATAGATTTGGCTGCTGTGCGTCGCATGCACAGCTTTTCTGTAAGAATCTTCTGATTTATCACAAAACCAGTTCTCAGCGCCTCACAAAGCTCTCGAATGGCCAGGGGTCGATTCTCACTAACGGGCTGCTGGATCTCCTCTGCATTTTTGAGGTGTTGTTCAAGCCAAGGGTCTCCAAGTGTGGTCATCGTCACCCAGTGATATCTGACCCGGTCTTGAATCACGCCATGTCATATAAAATACCCGTGTTCGTTCAAGAGATTGTTCACCAAACATTTGTCCAGGATTTTTCAGTGTGTCTGTTGCTGTTTGCCTGAGATCCGCATACAATTTAATGCAGAATTGCTGCTTTTTTTTTTTACACGTATGTTGAAAATTGCCAGACGACCAGAGCATGACGTCAGTCAAACATACCTGGCTCCATGCCACCTCTCTCTGATTCACACAGCATGCTGGTACTGCCACCTGGTGTTGCATTGCACCACTTGAGTAGTGTCGCGTTCTCAGTCCGGGAAATTTCCTAATAATATTAGCAGCAGCAGCAACAGTGGTACTAGCAGCATATATATATATATATATATATATATATATATATATATATATATATATATATATATATATATATATATATATCACTCAACAGTTGAGACCATAATGCTTTCATATTTTGAGTATTAAAAATATTGAAGAAAGAAGGCCTCCAGTTAATGCCGACACCGCTGTATTATTCAGGCTGCTGTACTTTCTTAATTTTCAATTTTCAGTTCATTTATTTCGACGCTTTATATTTATTATACGTTGCTCATTAGACATTCAGATTATATGACTTTGGATAAGCAAGGCTTTACAATGTTTGTTGAGTAAAGTTCAATCAATGCAGCCATGCCTATATATTTCATTCATTTGCATGTTCCTTGCGGAACTTTGCCTCCCTAACAGCACTCCTGTAGGCCTCTCGGTTGTGAGCAAGATGGCCTGCCGCTGATGCATCCATTTGCAAATCATCAATGATGTCTTGCAGCCATCTTCGCCTTGGTCTTCCTCTCTTTCTTTTTCCCATTACGTACCCTTCCAAGACGGTCTTCTCTAGATTATCATGACGTTTAATGTGTCCAAAATATTTAAGTTTTCTCTGTGTGATCCTCTTTACTAGCCAGCCTTCTTCAATATTAAGCTCTTGTAGTATAGATATATTTGTTCTTTTTTGTGTCCATGATATTTGAAGAACTCTTCTGTAGCATTTACATTCAAAGGCATTTATGTTTTGTTAAGTGTCCAGGTCTCACAGACATATGTTGCGATGGGAAAGATGCATGCCCTTAAAAATCTTATTTTTGTAGTTCTGTCTGCTCCTCTCCACGGATTCTTTAGTTGTTTTACTTTCTGAAGAGCGACAGATGTCCTCCTTTTAATTTCCCTCATTGTATCTCCATTATTAGTTAGCAGTGATCCAAGATATTCAAAACTCTCCACTTCTTCCAGTTTTTCCTCATTGATATATATTTCACCTGCCTTGTTTGTTTTGTCAGTTGTCATCAATTTAGTTTTCTTTGCATTAAGATAGAGGTTTTGCTCTTCACTGTTCTTACGGACTTACATAATTAGTTTTTTCATTCCTTTGTGTGTTGTAGACAGTAATACTGTTATATATATATATATATATATATATATATATATATATATATATATATATGTATGTGTGTGTGTGTGTGTGTGTGTTTTTGATAGACTTAGTTACAAACAGACAACCACACAGGCACGCAAAAGAAGCAAGCAAATTTTGATGAGCCAGACTTACCACTAGGATCTCAATGGACCCTATAATATACATGGATGCTGCGATGCTTGTCCCAAAGAAAAACAAAAGACCGACAGCGCCTCCAAACTCAGGCCCAAGTGCTCGAGATATCATAAAATAAGACCCTCCGGCTGGTACGACGCCATTTGTGGCAACAGCGCTCAGGGAAACAGAAGTCAGCATTGTCTGATGATAGAAGAGTTCATGCAGTGACGGATTTAGAATTTGTGAATGTATGAACTAGGAAAAAATGTAGGAGCAGCTTTATTACTTAACAACTACAAAGTTGTGACGTTTCGGCGTGAGCCTTAATCATACAAAAAATACAGGACGAAGAAATAGAGAGAGGAGATAAAGTATAGATTTACATGAAAACTACAATATATATATATATAAATAGAGTACTTAGCTGTAAATTGTAAGATGTGGCTTGTCCAGTTATGTGTGTCAGGAATGGATTTCTCCATTGTGCGTGTGTGTGTGTGTGTGTCAGACTCAGTGAGTGGTCTGTCATGATGTTTGTTGCTGTCATCATGTGACACTGTGTGTGTGTGTGTCTGGGGTTTTTTGCGTTTTTTCCGTGGGTGTGTGTGTGTGTGTGTGTCTGGGGTTTTTTGCGTTTTTTCCGTGGGTGTGTGTGTGTGTGTGTGTGTGTGTGTTTTATTTCCTTCCAAATAAAAAAAAAGAACAGTTGCTATGATTAAGGCTGACGCCGAAACGCCACAACGTTGTAGTCGTTAAGTAATAAACCTGCTCCAATTTTCCCTCTAGTTTATACATTATGGTATCACAGCTTTACTGCAGTACTTTATGTATAGTTGTATACTTAGACACTAATTTTTGTGTGTTAGAATTTGTGAGGCCCCTAAGTTGCATTGCGGATTTAAACTTCATGAGGCCGTAAGCTATATAAAGCTTTACCTAAAAGTATGCCTAAATCCAGCTCTGAATTTCTGATTATCCACCACCACCACCCCCCCCCACCCCCCACCCCGGTTTAGCTACTCTTACTTTACATGATGTGTTTTGAAGGAACATGCATAGAGCTGGGTAAGAGGTAGCGTGACAACCAGCGATGGATTAACTACCAACCTGGCCCCCTAAGCTAAATTTAGTAAAGGACTTCTTTGGCTTGATTCCCCTATAGCTGTGACGTTTGCCATTACTAATTGACTTTGTATTACACAGACGAAGCACAGCTTCCACATCACTGTCAGACCTTTACTTTTCAGCAAACTTATTACCAATTTTAAAACCCATTTTCATGTAAGCAAAGTTTACTCAGTATTTCCAATGTTGCTTTCCCGCCTTCCCTTGACGCTGGATCTCATACCCTTCCGGGGCTCTTAGCTTAAACCTGCTCAGTGCAAATGAGCAATCCATCGCTGATTACGAGGGGTTCCTTGAGTTCTCTAGACAGATCTATTAAAATGGCTTTTTGGTAGACTCTTGTCATTATTGGAAACATATCAAGTTCCGCTTGTTAACAAGATTGAAATCAGTACAACATAATGTTTCTAAAAGCATGAGAAGGTGGGGTAAAGTCTAATATTTCCCACCGTTTGGGGGAGGGGTACGCTCCACAGGGCGTCAATTTAAATATTAGAGGAATGGGGGGAGGGGGCAATTAGAATATATTTGTATTATACTTTTTCAGAACTCGGTTGACTAATATGCTGAGGGGGGGGGGGGTAATAAAAATTTTGGAGGTTTGAAGGTGGGATATGATAAAAAAAAAAAAAGGTTGGGAAACACTGGTATAGTCTTTGCTAGCTCTGGTTCAGCGGTATTAAAAACTGTGCCGTCCTTCTATCACAGTCATCTTTGCTTCCGCATTAACTCTTAGAAACTGCACTCGTTAAAAAATAACCGGGAGAAGAAAATGTGAAGAGAAAAAAAAATATTTTGTACTTACACAAGAGCAGCAAATGATGACTATGGCGAAACTTTCTGGCACACCTGCCAGGCCAATAATCCATGTCAGTCGGAGAAACAAGAGCACGCCAAAGATGTTCTGGATGCATGGCAGATACACACCAAGGATTGTGCCTAGGTTGGCTTTCTGAAATAGGAGATATAAATCTTGTTTTCTTGCTTCGGAGAGAGAGAGAGAGAGAGAAAGAGAGAGAGAGAGAGAGAGAAAGATATAGAGATATAGAGAGAGAGAGAAGAGAGAGAGATAGAGAGAGAAATAGAGAGAGATAGAGAGAGAGAAAGAGAGAGATAGAGAGAGAGAGAGAAAGAGAGAGAGATAGAGAGAGAGATAGAGAGAGAGAAAGAGAGAGAGATAGAGAGAGAGATAGAGAGAGAGAAAGAGAGAGAAAGAGAGAGATAGAGAGAGAGAAATATAGAGAGAGAGAAAGAGAGAGAAAGAGAGAGAGAAAGAGAGAGAGAAAGAGAGATAGAGAGAGAGATAGAGATAGAGAGAGAGAGAGAAAGAGAGACAGAGACACAGAGAGAGAGACCTGGAGCATGCTCAGGCATAAAAGTAACGCGGCATTTGACTTGCATTGTTATAAGAAGGCAGTAGGTATAGCGCTCTAATCCATAGAAAATGAAGTAGTGATATTCTGTGTTTTGTAAACTGCTATATAAGCTAAAATTATCCGCCAGGAAAGTGAAGTACATTAGTCCCAAGGTTACAGGACATATCTACGAGGGCGAGCCAAAAAGTAACCGCAAATTAAGGGACGTAACTATTGACTATTAACTATTATATGAAAAAACTGGAGGGCAAGTCTACAATTCGTTTCATATACAATATTTTTCATTGGTTACGTCCCTTGACTTGCCGTAACTTTTTGACTCGCCTTCGTACTATCATAATTAAGCAACAATTGTAAAAAAAAATGTTTTACAGGTTTCCAAAACTTCCAAACACAGTTTGAGTTTTACCACATACAATATAGTTAACACGGGTGTTAAGGAATTAATATGTCTATATATATGTGTGTGTGCATATATTACATTTTAAAGATCCTTTCTGAATCAGAGCAGAAGTGTAGCTAGGCAGGGTCCCCGAGTGAGACCTTTTGTCTGGTGGTGCAGGATTATTTCCCTTTCTCCCTCCCCGCCACATCCATCCATACTCATCTCTCTGCTTATCTTTTTTTTTATTAATCCTTCGGTTCTCATCCACTATCGCCTCACGCCCTCTTTCTTAACACACCCCCCCCCCCATGGATATGGTGTTAGTGCCCATATTTTCCTTGACCTGTCAGTGCACTAGAAGGTGACCTGGTCACCATCACTCCTGGTCGTCTTTTCTTCCCCCCCCCCCCCAAAAAAAAATTACCAATTTCTACCGCTGGTTGACCGGGGGGGGGGGGCGCCTTTGGCTGGATTCGAACCCCCCGATCTTCGACAGGAGAGATTAGAGCACTGACCACATCCCTACTCAGACGTCGGCCTCACACCCTTCTTTCTTTCAAATAGATCTCCGTGCCCCCCATTAGAACAAGGGAAGTGATACACTGACTGGACGTCCATCTCCGTGCCCCCCATTAAAACAAGGGAAGTGATACACTGACTGGACGTCCACCTCCGTGCCCCCCATTAGAACAAGGGAAGTGATACACTGACTGGACGTCCACCTCCGTGCCCCCCATTAGAACAAGGGAAGTGATACACTGACTGGACGCCCACCTCCGTGCCCCCCATTAGAACAGGGAAGTGATACACTGACTGGACGTCCACCTCCGTGCCCCCCATTAAAACAAGGGAAGTGATACACTGACTGGACGCCCACCTCCGTGCCCCCATTAAAACAAAGGAAGTGATACACTGACTGGACGTCCACCTCCGTGCCCCCATTAAAACAAGGGAAGCGATACACTGACTGGACGTCCACCTCCGTGCCCCCATTAAAACAAAGGAAGTGATACACTGACTGGACGTCCACCTCCGTGCCCCCATTAAAACAAAGGAAGTGATACACTGACTGGACGTCCACCTCCGTGCCCCCATTAAAACAAGGAAGTGATACACTGACTGGACGTCCACCTCCGTGCCCCCATTAAAACAAGGGAAGTGATGCTTTGACTGGACGTCCACCTCCGTGCCCCCATTAAAACAAGGGAAGTGATACACTGACTGGACGCCCACCTCCGTGCTCCCATTAAAACAAGGGAAGCGATACACTGACTGGACGCCCACCTCCGTGCTCCCATTAAAACAAGGGAAGCGATACACTGACTGGACGTCCACCTTCGTGCCCCCATTGAAACAAAGGAAGTGATACACTGACTGTATGCCCACCTCCGTGCCCCCCATTAAAACAAGGAAGCGATACACTGACTGGACGCCCACCTTCGTGCCGCCATTAAAACAAGGGAATGATGCACTGACTGGACGTCCACCTCCGTGCCCCCCATTAAAACAAGGGAAGCGATACACTGACTGGACGCCCACCTCCGTGTCCCCATTAAAACAAGGGAAGCGATACACTGACTGGACGTCCACCTCCGTGCCCCCATTAAAACAAGGAAGTGATGCACTGACTGGACGTCCACCTCCGTGCCCCCCATTAAAACAAGGGAAGTGATACACTGACTGGACGTCCACCTCCGTGACCCCCCCCCATTAAAACAAGGGAAGTGATACACTGACTGGACGTCCACCTCCGTGCCCCCCATTAGAACAAGGGAAATGATACACTGACTGGATGTCCACCTCTGTGCCCCCCATTAAAACAAGGGAAGTGATACACTGACTGGACGTCCACCTCCGTGCCCCCCCATTAAAACAAAGGAAGTGATACACTGACTGGACGCCCACCTCCGTGCCCCCCATTAAAACAAGGGAAGCGATACACTGACTGGACGCCCACCTTCGTGCCGCCATTAAAACAAGGGAAGTGATGCACTGACTGGACGTCCACCTCCGTGCCCCCCATTAAAACAAGGGAAGCGATACACTGACTGGACGCCCACCTCCGTGTCCCCATTAAAACAAGGGAAGTGATGCACTGACTGGACGTCCACCTCCGTGTCCCCATTAAAACAAGGGAAGTGATGCACTGACTGTACGCCCACCTTCGTGCCCCCATTGAAACAAAGGAAGCGATACACTGACTGGACGCCCACCTCCATGTTCCCCCTCCTCCCTCCTCCACTGCTCCCCTAACCAGGTATTATGACGTCTCGGGCAATCTTTTTTAAGCCATATGAAAGATACACCAAAGCAAAAGAAAAAATCCAATTACAGGATCAAGAAGTTAAAAATTGCCCACTTTTAACCATAAAAATCTTCCCCTACTTTTTTTTCTACCAAGAAAATGGTGCACATTGCACACGCCTCCTCACAGTTACACCTTTAAGTGTGCAACTATAAAACTTGTATGTTCACTTGCTCCTTATTTTATGATACAAAATACTTCTGATAACATTTTTATTCAAAAGGATTACCTACAGGGAAAAAATATGACCATATTCGTTTATTTTAACTTTTTCTATACAAAAACTGAAGAACAATGAGTGACCATTTGTTCAAGTTAAACTAATGAGATATTGATCAATAAAATAAACTGTATTGCGATTTAAAATGAATACATGTAAACACGCATTTAAAAAAAATTCTATAGAATGAAACTTTTGTGCAAAAAAAAAAAATAATAACTATTCAAATAAAAAAAAACAAAGAATAAAAGATACACACACACAAAGTCCGACAATTAGGTAATGAGACTAATTCCATAAAAAATAAAATAAACAACAGTTGAAGATATAAAACCTGTATTTTATTCAAAGTAAGCCCCCTGTGCATTGATACGATCTAACAAACACTGGAACGACCTCTGCAGTTCTTCTGTTGGTATGGTCCTCGATGTTACGGCCCTTTGGATATCATCAGTATCGTCAAAGAAGCGTCCTTTCAATGGTAACTTTAATTTTGGGAATAGAAAATAATCGCAGGGAGACAAATCTGGGGAATAGGGTGGAGGGTTGAGAACACACACTTGTTTTGGGGCCAACGATTCCTGTACAACTACTGCCCTGTGAGCCGGTGCATTATCATGAAGAAGGAAAAAACTGCCAGGTGTTGAATACTCGGCTCGGATTCCGAGAATCTTTTTCAATAGGCGTTTCAAAATACTTAAATAAACTTTGGCAATGGCAACCTGTCCCTCTGTAATAAATTCTTTGTGATTAACTCCTTTGCTGTCGTAGAAGCACACCAACATTGTCTTCACTTTCGACTTCTGAAGACGAAATTTGTTGCCTTTTGGTGATGATGATGACTTCCACTGAGCACTTTGGTGTTTAGTTGTGGGATCATAGCGGAAAATCCATGTTTCATCCTCTGCAACAATCAAATTTAAGAAATGTTTATTTCTGCGACACGTTTTGATAATGTCTTTTACGTACTCAACATGCTGATGTTTTGGTCATCAGACAACACATGTGGTATAAACCGGCAAGCAACTTTTATCCTGACCAAATCTTCCACTAAAATTTTACGAGTGGTCTCTCGTTAACACCAAATTCATCTGCCATCATCCTCAAATTCAAACAACGATCTTCTTGTATCCGTTCTCTGACTTTTGCAATGAGTTCCTCATTACAAACAGAAATTGGGCGTCCATGTCTAGTTGCATTTGTAATCGTTTCCACACCACTTTTAAATCGTGAATACCACCTGAATATCTGTACAAGAGATAAACAATTATCTCCATAAACTGTCGCCCCCCATTAGAACAAGGGAAGTGATGCTTTGACTGGACGTCCACCTCCGTGCCCCCCATTAAAACAAGGGAAGTGATACACTGACTGGACGCCCACCTCCGTGCCCCCCATTAAAACAAGGGAAGCGATACACTGACTGGACGCCCACCTCCGTGCTCCCATTAAAACAAGGAAGTGATACACTGACTGGATGTCCACCTCTGTGCCCCCCATTAAAACAAAGGAAGTGATACACTGACTGGACGCCCACCTCCGTGCCCCCCATTAAAACAAGGGAAGCGATACACTGACTGGACGCCCACCTTCGTGCCGCCATTAAAACAAGGGAAGTGATGCACTGACTGGACGTCCACCTCCGTGCCCCCCATTAAAACAAGGGAAGCGATACACTGACTGGACGCCCACCTCCGTGTCCCCATTAAAACAAGGAAGTGATGCACTGACTGGACGTCCACCTCCGTGTCCCCATTAAAACAAGGGAAGTGATGCACTGACTGTACGCCCACCTTCGTGCCCCCCATTGAAACAAAGGAAGCGATACACTGACTGGACGCCCACCTCCATGTTCCCCCTCCTCCCTCCTCCACTGCTCCCCTAACCAGGTATTATGACGTCTCGGGCAATCTTTTTTAAGCCATATGAAAGATACACCAAAGCAAAAGAAAAAATCCACTTACAGGATCAAGAAGTTAAAAATTGCCCACTTTTAACCATAAAAATCTTCCCCTATTTTTTTTCTACCAAGAAAATGGTGCACATTGCACACGCCTCCTCACAGTTACACCTTTAAGTGTGCAACTATAAAACTTGTATGTTCACTTCCTCCTTATTTTATGATACAAAATACTTCTGATAACATTTTTATTCAAAAGGATTACCTACAGGGAAAAAATATGACCATATTCGTTTATTTTAACTTTTTCTATACAAAAACTGAAGAACAATGAGTGACCATTTGTTCAAGTTAAACTAATGAGATATTGATCAATAAAATAAACTGTATTGCGATTTAAAATGAATACATGTAAACACGCATTAAAAAAAATTCTATAGGATGAAACTTTTGTGCAAAAAAAAAAAATAATAACTATTCAAATAAAAAAAACAAAGAATAAAAGATACACACACACAAAGTCCGACAATTAGGTAATGAGACTAATTCCATAAAAAATAAAATAAACAACAGTTGAAGATATAAAACCTGTATTTTATTCAAAGTAAGCCCCCTGTGCATTGATACGATCTAACAAACACTGGAACGACCTCTGCAGTTCTTCTGTTGGTATGGTCCTCGATGTTACGGCCCTTTGGATATCATCAGTATCGTCAAAGAAGCGTCCTTTCAATGGTAACTTTAATTTTGGGAATAGAAAATAATCGCAGGGAGACAAATCTGGGGAATAGGGTGGAGGGTTGAGAACACACACTTGTTTTGGGGCCAACGATTCCTGTACAACTACTGCCCTGTGAGCCGGTGCATTATCATGAAGAAGGAAAAAACTGCCAGGTGTTGAATACTCGGCTCGGATTCCGAGAATCTTTTTCAATAGGCGTTTCAAAATACTTAAATAAACTTTGGCAATGGCAACCTGTCCCTCTGTAATAAATTCTTTGTGATTAACTCCTTTGCTGTCGTAGAAGCACACCAACATTGTCTTCACTTTCGACTTCTGAAGACGAAATTTGTTGCCTTTTGGTGATGATGATGACTTCCACTGAGCACTTTGGTGTTTAGTTGTGGGATCATAGCGGAAAATCCATGTTTCATCCTCTGCAACAATCAAATTTAAGAAATGTTTATTTCTGCGACACGTTTTGATAATGTCTTTTACGTACTCAACATGCTGATGTTTTGGTCATCAGACAACACATGTGGTATAAACCGGCAAGCAACTTTTATCCTGACCAAATCTTCCACTAAAATTTTACGAGTGGTCTCTCGTTAACACCAAATTCATCTGCCATCATCCTCAAATTCAAACAACGATCTTCTTGTATCCGTTCTCTGACTTTTGCAATGAGTTCCTCATTACAAACAGAAATTGGGCGTCCATGTCTAGTTGCATTTGTAATCGTTTCCACACCACTTTTAAATCGTGAATACCACCTGAATATCTGTACAAGAGATAAACAATTATCTCCATAAACTGGTCGCATCAATTCAACTGTCTCAATGGTACTTTTTCCTAGTTTTAAATAGAATTTAATGCTAACATGACAATGCATCTCTAACTAGGTCAACAAAATGGCGGCTTGTTTGTCGTCTGCTTATCGGGCGGCGATGGAAAGTTGCCAGATTATAGATGAAGATTTCCTCTTTGGATTTCATGTTTTGTTTCATAGATAGCAGTTTTGTCTTGGCCATAATAAAATCAGTCTCATTACTTAATTTGTCGGACCTTGTGTGTGTGTATATATATATATATATATATATATATATATATATATATATATCAGTGTTGACAGAAAATAACACAGTTTGGAATCTTTAATCATCCATACTTAGTAAACTACGCACTATCAGTTGTTACACCACACACCATACATTTTGTGATGTTAATAGACTATGGTTTTGTAAAGCATGTTAGTTTATGATCTACATTAGCCTATATTTATTTAACTTACCTGCATCTGTTTTCACCGACAGTTAGATATATTTAATATAAGGGGAAATGGCGCATTTATTTTCACAAATTAAGACAAAAACATTATTGCAACCTCAAGATGAAAAAAAGACATTAGTAAACGTAAGAGTGCAAAAAGGTGAGGAAAAAGAATCCTTCGTAAATTATGAGCAAATGAAACTCAGGTAAAAAGGGGAAAAAAGTTGAAAAACAGTCATGCGATATATAAAATCTGTGACAATCTTCTGTGGTAACAGAATCACGAGAGATTGTTCTTTTCCCTGAAGCTTTGCTCTATTTATATTTTCGTTAAACTGAAGATTAACTTCCGTGAGTTTTACAAGTGAGTGATGAAAGACAGAACCTAAAGGAAAACGAACAAGAGCGTTGTCTGTGACGAATATGAGGAGTACCCCCCAAAATGTGAGGTTGGGCTTCAAGAGCCGCTTAACAAACACGAGTCTTCTTCTTCTTCTTATATCCTTCCCGTGCCGTTAAACGTCACACAGGGCTCGCATGGTAGTTCGCCAAGATTTCCTGTTTTTGGCGAGCTTTTCAACATCATCAAGGGCTTTTATGGCTACTAAATTGGCCTCTCTTAACAATGTCGTCTTTAGAGTTTCGCGTGGTCGACCTCTTTTTCTTTGGCTTGTTGTGTTCCACTTGACAGCTTTTTTAGGATACCAACATGAGTCTACGTAAAGCATAAAAGCTATAACCCCACAATCCCCCTCAGGATTCTTCTAGAGCTCGGACTTGGGCAAATTTTTCCAGATTCTTTTTTAGCTCAGACTTGGGCAGATTCCTTTAGATTCTTTTTGAGTTCAGACTTGGACAGAGTCTTCTAGATTCTTCTATAGCTCAGACTTGGGCAGATTCTTATAGATTCTTCTAGAGCTAAGACTTGGGCATGTTCTTCTAGAGTCTTCTAGAGCTCAGACTTGGGTAGGTATTTATAGCTATTCTCTAATCAGCGTGTTTCTCCCTCTATACAGTTGGATGTAGATCTCATGCAGTTTTGGCGCTGGTAACATCTTAACTCTTATAGCACCTAGCAACCTTTACAACACCCGACAATCTCTTGTGATCAAACATCACAGCTGTCAGATTTTATTAGGCACAATACAACCCACCACCTCCCCTCCCCTTTTACCATTTTCGGCAGTTTAAAAGTAGGAATCATCATCTTCGAAACAAAACCATGCGGCCGGAGTTTTTTTTTTTTTTAGCAGTTTATACAACTAAAAAACTACCGTGTTATGTGAAGTTACTCAGGTCTCCAGATTTTTCCTCAGGGTTTACGTCCACAGCATTCCTCGTGAACAAAGCAATCAATTATTTACACGGTCAAAGTACATCGACCACGGCTTACTGTTATCACTCACGAAAAACTGAGGGAATTCACCTCAGACAAGATTCTACGAGTTTCGCTCTTTAGAATGACAAGACAGGATAAACCACTCAGTCTGAGACCAGCACGCGTGTAAACAACAGTTAATTACTCTTTTGGCTTTGAAAATTCTACCTTTGTACAATGTTCGTGCTGCTATTTGTCTGTGCTTATGATACAGATACGCATTCTTAAAACCAGGGCTTCTCATATATATGAATTCTTTACACCAGGGTTATATATAATATACGGATTCTTTACACCAGGGTTTCTCATATATACGAATTTTTTACACCAGTATTTCTCATATATACGAATTCTTTATACCACGATTTCTCATATATACGGATTCTTTACACCAGGCTTTCTCATATATACCGATTCTTTACACCAAGGTTTCTCATATATATGAATTATTTATACCAGGGTGTCTCATATATACGGATTCTTTACACCAGAGTTTCTCATATATACGAATTCTTTACACCAGGGTTTCTCATATATATGAATTTGTTACACGAGTATTTCTCATATATATACGAATTCTTTATACCAAGGTTTCTCATATATACGAATTCTTTACACCAAGGTTTCTCGTGTATACAAATTCATTACACCAGGGTTTTTCATACATACGAATTCATTACGCCAGTGTTTTTCATGTATACGAATTCTTTAGACCGCAGTTTCTCTTTTTTTTTTCTATTCATAGCTCCTCTTTTTACAATTAATCCCGCACCCCAATTCTCTCTCTCTCCCCCCCCTCTTAACTATCTAGGCGTCCCCCTCCTCAGTTATCCCCTTCCAGTTCTGATAATCTAGGAAAAAAAAGTTACTTGTGACGTATACTTGTCGCCCCCAGAAACTATGCCCTGGTCTGGTTAAATTAAATCTACTCTAACAGCTTCATGGACGTCTGCTTAATCCAGTGATTCTTAACCTTTGTCAATTCTCTCTCCGTCATGAGAACAGCTGTGAACTCTTCATTAAAAATAATCTTTAAATACAGCCCAGATGATGATTAAGATTTTTTTTTAAACTTCAGCTTATTCCATTTAATGGACCAGCTTCACGTGAAGTGTCCTTTCCAGAACGTTGAGCCTCTCTGAATGCAATACGGTCTTGCGTAAGCTGACCAGCGTTTCGCAATGAGATATTCAGACTTTCCTTGATGCCCTGAGTTCACCTGCGGTGAGGTCGTCCCTTTTTCTCTTTTGCCGGGCACTATGCCTTCTACTATCAGCCTCTCCAAACTTTTGTGTCTCTTGATGTGGCCGAGGTATCTCAGCTTTCTAATTCTGATGGTGTTTGCGAGCCAGTTCTCTGCGACACCTAATCCCGTTGGTATACCTAGATATTCCCATAATTTTTCATTTCAGATGCTGTTATTCTCTTTTCTAGTGATTAGTTAAGTGTTCATGTTTCACATCCCTACCCCGCTATTGATGGTCCGTGAATCCCCCCGCCCAAAAAAAAAAAAAATCCATCCTCCGTAGCACAAAACCCCCCAGATTAAGAACCACTGGCGTAACCAGCGTTCGATGAAATGAAGATTGGACGAGACACCCAGAAGTTTTTTTTTACATAACAAAAGAAAAACTGAACATTAGTTTCTTTTTACAGGATCTCATTTTCATCGTTTCGACCCTTCTTGTAGGGAAAGGTGGGAGAGGGTTTCAAAGTTTTAGCTGTGGCTAAATTTCATTTTCTTATGTGTGCATAAAATAAAGGGAAGGAGGTTGGAGGCTGGAGGTTGGAGGTTAGGGGGTGTGGTACGTTGTATTGTAAATGAGCAAACAACACTGGCAGAGTTGGTAGATCTTGCACGCCTATGAGAATCGATGCTAAAAGCGATATTTAGGGAGATTCTAAATAACATTAAAAGCAGCACGTTTCTAAAATAGCCCTCTTTAGATATAATTTTATATAATATATAAAATAACAGAAAAAAATGTCCTTCCAGTTTCTTTCTACAAAAATTTCTTATCAAAATGGTAGATCAAGAAAATTAACTCAGGAGTGAAAGAGTGAACCTTAATGGCTACCAGCTCAGATAAGGATGTAGGAATGAATGTTAGTATGGAGGAATTAATAGCTGAATTCATGGATTCGTGGATGTATTTCACCGCAAGCGAAAATTTTCCTGACAAATCTGAAACCACCACCACCACCACCATCATCATCATCATCATAGCATAGGCCACGGATAAAGGTCATCCCTGTTCTTGGAATTATTCTCTGCTTCCTTCCACGTGCATCCCTTGTCTCTGAGCACTGTCATAGTTTCTCTTCTCCAAGTAAGTCTAGGTCTAACCAACAACAAGGGGCCAAACTAATTCGTTTAGTTCTTGTCGAGAGCAGACCCATCATCATTACTGTTTGTTAGTCTCGGTTCCGCCCCTGACTGAACCACGATCTCAGAGACAAAACATAAAAGAAAACACTCAACTAAACAATATAAGAGAACACTTCGCTACGTGGCTTTGGTGCCAGACTTTTCAACTGGCTCAGTCTATAGATAGATTTTTAAAAAAAGCAAACAACACTTCAAGGAACAAAAGTCTGTAGTTTTGTTTTTTATGTGAAGTGTGCAGAGTTGTAATTTTGGTTTGAGATTCCACCCCCACCCCTCTACTCCTACACCCCCCCCCCCCCCCCCCCCCGTTAACTACTTCCGTAGAAAACCTGGCATGAAAGCGGAACCATTTCATTTCGCGCTGTTTTGATAAAGATCGCAGCCTATCCATTCTCAGCTATTATATATATATAAGTAGTTTTGCTTTATTTCTTTCTTTTATTGTGCTCTTAATTTTTAAATACCCTACTCTTCGCATGCATTACCTTATCTAGCTTCTGGCGCCTTTGTTGTGTTTTGTCGGTATAAAAACAGAAAAGTGCTCCTGTTTGGTAGTTTAAGTAGCTTTCCACACTTTTGTGACCGCATTTCTGGATTTATATGCAAGGTCCCCTGACAGGAATGTTGTAAAGTGCTACGGTTTCCCTTTGCCATGCCGTTAAGCCACATTGGTAGTACAGTGTTAAGGCCCCTATTTGCAAGACCTTCGGCACATGAAAGTCTGATGTGGTCAGTATCACGCCTGGCCCCAGATTTCTCTGGTATCCACTTTTAGAGGCTGGGCGGACCCTGGGGCCTTGGTGTGGTGGTTACCAGAAACAAATCCCTCTGCTGGGATTTGAACCCCGTACCTCCGAATTAGTAGACCGAGCGTCTAACCACTCAGCCAGTCGGGCCGTTTTGTAAGGTGGTGCAAAACTAATGTAGGGCCACACTGTCATATTGATTGACCGTTTAGCTGCGGTTAAATTTCCGTGTGCTCTCATCCACTACGGGCCCTCCTTAAAATTAAGGAGACCCACCGGGCCCCACACTGGTACACTGGCTGCACCCCGTCTTATTGGACCTGTTTTTTGTTTATATTCACCATATGACTCAAGTCTAGGTAACCCTACATAGCTTTGAAAACTTCTTTCTCCCTGTCGTTGAAGTTTACATATCTATCTATCTATCTATCTATCTATCTATCTATCTATCTATCTATCTATCTATCTATCTATCTATCTATCTATCTATCTATCTATTTTTGGCACCCACTCACCCATCCACCCATCCATCCACCCACCCATCCATCCATCCACCCACCCACCCATCTATCTATCTATCTATCTATCTATCTATCTATCTATCTATCTATCTATTTTTGGCACCCACTCACCCATCCACCCATCCATCCACCCACCCATCCATCCATCCATCCATCCACCCACCCATCTATCTATCTATCTATCTATCTATCTATCTATCTATCTATCTATCTATCTATCTATCTATCTATCTATCTATCTATCTATCTATCTATCTATCTATCTGTCTGTCTGTCTGTCTGTCTGTCTATCTATCCACCCACCCAATCCTTTGTCTGTATTACCTATCAACTGCATTCCACCCTCCTATTTCCACTTTTCGTCTCCTATTCCCCAAAGAACAAAATCCACACCGAACACTATTACACCAGGTCACGTGCTGGCGACAGCAGAACTCATCACCGTCTGCTGACGTCACACTCCTACAGAGCCAAAAATCTCCATAAACCTGCGTGTAAACGCTACGAGAGAATTACCACCAACAGCAAAAGACAAGTTTTAATTAAAACTCTGTAAATGGACTCTGCACTAATCGACCAGTTTTGAACGTGGCCAGCTGCGGACGATATGGCTCCTTTATCGTTTCCAGATGGTATCAAAGCGGTCAGATGTTAAAGGAAACTGCCGCGCACCGTAGGCTGAATCAGCTACTTGTGAGAACGAGCCAGTGCACGAAGATCAAGGCGCTTTCATGTTTCTGTCACTCGTCCTCATTTTCTCAGATAGCACAACGGCCTTGCGCTGATTTGCCCTGCCTCGATGCGGCCCCTCCTGGCTCTTTGAGGTCCTCGCGATTGATGGATAAATGTTTTACAGATGCACACATGCTTACAGCCGACTATCATTTATACTAGTTGGTGTAAGTTTGTTGAAAATAGATAAGTAATCGGCATAGATCTGGCCCAGCCATCATTACTTGAAGTATAAAAACACTGAGTATATATAAATACATGATATCACTGCAGATTACAGCTCTGTGGTTACAGACCTCCAATATATATATATATATATATATATATATATATATAATATATATATAGTTTCATGGTTACAGACCTCCAATGTATACATAGCTTTTACAGTTACATACCTCTATGGTGTATATAATTCTATGGTTACAGACCTACAGTGTATATATAACTCTACAGTTACAGACCTCCATTGTGTATATAACTCTATGGTTACAGACTTCCATGGTGTATATAACTCTATGGTTACAGACCTCCATGATGTATATAACTCTAAGGTTACAGACTACCATGATGTATATAACTCTAAGGTTACAGACTTCCATGGTGTATATAGTTCTATGGTTACAGACTTCCATGATGTATATAGCTCTATGGTTACACACTACCATGGTATATATACTCTATCACTGTAAAATGTGGTTATGGTTTCGTGAAATACACTGCTCTTCTACTGTCACTTTTTTTTTTAATTGAACATTTTGTGAAAAAAAAATCCAGTACACAAAATGCTTAAAGGAAAATAAATTAATTTTAATATGTTGCAGTTAATCCTATGTTGATACATAAGAACAAATGATGAAAATGAGACTTAACGAATGAGGTTGTGTGTATTGAATGAGATAGACAAAGTTTACGCTGTTATAAAAGATGGGAACGAAATATTTCAAGACAACGCACAGAGAAAAAGGAAGAAGAAATGTTTTAAGCAGTCATCTTCCGGGAAGAAAAAGACTTCTGGGACAGGAGCTGGGCCCTCAGGCCTGTCTATGTTTGTCACTGGCAGACTTTTCAGTTTTAATCTGCTTGAGCATTAGTCAGCCTTTCATCAAGTTCACTTGGGCTGGTCTGGGTTCAAGACGATCTCAGCCTTTCCAGCCGTTCGCCTTTCAGCTCCAGCAGTGAGACAGGGGTTAAAAAAAACCCTTTAGCGAAGGGCTCAGCGTGAACTTTCCGCCCGCTATTGTTAACGTAACATTTCCGTGGATACACTACTTCTATTAAAACCGCTACTCATTTCATATCTTCTTGTGGAACCTTTAACTGATTGAGACAGATATTTTCCCCCCAACATCGATTTCGCTATTTTCCATATTTTCCTACTCTATCAGCAGCAAAATAAAGATTCCGAGACAGATAATTCAATCATTCCACTAGTTTTATTTCTGGTACACATTTTAATTTACTTACAGGAATGGTATACTTTTCTGTCTTGTACTACGATAAGAAATAAATGTTCACCTCTTTAAGTGTCAAAGAAAATACATCCAAGAACGCTCAAAAAAATTGTACTAAATACAACCGCCATTCATTTCCTTTAGTCAAGAAGTGACCAAAGACTTAACATCTAGCCCATATAATAGCTTAAAATTAACATCTAGCCCATATAGTAGCTTAAAATTAACATCTAGCTCATATAGCAACTTAATGTTTTAATCCCCAAAGAGAAGAAGGCAACTAGACAGTCGTAGTTTTTGTTGTGTATATATGAAATATATATTTTGGAAGGCAAAGTTCCGCAAGGTACATGCAAATGAATGAATGTATATATATATATATATATATATATATATATATATATATATATATATAAGTCATTTAAATGGCTCATGGCAGTGAATGTGTTTTAGGAAATAACTGTCCCATCACACTTTGCAACAAAGAGAATATGCTAGCCCGTGATAGAAAATAAACAGACAATGAGAAAGTTTTATATGAATTTTTTTTTCATCTGTTACCATACGTTTAGCATTACTGTGTGAGTAGCTTAGAAAAACAAAGATTCGATCCACCAACAGCTCGCTTCCCAAAGTTTTATCACATTTTAGAAAAGAAAGATACTTTAGTTGAAGGTATTCATCTCTACTCTATACAGGATTTTTTTTCAAAAGTAAGTTATGCTGATGAATCAAAGCTAGCGACAAGTCCCACCGGGTTTCACTGACTTTCGAACACACCTCATATTTATGCATATAAAAAGAAAGACCACACTTTAATTCAGCTCCCGTCATTTTCTCACATAGTTACAACTAGTGATTTATTTATTTTCTTCCAATATTTTCGTTGTCTTATGGGCCAGACTTCTCCTCGAAGTTAACGTATTTCTTATGTTGAGCTTCTCTGACTCCGCTCTGACTGCTTTAATATTCACTCATGCAAAGATATCAGAAAAGACATCGCTTCTATTGTTTAAACATGATTGTTTTAATGGTGAATACAGATTTCCTTCGGCCTAAAAAAATCTTCGTAATTGATTTTACCTGCACTGAGCAGACAATATTTCCTTGTGTGAAAGACACGAGACGCAGAATGGAGCTATTGCTTGCCAAGTTAATTTTTACGAGGAGTCAAGTGGATTCTTTCCTTTTACTTTGACCATAAAAATGGCGTCTAGCCACAGATTCGGCGAGCAGGATATGTACTTTATCCTAGACACGCCTCTGCCTTTAGATGTTTTTCTTTTCTCTGTGCATACTCTGGTAACATCAGGTGGAAACTGCACCACTGAAATAAAAAACGTAATGTTCCAAGCCAAAACAGCTTTCTAACAAATGAGAAACATCTTGTGCAATGCACTTCTATCTATGAACTTGAGAAAGAGAATTCTAAAATGCTTATTTGAGCTTGTCCGAAGTGAGTCATTGACAAGGAACAGATCGATAGAAAAATTACTAGAGGAAACAGAGATGTGGCTCATTAGAAAAATGTTAAGAATACCATGGACAGCTAAGATGACAAAAAACCAATGTCTAACAAAAGCAAATGTTGATGGGAAGCTAATTAAATCCACAGGAGAATGACACTCATCATTTATTGGAAATATCATGAGAAGAAGAGAGCTTGAAAGCATCATAACAACATAATAACAGGGAATATAAATGGGAAGAGATACAGGGGAAGACCAAGAAGAAGAAAAAACAATCAAGGGCAGTCTAACGCAATGATAAAAAAATCACCAACTGAGATGATGGAAAATATCAAGGAACGGGATCTATGGAGAAGCAAGGCGGCCGTCGCCTATCGGCATGGCAGCTGATGATGATGTATACTTTCCATTGCAACAATATGAAACCGTCATTACTGGCATATTTACACTAAATTTTTTCTTCATGCTTCTCCTTGTGATGCTGGTCCTCAACATTCCAACTGCTCTCCCAACACACGCACACAGCACACACACACAAGCCCACACAAACATTCTGCACCAATGGAAGAGTTGTTTTTTGCGTGCATAGAACAAATGAATTAGTCCTCATTCTTCATGACATGTCAGAGTCATAATCTTAGAATCTTGGCAGCTTCTCAACTGGAACAATATCGAAGCTTTTTTTTTTTAACATTCAGTACCGTTACGCATGACTTGAAGAGCATTCGAAACCCGTAACATATCATTGTGCAGGTGAGTGTGCTTGCAGACAGCCTGCGGATGAAACAAGAATCTTACAACAAGGCCAACAACTGATTTTTTTTCTGCCATATTTTTATCCTGCTGCTGTGGAATGGATACAAGTTTGTCAGCGTTCTTTGCGATTTGTGCGCATTCCTATTGCGCAGTCAGTGCTTAGCGACCAAGAGCTGACTGCTTCCGTCAAGATTAGAACTATGTCTAACCAACACATTATTCTATTCCATAAATTTTTCCCTGGTAACAAACTAAATATGGACGAGCCAAAAAGGAGCGAAAAGGAAGGCAAAACTAGTTCTAAAAATAAGCCATGCCGAAGACAGACGTGTCAAGTCTAAAAGCGCAGATATAGCAACACCATGACATAGCCCAAGCACTGCTATTTGCAGGGAAAGAGCAAGACATGTTGGGATCTAAGGATTGCCTCTCCTAACCCATCCTCTTCCCCCCCCCTCCCACCCCCAACCCTTTGAACAGTATGAAGGAAATGTAGGAAAGAAAGGAATGTATAAAAAAAAAAGAAAGCCACAGCTAGGTATAGCTAGACAACACAACGAAACAAATATTTGCAGCGCAGGTAAGCATTCCGGCCACCATATACACAATTTTGCTTGGGAAAGTTAGAATGCATTACAGGATGTAAACAATTAATATGTTCATTATCTTCAGATGTAATACATTTTCACCGTTGTAATTACACAACTTTACTATGCTTGGTATATCGTCATCTGTTCTGGACTTTATGTATCTGTATTTGTCTAAGCTCCCGAAGGTCCCTGTCTCAACTTCATTCACTATGCCTGTCTAAATTCAGTCGATTGCTGTCCATGATGTTATTCTACCGCTTGGCGGCGCTCCCAGTGACAGGCAATTAAGATCCTCCAGAACGGCTAGCGGAACGGAGTTAAGGTGATATTCTTACACATTTGGGAAACGCCCCCAAGAACGTGGATTAATGTGATATTTTGTCCAAAGATGACAATGATGATTATGGTGTCAGTAACAATGACTATATCCAGTTTATTTATGAGCATTTCTTGCTTTCTTCTTCTTCTTCTTCTTCTTCTCTCTCTCTCTCTCTCTCTCTCTCTCTCTTCTAAATGGGGAGTACTTAGATGAATTGATCAGAACATCCTAGCTACATGCAATGTCAGACTTGCTGAGCGCGCTCCATCATGACACGGCACCGTCTCGACGATCTTAAGTGTAACGGACCTACCGGTTCACGAGAAGGCATTCAGAGTCCTCATGTGACTTACATGAACTCGCGCGTTATCCGTGAACATGAACTCGCGCGTTATCCGTAAAACGAGAAAGTGATCTCTCATCATGTATTTTGAGACCAGACATGAAAAATGGTGATCTTTTTTTTTTTTTTTGGTTTTGGTTTAGTGCTGTTTCCAGGTTCTGTTCCCCCCCCCCCCCTCTTTTTTTGTTTCTGGATGAATTTTTCAAGTCGTGAGAAATGACAAGTGTTGGCAGCATCTGCTGCCTTCGTTTCCAAGAATGTTGCCAACCTGGTTTCTTCTTACAGTTTGTATTCCTCTTCTTCTTTTTTTTCTCCCTCGCGTTCCACGGTTATGTACTCAGACGTGTTCTGGTATATATATGATAGTGATTTTTTCAACGAGAATATTTATTTTTTAATTTATTGTACATAAAATCCTGTCTGTTCTAGGATGCCTCCTTTCGCAGGCAGACACTGGCAGGCGTTCAAGATTAAGCATTCAAGCAGCACTTCAGAAGATCACGACAGAATGAACAGGGAAAGGAAAAAACGATCTTTATTCTCGAAGGGTGAAGAATTGACGCTCATGCCAGTGTGACATTTTGCTCTTCATTACTCACCTTTCACTCCTACCTCACATTCGATGTAGCACAAGTATACACATATAACATTAAATTAAACATGTCTAAATGTGTGAAATAAGACTGCCACATTCACGAATATAAGATAATATTAGCTACGTGGGAGGTAACTAATATAAAATTGCAAGAAATAATAAAATTTAGATGTAGTTCTTGTCACATCACATTCTTTCAATACGAACATAATACAGGAAAGGAAAGAACGCATTAGCATATGAGGTCTCACGTTATATGGCGGAATTTGATATGCTTTGACCATAACGGGGCAGGGATGGCCAGAACCCCCATGGTGGTGGAGTCTGCTAAAGAAGTACTGCACACTCCTTGCTTTTTTTAATCTGCACTTAGGGACTGAAAAAATTATCCGCCATAACCCGTTCCCAAGCCGACACGATGCTGTGGCTCAACTCCTTCATAGCATCAACTGCAAAGAACACCAGCTTGCAGTTCCAGGAAGATAGAAGACAAGATGGACAAAGCAAACTAGTATATACTATTTCATACAACATATATGTGTATATTTTGGAGCAACTGTTGATCCATTAGACAGAGAGAATAGAGAACATAACAGTTTCTCATCGTACTTATAGTTTCACATGATAATCAATTCTGAATCAGAAGACGACACAAAACGTCAAAAAAATAACTTCAGTAATGGATGAAGAAGGAGTAAGGATTAATGTCTGCGCTAAGCAATAGTTGCGACTACAGCAACAATAACAATAATTCGTTCCATTTGTTGTATATCTTTGGAGCAGCAACAAGGTAGAGTTCAGGAAAAAAAGAAAACAACTAATACCCATTAAAACACTCATCATCATCATCATCATCATCATGTGCCGTGCCGACTGGCGTTGGCTATTATGCTTCTCCAGAGTACCCGATCCTTCATGCAGGCCATCAGTTCAGTTGGTGATCTCCTCTCACACCATCCCGTCAGACTGTCCAGTATCATTCATACAACTGCAGTATCATTCATACAACTGCAGTATCATTCATACAACTGCATACAACTTAAAACACTGCAGTATGGAAAAGAAGAACCATTATTACAAAAATAAACAGATAAAAGATATGCTTGCACAACGAAAGTGTATACTGATTCCCTCGGTTTACGAGTTACTCGCGTAACGATGATTATCGATACCTGCCAGCCACATTGACTGTAATGGTAAATGCGATACGAGAAAAAGTCATCACACAACTTTCCCATGTTAACAGTGTTCTACGCTTATCATCCAGGCCTATCATCGTAGAATAGGACAGATTAGACTCGTAAGACGGGAGAGGTCCGCTGTATTACAGTTTTTTTACTTAGCGATGAAGAAAACGCGCTGATCTATTCTCGCTTCCTTCCAGTCTCCGGCAGACAAATGAGAAATATAAATTTCGAGATAGACCAATTGTCTGCTAGCGCGGGGACACAGAGCTTCACACTACATTAGAGATCAGTTTTAGAACGGGTCATATTCGCGTTTGGGGCCATTATTCATCTGTGATCAATAATAGCAAAGAAACAAGGCAGACAGACAGCTCTGTTTACTTTTCCTCCATGATAATAATATGGAAAGAGGCGGAAGATTAAACCAAAAAAAAAAAAAAAACAAATACGACTTATCAGTGGTTTTCATAGCAGATGATGGAAGTTTTTGTCTTCTCTACCCAATAATCTTGGTTGTGGAGTCGGATTAAGAGCTGTAGAGAAAGCCAGTTTTAGGTTTATATAAAATTACTTTTCCTGCCTCAGTTCTGGTTCAGCGGAAGCTATCTTCTGAAGCTCCGGGGCGTAAGCTGATCAAAGTCTTATCAAGTTTACAAGTGAATTCGTTATAGATAGCTTCTTGCGTTGCCTTAGAAATCCAACGATGCAAGGATCGATTTGTTCTCCTCAGAACAGGTCATGATTTTCCAATTAAAACCTTCCTCTAATAATTGAAATTCGGTTTTAACACATTTCATGAGTCGGGAAGCTTTCCCCTCGACTACACAACAATAGTTGTAATTACCAATAAAGCAGTAATACCTAAAGCAAAACTACGATTTAAAGAAAAAGAAAGTTATTTGCTACAGTACAAATACAAATGTTAACGAACGTGTCTCGGTCGTATGAAAAGTTTAGCAGATCGGCTCTGCCAGATTTTAGCGCCGAAACAATCCATATCATCTGTGTATCGGAAATCTGAGTTTTAAAAAAAGTGGCCTAAAATGTGTTACATTGAAATAACCATGTTAAGACTATTTAAAAGCTAAAATAGGAACAGCTTTAATTCATTAAGGAGGCCATAGCTGTAACCTTTCGTTTTACACCCAAATACTACAAAAAGCTTACGGGACGAAGAAATGTGAAAAGAAAAAGAAAATATAAATTCACACCAACGATATAAAACAAATAAGAATGAAAAAAATATAAAAGGTAAAATTCACCCCTTTCATGCCATTAAGGCATTTTGGAGAGAGGTGTAGGGCCCGTAATTCCAAGACATGAAAGATGTAAGAATGAAAAAAATGTAGTAGAAAAGAATGGAGCACGTAGCTGCGACTTGCAAGAAGTTGCGTAACAACAAGTGCTCCTTTTTTTAAACTCTTGCTTTAAATAGTCTGAACATTTTGTTATAACAGAGTAGCTGCAGTGGCTTTGTTAATATATATATTAGTGTCATATATCCTTATACCCAAAGACTATTCGTGTCAAACAAAAATGATGTTATTTCAGTCAATAGAGTTTAATTTATTATTATTATGTACCGTGCCGGATAGCGTTGGAGATCATGCTTCTCTATTTTGTGCGGTCCTTTGTTTTTTCCGGTTAATTCAGATGCTTTCATTTTCCCAAGCCACTTTGTCAGTCCACTGAGATATTTTTTTCTCTTGGCTTGCCTCTCTTCCCTTGTACTTGAAACTTTCCAGTCATTACTAAAATCTGTCTCTCTTCCTTTGTACT
Organism: Achatina immaculata; assembly: GCA_009760885.1. Taxonomy (NCBI): domain Eukaryota; kingdom Metazoa; phylum Mollusca; class Gastropoda; order Stylommatophora; family Achatinidae; genus Lissachatina; species Lissachatina immaculata. The sequence goes on from CM019716.1 coordinate 13,714,877, forward strand.
TGAAACTTTCCAGTCATTACTAAAATCTGTCTCTCTTCCTTTGTACTTGAAACTTTCCAGTCATTACTAAAATCTCTGTCTCTCTTCCTTTGTACTTGAAACTTTCCAGTCATTACTAAAATCTCTGTCTCTCTTCCTTTGTACTTGAAACTTTCCAGTCATTACTAAAATCTCTGTCTCTCTTGACCTGTCTGAGAAATTTTGACTGCCTTTTTTCTTACAATTTTAACTAACTTTCAGGTTGTTCTGAAACTTCTCTGAGGACCTCATCGTTTGTTTCTCCGTCTGTCCAGGTTATTTGGCGTATCTTTCTCCGAAACCATATTTCTACTCTGCTTCCAATTTTTTGGTCATATTTTTGTGTTTATTGTCCAGGTTTCACAACCATATAACAATACTGGCACTATATAGAACTGTAATACTCATTTACGCACTGTTAGGGACATCGTCTTATTTGTTAGATCCTTCATCATGTTATAAAAAAGCTATTTTTGCCTTTCCTATTTCCTGGTTTCAACTGTGCACTTGCAATCAGCTGTTAATGTTGCCACAAAGTAGTTGAATTTATTTACCCGTGTCAGCGTCTTCCTGTTTGAAAGATGTTGTATTTTTTTATGTTTATTCTTTCCTATATTATCAGTATTTCTGTCTTGTTGCTGATTAGCTCAATCTACTGTTATCTTCAATAATTTTTTTTTACGAGTTTCTATAAAATGCGTTCACTTTGTGCTGTTAGAACGGTGTCATCCACATATTTCAAGTTATTGACATTATGGCCTCTTATTTTAATTCCTTTGACATTTTTTTAAATGCCTGTGAGGAGGAGTCTGTCCTTCCACCAAGTGCGTCCATTTTGTGGTGGATGGTGGAGATATTTCCTTATCAAATCATCCTTCACACATCTATGTCAACTACTGGTTTAGCAAAACTCCTTAATACATTTATTTCTATAGACCTATAGTTTCTTTCAAGAGCTCGATGAACAATACAGTTTATTTCCTTTGCCATTTATTCCCTTCCTGAGGTCCGCAGATTCCTGGAGGTCAGCGAAAGGTCACACGGGGATGGTAGAGGAATGTTCTCAGCAGGGCGCACACATGTTGTTGTCACAGAAAATTAGATTCCACATATCAGTGTCAGATCAATTTATTCTCTCATCTGTTACCGAACTTGCTGTCACTTGCTTACTTCAACTGTCACTTTATTTAACGTATATGATGCAGGCCTATGAATTTTTTTTAGCCGAATACTCACGATTAGCAGCAGTCTGTACAATTTGACACAGATTGCTAGTGGTGACCGCCATGCATTTCTCTCCCTCTGACGTCACACTTCCCGCCAGTCGCTCGCAGTCACCTGCAACCTTCGTTCGTTCACCTCACAGTTTGTCCGAGAAGCAAGTCTATACTTAATAAGAATTATTTTTGTATATCACAAAGAACCCTTACCCCACAAATTCTCGAATTACGAAAACCCGGGGAGGGGGAGGGGTTATAATTTAATACCAAGTGGCGGACGAATATCTGGGGTGCAGGGTTGGGGTTTCAGGGTGCGGGGAGAGGCGAATTATCATTGATTCAGGAATTCCATGCCCCGAGGAAAGGTCAGAAATCTCTGTCTTGTGTGATTGCACATCTCTCCAGGGAGAGAGCTAGCCAAATAATACAATGAATGAGCATGTACTTCATCAAATCCCAGGGAATTATTATTTTTATTTTAAAATCATTCTTTCATTTGCCTCAAGCCTGCTTGCTTAGTTTGGGTTGTAAAGTACAAATTTTTAAACAGCTCACATTGAAGGGTTGCTTTATTCTGTGCCGGAGGGGTAATGATGTTCTTGCCTTATCCAACAATCAACCAGCTACGTGTTAACCTAGGGATTCTCAAACTTTGTGCCGCGGCATTTTAATGTGCCGCAAAATTTAGGAAATGTGGCGTGAAATTTCGTCACCTGAATTTAAAAAAATAACATCCCAATCAGTTAATTCACTTTTTATTTGTTTTGAACTTTTAACAACTTTTGTAATAAGATAATACATTAAATTTCTTTCAAAATGTTAAAAATATATTGTTAAAAGCAAGAGGGCCCAGGATTAAGAACAGAGGTATGCCGCGACAGAAGTCTGTGTTACCAAGTGTGCCGCGACAGAAGTCTGTATTACCAAGTGTGCCGCGACAGAAGTCTGTGTTACCAAGTGTGCACTTGCAATCAGCTGTTAATGTTGCCACAAAGTAGTTGAATTTATTTACCCGTGTCAGCGTCTTCCTGTTTGAAAGATGTTGTATTTTTTTATGTTTATTCTTTCCTATATTATCAGTATTTCTGTCTTGTTGCTGATTAGCTCAATCTACTGTTATCTTCAATAATTTTTTTTTTACGAGTTTCTATAAAATGCGTTCACTTTGTGCTGTTAGAACGGTGTCATCCACATATCTCAAGTTATTGACATTATGGCCTCTTATTTTAATTCCTTTGACATTTTTTTAAATGCCTGTGAGGAGGAGTCTGTCCTTCCACCAGGTGCGTCCATTTTGTGGTGGATGGTGGAGATATTTCCTTATCAAATCATCCTTCACACATCTATGTCAAGTACTGGTTTAGCAAAACTCCTTAATACATTTATTTCTATAGATCTATAGTTTCTTTCAAGAGCTCGATGAACAATAAAGTTTATTTCCTTTGCCATTTATTCCCTTCCTGAGGTCCGCAGATTCCTGGAGGTCAGAGAAAGGTCACACGGGGATGGTAGAGGAAAGTTCTCAGCAGGGCGCACACATGTTGTTGTCACAGAAAATTAGATTCCACATATCAATGTCAGATCAATTTATTCTCTCATCTGTTACCGAACATGCTGTCACTTGCTTACTTCAACTGTCACTTTATTTAACGTATATGATGCAGGCCTATGAGTTTTTTTTAGCCGAATACTCACGATTAGCAGCAGTCTGTACAATTTGACACAGATTGCTAGTGGTGACCGCCATGCATTTCTCTCCCTCTGACGTCACACTTCCCGCCAGTCGCTCGCAGTCACCTGCAACCTTCGTTCGTTCACCTCACAGTTTGTCCGAGAAGCAAGTCTATACTTAATAAGAATTATTTTTGTATATCACAAAGAACCCTTACCCCACAAATTCTCGAATTACGAAAACCCGGGGAGGGGGAGGGGTTATAATTTAATACCAAGTGGCGGACGAATATCCGGGGTGCAGGGTTGGGGTTTCAGGGTGCGGGGAGAGGCGAATTATCATTGATTCAGGAATTCCATGCCCCGAGGAAAGGTCAGAAATCTCTGTCTTGTGTGATTGCACATCTCTCCAGGAGAGAGCTAGCCAATAATACAATGAATGAGCATGTACTTCATCAAATCCCAGGGAATTATTATTTTTATTTTAAAATCATTCTTTCATTTGCCTCAAGCCTGCCTGCTTAGTTTGGGTTGTAAAGTACAAATTTTTAAACAGCTCACATTGAAGGGTTGCTTTATTCTGTGCCGGAGGGGTAATGATGTTCTTGCCTTATCCAACAATCAACCAGCTACGTGTTAACCTAGGGATTCTCAAACCTTGTGCCGCGGCATTTTAATGTGCCGCAAAATTTAGGAAATGTGGCGTGAAATTTCGTCACCTGAATTTAAAAAAATAACATCCCAATCAGTTAATTCACTTTTTATTTGTTTTGAACTTTTAACAACTTTTGTAATAAGATAATACATTAAATTTCTTTCAAAATGTTAAAAATATATTGTTAAAAGCAAGAGGGCCCAGGATTAAGAACAGAGGTATGCCGCGACAGAAGTCTGTGTTACCAAGTGTGCCGCGACAGAAGTCTGTATTACCAAGTGTGCCGCGACAGAAGTCTGTGTTACCAAGTGTGCCAGGACAGAAGTCTGTGTTACCAAGTGTGCCGGGACAGAAGTCTGTGTTACCAAGTGTGCCGAGACAGAAGTCTGTGTTACCAAGTGTGTCGGGACAGAAGTCTGTGTTACCAAGTGTGCCGAGACAGAAATCTGTGTTACCAAGTGTGCCGGGACAGAAGTCTGTGTTACAAAGTGTGCCAAGACAGAAGTCTGTGTTACCAAGTAAGATAACAAATATTGTAGGATTAAACCTCGAAAAAATCGTAGACAAAGCACTTTAGTGAGACGTGAGAGAAAGAAAAATCACAAGAGAATTACCTGGGATTCGAACACAGACTCCGGTAGGACGAGCAGCCGTCTAGCCACGAGAGAACAGCGTACTATCGACTTAGCCAACTAGCACCCCAAAAAAGGTGTTTTGTTGACAAAGTCTTTAGTAACTGCTCAGCAGACATGAGAGACCGTGACACCCGGAAAGAAACGAGGTCGTGACACACAGAAATTCCGTAGCTTAGATTCATTCTCTCTAGCAGGTACCAACTAGACAGACATACACACGGTGTGTTACCAAGTGTGCCGGGACAGAAGTCTGTGTTACCAAGTGTGCCGAGACAGAAGTCTGTGTTACCAAGTGTGCCGAGACAGAAGTCTGTGTTACCAAGTGTGCCGAGACAGAAGTCTGTGTTACCAAGTGTGCCGAGACAGAAGTCTGTGTTACCAAGTGTGCCGGGACAGAAGTCTGTGTTACCAAGTGTGCCGGGACAGAAGTCTGTGTTACCAAGTGTGCCAAGACAGAAGTCTGTGTTACCAAGTGTGCCGCTGTTTGACAACGTTTGGGAGTGGATGGATTAACTGTTAGTTGAGCTTCCATCTCTGTTGTTACCTTCGCCATAATGCACCTTACCGAAAACAGATCCAATGCAGTCCGCTTTTCCGGGGCCCAGATGGTGGAGGAGGGTACGGAGGGCCCCCCCCCCCAAAAAAAAAGGGCAGATGGTGAAAGGAGGCGCCAGGACTCTAGGGGTAGAACATGAAACAGGGCAGGGGGTCCTAATACAGTTTTGTACCACCTTACAAACTTCCTGCCGGAGACCCTGATCGGGAGTAATCATTGTACCTTACATTCTCACATCAGGCTTACATTTACGTGTAATATATGTAATTAGATGAATAGAAACTATACTATAATTATATTACAGCGTATGGGCCGTATGTGTACTTGATATACGTTATGAAAATTATTACTCCGTTGCAAACAGTTCAGTTCTTGTTGGTCTTAGTCCGATCTATTTGGAGTTGTAAAACTTCTTTGAAAGCGTTACTGAAGAACGTGCATCATGATAGTGTTGACAGCGCGAGGTCCTCTCATGACTAGGCGGACGCCTGTTCTACTGTGCCCAGGGTTCGAGCTGGAGGCATTCGCTTACTGTTTTTGTTTCTGTCACGTCTAATGTGCTTTACCTACTGTTTTTTTTTTTTTTTTGGGTTTCTCTCACGTCTAATGTGCTTTATCTACTGTTTTTTGTTTCTCTGACGATTAATGTGATTTATCTACTGTTTTTGTTTCTCTAACGTCTAATGTGATTTATCTACTATTTTTTTGTTTCTCTCACGTCTAATGTGCTTTACCTACTGTTTTTTGTTTCTCTGAAGTCTAATGTGTTTTATCTACTGTTTTTTATTTCTATGACGTCTAATGTTCTTTATCTACTGTTTTTTGTTTATCTCACGTCTAATGTGATTTATCTATTGTTTTTTGTTTCTCTAACGTCTAATGTGCTTTATCTGCTTTTTTTTTCCTATGACGTCTAATGTGCTTTATCTACTGTTTTTTGTTTCTATGACGTCTAATGTGGTTTATCTACTGTTTTTTGTTTATCTCACGTCTAATGTGATTTATCTATTGTTTTTTGTTTCTCTAACGTCTATTATGCTTTATCTAATGTTTTTTGTTTCTCTGACGTCTAATGTGCTTTACCTGCTGTTTTTTGTTTCTCTGACGTCTAATGTGTTTTATCTACTGTTATTTTTGTTGCTCTCACGTCTAATGTGCTTTATCTACTGTTTTTTTTTGTTTCTATGACGTCTAATGTGCTTTATCTGCTGTTTTTTTGTTTCTCTCACGTCTAATGTGCTTTATCTAGTGTTTTTTGTTTCTCTGATGATTAACGTGATTTATCTACTGTTTTTTGTTTCTATGAAGTCTAATGTGCTTTATCTACTGTTTTTTGTTTCTCCGACGATTAATGTGATTTATCTAATGTTTTTTGTTTCTCTCACGTCTAATGTGCTTTATCTACTGTTTTTTGTTTCTCTCACGTCTAATGTGCTTTATCTACTGTTTTTTGTTTCTATGACGTCTAATGTGCTTTATCTGCTGTTTTTTGTTTCTCTGAAGTCTAATGTGCTTTATCAACTGTTTTCTGTTTCTATGACGTCTAATGTGCTTTATCTAGTGTTTTTTGTTTCTATGACGTCTAATGCAATTTATCTACTGTTTTTGTTTCTATCACGTCTAATGTGCTTTATCAACTGTTTTTTTTTGTTTCTCTGAAGTCTAATGTGCTTTATCAACTGTTTTCTGTTTCTATGACGTCTAATGTGCTTTATCTAGTGTCTTTTGTTTCTATGATGTCTAATGCAATTTATGTACTGTTTTTTGTTTCTGTCACGTCTAATGTGCTTTATCTACTGTTTTTTGTTTCTCTGAAGTCTAATGTGCTTTATCTACTGTTTTTTGTTTCTGTCACGTCTAATGTGCTTTATCTACTGTTTTTTGTTTCTCTCACGTCTAATGTGCTTTATCTACTGTTTTTTGTTTCCCTCACGTCTAATGTGCTTTATCTACTGTTTTTTGTTTCTCTGAAGTCTAATGTGCTTTATCAATTGTTTTCTGTTTCTATGACGTCTAATGTGCTTTATCTAGTGTCTTTTGTTTCTATGACGTCTAAAGCGATTTATCTACTGTTTTTGTTTCTCTCACGTCTAATGTGCTTTATCTACTGTCGTCTCCTCCCCCCCCCCCCCCCCCGAGGCTTTCCATACATAACTGCAAAAACATTTACATCCAAGGCAGAGGTAAGGGTTCTTACATCTTGGGGGTGGGTGGTACACAAGTAATGGGGTTATGGTAACAAGGTCTTAGAAAATATTTTTTTGTACTCTTTTCGACTAGAATTTTCTAGTAGCTGCTCTGTTCCTATCTGTCTGTCTGTCCATCTGCATGTCTGTCTATCCATCTGTCTGTCTTATCTTTCTGTTTGTCTGTCTGTCTATCAGTAAGTCTATCACTCTGCCTATCTGTCTGTCAGTCTATATTGCTCATTATCGGGTGCCATGCCGGCAGGTGGTCGCGTTCATGTTTCTGCCTAGATCTGGATCCCTGATATTTCGCATCAGCTCAGTAGGTAACTTTTTAATTGTGCTATCTCGTTAAATTGTCCATGATTTTTTTCCCTTCTTGATTTTCCCGTGCCTCTCTTCTCATTTATCTTTCATGTTGTTTGATGTTTTAAAGAATCTATCCATGTGAAAAAAAATCAAAGACAGACCACAGATAAACAGACAGACAGACAGACGGGTGGATGGATGGATGGATAGATAGATGAATGGATGGATGGATGGACAGACAGACAGACTGACAGACAAACATACATGTAGACAGACAGACAGACAGGCAAGCAGGCAGGCAGATAGATAGATAGATAGATAGATAGATAGATAGATAGATAGATAGATAGATAGATAGATAGATAGATAGGTAGTTAGGTAGATAGATAGATATAGATAGATAGATAGATAGATAGATAGATAGATAGATAGATAGATAGATAGATAGATAGATAGATAGATAGAATGTCACAAACATAATTTCTTTTCTTTTTAGACGACGAAAACAACAGACCATGACCTGGTGGTACTGCAAACCAGGTCCACCCGTAACGAGATGTGGACCTTACCCCCGGCACAAACATAATTTCTCCTGTCTATACTGCTATACTTGTATTTACAGTGAAAGGTCTACAAAAGCTCCACTCAACCGCTTATCACTTCCAAACTTCTGTTAGAAACGAGAGACGCAAACGGTCCAGATATGTGTACATTTTAGGAATACCTCTATACGGATTGAAAATGTTAAAGGGGAATCAATGGCAAACTAAGGACGGGCAATTAAACATTACGCACTCAAACAAGTATCATTACAAATGCATAATTACTCGCACTTCGAAAAAAAAGTCACAAATAAGCTAAGAGAATTATCTCCCTCGTGTCAACTCCGACGCTATGCGCGGTTTATTTTGTACACGTTTGCCCTACATAAATGTGCGACATGATTTAGCGGTGGATGAGTGATTTAGCGGTGGATGAGTGATCTAGCGGTGGATGAGAGTATGTGTGATCACTCATGCTGTAAGCAGTGGCAGCTCAATGTACAACAACGTCCAGATAAAACAAACACTTCAGGTTCAATCTGACGTCGACACCGGATCGACCTCTACATCGAAGAACAGGTCCAAGCGTAAGTCCGACTCCACCATCTCACGTATACACTCCCTGTTTAATCACTTTCTTAGGACTCGTGTAGACAGAAAAATTACCTTACATGCTTCCATACGACCATCCTCTGGCTTCCATACAACTGTTCTCCCTAAAAAAATTTCCTCAAAAATAAAGTCACATGACCAAATAACCAACGTTCACATCTTTGCTGCTTAAACGTGTGTCGTAGATAGGCCTGGACAGCTACGCCACGCATAGTAACCCACATACTGCCATAAACTATCCCAACTGAACTTCACTAGCAAAATACAGATATGTTTCTGTTGAGAAATAAGCAGTGAGAAGAACAAGAAATCAAGTCTACCGGGGAAAAAAAGACAGTTCTACTCGCCTAAATTCTGAATCACGCGACAGTTTGGATGAAAACCATATACACTCACAAACTGTAACATTCATTAGAAGGTTACAGCTGAACAGATACAATGGATCACTTATAAGACTTCTCCCATTTCCCCATCCTGTTAATGATCCCAGTCTCTGTGGTAATACAATCTTCATTCTAATGCTCCCAGTCGCCGAGGTTTCTCGCTGCTGCGCAACAAGCTATGTCTAATCTACTTTCCCCTCTTTCTATTGATGGTACATGTACCTTTCTCTTTTCCAGTAACTGTAACTGTCCAAAAATTGGCCTAGCTCTGTTGCTGGTCCCGGAGAGTAGCCTCATTACACTCGGAGCATGCCCATACATGTTTAGCCTTTGACATCAAAATGTCCTTCAATGTTTTTAGAGAAGTGATTCCAGTGTTGTGTGTTAATTGTGTACTGCACGAGATCCAGCATTTAGCTGGGATTTGAAACACCACTACACTACGTGCTAAACAGACAGGAACAAGTCATCATATTCCTTCTTCTCCGAATAGGACACCGCCGAGTCCGAAGTCATATGTATATAAAGTTTAAGGTTGGTACTACTACTCTTTGTACATGTGCCCAGGTGCCCCCAAACTGTGGAACATATCCCCCCAAAACTGCATCAGTTATGAGACACGGAGAAAGAATTACTGGTGCAGTGAAACCACCAAAGAGGATGTGCTCTACGGTTCTATACACGAATTACAAAAGCAAAAAAAACAGTGAAATCTATCCAAGAGACAGGACTGCAGATACGAAATACTCATACAGATAGAAAATGCGTACGAAGAAGAAGAAGAAGAAGAAGAAACTGAGATCTGCATTCACTGCACATGGTTACATATAATTTTCAACTTCTTATGAATATTCATCCTTATTTTATTGTTCTTCCATGTCCATGCAGTTCGTGGGCATTCACTAAGTTCTAGACACGCCGGCTCTTTTACGGCCACGAAGACCAAAGGAGCATCCGCCCTGTCTTCATGACTTTGAAAGCAAGTCTGGCTTATCTCGCTTTCTAATAGCCTTCCTTATCAGCCTTCCTCATCAGCCTTTCAATACAATCCTCAGATGAGTAGGGGTAAAAGAGGTCTACCTTGTAGCAAAGCGGCCTACCCAGAGGCTTACCTTTGCAAGCTGATTGGGTGTGCATTGACCCGCTTTCTCATGTATGCTCAAAGAAATAACGAACAAAGTGGCAGTTGTAATAACATCATTCGTCCATTATCATGGTCATCAAGGGGCAGAAGGATGTAGCGCTCAATAATACAAAAACATCAATACTATTAATTATTTACTCTTTCAAGGAAAACCAGTGAAAACTCGTAAATCGGGGGAAAAGAAAAAAGTTATTTAATCGAAGTCATTTACAACTTTAATTGTTTCATTCCTTAAACGTTCTTTGTGTTTTGCCATATGAAGATTGCACTTTTAAGTATTTCCGGGCACTGAAAGCTAAAATCTTTAGTTTTCAGAATTTCCACTTAACGTATATACAGCCATTTCACGGAGTGCTGTCCATTTCATTATGTTTCAGTTCTCATTAGACTACGAACCGACGAGGTTGTGGGGGGGGGGGGGGTGGAATGATGGGGAGGAGAGGGAGGGGGAAAGCTGCGGTAAAGTAGCGTGCGATGGTACAACTCACTCTCTAGTTTAGGCCTGGAGATGAATGGGCGTCAGGAAATGTTAAAAACAAAAGAAGATGGTCCGCCAACAGAACTTAAATAAAAAAAAATTATTTAACAGTTTGAACCCAGGGTCCGGTGGATCTTAGTTAACAGCTACTTTGGGGGTGCCCCCCTCTCAGATATAATACGGATATGTTTGTGTTTCAGCTCTGTTATTGTGTCAACCAGTGGTTCTAAAACTTTCTGAGTTCAAAGTACCCCAGTATTAAAAATATACACTTTCTCTCTCTCTCTCTCTCTCTCTCTCTCTCTCTTTCTGTAAAGTTACTCATGTAACATTAATTTTGGTTTACCCAGTACTCGAGAAATGAGCTTCTTAGAAAGTACTCGAGAAATGAGCTTCTTAGAAAGTACTCGAGAAATGAGCTTCTTAGAAAGTACTCGAGAAATGAGCTTCTTAGAAAGTACTGGAGGGAAAAAAGGATAGAGAAAGACAAAGAAACAAGATACCTGACGGACTAAAAGAGTGATACGAAGTACGGGTGTCAATAGAAAGAGCAAAGGATAAATGGTTGTTTGGGGGGGGGGGTGAAGACGCCTGTCCGATGAGGCAATCAATCAGCGACCCGTAGCTGATATGCCAGCGTCAGGGTCAGCGAACTATAGCTGATATGCCAGCGTCAGGGTCAGCGAACCATAGCTGATATGCCAGCGTCAGGGTCGGTGAACCATAGCTGATATGCCAGCGTCAGGGTCAGCGAACCATAGCTGATATGTCAGGGTCAGCGAACCATAGCTGATATGCCAGCGGCAGTGTCAGCGAACCATAGCTGATATGCCAGCGTCAGGGTCAGCGAACCATAGCTGATCAAGACCCTGTCCCACCTGTCCGTGGTATCCACAGTAAGAGACCTAGCCTGGCTAACGGGGCAGGGATCACCATAGTCCTCATGGTGGTGGAGTCTGCTAAAGAAGCATCGCACATCCCATGCTTTTTAACTGTACTCTGGGACTGAAAAAGTAACTGCCATAACTCCCAAGCCGATACGCCTCAATACCTCTACAGCATCGGCTGCAAAGAACAACAGCTCGCAGTTACAGGGAGTTCGTGCAAGTACAAGATGGTTGTGGAAATCATTGACGACCAACGCCTGACTGGCATGGATCTCTCTCTCTCTCTCTCTCTCTCTCTCTCTCTCACACACACACACACAGAGTACGCCATTATTCGGTTCTCTGTGTGACTGGCCTGTTTAAAATATAAGTACATTTAAATATTTAACTCAGTCTTAGCTCATTTCAGTTCATCTTTCTCTCACTCCTTCAAACTTTCATGCAGCGCGTACGATCCCTTGATGGAACATCAGCGTACGGCACTATACCTGTCCACAATGGCAGAACGTGCATGGCTGTGCTAGCAAAGAAGATGATTTGAACTTTCAGGAAAGGGAGAGCAACATGTCTCTCATCTGAGTTTCCCAAATCGCAAATCAAATTCTCCGTTTTTAAACTTCTCAACACGAGTTTTCCATTCCGCCTATTTCCAGCTAGAATAATTATTTTCATGTGGGAATCTGACATGAATAGAACAAAAAAATCAATTAATTAAAAGGATTGAAATAAAGTTATCACAGAAATATGACCTTCGCATCCGTCTGACCTCTCTTTTCATTGGTTGAGCAAAGACTGGCAAGTGGTAGAAATAAATCTATAGAAATCTGAGCGATTGGTCAGGTTGTATTTTGTTTGTGTGTGTTTTGTTTGGTTTGTTTTATACAAGACCAAAAAACAATAATTGTATATGCTGAAAACATTCTGGCGACTTGTAAGCTACGTGAAGGTGAAAAGACAACTTCTTTTCCTGTGTGCTCAGCGGCATCATCATAACGTGCCGTTCCTGAATGCACACGCGTTCTTCTTTCTATAAACAGAGGTGTAAATAAGATTGTGAAGCTGAGAACAAAAAATTGCGTCCCTTTTAAACCTTATTAGCGTTTGGGCTCCCAGCGATAGACAAGAGAGGGAAAGAAAGATGTAGAAAAAGTTGATTAGTTACCATGATGTCCAGTCAACTCATCACTTATTAATTTTTCATTTTTTTAAAGCTTGACACCACTTGTAGCATAACCTTGTAAGTAATAATTACAATAATAATATTATTATTAATGAATATGATTATGAATGGGATTACGAATATGATAATGAATATGATTATGAGTGTGATTGTCAATAGCTTTCAATGCTGGAAATACTTAAAGTATAATCTGCATATGAAAAAAAAGAACGAAACTAAATAAATAAACCACAGAAATGGCCACATTAAGAAACTAATTAAATAAACCAAAGAAATGACTGAAGTAGGAAGCTAATTAAATAAATCAGAGAAACGACCGAAGTAGGAAACTAATTAAATATTTCAGAGAAACGACCGAAGTAGGAAACTAATTAAATAAATCAGAGAAATGACCGAAGTAGGAAACTAATTAAATAAATCAGAGAAATGACCGAAGTATGAAACTAATTAAATAAATCAGAGAAACGACCGAAGTACGAAACTAACGAAATGAACCATAGAAATTACTGAAGTAGGAAACTAATTAGATAAATCAGAGAAATGACCGAAGTAGGAAAATAATTAAATAAATCAGAGAAAGGATCAAATTAGGAAACTAATTAAATAAATCAGAGAGAAACGATCGAAGTAGGAAACTAACTTAATAAACCAGAGAAACGATCGAAGTAGGAAACTAACTTAATAAACCAGAGAAACGATCGAAGTAGGAAACTAATTAAATAAATCAGAGAGAAACTATCGAAGTAGGAAGCTAACAGACCAGGAAAGTTTGAAAACGAACACCTCTGACAAACAAAAGTTCTCACTGAATACAATAGATCACAATCTCAGACTTAAGCTCAGATGAAGATATGAAGAAACTTGATCACTCCCTCCTCCCCCCCCCCCCAAACTCTCCTCTGATATTTAATATGAAAAAATATATCTAACTTCTGAGAGGGTAGTCCTTGGTTGTCCCTACTTCATCATCATATGGCGTTCAAATAGACATGTACAAAAATGAAGCTTTATACTTAAAACAAAAGAGGGGGGGGGGGAACAGCTTTATTTACGAGTGACATAAACTAATATGTACTTTGTTAATGAATAAACCGGTTCCTATCTTTTTGTCAACAACAACAAAAAAAGATAATTATTTGCTATCAGCTTTACTTCGGTGTTCTCGTGTATTTAGTTATGTGTGATTTTCCAAAAGAGACATGGAGAAGAACAACAGAAAGGATGTTGAGCAATATAGGGCTCACCTGGGCAAGAGCAGAAAAAAAAGACAAAGGACAGGCATTTGTGGAAAACCCTTGCGGAAGCCCCATGTGCCCTGGGCACTTAAGGTTCAGAGAGAGGAGAGAGAGAGGGAGAGAGAGAGAGGGAGAGAGATGGAGGGAGAGAGATGGAGGGAGAGAGCGGGAAAGAGAGAGATGTGATTTTGCATATAAACTGTTTGTTCATAATCTCCAGTCCTAAAGTTTGTTGTTACTAATAAAGCTGTGATTATATACACAAAGGAGTCACGACGCAGTTATCTAAGTCAGTGAATCAAAAATGGCCATCGGATTTCCAGCAAAGCCACGCAATCCACTCCCCATCCGTCTTGACGTGTGAGTTTTTCGAGATTGCCTGCTGCAAAGAATACGAATATACAACTTCACGGGAGATCCAACAAAAATACATTTTTTTTTTTTGGCCCAGCTCTGTGGAAGAAACTTATAGAACCTGGCATGTGCTAAGTGTCTTCGGATTAGATCTAATTGGCTAAAATGTATCTTAAATATTTATAAAACGTCAGTGCTAAACATAATGTACTTCGTGCAAACCACAGGAAACCAGAACCTACGGGTTTAAAATATAGTATAGTATGTGAAAAGAAATAAAGCAACCATAAAACAACGTTAAAAAAAATAACCCGTATTTCATGACGTGTACATATCGCGAGAAATAATCTGACAAGGATGTACAGCATAATCACGAAAGAAAAACTATGTACACGAACAATGAGCAAGTTTCTGATGAACATGGAAGCTGTGGGTAAACCAATAAGCGTTCACGGAAAAGCTGGCATGAGCTGCGAGTATGGGAGGGTGGAGTGAATGAATGATCTTACATTCTGCCCTTCATCATTTCATCTTTCATCCTTCCCACACATTCGATTTAATACAAGTATACAAATTACGTGTGGAAAAACATATCAAAAGAGTGCAAAATTAAACTATTACACATACATAAACACACACTCTCAGGCATATACACAAACAAAAATACGTTTTCAGTACAGTTCTTCTAATATATACTCTTTAATTCATTAAAATAATTTCTAACAAGATCTAACGAATTACATTTAGAACTATTTCCTTTTAGAACTTGATGGCTGGCGAGCCATGGGCTGAGAGACTACTATTGGCCAGGATCTAGTTCTAAAAATATGTTTAGTTAGTGTATTAAACTTGAACATGATCAGTAAAATATTTACGTTGCAGAAACATAGAGTGGGATCTCATTAGCACGTCTTTGGCATTACAAAAAAAAATCTTATCAGTATAAAAGACGTGTCAAGTCTTTGATCTGTACCTTTCCTTTTCTACAACACTTCATCACTTCTCAACCTTTGACCAGCTAAAGTCCTTTTCTTTGATAGTAATCAGTTTATAATACTGGACCTTTCACATTTCACAACGAGATTACAACTTTAGATTATTATTATTAATATTTTAGTTTTAGTGACGAAACGGCACACCATACACTAAATATGAAACGAATAACGAAACAGTTAAGATTAGTGCTATTTGGTGAAGTTGTTTGGTGCAGCGTTCAAAATGCCAGACGTTATTAAACAGATTAAACGCCCGTGCCATCTAAAATTTTAGTTATTATTTTTCATACTTACTTTTTGCTGTGTGAGAGAAATATATAATGAAAAAAACTGATTAAACTATACTTTAGCTTAAATACGCCTTAACTGAAAACCTGAAAGATTCATCAACGTGCATTTGACAGTTCTCGTTCATCTTTCAGTATTTATGAACGGAGAAAAATGTGAAAGACCATCATCTTGTGCCGTCTCCACTGCTAAGTTTGTTTACAACGACCCTTCATTACTAGCCTTATTCCACGGTTTAACACTGCATCAAGCCAAGCTGATTCGAACCCACCTCTTTATGTTATCCATCATTCAATATAGTGTCATCCTCTTGCTTTTTTTTCTTCAGTTTTTACCCCCCCCCCCCTCCTCGATTTTGTGTTTCATTATTGTATTATGGCTCTGGATTCATTCATTTATTTGCATGTCCCTTGCGGAACCTTGCTCCCAAACAGCACTCCTGTAGTTTGACTTTCCATGATTGCTGTTTGGGTTTCTTGGTATATTTCCAGAAGATAGTTTACCATTGCTTTCCTTCCGGGCAGTGACTGTACTAGTCATTGATCGTAGCCATTGTCCCATGGCTCCGGATATTATCGAAATATTTTAACTGTCTAATTCTAATGTTTTTCATTATTTCTCTTTTTAGTTTCAAGTGATTGAGTTCTTCCCTTCTCATTTCCCTTTCTGTCCATTGAATGTGCCATATTCTTCTGTATATCCACATTTCAAGGGTCTCAGTTTTCATTTGTATTTCCTTATTTAACGTCTCTGCTTCTATTAAATATAGCACTGTGGAATATACATAACATTAAAAGAAGCTCAGTTCTATGCAAGATGTTGAACACAATGTTCTAGTATGAGACATAATACAGGACGGATAAGCGATTGAAAACAACATGCTATGTTGCAGCTGGTGACCTGGTACACAACAGATAAACTTTGGAAAACAGTATACAATGTTCTAGCTAGAGATACGACGGATAAATGTTGTACAATGATATATAATGTTCTAGCTAGAGACATGAAATAAGATGGATACACGTTGTAAAATAATGTACAATGTTCTAGCTAGAGACCCGACATAAGACATATGATCACACCCTCCTCACCCTCCTCTGATATGAACAAATATATCTAACTTCTGAGAGGGTAGTCCTTGGTTGTCCCTACTTCATCATCGTGTGGCGTTCAAACAGACACGGACCAAAATGAACATTTATACTTAAAACAAAAGAGAGGGGGTGGAACAGCTTTATTTACATTGTACAATAATATACAATGTTCTAGCTAGAGACACGACATAAGACGGATACATGTTGTACAATAATATACAATGTTCTAGCTTGAGACATGAAATAAGACGGATACAAGTTGTAAAATAATACACAATGTTCTACCTGGATATCTGACATAAGATGGATAAACGTCGGAGTTCCAGCTGGAGACCTTGACCTAATACGAATAATCGTAGGAAAACACTGACAATACTCACGGGCTTGGGTTTAGCTTTTTCTACATCGCTCACATTGGGTGCGATGCCGGCCTGGTAGCTTGTTATTCTCGTCAGTATCTGCGAGATCTTGCCCTTTTGCGTGAGGTCATCCTAAGAATATTGGGAGAATTATTCGACCCTGACAGACCAGCTGTCTAAAAATATTTTATGGATGCCTGGCATGGCAATAGACAGATTTACATTGTGACAGATTACAAGATCTACAGCGCTGGGAAAACGCATCGTTATATATTTAACATCTATACCATTACGACAAGCTATCCCAAAACAAGCTATCAAGTGGAACACAACAGGCCAAAGAAAAAGAGGCAGACCGCGTGAAACTCTGAAGAGGACATTATTAAGAGAGGCCAAATTAACAGGCATAAAATCCTTTGATGAGGTTGAAAGACTCGCCGAAGACAGGAAAAATTGGCAAACTACTTTGCGAGCCATATGTGACGTTTAACGGCACGGGAAGGATATAAGATATAAGATAAGATACCATTACGACAGAATGTGAACAAGAGAAACGTACTGAGACTGGATGAGAAGTTAGTACAAGAGGTCAACAAATTTGTTCATCGTGGCAGTAGAGTGGTAGAAAATGGAGACAGCACAAAGGACATCAGCGGCAGACTTGCTAGAGCAAACAAGGCTTTTGTAATGCTGCAGACTATATGGAAATCTTTAAACCTAAGCACGAGAACAAAAACCAAGACACTTAAGAGCAACGCTTTAAGCGTACTACTATATGGAAGTGAACGCTGGAAAATCACCAGAACTATAGAAAACAAGCTGAACTCTTTTCAGACTAAATGTTTGCGAAGAATTAGAAGAATACTTTGGCTAAACACCATAAGAAATAACATCTTGTTGGCAGAAATGCAAATGAAGCCACCGACAGCAATTATTGAGGAAAGACGCTGGCGATGGTTGGGACATGTGCTCTGAATGACTGACAACTCATTACCAAAAATAGCACTAAGATGGACACCACAGGGGAACAGAAGTAAGGGTAGACCAAAATAGACTTGGAGAAGAACAACAGAGAGGATACTGAGCGATAGAGGGCTCACCAGGGCAAGTGCGGAAAAAAGGCAAAGGGCAGGCGTTTGTGGAAAATCCTTGCGGAAGCCCCATATGTCTTGGGCACTTAAGATTCATATATATATATAACTTAATTGTACAATCACTCCACAGCAGATTTATCGTAAATATTTAATTCTCTTTCCAGAAGACCGTTACAAGTTGCTTCAGTCAAATTTTGCTCTTAGTTCAGTCGTAACAATATTTCAGACAGGGTGATCTACCCACAAGTCCTGCTGCTGCCACCCCCCCCCCCCCCCAGAGATTTTGAGTACGCTGGCTGTAAATTAACCCAGGTCAGTTGTCTGGTCCATGCGTTTTGTGAACACATGGAGACCGAAGCCTGACAACAGTGACTCGACCCAGGACTTAAACCTTGCCTGCTCTACTTACTTGGTGTGGCTACACACCTGGAGTGTGGGAGGTACAAGTAGCAGGGGACTGGCAAACAGAGATTTGTAACAAAACAGACGTACCTCGTACAGAGCCATGTGGTTCGAATAGGAGTCCTCATTCTCTGGTACTTGCAGGTATTCTTTTGTCTGGGCAGCGTTCTCTCCTAATGTAAACAAGTAAAAATGTATATAAAGACATTTTATCAAGTAAACAAACTATAAAGACATTTTATCAATTAAAGAAACTATAAAGACATGTTTATCAAGTAAGCAAACTATAAAGACGTTCTATCAGGTAAACAAACTATAAAGACATTTTATCATGTAAACAAACTATAAAGACATTTTATCAAGTAAACAAACTATAAAGACATGTTTATCAAGTAAGCAAACTATAAAGACATTTTATAAAGTAAAGAAACTATAAAGACACGTTTATCAAGTAAGCAAACTATAAAGACATTTTATCAAGTAAGCAAACTATAAAGACATTTTATCAAGTAAGCAAACTATAAAGACATGTTTATCAAGTAAGCAAACTATAAAGACATGTTTATCAAGTAAAAAAAACTATAAAGACATGTTATTTCATGAAGATTGTATATAGATTATAAACAGACGTAACATTAAAAAAAACAAATAACAGTGGGGCAAAGTCGCTGTCCGATTTGGCAATCATCGACCCACAGCTGACATGCTAGCGTCTGGGTTGGCAAATCATAGCTGGTCAAGACCCTGTCCCTGCTCTCTGTTTGTACTCTCAGTAAGAAGCTTAGCCTGGCTCACGGTGGTGGAGTCTGCCAAAGAAGTATTGCACGTCCTCTGTGTTTTAGTCCCACTTGGGAACTGAGAAACAGCTGCCATCATAACCCGCTCCCAGGCTGACACTGTAGTGTGCCTCAATGTCTTCACCGCATCGGCTGCAAAGAACATTCACTTGCCATTCCAGGGAGAAGAAGAACAAGAACAAGAAGAAAAAGTTAGAAGAAGAAGAAAGAAGAAGTAGAAAGACGAAGAAAGAAAAAAAGAAAGAAGAAGAAGAAGAAAGATAAGGAAAGAAAAAAAGAAAGAAGAAGAAGAAGAAAGACAAGGAAAGAAATAAAGAAAGAAGAAGAAGAAAGACGAAGAAAGTGAAAAGAAAGAAGAAGAAGAAAGACGAAGAAAGAAGAAGAAGAAAGAAAAAAGACGAAGAAAGAAGAAGAAGAAGAAGAAAGAAGAAAGGAAGAAGAAAGGAAGAAGAAGAAGAAAGACGAAGAAAGTAAAAAGAATGAAGAAGAAGAAGAAGAAAGACGAAGAAAGAAGGAGAAGAAAGAGGAAGAAGAAAGAAGAAAGACGAAGAAAGAAGAACGAAGAATGAAGAAGAAGCAGTTTTCTAATGGGATACTTGAAAACACATTTAATTCACTTAATTTAACCTAGAGCAACTGGAAAGCGCATTCTGATTCTGTTTTTCCTCATCCAAGAAGACAAGATGAATGATAATGGAAGAATGTTTAGAAAGAAAGACCGAAAGATAAACAGGTGACGTTTAATTAATTCAAGAATGAAGCTGATTATATCTTGCTCAAGAAAACATGAGCTCTGAAAAACCAGTGCAATTCTTCCATGAAACGGATGAGAGAAACACATTTTTCATCAACGAAGTACTCCATCATTCATTCATTTGTAAGTCCCTTTGCAGATCTTTGCCCCTCCCCTCCCGACTGCTCTCTTGAATGCTTCTCATTTGCTCTCTTGAATGCCTCTCATTTGCTCTCTTGAATGCCTCTCATTTGCTCTCTTGAATGCCTCTCAGTTGTAATCAAGATGCCCTGCTGCTGATGCATCCATACGCAAATCATCAACAATGTCTTGCTGCCATCTTCGCCTTGGTCTTCGTCTCTTTCTTTTTCCCCTTGTGTGTAAACCTTCCAAGACTGTCTTCTCTAAACTCTCATGACGTTTAAAATGTCTGTAATATTTAAGTTTTATCTGTTTAATCTTCGTTACTGACCATGCTTGTTTACTGACTTTAAATAAAAATACTACATTATACACAGTCTATGAACTCTTCTAAACACAATGTTCTTTTCGCTGGTTATGAGATGTCTATGGGAAGTTTTATTATTAGCTTACTTTTCTTTTCGTCTAAATTGTTTATAACAGAGCTTTCTACATTGCTATTAAAGCCATGGGTTTGATATACACAGAAACAGAAATGAGAAGGATGAAAGAGTGTTAGATTTATAGACATACTGAGAGATATAGACACTCTGAAAACAAGTAGGCAAGCTCTTCAAGGCAGACATATAAAAAAACAGTGACAAACAGATGACAGAAGCAGATATGAAAGTAGAGAGACGAACGGGACAGAAAAACATGCAAATCAACGGACAGACGTACACACAGACGATACTCAGATAGGAATACAGGTAATGAAGAATAACAAGGCAGACCGATTACGAGGTATAGATAGATAGATAGATAGATAGATAGATAGATAGATAGATAGATAGATAGATAGATAGATAGATAGATAGATAGATAGATAGATAGATAGATAGATAGATAGCACACACGTGAAAGAATTATAATTAAGCGGAAATCCTTTATACAGGACCGGTTATCTATGCAACAATTTGTTGACAACCCTTCCCCCCACAAACGTACACATATCTTCAGTCCAATGTTTACATATCCTTCATTTCCTTGCCCTTGTTTGTTTATGCACGTGCCGTACGGCAACCAAATGCATGTTGTCATAGAGCTCACGAGGGTCAATATTTAGAAACATTTCACCTCCTCTTCCCTCCCTCCCCCCCCCCCCCAAGTTTTTTTTTTTAATGAAGCTCCATTGCCCTCAAGCATTCGGGGAAATTTTAATGGATTTATTTATTTAAATGTGCCAGGTTCTTAGGTCGCTTCCCTCTTATTTGTTGATTAAAATACTCCTACAAGTCTATAAATATTTCTACCTTTTCAATGAAAAAAAAATAGCGTACACGGCGTCTACCCGCTCTTTCAACTACTGGCAGTTATAATCAGAACTCACTCATTCGACCGTGTAATCCGCTTTTTCGGCTGATTCTGCTCCACTTTCCAGACGGTTCAACTCTGGCCAACCAAACACTTCGCATCAGCCTGGACTCGGTGCCATTAGTCTGTTTTCAGAAGTTGTTAGGAATCCATCTCTTATGTGTTCGTTCTTATACTATTCTTATATTTGTGTTTACAAAGCTTCTATATTTGTGCTTATATTACTTATAAGTGTGTTTGTACTATTTACAACGGCTCCTAAATGTGGCGATGAGGCGAAAGAAGGCCTAAGGTTCCCGGTTTGCAGGAAAAACAGTAACTACGAGGGGAAGGAAGTCACCAAGTAACTCGCAAATGCCTGTTACAAAAATACTAAATGGGACAGTATTTTGAAAACTTTTAATTTTTGAACCTACATTATTCCCCTATTTCTCAACGTAATCGCCACCAACATTGATACATTTGTCCCATCGTGTAATCAGTGATGGCGTAAAAATTGAGAGTCCGATTTCTGAACCATTTTTTTTTTACTTCTGTTTCCACCTCTTCGTCACTCGAGAATCTTCTCCCGCCAAGGTGGTTTTTCAATGGACCAAACAGGTGAAAATCACTTGGAGCTAAGTAAAGACTATAGGGTGGATGCTACTCGTCTATCATGTCTGATAATCTCATTCACATGTTGCACAGTCGCTTCTGATGCATTCTGAACAGGACGGCCAAGTCCGACTTTGTCAACAACTTCGGTGCGTCCCTGAGAAAATTCTTTTACCCATTTATAGACCGCTTTACGTGATAAACACTTTTCAGCATAAACTGTAATCATTTCTTTATGAATGTTCTCAACTGAATGTCCTTTAGCCTACAAAAATCGCACTACACTTCTCTATTCTTCTTTGGTACACACTAACAGATGGGTAGCCATTTTGTTATTGCTTTGCGCATGCGCACGTAAATCCCAGTGCCTCCTACATAAAACTATTATAAAGTTGGATGATTGTACTATCTAAGGATACATTTAAATACTACCTGATAACTGCCACTGACAAAATATTTCAATTTGCGATTTACTTAGTAATAAGATTCAGAGATCATGGCATGTCCCATATGCTGGTTTAGACACCAAACTAGTCATGCCACCCTCAACCGTTAGTACATTTCATAAGGCTAAAACCAAAGTTTTACAGGAAACTTAAAAACGTTACGCCAGCACATACTAAAGTCATTAGGAAGCGGGGGCAGTTTATTTCTTTTGTTTGCTTATCTTTCTTACTCCCCCGCAAGTGATAATTGTGTGTTATTTGTGTTTTTCGGTAGCCAAAATATAGCTGCAGCTTTTTAGAAAAAAGTTTCTTTTTTAAACAGTTGAAAAGTGGATTTTATTTTTCGACCAACTTCGATATTCCACCTCGCAGTTCTCCCTAACCAATCGAATAAATGGGGGAACGTGTACATGAATATGAGGAAATCATTTGGTGCTAAATTAGGCCAATATTCTGTATGTTCATAATAGATGCGAGAATGACTGTGATGATGGAACAACTGATGCGAAGCATGGTCCATGAATAAGAGAGTACAGCAAAAAATGGAGGCCATAAAAATGTGGTTCATAAGAAGGGTGCTGAAGGTACCATGGATAGCTAAGAAAACCAACGAAAAAGTCTCAAGAGAGCCTGGAGTTAAAAGGCAAATTACAGCGAAGATCAGAGGCAGACAAACGAGATTTGTAGGACATTTTCTGAGAAGAGGAAAATTGGGACACATTGTGACAACTGGAAAAATTGAGGGAATAAGAGACAGAGGAAGACAGAGAGATAAGTTACTGGATGGGTTGTCAGAGTGGCTAGGAAGAAAGTCACCGGCGGATCTCATAATCAAGTCTAAAGACAGGGAATTGTGGAGAGAAATGATCGCCTACGCCACGTGGCACTTGATTGATTGATGGAACAGTGTCTTCATCAAGCTCAGCTAACCATATCTTTCCAAGATTCCATCCCACCTCCCCAAGCGTTCCCTGAAACACGATGTTGCGCTACATCAGGCTGTCTAACGATGAAAAGATACTGATGTTTCCCAATTTATCGAAGTGCTTTGATTACTGGGTTCCCACAGGAACCCACGCAAGGCACACAAATCATCTCCTTATCCGACTTCATGCATCTGAGTCAACAGCTTCCTACAGAGACAGGAAACTCGAGTTCTGAAGCCAATGCTACTAGACGAACAATTGCACTTCTAAGATATGCATATAGACAGACTGTCTGTAACAGAGGATACCGTGTTGGTATGCATGACCTCAGACTCTGAAACCTCCTCCATTTTCTACGATCCCACTCCAAATCCGACTCCATCATAAATCGAATATTTCTACCAACTTCCTCATAAACCGTACAGTCCTTCTAACTCCGCTTTCACCTTTTCCTCCGACAGCATCACTACTTGGCTCCCACTTCGCAACCCTGGGTAGAGACGCAATATGGCTGCCCAGGCAGGATAACAGGCAATCAGAAGAAAAGAACGCCTGGCTGTCTTTCCTTCCCTAGCACCAGAAGAGGTCATGTAACCATTTCTACAACTTGAGTAACTGGAGCTCCTCTGATCGGAGTCGGACCACTTATCTTGTTCACGAGAGTCCTGTGGACTAACTACTTCGCTATACATGGCTTTTTTCAAAGTCTAACCATACAGTATTGTGTTCTGTTACTTTACCGTACGAAAGCGGATAATTTCCTGTTTGTAATAACTTGAGTTCCGAAATGATCGCCCGGCCGCTATGTACAAGTGTTTGAAAGAGAGTCTACAAAGAACGTCTATGTACACAGCTAGACACCAGAGCACAGTACGCGCAATGTTGTCAGCTAAAATATATGATTATGTAAAAATCAGACCCACAGATTAAGAACTATGTTTGAGTTCAAAGCCGTGAGAGCAGTGATGTTAACATTCAGCTTGGTTCCAAAATCATCAATGATAGATCACTCTTCAGACCATCCGGAAAAAAAAGCGATAAAGCATGGCTGAAACTATTTATGTACGGATACACAATCGAAAATACAAACGTGTTTGATGCAAGCAAAAATAGCGAGGGAGAATGTGGACTGGCTAAAGTTCAAATAATTTTTTTTTCCCTCTTAGTCATTAAAGATGAAAGAGCACAGGGAAAAAACAACTTTGCTTTCCTCTGAGGATAAATCAGCAATTTGTAAAGTGTTCAAAAATGTGCAATTCTTCTCCAAAGCAATAAATAAAATTGTTATTTACGTTCTCTTTAAATTTGGGATACGTTTTTTTGTCGCTAAGAGAGACAATTGTCATCATTCAAATGCATTAGTTCTGTACCAAAACTAGTGCTTAGGGACTGAAGCATTGAAATGGTTAAATGAATGACATTTAATGGGAGTTGTAATATTTTTAACATGTATGAGCATGGGGAAAAGTAATGAATCATTTTTGTTTGTTTCAAATCCGTAAAAAGACGCACAAGGCGATTTGTTTCATTGCTAATTATATTCTGTTACCAAAGAAGTTCAGGTGTGAAGAGACTGTCCGATTAGGCACTCAGCGAACCATAGCTGATATGATAGCGTCAGGGTCAGCGAACCATAGCTGATATGATAGCGTCAGGGTTAGGGAACCATAGCTGATATGATAGCTTCAGGGTTAGCGACCCATAGCTGATATGATAGTGTCAGGGTTAGCGACCCATAGCTGATATGATAGTGTCAGGGTTAGCGAACCATAGCTGATATGATAGCGTCAGGGTTAGCGAACCATAGCTGATATGATAGCGTCAGGGTTAGCGAACCATAGCTGACCAAGACCCTGTCCCACCTCTCCGTTGGTACCTCCAGTAACAGGCATTGCCTTTCTAACGGGGCAGGGATCGCCACAGTCCCCGTGGTGGTGGAGTCTGCTAAAGAAGCATTGCATACCTCCTGTTTTTTAGTTGTACTCCGGGACTGGAAAAAATAGCTGCCATAACCAGTTCCCACGCCGATACCATGGTGTATCCCAACATCTCCACAGCATCGGCTGCAAAGAACACCAGCTCGCAGTTACAGGGAGATAGCACAAGACAAGATAACACTAAAGAAGTTCAACATGTATTAGGAGATTCGACTTAGTGTCGGTTCGTGGCGATTACAATTTTGTTTGTCGTCTTGAACTACCCACAGAGAGAAAGATGACTGGGAATGATCTCCTGTTTGCTCTGTTCCCTTCTGTAACAATACACTCTGCAACAAAAAAAAGCTGATTCCTGTACTTCTATTAACTTTGTCAGAACCTCTTTAGTTTTCCATACATTTATAGTTTTCATTACGTTCTTAGCGTTTTTGACGCAGCCAGAATGTTTGAAGTGTTTGGTTCTTATGTTTTTGTCATTATTTCTCTTCTCAGTTTCAGTTTATTCAGCAATTCTTTGCCTTTATATATATATATATCCCAGTCTTATGTACATCCAGTCTCCAAAAGACCCCTTATCAGCCATGGCATGCCATTCTGCTTTAATTAGGATGTATTAAAATAATGTCTTAAGTTAAATGCTGGAAAACCCTTAAAACTATAGAAAACAAACTGAAATCCTTCTAGACTAAGTGTTTATGTATGATAAGACAAATATTTTGGCGCAATACCATGAGAAATAACACCTTGCTGGCAGAAAAACAGATAAGGCCATTGACCTCGTTTATTGAGAAAAAGACGTTGGGCGATGGCTGGTTCATGTACTATGGATGACTGGTAACTCATTGTCAAAAATAGCGCTGATATAGACACCGCGAAGAAACATGAGTAAGGGTAGACCAAAGTAAAGACAGAGAAGCACAACAGAGAGGATGTTGAGTAATACAGGGCTCACCTTGGCAAAAATAGAAAAAAAAGGCGAAAGACAGGTGGAAGCTCCGTGTGCCTTGGGCACTTAAAGGTCCAGCGAGAGAGAGAGAGAGAGAGAGAGAAAGTGAGAGAGAGAAAGTGAAAGATAGAAAGTGAAAGATAGAAAGTGAGAGATAAAGTGAGAGAGAGAAAGAGAAAGTGAGAGATAGAAAAAGTGAGAGACAGAGAAAGAGAAAGTGATAATATATATATACATATATATATATATATATATATATATATATATATCGAGAGAGAGAGAGAGAAATAAAATGAAAGAGAGAGAAAGTGAGAGAAAGGGAGAGAACATGAGATAGAGAGAAAGTGAGAGAGAGAAAGAGAAAATGAAGGAGATAGAAAGAAGGTGAAAGAGCGAGAAAGAGAACATGAGAGAGAAAGTGTGAGAGAGATTTTGTTTTAACCTATAAATGCAGATTTAAAGTGTGGACTATTCGAATAAAATGCATCAGAAAAAACAGACATCCCCACAGTTTCAGACAAAGATTATTAGAGAAAACTATACACAACCCAATATAAAAAAAAACAAGCAAACAAGTATAAATTCACTTAGCATTTATACTTGAACTACGGTCGCCTTTCCTTCCCCTGCTCATGAAGGAACCATGTACCTACTCCATGTTGAGTGACTGAGACTCACGTGACCGGAGTCCAATCATCCATCTTCTCCACGAGAAACGAATACACTAACTACTTAACTACTCAAACGCCCATATCTCAACATGACTTCAGAAAAACAGAATCAACGTTTTCACACTGCGCAGAAGGACGGAATTATTTCTGAGATTTTACATTACTACATTTTTATTTCTTCTGAAATTTTCTGAAAAGATTCTTGACGAACATCGTCTGGTGTATGGAGTCTTACAGACTTGTTTCAGATTAGTGTCTAGATTCCCTAGCTTTGAACTTAGAATTCATGCGAAAGTAAAAAAAAAAAAACACAGGAATATTTGGGACGAGGGAAAATCGAATTTTGAATAACCCTATCACGCGTATAGTTTCAAAAACATCCCACGTGTGAGCTACGAGGATACATTTTGAAGATATAGAAATGGGTTCAGATAATGGAAGAGACCCAGACATTTGTATGTCTGATTATTCGTGTCTTATCTTCCACATAACTGACTTGGCAACCAAAGCTGTGGGAAGGTCTTAAAATGAAGATAGATGTCTTGTAATAAATATAGATCACATAGATCCGAACAGCGGCGTCGGCTAAATGTGGGCTCCTTGCTTCCAAGAGCAGATCTAAGAAACAGGTTTCTTACTGAAGGGTAATACCGTACAGTTATAATACCTTACGTCGATACCTTACAATTTTACGAGCCTCTAGTATCATAAGATCCTGCAGTATTTCAAGATCTTGTAGTATTTTAAGATCCTGTGGTATTTCAAGATCCTGTAATATCTTTACGATCCTATAGTATTTCAAGATCCTTGTATCTTAAGATCCTGTAGTATTTCAATATCCTGTAGTACCTTAAGATCCTATAGTATTTCAAGATCCTGTAATATCTTTACGATCCTATAGTATTTCAAGATCCCTGTATCTTAAGATCCTATAGTATTTCAATATCCTGTAGTACCTTAAGATCCTATAGTATTTCAAGATCCTGTAGTATCTTAAAATCCTATAATATTTCAATATCCTCGTATCTTAAGATCCTGTAGTATTTCAAGATCCTGTAGTATCTTAAGATCCTATAATATTTCAAGATCCTCGTATCTTAAGATCCTGTAGTATTTCAAGATCCTATAGTATTTCAAGATCCTGTAGCATCTT
Organism: Achatina immaculata; assembly: GCA_009760885.1. Classification (NCBI taxonomy): domain Eukaryota; kingdom Metazoa; phylum Mollusca; class Gastropoda; order Stylommatophora; family Achatinidae; genus Lissachatina; species Lissachatina immaculata. The sequence goes on from CM019716.1 coordinate 13,742,871, forward strand.
AAGATACTGCAGTACCATAAAATCATGTAGTATCATAAATTAAATCTGGTCGGTGCTTATTCCATAAACAGCTTTCCTAGTTGACCCTGGTTTCGGTAAGATTTGGCTGAAATGTGCTGATTCAGCGCTTTGGACAGCGGTAAAGCGAAGTACTCCTTGTACCGTTCAGTAAATTTAGCTTTACGACGTGAATTTAAAGGCTAAAGAGGGGCGCCAGGGGCCTAAGTATATTGTACGCAGGGTGTGAAGAAACAGAGGTCCCTAGTATTGTGGGGAGGGGGGGGGAGGCGCCACAAGTCTGAAGTAGTCTTTTTTCCCTATATATTTTGTTGTTATGAACTCAATTATACATCGACAAATTTACGTACCATCAGAAGTAACGCTGAGAAATTTAGGCAAACAGCTTATAGTGGGACAGTTTCTAGTACAGCTGCGTCAGTAAGAGCAGGAACCAAAGATTACGGAAGATATGGAAAAAAAAATTGTTCAGCGTGTGGACTGAAGAAGAAGAAATCAAAATCAAAGAACAACTTTCCACACAATCAGGCAGACAGCACCTGCAGTATACAATAACCTAAAACATACATTCCCTAAATCCTGAGGAAGTTATTCCCTTTCCTGCTAGCAGAGGCTGCTCTCTCTCTCTCTCTCATTCTATATAAAAAATATAAATTATACTCCTTCCTACAACTACAAGCTTTCCCAATATCTATTTGATGTCGACTACATGCCTCCATGAATTATAAAACTTAAAAGTTATCTTAAGCTGCTCTTACAGACACCGAATACAATTAATTGTTTTCTGAATAGTCCCGAAAATTTTGTTTAGTAGATAGTCATTTATAATGTATATAGTTATTTCTGTACTGAGTGAATGTGTAAGAGCGAAACGTAAATGTTATATTTTATTTTATGTCTCTCAGCTTCAATGTTAGTTATGTTTGTTATATGAACAGCATATTTGTAGAATGTCTGGAATAGAGTGAAAGATGTATGATAAAGGGCAGAATGTCAGACGGGCCTGCGTGCCCAATTCTTAACCCTTTTGAAATAAAAATCAATCAATCAATCAATCTCTCTTTCTCTCTCTCTTTCTCTCCCCGAACCTTAAATGCCCAAGGCACATGGGGCATCCGGAAGGGTTTTCTACAAACGCTTGTCCTTTGTCTTTTTTCCGGTCTTGTCCAAGTGAGCCCTCTATTGCTGAACATCCTCTCTGCTTTTCTTCTCCATGTCTAGAGGCTGGTTTACAGGTTTCAAAAATATAATTTCTGTAACATTCATCTGACGGGAGAATCTGCAAAGAATATCTTCCAGTGATAAAGAAGATAATAGGAGAAGGATATGATACTTTGGATCAACTTTTGAATTTTGATGAAACAGGTCTGTATATTAAATGTGTGTCTTGAAGGATTTATATTTCAAAGGCGGGATAAACTGCTCCAGGTTAAGATCGAGCCATGCTTGGTGCCAACGCCAGCGGAGACTTTAAGCTTAAGCATTTGGTGGTTTATCGTTCTGCCAATCTGTGGGTTTTAGAGGGAATTCTAAAATCTAGACTTGACATGTTTGCTACAAACATAACGAAAAGGGATGGATGACAGCTCGAATCTGCCAAGAAATATTTGCTGAGCCTTATTTTGACGAAACAGAAGATTGTTACAGGACGGAGTACTTAGCGCCTTTCAAAACTTTAATACTTATGGATAACGCACAAAGCCTTCCACCGATGATGGCTGAGTTCCAGCCAGATGTTAAATTCAGCTTTTTGACCACCAAGAACTATATCTCTTATTACAGTCACTAGATCAAAGCGTGAATGCAACATTTAAAGAGTGTTACTTAAGTCAAACAACCCAGAGGCTAACAACTGTTACTGAAAGGGAGAGTACTGAAACTGAAACAGAATTTTGGAATAAATATAACAATGGGTAGATAAGCCCGAAGAGGCTTGGAGGATCGTATACAAACAATGTCTGCATCATGCTTGGCGGGAACGTTCCTCGCATTTAGCTTGTGAGTTTGAAGGTTTCGAACTGCCGAGGCAGATAACAGAGATCATTATCAGCTGTGCTCCGGTAGCAAATCAAGTAGGACCTGGGGAAGCTGACCACGAAGATGTCACAGACCCTTAGATGGTCAGTCTGATGACCTCACCACTGAAGACTTACAACAACTTACTGCAGATGGACGCTGAAGGCGTAGGCGATGATGACGACAAAAAACGAACAGCTGCTGGCTCTCTCACGACAGCTAAACACAACACGCCCATGAGCTGTCAGATGTTTTAGTCGTAACAGACAAACAACTGCAATGGCTTGAAGATAAAACGCCGAAAGAAGCATGGTAATCCCCTTGTGGTATTAGGGGCATTCTGAAACTGTACGAGCAACTGCTGTTTGAAAAGAGAACCCTCACAAAACAACAGAAACTAGATGTATTTTTAAACGACCAGAAAAGAAAGCACATAAAGAGAACCAAGAAACACAAGCATCCGCAAGTGATGTTCCGTCATTTCTTTGGGAGCCAAGAACAGAAGACAGCAACTTGTCTTCCCTCCATGTCACAGTAATTCATCAGCAATAACCTTCCAAAGTATAATATAACAAGCAAACTTCAAACTTTCCTTTAAGATAAAGCTCTTTATTTATCGTAGAATATGTCTATTTATTAGTTATATAATGCTGAAAATACCGTGGTAGCTTTGTTTTCATTTCATGTCCGTTTGTGTGTGTGGTTTTTTCCCCAACCCCATTTTAACCATAAAGCCTATTCCCTTCAATGGACTAACGGTAGATTGCAGCCCCCTGCGTGTTTGAACTACCCATCAGCCCTTGCGAACGTGCTGTATTGCGCCAGCTTCTATCCGCTGTAGTTTGTGTGCAATTTTTAAAAAGGCTTTACTTTTCTGCTCTCCCTCGTGCAAATAAAAAAAAAAGAACCATATAACAGTATGTGCTTCGACTGTAGGCATCAACATCAGATCTCGTTTATCACGCATCCTTTGTGTGTGGTAGAGTTATCCCTCTATTTAATTTTATTTCCAAAATATTACATACGTTATTAGTCTATGTACAATCTATTGTATACAATAGTGTATATTTACAACGAACTATTATACTATTATACATTAGTGTATAATAGTATAAGTACTATTACACTATTATGCAGTAGCATATATTTATACCGTCTATTATATTATTATACAGTAGCATATATTTATACCGTCTATTATATTATTATACAGTAGTGTATATTTGCAACGTACTATTATATTATTATACAGTATCGTACATTTACAACGTCTGTTATATTATTATGAATCAGTGCATATTTACAACGTGCTATTATATTATGTATAAAGTACTATATTAAGCTTCTTAACCCATAAACTAACTTGCCAAATACAATAGATGAAATACAAAACTGGTTTGCTCAAGAAAAAATATGCCAGAAAATTGGAAACATCAAAACCTGAACTGTTTAGGAAAACTCTGACACAGAATTTTTAAAAAAAGTAAATTTTAAAACAAACAACCCAAAAATAAAAAATAAAAAAAACTGGCTTGTCTTAGAAAACTTTGACGTAGAACTTCCAGTACTTCCACTAGAGCACCTGTCAAGATCGTTAAGTTTGTCTGCAGGACTCTGCATCTATACCTTGCGCTCTCCAGTTTTTTGGGTTTTTTTTATATTTTATACCCCATGTTCGTCTGTACGATGAGTCAGTGTCTAAAAGTGCAAATGAGAAAATAACTATCTCCCACTTTCTTTTTTGCGTGAGCTCAAAGGATAGAGAGGGGGAAGAAAAACTAGACAGAGACAGAAGGAAAAAAAATAGGTCGATGTGCAAAACTTTGTTTTCAACGCTGTTATGTCACACAAACCAGCTACCTGTAGCAAGCACTTAATAGAGATAAGATGCGGTTTTCTAATTATCTAAGCTTTTCTTCTCTCTCTCTCTCTCTCTTTCTCTCTCTCACTCTCTCTCTCTTTCTCTCTCTCCCTCTCTCTCACTCTCTCTCACTCTCTCTCTTTCTCTCTCTCTCACTCTCTCTCCCTCTCTCTCACTCTCTCTCACTCTCTCTCTTTCTCTCTCTCACTCTCTCTCTCTTTCTCTCTCTCATTCTCTCTCTCTCTCACTCTCTCTCTCTTTCTCTCTCACTCTCTCTTTCTCTCTCTCACTATCTCTCTCTTTCTCTCTCTCTCACTCTCTCTCTTTTTCACACATACATATGACTTTATTTCTTTTAATAACCACTCATAAAATATCTACATGTTTCCAGCTATGGCTTTTATTTCCTCCGTAAATCTTCTCAGATTTCGTTGCTTCGTGTCATAAACCCCGAGAACTTGTGGTATCATCTTCCCCCTTTGATGACTTACGTGAACTTGTTACTTTCTGTCTGAAGTGTGTGTGTGGGTGTGTGCGCGCGCGCACGCCTGCAGTTCTTGCTCCTCTGAGATATCCGAAAAGTTTCATCTTCCATCGGCTACTTTCTATGACCACGTCGAATACGACAGGGTGGGGTACTCCTGCTCTTTGTTCTCCCCCCCCCCCATGTCAAGAAGGGAAGGAGATCTAAAAAATAAACTGGGCCAATGTTTCCCAAGACGGGACGTACGCCCCACAGGTGGGCAATTTTATTTATTTATTTATTTTTGGAGGGGAGGGGAATTTAGCATAGTATACTTTTTCATAACTCGGTTGACTATTTTGTTTCGCTAGGGGTGATGGCATCAAATTCTTTGAGGCGTTGAGATAGGGCATGAGCCAAAAAAAAAAAAGGTTGGGAAACACTGATCTAGGCTACAGAGGAGGGGGAGATAATCACAAAAGAAATTATTGTGATTAAAAACGCACACATACACACGCACACAGCGTGAGTAGAGATAACCCCAGATACGACAGAAATATTGAGTGAAATCATGCGGTGAAGTCGAGAAAAGATAAACAGAAAGAATTAAAGAGAAAGCGATAAATGAAGGAAGGAAAATGAATAGAAGAAAGAGAGAATGAGAGAATAAGAAAGAAAACAAAAGACGGAAGAAAGAATAAAGAAAGAAAGAAGTAACAACTGAAAGGGAAAAAACAAGAAAATGAATGAATGAATAAGTGAGTGAGTGAGTGAGTGAGTGAGTGAATTAATGAATGAGTGAGTGAGTGAGTAAGTGAGTGAGTGAGTGAGTGAGTGAATGCAAGGAAAAGGGAGACTGAGAGAGACAAAACTACATAACACAAACTCATCAAGAGAGAAACAAAAATAAACATTAAAAAAATTAATTCTCTCATACACACGCTCAATCAAAAACAGATTTTAAAAAATACACAGATTCCTGCAAAAAAACAAAAGAACTAAAACTAAGAAGCATAGAACAATGACCGGTACAAATGAAGAGGAAAAGACAAAGAATTAACTACACGAAAACAAGGGCGATAACACAATCTTTGGCATCACTCATGCACAGAAAAAAGGATGAAAAAAAAAATTGTTGAAGAAAAAGACAATGTTTGTTTTGCAATCACGAAGACAAATTAGGAAGGTGGGGGGAATCCAGAGAACAATTCCGCAAACATTTGTTCCAACAATAATTTTGTTGTTGTTTGTTTGTTTTGGCAACTAGACTTTACTTTTATTATTTGATAAAAGATGCTTATTAATATTTGTTACACAGCCTTCGATTGGTCATTTGGATCTTCTCAAGCGTGACAAGTCGTGCAGAAATCGCAGTGAATAGCCAATCAAATGCCAGCTTATTTACAACATGGGGGGGGGGGGAGGAGAAATCTGCAAAGTGGTCTTTTCATTGGATGATTTTATTCTTCTTTCGGTTTGTAAGCTTTAAGAAAGCAAACAAACGTCTTGACAAAGCTAAATAGTCTGATCGTTTCTTTTGATTTCTTACTCTAAAAGAAAGGGGAGGAGGCGGACGCTATTGATATAAGGGAAGTCAAGACAATGTCCAGAAAATTGGAACTGCAGCAGCAAAATAAATGTTCTTAATTTGTTCTGGTAAAAAAAAAGTGGGTAAGGGGAGAGAATGATAGAAAAGAAGAAGAAGAAGAAGAAAAAAGGAAGAAGAAGAAGAAGAGGAAGAGGAAGAAGAAGAAGGATTAGGAGGAGGACAGGAGATTTCTAAGATTTAGAAGTACTCATAAACAAATATTTATATATTTTAACATGGCTCATAAGACTAATGGTTCGATGGTCTTCACATTCAACTGCACCATGTTACCAAAATCCTGCTTCGTATTGTCATAAGAAGAGTCAGGGACAAAATAAAACAAGAAATCGCTAAAGAGTAGTGTGGTTTCGAAGAAAGGAAAAGGCACAAGTAATGGTATATATATATATATATATATATATATATATATATATATATATATATATAGAGAGAGAGAGAGAGAGAGGAAGACCAAGAGAAATGATACTGGACAGTCTGACGGGATGGTGTGAGAGGAGATCACCAACTGAACTGATGGCCTGCATGAAGGATCGGGTACTCTGGAGAAGCATAATAGCCAACGCCAGTCGGCACGGCACCTGATGATGATGATGATATATATATATATATATATATATATATATCACTGATGGAAAGATCAATATAAATAAAAACGGACCTATAATTATGCTTCATAGACTACTGTAAAGCTTTCGATAAAGTGAGACACACAGAAATTATAAGAATGTTGGAAGACATCAACATAGATGGGAAAGATTTGAATCTCATCAAAAACATATACTGGCAGCAATCAGCAGCAATGAAGGTTAAGAACCACATAGGAGCATTCCATGACATAAAATTGGGAGTGAGACAAGGATGCATTCTATCTCCTGACCTCTTCTACTTGTTTAGCGAAAACATAATGAGAAATATAGAAAGCTTGCCAGGAATATTAATTGGCGGGTACAACCTTAACAACTTAAGATGTGCAGATGACACAGTTCTGATTACTAAAAGTGAAGGGGAGCTACAGGCTCTTCTGGACATAGTGGTTCGTGAAAGTAAAAGTAAAGCCTGAATAAAAAGAAGATTGAAGTGATGGTCATCTCAAAGATACCACTAAAATGTAGCATTATCATCGATGGCACAAAACTGAAACAATTTGATAGATTCAATTAATTAGGAACAATTATAACAGCTGATGGGAAATGCCACCAGAAAATAAAAAGCAGACGTGCTCAGGCCAAGTCAGCATTCCAGATAATGAGAAACATCTTGTGCAATAGAACGATATCAATGGAAACAAGATTCCGAGTACTTAAATGTTACATCGAGCCATTTTTGTTTTATGGATGTGAAGCATGATCTGTGAATAAGAGAGCACAGCAAGAAATGGAGGCCATGGAAATGTGGTTCATAAGAAGGATGTTGAAGGTATCATTGACAGCTAAGAAAACCAACGAAAAAGTCTTAAGAGAGGCTGGAGTTAAAAGGCAAACTACATTAACGATCAGAGACAGACAAGCGAGATTTGTAGGACATTTTCTGAGAAGAGGAAAACTGGAACACATTGTGGCAACTGGAAACAATGAGGGAAGAAGAGACAGAGGAAGGTAGATAGAGAAGTTACTGGATGGGCTGTCAGTGTGGCTAGGAAGAAAGTCACCGGCAGATCTCATAATCAAGTCTAAAGACAGGGAATTATGGAGAGCAATGATCGCCTGCGCCACACGGCACGGCGCTTGATTGATTAATTGATATATTTTAAATAAACAGAGCTTTTATGTGCACATTTTGGAGCTTCTTATAGTGGCTTTTATTCCGTGTGTTGTCTCTACTTAAACTTTCCCCACCTGCCCAGAGATCCATCCATTTATCCACAGGTCTGACGGGGGGGGGGGTGTGGGAGGAGGGAGAACTGGCTTGTACCTGGGGCCCGGGCTGTTGAGGGGGTCGGCAGGCCCTATTTTCCCTTCTTTTCTTACTGGAATCAGAATATGAGAATTATTTTCCGCTATTGGATAGGAAGCCAGTAGTAATAGTTCCTCAAGCACGACCTGGCTTATCCATCCATCCATCCATCCATCCATCCATCCATCCATCCATCCATCCATCCATCCGTCTGTACGTCCGTCCTTCCATCCATCTGCCCAGTTATTCCTCAATTAAATTTTCAAACAGTGATTTGTAATATCACCAGACCGCCTATAACTTAAAAAAAAAACCCGCCAATCAATACACTCATTTCTAAATATAGAAAAAAAAATCAAGTTCTATATCAGGATGTAGAATCGCAGTAGAACTGATGAACGCTGAAGTAATAAAGAGGCTAAAGTACTCGCTAACTTCCCCCCACGGGCACAGAACGTTGGCCAAAATTTGCTTTTCTGGAGCATCTAACGAGGTTCTCTGGGAAATGAAAGGGCCCAAAACTGACAGCCAATTACGTCATTGACCAGCACGGTGTCAGCAGGACGTCTGACTTTTGTCTCACCATAATCGTTTTCGTCAATGTTTTGACTAAGATGAAAGTCGAGCTATAATCGTCTAAACGTCATTATCTTCCTAATCCGTTAAGCCATTTCAATCTTCTCAATGTGCTTCATTTGGTAACGGATCATTATTATATTCAGTCGCTTGTCTATCGGGACTGTGCATTTTGTGAGATTACAGGCTGTCGTTGGTTACAAATGAGTTCCGTTCCCAAGTCTCTTTTAAGACGAATTTGTACGTAATTCGGAACATTTATTCCCACTGTGGAGTAGCTGCCACTGAAATAGCTGACAGCCTATCCAAAGCTAGCAACAATCAAGATCAAACAAATCATCCAGTAAACTACCAAGAGGCAAAAACAATAATCCGTAAACAGTGCAGATCTGAATGGGAAAAGAAACTGATATCCAACAATGAACCAGATCCAATACATCAACTACAAAGACATCAACAAACCATCCTCTTCTGCCTAAGGACAGGCCACTGCAGACTACTAAGCCACCTGCATCGACTCAAAATGTCTCACACAGACGAGTATCTATGTGGCAGTGAAGTCCAGACTCCAGAACATATCCTACAAGAGTGCCTAAACCATGCAGACCTGAGGCGTGAGACATGGCCAGAGGGCACAAGCTTGGGTCAAAAGCTTTGGGGCTCCTATCAGGATCTAGAGAGACTGCGGGCTTTGCCATGTCGACAGGGATCAGGATCTGAAGTGACCAACAACCTCGAACGCAGAAGAAGAAGAAGAAGAAGGAGGAGGAGAAGAAGGAACAGTTAGGTACGGTTCGAATCTAACATCAGGTATATAGTCTGCAGTTTACAGTGTACTTTTTTAAAGCCCAAACCGACGAACCATTGTTGACCTAAATGTGTTGATACGTGCCGCAAAGTAGCGCCTGATTATTATTATATCTGTTGGCCCTTCACCAGTTCCTGTTGGCCCTTCATTATCTTCTGTTGGCTTTTCACCATCTTCTGTTGGCTCTTCACTATCTTTTGTCGGCCCTTCACTATCTTCTGTTGGCCCTTACTACCTTCTGTTGGTTCTTCACCATTTTCTGTTGGCTGTTCATCATCTTCTGTTGGCTCTTCACTATCTTCTGTTGGCCCTTCACTATCTTTTGTTGGTCCTTCACTATCTTTTGTTGGCCCTTCATTATCCCCTGTTGGCTCTTCATTATCTTCTGTTGGCCTTTCACCATCTTCTGTTGGCTCTTCACCATCTTCTACTGGCTCTTCACCATCTTCTGTTGGCCCTCCACTATCCTCTGTTGGCCCTCCAATATCCTCTGTTGGCCTTCACTATCTTCTGTTGGCTCCTCGCTATCTTCTGTTGGCTCTTCATTATCTTCTATTGGCCCTTCACTATCTTTCTGTTGACTGTTCACTATCTTCTGTTGGCTCCTCACCATCTTCTGTTGGCTCCTCACCATCTTCTGTTGGCTCTTCATTATCTTCTGTTGGCCTTCACTATCTTCTGTTGGCTCCTCACCATCTTCTGTTGGCTCCTCACCATCTTCTGTTGGCTCTTCATTATCTTCTGTTGGCCTTCACTATCTTCTGTTGGCCTTCACTATCTCCTGTTGGCCCTTCACTATCTTCTATTGGCCCTTCACTATCTTCTGTTGGTCCTTCACTACCTTCTGTTGGCCCTTCACTATCTTCTGCTGGCCCTTCACTATCTTGGCTGTCTCTGGCATCAGCCCTTTGTTTAACCAGTACTTTCTCTGCCGTATACCGTACATCTCTACATCTCCTTGGTTCGTTCCACTCTTATTTTACCCAGAGTAGAGTCCACTTGAAAATGTATTTAGGATTCGCCTGTCATTCTCATAAAAGGTGGTCATGCACAGCCATCTCCTCTTTTTAGTCACACAATATTATGCTTCATATATTTTGTTTCGTATCAGTTTCGGTTTTTCTAAGCCTTTACAATAAAAGGGGGAAAAAACGTCTTCGCTTTAAAATATCCACATTATTATTCCATGGATCTTTCATTTTAAAACCTGAAATATTCTATTATATCTTGTTAACTGTACATAATTCAACGTTATCAACTCGAGAATAAAGAAAGTGGCAATTATCAACATTAAATACGGCTTTTAAAAAAAAAAACTTTCTATACCGCTTATATATTTTGTTATATTATTTTCAGTACCGTTATTTAGAGAAACCAAAATAATGTTTTAATCCCGTCCGGAACGCGGTATTTTGAAATCGAACCCCGCTCGCCTTGCCCTTGATCTGCAAGTTCGATCAAGACAGTCTGGCCACGTCCATCAATTTGAAAATGGAGACAGAAAACATTCTGGGGATGGCTTTCTCTCTTCATCACCCCCCCCCTTTCCTTTTTTTCTTTTTGCTACTTATGCTCGAAGAAAGGGCGAAGTGGACAGTTAGCGACAACTGAAGGGAAGACACAGGGAAAAGAGCTACGGAGTTGTCCTTTCAAGAGGCTAATTTACAAAAGAAGACTTTCTGTCTGAGTGCTTATGTGTCTGTGTGCCCAAGCGTATGTTGTTCTTTTTTTTTTAAAGGATAAAAGGATGGAAGATATAAAACACAGAAGATAATGCTGAAAACTGGAAGAAAAAAAAGAATTTTTTTTTAAAGTGCGAAATTATGGCAAATGGTTTAACGTGCAGACAGTCTGATAAAGAAGACAGACAGATAAGTACAGTCTTGTAGTAATACGGCAGACACAGACAGAAGGATTAGACAGCTCTGACAAACACAACATATTGGACTGACAGACTGGCAAAAAAGACATATGGAAGAATGGCTGGAGAATTGTATGGATAGATGGACGAAGAGACGGGTGGATAGACTGACGGGAGGAGAAGAGGGAGGGGTGAGTGAATGACTACATGGAAACATAAATGAACTGGAGCGCTGACTGATGGACAGACAGACAGACAGCTAGAGAGAAAGACAGACAGAGACAGACAGGCAGGCAGACAGACCAGACAGACAGACAGACTGACAGCAGATAGATAGATAGATAGATAGATAGATAGATAGATAGATAGATAGATAGATAGATAGATAGATAGATAGATAGATAGATAGATAGATAGATAGATAGATAGGCACACAAACCGGAATCTTTTCACTTCAACGAGATTAACTGGCAGCTCCAATGAGATTAACAAAAGATAGGACACAGAATGACTTAGTATCCCCGAAACCCTGAAAAATTCAATAATTGCTGTACTGACTGATAGCTTGAATCCCCATCTGTGGTATCAGTAGACTCGTTTATGCTCTGAGTTTTATTAGTTATAGTCTCTTGCTCTCCTGCCCTCTAATGATAAAGCTAAATTTCGTGATGTTCTAGATGATGAGTGCAAATGTTCTTAATGATTATGTGCTGATGTTCTTGATAAGGATAAGATGATATTCCGATATACTTGATGATGAGGTATGATTAACTAATATTCTTGATGATTAGATTTGATTGACTGATATTCTTGAGGATGAGCTACGATTAACTAATACTCTATTGACTGATATTCTTGAGGATGAGCTACGATTAACTAATACTCTTAATGATTAGATTTGAATAACTGATATTCTTGATGATGAGCTATGATTAACTAATATACTTGATGACGAGGTATGATTAACCAATATTCTTGATGATTAGATTTGAATAACTGATATTCTTGATAATTAGCTATGATTAACTAATATTCTTGATGATGGGTAAGAGGAGTGTTCTGGTGTTCTGTAACATTCGAGAGGAACAAAAAATGAGACATTACTTTTCTAGATTCACATAAAAAAATGAGACTATGTCTTCCTAGATTCACAAAATATAAACCTGTCCTTTCGAGATTCACAAGCAGACTGAGAGGATGCCTTCCAAGATTCACAATAAGACTGGGACGATGGTCTCCTAGATTCACAAGAAGACTGGGGTGGTGCTCTACAAGATTCACAAAAAGACTGAGACGATGCTCTGAAGAAAACTAAGATAATACCCTCCAAGATTCACAAGAAAAATGGGACGATGCCCTCCAAGATTCACAAGAAAACTGGGAAGATGCCCTCCAAGATTCACAAGAAAAATGGGACGATGCCCTCCAAGATTCACAAGAAAACTGGGAAGATGCCCTCCAAGATTCACAAGAAAACTGGGACGATGCCCTCCAAGATTCACAAGAAAACTGGGAAGATGCCCTCCAAGATTCACAAGAAAACTGGGAAGATGCCCTCCAAGATTCACAAGAAAACTGAGATGATGCCTCGAGAAGATTGAGACAATACCCCCCAAGATCCACAAGAAGAAGAAGAAGAAGACTGTTCCCTTCCAGATAAATATAATGCCAAGCTTCTGTGTAAGATTCAGCACGATGGATTCTATTTCCACCTGAACTGCCAGGATATTGTGGCACTGTTGCACAGCTTGTTGCCACTGAGGGCCTAGTATAAAGCCGAGGTCAGCCTTGCCCGGATGTAGCTTTTATCACCCTGGCCTCAAGGTCAACGTTCTTGTCTCCCGAGAATATCGTGGACGACAGAACAATGAGAGCTCTTGACCAAGCTACTACGGTCCCTAGTATAAGCGTGAGCGCTGGCTACTCACGAATAAAAAAAACGTAAGTATTCAGCACAGTACAGGGCAAGGTACACGTGCTCTTGAGTTAACTCAGATAAATGTTTTTGGCACGTGAGTGAGTGTGTGAGTGATTGAGTGAGTGTTCACTTATCCGTGCACTCATGTGAACATGTGAAAATAATCACAACTCAAAGAGAGATCACGTGCAAAGATCAATCGGGAGGGGGGGAGTGCTGATCACAGATGAAAGGAAGAGAAATGTGTAACTTTAATCACAACCTTCAGAAAACGTAATCGCTGAAAGAAAGAGAGCTAAAATTCCAACAGAAACGTTTTTCTTTTTTCGCAGTATCAAGATCGAAGCAACAACAGCGAGCGCTAGATATGTTAACTGTTCGATCGACAGTATCAGCAGCATCTCAACATTTCAGAGTTCACAGGAGAACTATATCAGCAGCATCTCAACATTTCATTGTTCACAGAAGAACTATATCAGCAGCATCTCAACACTTCAGTGTTCACAGGAACACTATCAGCAGCATCTCAACATTTCATTGTTCACAGGAGCTCTATCACCAGCATCCCAACACTTCAGTGTTCACATGAGCACTATATTAGCAGCATCTCAACACTTCAGTGTTCACATGGGCACTATCAGCAGCGTCTCAACACTTCATTGTTCACGGGAGCACTATCAGCAGCATCTCAACACTTCATCGTTCACAGGAGCAGTACATCAGCAGCGTCTCAGCACTTCATTGTTCACAGGAGCACTATCAGCAGCATCTCAGCACTTCATTGTTCACATGAGCACTATATCACGCGTTCACGCCCTTTCATCCAGAAATGGATCCACTTCTGATCGCCACAGAGGCAGCCGACCACGAATTACACGCCCTGCACAAGACCGCTGCATTCGCCTCATGCGCTTTCATAGCAGGTTTCTCCGGGCAATATGGACTGTCAAGAATAATCCAGGTCTAAGACATGTTTTGGGCATCATGCACTGCCAAGAACATTCCAGGTTTCTTAAGACATGTGTTGGGCAGGACAGTGGGCAACATAGACTGCCAAGAACATTCCATGCTTAAGACGTGTTGGGCAGGACAATGGGCAACATGGACTGCCAAGAACATTCTAGGCTTAAGACATGTATTGGGTAGGACAATGGGCAACATGGACTGCCAAGAACATTCTAGGCTTAAGACATGTATTGGGTAGGACAATGGGCAACATGGACTGCCAAGAACATTCTAGGCTTAAGACATGTGTTGGGTAGGACAGTGGGCAACATGGACTGCCAAGAACATTCTAGGCTTAAGACATGTGTTGGGTAGGACAGTGGGCAACATGGACTGCAAAGAGTATTCCAGGCTTAAGACATGTGTTGGGTAGGACAATGGGCAACATGGACTGCAAAGAGTATTCCAGGCTTAAGACATGTGTTGGGTAGGACAATGGTCAACATGCTCAGAGAGGCAAATCTCTTACGTCACATACCTGCAGTTAGACCAGGATCAGCTACGCCATAGACAAGCCCGCTTGGCTTGAGGCAGACAGCACGTGACATGGCCCCAGTCACCAATGGAGACGGACTCTGTTCTCTGATTAGTCTAGATTCTGTCTGCAGCAGCAGCAGATTAATGTCTTGCCATGGTCAGATGTTTACCCGGGCCTGTCTCGTATCGAGCACGTGTGGAAGGAAGAAGATAAAATCTTCATGAAGACCGCCACCGGTTAGCCCAAGCGCTGCAAGAAGAATGGAACAGCATGTCCCAACAACGGGCCCAACGTGTCACTGGCTCGATGAAGGCGCTGTCAAGCTGTGACAACCAGCCCAAGGTGATGGTACTGACATGAAGTGTGCTGTGTGGGTGTGCCACACTGACTTTAAGTTTTTCTCTGTTTCACGACACTTCCACTGAAATCAAACTGATCACTGTGTTATTTAATATTCAAGTATGCTATGTGCCAGCTTTTGTTTGACTTCAACTAATAACACCTGCAGAGAGCCCTAAATAGTGCGGCAAATGTACTTTTCCCGTTACATATATATATATATATATATCGCAGACACATTCATTTCTTTCTATTTTGGACAATTAAAGGAGCGAAGATGAGTAAAAAGAACAGAAGGGACAGTTTAGAGATTTCCAAAATGAATCATCCTATATTGAATATAACAGCTCTCTGTGTCTCTCAAAAGCTCCACAACAAATCTGAAGAATGGGGATTAGAAAGGTGCCCTGCTGGTTGCAATGTGTGGTTTCCTATTAGATTCCAATTTACCAGTTTACCAAAAAAAAAAAAAAGAGCTGGAAACAACACGGATCATGAACAGCAAAATGAGGGAGCGGGTTAAGTAAGATTAGATGCGAGAGAGCGTTAGACGAGAGAATCCTACCAAAGTTCCAGTTGCAGTTATGCTATTGTTATTTTTTTTCTTCTAACGTATGAAAAGATTGTGTTAACTGATAATTTTCGAAAGCTTCTTCTTCTTCTTCTTCGTTCGAGGTTGCTGGTCGCATAATATCCTGATCCCTGTATACATGGCAAAGCCAGCAGTCCTTTCCAAATCCTGATAGGAGCCCCCCAAAGCTTTTGCCTCAAGCTTGTGTCCTCTGACCATGTCTCACGCCTCAGGTCTGCATGGTTTGGTTTCGAAGGCTGTTCCTGGTTATTCTGCTGTGATACATCACACTTTTCCATGTGCCGAAGGAAATACGGTCGTGGAAACGGGAAATTTATCTTTTTTTTTTTTTTTTCTCTCCTTACCTTTTATTTTGTTTGGCTAAACTGTTGTGGCGTGGAACACAGGGAGGTAACAGTATTAATGCCTTTTTTTCAGATGCACTATGCGGATATAGGATGCTACGTTTGATGCCAACCATCCAGAAAAAAGGTATTATTTCATATATATATATATATATATATATATAGTATATTCAAAACAACTTAGTTTCAATGGTTAATTATTATAGAAATAAATAAGTAGGAACAAAAAATGGGACACAGAACGCTGATAATGAAGTTGCCGAAAATCTCAAGCGGATAATAAGTTATAAAGTCTTCCATCCACGCACCCATGTAAACACATTCATAGATGCTCCCATTTTCTCTTCACTATCTGCTTCAGCGTATACTAACTGACTACACTCGTTCTTTGTTGGTCGACTATCTCTCAGCGGCTCTAGGGGAGGGGGGTGGGGGGAATCGTTTTATTTTTCGTCACCCGAAGCTTCACCAAGCAGAAATAATCTTCAGGCACGTAGGGGTGAAAATAACTCGTGCAACACGAAGATTTAGAAAGGCAAGATGATAAGGAACATCAGACAAAACAGGAAAGAGATTGGTTTGGCTCCAGAAGGGCTATCATCTCACGGCTAGGAATGATTAGGGGAAATTACTACTTCTTCTACTACTATTATTACCGCGAATGCTGCTGTTGGTGCTACTGCTACTGCCTCTACGTGTATTACAAAACAACAACACCAGCAACAACAACAACAACAACTACTACTACTACTACTACTACTATACTATACTATTGTTACAAGAATTATTATAACTACTAATCTTACAACTGTGATTAAAACTTCTTTCACGACTGTGACAAAAAACTGAAACTGCTAGCATCACTGCTGCAGCTACTGTTGCTACAACAACAACAACAACAACTACTACTACTACTACTACTACTACTACTATTACTACTACTACCACTACTACTATTACTACTACTACTACTACCACTACTACTACTATTACTACTACTACTACTACTACTACCACCACTACTACTACTACTACTACTACTACTACCACTATTAGTACTACCATCACTGCTGCTGTTGCTTTTGCTACTACTATTACTACTACTACCAATACTACTACTATTAGTACTATCACCACTGCTGCTGCTGCAGTTGCTACTACTATTACCACTATTACTACTACCACTGTTAGTACTACCACCACTTTTGCTGCTGCTGTTGCTGCTACTGCTACTACTACTACTACTACTACTACTACTACTACTACTACTACTACTACTACTACTACTATTAGTACTACCACCACTGCTGCAGTTGCTACTACTACTACTACTACTACTACTACTACTACTACTACTACTACTATTAGTACTACGACCACTGATACTTTTATTGACACAAGTACTTCCACAACACAAACAAACTACTTACCATTGGGCTTGTTCCCGCCTAAAGACTCTCCCATGTCGATTTCCACAACTCCGCCATTGTTGTTCTTAGCATCGCCTCTGCTGCCATCGTCACTTCCAGGACTTCCGGCACGCCCATCATCCACAGATGGCCTTTTCTGCAAAAGGGCCGGCTCGTCGCTGGACACCTTTTGAACACTGAATCTCCGTCCTCCAGCTTCCGTTCCCGAAAATTCAGGAGATGTTGGAGGGTTCAACGGTTCCAGTACTTCTTGATCCTCTTTGAAACTCATCATAGTTGGCAGTAGTAATTCCAAGAATTTGTGATACTTATCGCTCAGGCGATACTAACTGAAGCAGTGTTCTTTAATTAAAATATCAGTATTTTGTGTTCAATCACAGAAAGCGTCCTTGACAACACAGTTTGGAAATCATAGTCCTGTGCTATATTCAAATACAATCTGTGAAAGAAAGAAAAACACAAAATTGACTATAAATGTCTCAACACAATTGTCTACTGTATTTTAATTATAAAAATTACTGCATAAACAGCAATGACATAAATATTTATAGCTTAAAAATAGGACATATGTATTTGTTGAAGCATGATTTAATAAGAGAATGAAAGTACGGCGGTGGAATTCCTTTTTCGCTCAATATGTACACGGTTTACTCCACGAGCCTTTGTTTAACGAGACTGACCTGTTTTGTTTCCCTGCTGTTTATTCAAATATTCACAGCTGACCTCTGAACTCAGAAGTCGCTCCATCATCCTCCACACGATGGACGCACCTGATAGAAGGACAGGCTTCTCCCAAAAGGGAGAAGAAGACAGGAGAAGGAGAATTTACCAAAATGAGGGGGAGGGGGGAAGGAGAGATAAGCCAAGAGAAAATATCTCAGCGGACTGAACAAGAGCCATGGAATCACGAAGAAAAGCATCTGAATTACCTGGAAACACCAAGGATCGCATAAGATGGAGATGCTTGATGGCCAATGCTATCTGTCAAGGCACGTCACGAATGAATGAACAGGACATATACGAGCGAGGAAAGAATATTTTATTCTTAAAAAAAAAACAACAAAAAAAAAACTCTTTTCCAATCCTTGAATCAATTTGATCAGGTGCGCCAATAGCCTAACAGGAAGATCAGAGTGCAGATATACCGCAATAATTAATTCTTCTTTAGAAAAGACATTAACAAGACCATCAAAACAAGAGCAACGGAAATGGGAAAATCCACAAGACAGATACACTACAAGAGAACACTTCTCTAATCCGTAGCTAACAGCAGCAGTCACATATTAAAACTAACTTCCTTTATTATGTAAAAAAACAAGAAAAGGTAAAGGTAATCCTCTCATGCCTTAGAGGCACATAGGGATATGGTGTTAGTGCCCATATTTTCCTGTGTGCTATCATAAAAACGAGACATATTTCCTCGCTTTATATCGCCGCATAAATCTCCCCACGACGCCATATACTCCTTCATCAGGTGTAAACCACCGCATAAATTTCAAACTTGATTGCAGATCTATAAATCAGATACATTTATAGTTTCCCTATGGTTTTCCTAACTAGCTTTCATGATTAATATTTTTATACGTTTTTTGTGTGTTATGCAACACGTAACATTTTGGTGTAAATGTAACATAAGAAGTGATTTTACACTCCATTTGCACTAAACATATTTTTGTTTTCATCAGCTCTTTTAAGGTTTACTTTTTTTATATCTGGCTGAATCACACATTTTCCTGGACTAATTACTTCACCGCGTAGTTTTCCAGTCTAATGGTCACGACGCGTAAATTTTCCGGTTCAAACAGCACAGTTTTTACTTACCTGGCTATTGCTTTGTTATTTTATTTATGCGGTGCGCAGGTGTACAAAGTAATTAGTCTGGATATGGAACTAAAAATGTATCCCATTTATGTGATGACTTAAGACTGATATTGAGGCAGGCAGGCAGAAAGACAGACAGACAGGCAGGCAATAGACAGATAGGCAGACGGATGGACGGGCAGGTAGGTAGGTAGGTAAGTAGGTAGGTAGGTAGGTAGGTAGGTAGGTAGGTAGGTAGGTAGGTAGGTAGGTAGGTAGGTAGGTAGGTAGGTAGGTAGGTAAGTAGGTAGGTAGGTAGGTTAGGTAGGTAGGTAGGTAGGTAGGTAGGTAAGTAAGTAGGTAGGTAGGTTAGGTAGGTAGGTAGGTAGGTAGGTAGGTAGGTAGGTAGGTAAGTAGGTGGGTAGGTAGGTAGGTATGCAGGCAGACATACAGGCAGGCAGACAGACAGATAGATGCAGCAATCATAATCCCAGTTACCAAAACGAATCACCAGATTTCAGACATGGCGACACTAACGTATATTCCCTACTGCCCAGTCTAAAATAAATTATTGATGGAACGTGTCTCAAGACAAGTTCCAGCCTTGGCTGAGAAACTAATCACAGTAATATGCCATACTTCAGCACCGTCGTCCATTCCATTTTAACTGTAGCTCCAGTTTGGGTCTACACTACAAAGTATGTGCCTCTTCATCTTTAGCTCTTCGACTGCCAAACAGTATCCACAGCACACAAACAGTTTTTGTTATCATTCATAATGAATGTCATATTTTACCAAGAAATGATGCAATGCCTATTTTTAGCATTTGCATCAGTTTAACTTTAATTACTACTACGATATGAACCGTTATCTATGTTAGGAAAACCATGTAACAGTAGTAATTTGAAAAAACAAAACAAATTAAAGCCATTTAAATGATTCACCTGATGCTTATACAACAATATATCTCCCTATCCCTCTATAACCAGAGTTCTTAATAAAAATGAGAAAAATTGTAGTATGGGTTTATATAACAGCTTCGCTGTCCTCATACTATACAGTATATACAACTTCACTGTCTATTTACTATATGTAACTTCGTTGTTCATTGGCCTTACAGTATACACAACTCTAACCTGTGGAAGCAAAGCTGACTATGCTAACGTTGCCAAGGCCCCATGAGCCAGAGCCGACCAAGGCGTTGTCGCCTATTTGTTCTATGGTGCTCCTGACCTTGCACAGTCTGACTAATGGGGTTTTTCTTGCCATGATCCAAGTAATGCACAGAAGCTTACTTTCTTGGGCCCACCCAAGAGCCACCGTCAGTGACGGATTAACCACCAATGAGGCCCCTAAACTAACCTCTGTGAGGGCCCCTACCATCTCTGTCTTATACCGTTCATCTACTGATATATTGCCTGCCTCTCCCTTAGTTGTGATCTCTACTGTTACTATAAGACTTTGTATTGCACAGACCACAACTGCTACGCCGCTTTTTTTTTAAAATAACATGACGTGTTAGCTTAACAATAACAGTTTTAAACTATTGTTACATTAAACAATAATCTGTTTTTTTTTCTCCAGAGTTTCTTCCCTTGACGCCATCTTCTTCCCTAGAATTCCGGGCCCCTAGGAATAATGGCTAATCCGTTACTTGCCATCGTAACCCACTCTCATGACATGATACCTGTGTTCCAGCATCTTCGCTGCATCGGTTGCTAGGAACGCCAAGATGGCAGCTCCAATGAAATACAACGGGAGCTTACATTACCGCGTCACATTGTATCTTCCTACAGCTGGGGCTTACACTACAGAACCTTGTCCACGTCCCGGTAATTGTGGCTTCAGTAACAGAAGCTAACTTCGTTCTGTCCCGGGGACATGACACGTCGATGCCAATATTTCCTGGAAGTCGACCCCCCACTGACTGAATTACCCTGACGGTCAGACCTTTGAGACTGGCGGCGATATCCAATAACGTGAGACCTGTACTACTTGTCAAGCCGAACTTTAGCAGCACAGATGACGAGACTTCGATGAGGACTGGACCCGGTGCGTTTCAAACAGCCCCACATGGGCGCTCACCCCCACCCCGCGCCCCCCCCCCCCCCAATGCTGTGTTGTAGAAGCAAGTAGGTTGGTTTTAATCATGTTTTCTATTGAATCACTTGTTAAACAAACCTCACTGCTGAAATAATACCTCCAGAATTTTATGACCTTTTTTTTAAAAAAAAACGCTGTCCATGGTAAGGTAAAAAAAAAAGGTAAAGGTAATCCTGTCATGCCTTAGAGGCACATAGGGATATGGTGTTAGTGCCCATATTTTCCTCCATGGTAAAGCCAGTGTTAATATTACACATACCAGGCAGATGAAAAATGTGCAGACCTCTTTTAGAAGCACTGGTGACCTTTGGGTTTAATAGTTTTAAGCGGATTACTTTTACATTTTATATCGCAAAATAGACACTGGCCATAAATCATGGTCGATCATCATCATCATCATCATCATCATCATCATCATCACTTCTCATAATCTAAGTGCTGTGAAAATGGTCAGGGAAAAAAATGACTGGATATTTAAACTTTTCGCAATATTCAACTCGTATTTCATTCTGTGAAATCCGATAAGTTTATGGAATGTATTTTCTGTCTGTTAAATGCTAATCATTCTTTTATTTGTTGTTTGTTTTCTCTCTTCCCGTTTCTTTTTATCTTAGTTTTATCTTTCACGCTGATAACAAAAAAAAATATTATTATGCTATTTTATCACCGAAATCGCTATCTCATGTGGCCATGAAAAAGGTTTTTGTATTTTGTAATGTTATTCGTAGATATATACAGCACATGGTGTTTCACAAAGTTACAAATATCTTTGCTGAACAGCCTGTTGTGCTTCATTTTGTGAGAGTCTAGGGCTTAGAAGATCATAAAAATATAGGGATCGCTGTTCAGGAGTCGATGAATCTTATGGAGATTTTACTTTTGGAGATTCTACTTTACGTTTTTCTATAGTCGTTAGTGCCGGCATGACCTATAGTTCACAATATCAGTGCTAGAATAGCATAATCAAGTGCAGTAACAATTTATGTCGATTCTATCTTATTCTTCTTCATCTTCCTCGTCGCTCGGTCAGACATCAACTATTAGAAAAGCAGGCCAGAGCCAGGAAACTCAACAGTCCACTCCTTCAAGAGTGCCCAAACCAGGCGGACCTGAGGCGAGAGACACGGCCAGAGGACACAAGCTTGGGGGTAAAAGCTTTGGGTATTTCCTATCAGGAGCTGGAGAGGACTGCAGGTTTTGCCACGTCGGCAGGGATCAGGATCTGATGTGACCAACAACCTCGAACGCTGAAGAAGAGGAAGAAGATGTATCGCTGACAAATACGGCAGATCGCTTCAGGTTTTCAGCAACGCCTTATAGCTTTACCTGAGCGTTAAGTTGCTTCCTACTGTAATTCTTCACACTGTTTGCCTCACTTTCCGGCCCGGGGTACGGTACATCCGTCTTCAGCGCGCATTTCTTTCAGGTTTGCTTCCGTAGCCTTTGGTTGTCTCCAGCCATCCTGCATGACTTGGCAAGGCTTGGGTTGTCTGTGTCCTGCCTCTACCTTCAGACCTATTTGACTTGGTTGACGCTGCTATGAGCTGCTGCTCCCCCCCCCAGCATAGCTCTTTGGGGGAGGGGGCGGGGCGGGGCGGGGCACACAAGCTCTCTCACTACGACAAGGTAATAATAACGCACGAGAGAGGACTGGTAGCAGTGTTGGAATAGTATAATCAAGTGCGGTAACAGCTTGTGCCGTTCTCCCAGTGTTGAAACAATATAATCAAATGCATTATGTGTTGCAAAATCCACTTTTTTTTTACTCATCTATCCTTTGCCTTCATTTTTCACCCTCGTTTTTCCCATATATGATGCTTCACGCTTACAAGGAAGTTGTTGTCCATGTAAATCAGTATTTTGTCAGTTCTTCCTGCTGCTTCGTGGCTGATGGAAAAAATCTTTAATGGATGACTTCCTGCTCATCGTGGCTGATTGAAAAATCTGTAATGGATGACTTCCTGCTCATCGTGGCTGATTGAAAAATCTTTAATGGATGACTTCCTGCTCATCTTGGCCGATGCAAAAAATCTTTAATGGATGACTTATTGCTCCTCGTGGTCGAATGAAAAAATCGTTAACGGATGACTTCCCACTCCTCGTAGCTGATGGAAAAATCGTTAACGGATGACTTCCTACTCCTCGTAGCTGATGGAAAAATCGTTAACGGATGATTTATAAATAGCCGTATATCTCAGTCTTTGTCCATTTCACAGCCTTCTTTCCTCCAGAAGTTCTTCGTTGTGCCTTATCTTGTCTTGTCTCCGTCCTCATGTATCTTTCAGTGGTGAGAGTACAAATCGAGGGTCTTGATAGCTTTCGTTTGGTATTTTTCCAAGTTATTTATTTAATTATATTTTTAATAATGCAGACTTCTTCTTCTTCTTCTTTTTCTTCTTCTTCTTCTTCTTCTTCTTCTTCTTCTCCTTCTTCTTCCTCTTCTTCCGAGGTTGTTGCTCACTTCAGATCCTGATCCCTCTAGACATGGCAAAGACGGAAGAGGAGGAGCCCCAAAGCTTTTCCCCCAAGCTTGTGTCCTCTGGCCATGTCTCACGCCTCAGGTCTGCATGGTTTAGGCACTCTTGTAGGATATATTCTGGAGTCTGGGCTCCAGTGCCACGTGGACACTCGTCTGTGTGGGACATTTTGAGCTGCTGCAGGTGGCTCAGGCAGATTTCTGATCCTGATCCCTGTTTGAGGATCCGATTTACAAGCATATCGTAACAAGATATCATGATTCTTGCTGTTTTCATTGTGTCTTGTGCCAGAACTTGCCAAAAGCTATCGTGAGTCATGTTGGTTTCAATGTTTTGTGGCAGACTATCAAAGGTATCTTAAACTAAACTTTAAAAAAAAGACCACTTCACACACAACACAGTAGTGACTTTTGATAGAAAAAAAAAGCTCCAAAGCACAACTCTAATCATTTCAAGGTGTGCTACACAGATAACCTAGATCTCTTTGTGGGTCAGTTAAACTCAGTTTGTTGATAATACACACGTTTGTACTGTGGACTCCTACATTTTGCCAACAACTTAACTGGGAAAATAATGACATAACATCTGCCATGAAATGGTTCAGACTAAATAGCCGTCACTAACACCTACGATATATCACATTACAACAAAGAGTAATGCTTATAGTGATATATAACATTACAACAAAGAGTAATGCTTATACTGCTTCGGAGATGACGCATATTTCTATATAACTTATCATCATCATCATCATCATGTGACATCTCCGCATGGCAGCCTTGCTTGCCTTGGATTTTCAGCTTTTTGGGTGATACATTTTAACAAGTTATTCTCACGCCCTTCTCTTCATGTTTTCAACTCGTTTGTATCACTGTCATGCTTATGCTGTGTTGTACTCCATCGTGGCTTTCAATTTTACCATTAACTCTTCTTCTTCTTCTTCTTCGTCAGCTTTCTGACCCATTAACGCTCATTGCTGCAGATAAAGTTTGTCTCCATTCCTCTCTATTCCTAATCTTCTCTCTCCAGTTGGTGAGACCAATTTCTTTTATATCATTTCTATATTGTCTTTCCATCTCTGTCTTGGTCTGCCTCTCTTTCACTCCTGAGTTATTGTCCATGCTCTGTCAGAGTGCGCTAATGGTTCTAAGGACTGCAAACGCGCCACATACAGCCTCTGGCAGTCAAGTCCAGCTCCTGGCCTTCCCGTGGCAGAACTGTTTAAACTGACAGGAGAAGGGGCGAGGGCGAATATCTGGCGCCTGAAAACCAGTTACTTAGGGTAGATGAGTGTCACGTTTGGTAGCTCATCTGCCGCTGTTGGCGAGATCTTCAGCTGCCGTGCGTGGAGCGGTGCTCTTCCCGGCCAATGAAGAAATTTGCAAATGAGGTTGCCGCGCAGCATCACTGCGGAAAAGGTGGTTGAAAGAATAAAGCGAAGCAAACAGTCAAATCACGGCACCTCTGGTCTGGAGGTCGGCCACGTCCTGAGTGCAGTCATATCGTGTGAAATGCATGAACCGGTTTGTCCCAGAGGTTAAGTCACTGCTGGCTTGACTTTTCAAATGCCGCGCGTGGAGTGAAGCTCCTCCCGGTTAAGGAAGTAAATGCGGAAATAAAGGTTGCTGTGCGGCGCCGATGGGAAAAGGTGGTGGAAAGTGAAGTTTAACTTGGTATGTCCAGTAGTATCGCTACGAGAGCTATACCACGGCACCTCTGCTCTAGAGGCCGCCTACGTCCGAAATACACCTACACTGGTGAAATATGCCTAAACCGGCACACACCAGGGGTGGAACTCGATGGCTAGACATGTCATGCCACCTCCGCTCTAGAGGTCGGTAACGCCTGATAAACACCCATACTGGTGAATTTTGCCTAAACCGGCTCATACCAGGGGTGAATCTTGAAGGCTATGAATGTCACAGTACCTCTGCCCTAGAGGTCGGTCCCGTCCCAAACATGCCCATACTGGGAAATGCCTAAACCGGCTCAACCCAGGGGTAGAAGTCACTAGTGGCGAGGAATCGTCCTCCTGGACAAAAGCTCCATCCTGGTCACAACTAGGAAGGGTAGCGGCCACGACCGCAAAATGCTGAAGTCGGAGACACTGGACCAGGGAAGTCTAGATAGGCAACCACCTCTCACCCGGCGGGGATGTCTGCGTATCCTAATCACGCTGAGGTTTTCCGGTGAGAAAGTCCAACCCTGGACTGGATGGGCAACCACCTCTCACCCGGCGGTGATACACGGGTATCTCATAACACGTCGAGGTTTTCCGGTGAGAAAGTCCAACTCTGTCCTGGGTGGGCTGACGCCTCTCACCCAGCGGGGATGCACTGATATTCCAAACACGTCGAGGTCTTCCGGTGAGAAAGTCCAAACCTAGACCAAACTGGTGCAATGAAAACCACGGTGTCACGCAATCCCGCTTCCGAGACCCACCAAGAATACAGGCTAAAGCACTGTGATACTCTGAACCCCTTGTGGTCCTTCGTGGAACTCATGTGGTCTATTTTGGACCACACAGGGGACCACCGGACCTAACGAGGACCACATGTGTGAATTCAGTAGGTTCACAGTGCGGTTTTTGGTGGTAGAAGTGAACGAAGAAGAAGAAGAAGAAGAAGAAGAGTCACCCAGCTGTATAAATGGGTACCTGACTTCCTCTGGAGTTAGAGAAGGAAAGGCAGCCAGGCGTGATACTGACCATATCACCCTCTAGTGTGCTGACAGGTCAAGGAAAATATGGGCACCAACACCATATCCCTATGTGCCTCTACGGCATGACAGGATTACCTTTACCTTTTTTTTTTACCTTTTTTTACTCTGTAATATAAAAATATAGGCTGTGATATCTTTTCATTTTATTTAGACTTTGCCTAAATATCGTTCTGAACGTTAATTCGCATAGTCGTGAAATATCTACCAAGACTGCCAGTACTGTCTTTGGCGTGAGAGAGTTAACATGCCGAAATACTTTAATATATAAGGTAGGGAAAAAAAAGTAGGCACAGCTTTATTACTTAACGAGGACACAGCTGTGACGTTTCGGCGTGTGCCTTAATCATACCAAAACACACACAGGAAGAAGAAATAGAGAGAGAAGATAAAATATGAATTCACATGAATGCTGTGTTAAACATAAAATAGGAATGGGAAAAAAATAGAAAACAAACTAAAATAAAAAATAAATAAAGCACATGGCAACTTTTTACCTGTTGCAAGACGGACTTTTGATATGGAATATGTTTTTGTCTGTTTTTAAAGACTTGTCTGTTGTACTGGGTGACGCCTTTCTCAAGGAAAGTTTCAGTTTATCCAGCCAAGTTGACAACACGGAAGGGATAAAGTTCAGATGGTTTATAGTGTGTAAATAATGGACTCCCCTCCTGCCCTTTTTCTATACTACTAAGTGTCGTGTCATACAGGATTTTCCTTGACAGCACATACATTCCTTTACAGGTTTTTTTTTCCTTAATGTCTGCCATCAGTATAAACGCTTTTATGTAATACCACTGCGTCACAGTTTACATTTTTTTGTTGTTGTAGGCTAGCGGCTACGGTATATGAACCGCAGCAAATATAGTGATATTTGACGAAAGTGTTTATTGATCACTGGCTACAGTATGGTAGCTTTTCTCATCTATGTCACAGTCCTTTTCGACTGCTCGTTTCAATACGCTTTTTTGTCATATTTTCGCAGCCATACAGTAAATATTGGTTCTATATGACAATAACTATATATCAAAGGAGATTACTGTTTTGAAGAAAACTGCAACAAAATGTGCTGGTAAGACAGAAATAAGCAAGTAGGTCCTCACAGAAGTTTCTTAACAACGGAAAACTAGTCAAAATAAGAAGAAAATGACAATCAAAATTTCTTAGACATGCCATGAGAAGACAGAAGTTGGAGAACTTAGTAATGACTGGAAAATTCAAGGGAGAGGGGGTTGGGGGGGGGGGGGGGAAGGAGGAGAAAAAAGGCCAAAAGAAAAAAATATCTAAGTCAACTGATCAAGTCGAATGAAAAAAAAATATTTGAACTAATCGGAGACACCAACGGTCGCACAAGACGGAAAAGACATCATCTTAATAATAATAATATAATAATAATAATAATGATAATTTACAGTTTACAGATATAGCTATATTAGCTAAATGTTACACAGCATATACTTCTCTTTACCTACATCGATGTCGTCAATGGCTACGCTTCAGTATACACGATATGGTTTAGAAAGCTACAGCTATAGCACAGGTACGTAATAGGACTAATGGTCTCGGGGCATACTTCTAACGACTATACGATATATATATATATATATATATATATATATATATATATATATTCATTTGCATGTCCCTGAGGAACTTTACCTCCCTAACAGCATTCCTGTAGGCCTCTCGGTTGTGAGCAAGATGGCCTGCTGCTGATGCATCCATTTGCAAATCATCAACGATGTCTTGCAGCCATTTTCATGTTGGTCTTCCTCTCTTTCTTTTTCCCATTATATACACTTCCAAGACGATCTTCTCTAGATTATCATAACGTTTAATGTGTCCAGAATATTTAAGTTTTCTCCGTTTAATCCTCTTTACTAGCCAGCCTTCTTCAATATTAAGTTCTTGTAGTATAGATATATTTGTTCTTTTTGTGTCCATGATATTTGAAGAACTCTTCTGTAGCATCTACATTCAAAGGCATTTATGTGTCTCTCAGCTGTTTTGTTAAGTGTCCAGGTCTTACAGGCATATGTTACGATGGGAAAGATGCATGCCCTTAAAAATCTTATTTTGTACTTTCTGAAGAGCGATAGATGTCCTCCTTTTAATTTCCCTCATTGTATCTCCATTATTAGTTAGTAGTGATCCAAGATATTCAAAACTCTCCACTTCTTCCAGTTCTTCCTCATTGATACATATATCAACTGCCTTGTTTGTTTTGTCAGTTGTCATCAATTTAGTTTTCTTCGCATTAAGATAGAGGTTTTGCTCTTCTCTGTTCTTACGGACTGACATAATTAGTTTTTCCATTCCTGTTTGTGTTGTGGATAGTAATACTATATATATATATATATATATATATATATATATATATATATATATATATAGTATTTCCTTGATTCTTCTTCTTCTACGTTCGAGGTTGTTGGTCACTTCAGATCCTGATCCCTGTCGACATGGCAAAGCCTGCGGTCCTTGGATTAAACGTTGGGTCTGAAGTAGTCGATTGCCTCAATTAAACGCCCTGGATTACGGAGTGGTTTTGGAATAAGCGTGCCTCAGATAACCACCGGGTCTGAAACAGACGCCCGGTCAGCACATCTTCTTTGTCTTTCTGTGGAGAGACATAGATATAAGCTAACATCAACGCTGCAGAACCGCAACAGGCATTTTGCGAATAAACGCCTGGCTAGAATAGACGCTGGCCTCTAATAAACGCCAAAAACACGACGGCAATTTTGTGAATAAACGCCTGGCTAGAATAGATGCCGGCCTCTAATAAACGCCAAAAACACGACGGCAATTTTGTGAATAAACCAAGTGCAAAAGAATGTGATGACCACCGGACTGTCAGCCTCTCATGTCACATAACGAAGCTACTTCTGAGAATAATTATGAGAAGAACAAGGAAAAAGATAAAAATGGAAATAGCAGATGAACAGTTTGGATTTGTTGAAGGAAAGGGAACACACAATGCCATTTATGCTTTACGAACACTAACAGAAAGAGCTTTAGAAGTACAGAAAGATCTCTACTTATGCTTCATTGATCACACCAAGGCATTCGACAAGGTGAAACATAATGAAATTATTAAAATGCTTGAAGGCATCAACATAGACAGCAAAGACCTGAGGATTGTAAAACATCTATACTGGCACCAAGAAGCAGCAATTCGAGTTGAAAACAGAACTGGAAAATATCAACATATAAAACAAGGGGTGCGACAAGGATGTATACTATCTCCAGACCTTTTTTCTCTGTATAGCGAGAATATTCAAAGAACGATCATCACAGAACCAGGCATAAAAATTGGAGGATACAATATTAGCAACCTTCGGTATGCTGACGACACAGTACTGATAGCCGAGAACCAACAAGACCTGCAAAATCTCTTGGATAAAGTCGCCAAAGAAAGTGAACAGAAAGGCCTTACTTTGAACATCAAAAAGACAGAGACTATGGTTATATCTAAGAAACAGAATCCACCAACATGCAGTATAAAATTAAACGGAACTATTCTAAAACAGGTGCAGAAATTCAAATACCTTGGAGCAGTAATAACTTCAGATGGGAAATGCAGAACAGAAATTAGGAACATAATAGGCCAAGCAAAGACTGCATTTCAGAGAATGAGAAACATATTATCCAACACATCCTTATCAATGAATGTTAGAAAACGAGTCCTAAAATGCTATATTGAACCTATCTTGTCATATGGAAGTGAATCATGGATAATAGGCAGATCTGCACAAAAATCATTTGAAGCAGAAGAAATGTGACTTATTAGAAGAATGTTGCGAATCCCTTGGACAGCAAAAATAACTAATTGAAGAATGCATGAGAAGAGATGGAGAAAGAAAAAAATCTTGTCAAAAAATAAGAGAGAGACAATGTACTTTCATAGGACATGCAATGAGAAGAGGGGGCATTGAAAATATTATAACAACAGGAAAAATAGAAGGAAGAAGATCAAGAGGAAGACCAAGAGAAATGATACTGGACAGTATGACGGGATGGTGTGAGAGGAGATCACCAACTGAGCTGATGGCCTGTATGAAGGATCGTGTACTCTGGAGAAGTATAACAGCCAACGCCAATCGGCACGGCACCTGATGATGATGATGATGATGATATATTTACATTGGCTAATAGTTAATATACACTCATTTGCTATTGGCTAACTGTTACAGTACACACATTTCTCTCTAATGGACTACTGTACACACTGAAAAATATCTTACAGCTGACGACTATATTTTACTTGCACTTGTTACTGTTTGCAATGTACACGATTCAACTGACTACCTGCTTAAGCACTTATATTTTTCAATCACTCTACAGTATATAAAGTACTATCTTACCAACTACTGACTACAGTACATGGCTTACATCCGTTGCGTGTTATAATTTTAAAATAATGTGTTAACCGGCAAGTTGTTAGAAGACACATTTTTCTTCCCTTGACTGTGCTTTTAAATCGTAGGACGGTGAGCCAAAGTCACGAGTACTACACGTGGCACACATGTAAACTTTTTGAGCGTGCGAAAATTTAAACACACACACACACACATACACACACCCACACAGAGCAAAATCCTCAGTGGCACGCGAGATAAGCCTTGTGCTCTTGTTTTTTTTTTCTGTTCTGGTAAACAAAACAGTTTAGCCAATTTTAGTAGGAAACCGCGAAAAATGTTCGTCACCTAAGGGTTAATTTGACGTCGTGAGCTAAAAGCCACAGCATACGATACTTTCATCGTCTGGACATAACAAACAATGCACGCACTTTTACAGGCTATTTGCTTACAGTAGACGGCATGATTTCCATAAATAACGGCTACAGTGCACATACATTTGCTAGAGATTAACATACAAACAACTTTACTGGATATTTGTACATAAACTATTCTCAGCGATATCCACAACAATATAACTTTTACAGTCCCGCGGTCTAGTTGCTAAAACGCTTCAATTAAAAAAAAAGAAGAAGAAGAAGAAAGAAGGCTGGTTTCCACATCTGCAGATTAACTACAATACGGTCCGTAAATTCAATATTTAGAATCTAAAAGGTTACATGTTGATTTCTTTCACTGGCGTTAACCAGCCAGTTTATTTATTTTTTTATTTTAGCACTAACTTGACTAGAAGAAACTTTCTGTGTCTTCATTTCCTATTGAGTAACGCTCGTTAGCTGAAACTGGGAAATGAAACTTCAGCTATATTATCCACTCTTGTTGAATTAGGTCGTAGGTCTTTGATAAACGGCCATGAAACACACGCTGAGTCAGTTAGGACAAAATGTGTTTCTTTCAGCTTCGAGATGGTCAAATCTGATTAGGGAATACAGAATGAGGTAAATGTGATTTTTGTTTCTTCTCGAATCCAACGCATTTTGGATCTTCCATCTAGAAACCCATCTGGGGGGAATATGCGATGGACGATAAGCCGTGGATTCATCAAGAAAGGGGGGGGGGGTGGAAAGGGAAGGAGGGGAATTACATGTTCCAGAGGACATTTTTCAGGACCGGTTCTTTCAAAGATTGTACTTTTCCGGGCCAGCTGTATCACATATTATTCCGAGCTATTTGCATCACATTTTTTTTCCCGGACTAACTGATCCAGTAATACTCTTCCGGTCTGATTGTTTGGAAACACATCTTCCGGTCTGATTGTTTGGAAACACATCTTCCGGTCTGATTGTTTAGAAACACATCTTCCGGTCTAATTGTTTAGAAACACATCTTCCGGTCTGATTGTTTAGAAACACATCTTCCGGTCTGATTGTTTAGAAACACATCTTCGGAACTGACGAAGGCTCTGTGTGATAAGCTGTGGTATTATCTGAAGCTGGCCAGTGAGACTGGAATCGACCTCATCCAAATGGTGGCTCACTCGGGGATCGACATCCCCCCCCCAAAAAAAAAAAAAAATGGTGGTAAAGTCAGGGATCGACATCCTCTAACAGACGATAGTTTCGATGAGCCTGTCTTTCCCCAGGCCTTAAACCAAACCACTGGAGCACCTCGTTTCTGTTCCACCCAGTGCCCGTATCCTATCGGATGCATGTGCTTCAAATGATTAACCACGACTTTAGATGCAAAGAACACAGTGCATTAACCAAGTAATGGGACGGAGCACAGTGCATTAACCAAGTAATGGGACGGAGCACAGTGCATTAACCAAGTAATGGGACGGAGCACAGTGCATTAACCAAGTAATGGGACGGAGCACAGTGCATTAACCAAGTAATGGGACGGAGCACATTTGTTTAAAAATGGCTCTTGGTGGAGATATTAAATAGCCTAAAGCTGCAGACCCTTTGGGGAGACTTACCCTTTCATGCACGTAACACATGAAATCTAAAGACAGAACTCAACGACAGGGGGACAGTATTATCCTCATTATTATCAATAAATTCATAATCAGTGTGACAACAGAAGAGCCGAATGTTTAGTCCCATGACAAAATGAATTAAGACCGAACACGCTAAAATTCTGGTATAATTTACTTCAAATAAGGACAAGGTCCTTATTAGATTAAGACTTGCTAACTACACTAGTAACTTTTCAAATAAATATCTCACAACGGAAATGTGATAGAACAGCGGTGAATGTCACTGATGCTAATACGTCCTGTTGGTTGCTTAATAGATCTATTTAGTGTTATGGTATACCTACCCAGATGAACTTTAGTTCCAAAATAATAAACTCTACACGGAGAAGGGGGAAACAATCTGTGCTCGTTCATATACCGGAAGGTGATTGCCAATGCCTGCAGGTAACTTCGAACAAATACGATAGTGCTCGGGATACACAAGAAATTAGGCCACGGAACTCTTCGCAGAGCTTTCAACCCCGGGCACGCTTTGCAGACCAGTTTTGTTTTGGAGCTATTTAAATCCCAACTTTTGATTTATATTTAAAACCTGTTCCTAAATACTCGGTGATCTCTCGTTTCTTTTCACGGAGAAGTCTTCAAGATAATGAAGGAAATGAAAACCGGCTGTTATTTTCTCTCAAGACTGCTTCATATGACAAGGAATAACACAATACACACACACATAGTTTGGGCAGCATTCCAGAATACACACAAAGGAATGAGACTGATAAGAAGTAAATACATTTTGTTAAAAAAAACTTACCTCTGCATTATGTCTAATAGGGTTAGTAACTTGAAATTTGGCTGTTTATGGTCTGACAGTTACTTGAGAGTACTATCTATCTATCTATCTATCTATCTATCTATCTATCTATCTATCTATCTATCTATCTATCTATCTATCTATCTCTATCTATCTACCTACCTTCCCACCTACCTTCCCACCTACCCACCTACCTACCTACCTACCTATCTATCTATCTATCTATCTATCTATCTATCTATCTATCTATCTATCTATCTATCTATCTATCTATCTATCTATCTATCTATCTATCTATCTCGCTGTTGGCGAGATCTTCAGCTGCCGTGCGTGGAGCGGTGCTCCTCCCGGCCAATGAAGAAATTTGCAAATGAGGTTGCCGCGCAGCATCACTGCGGAAAAGGTGGTAGAAAGGATAAAGCGAAGCAAACAGTCAAATCACGGCACCTCTGGTCTGGAGGTCGGCCACGTCCTGAGTGCAGTCATATCGGGTGAAATGCATGAACTGGCTTGTCCCAGAGGTTAAGACACTGCTGGCGAGACTCCTCAAATGCCGCGCGTGGAGTGAAGCTCCTCCCGGTTAAGGAAGTAAATGTGGAAAAGAAATAATGGTTGCTGTGCGGCGCCGATGGGAAAAGGTGGTGGAAAGTGAAGCTTAACCGGTATGTCCAGTAGTATAGCTACGAGAGCTATACCACGGCACCTCTGCTCTAGAGGCCGCCCACGTCCGAAATACACCTACACTGGTGAAATATGCCTAAACTGGCACACACCAGGGGTGGAACTTGATGGCTAGACATGTCATGCCACCTCCGCTCTAGAGGTCGGTAACGCCTGATAAACACCCATAATGGTGAATTTTGCCTAAACCGGCTCATACCAGGGGTGAATCTTGAAGGCTATGCATGTCACAGTACCTCTGCCCTAGAGGTCGGTCCCGTCCCAAACACGCCCATATTGGGATAATGCCTAAACCGGCTCAACCCAGGGGTAGAAGTCACTAGTGGCGAGGATTCGTCCTCCTGGACAAAAGCTCCATCCTGGTCACAACTAGGAAAGGTAGCGGCCACGACCGCAAAATGCTGAAGTCGGAGACACTGGACCAGGGAAGTCTAGATAGGCAACGACCTCTCACCCGGCGGGGATGTTTGCGTATCCTAACCACGCTGAGGTTTTCCGGTGAGAAAGTCCAACCCTGGACTGGATGGGCAACCACCTCTCACCCGGCGGTGATACACGGGTATCTCAAAACACGTCGAGGTTTTCCGTTGAGAAAGTCCAACTCTGGCCTGGGTGGGCTACCGCCTCTCACCCAGCGGGGATGCACTGATATCCTAAACACGTCGAGGTCTTCCGGTGAGAAAGTACAACCCTAGACTAAAATGGTGCAATGAAAACCACGGTGTCACGCAATCCCGCTTCCGAGACCCACCAAGAATACAGGCTAAATCACTGTGATACTCTGAACCCCTTGTGGTCCTCTCGTGGATCTCGTGTAGTCTATTTTGGACCACACAGGGGACCACGGGACATAACGAGGACCACAGGCGTGAATTCAGTAGGTTCACAGTGCGGTTTTTGGTGGTAGAAGTGAACGAAGAAGAAGAAGAAGAATCTATCTATCTATCTATCTATCTATCTATCTATCTATCTATCTATCTATCTATCTATCTATCTATCTATCTATCTATCTATCTATCTATCTATCTATCTATCTATCTATCTATCTATCTATCTATCTATCCCATTCATCTAAATTTCACTCATGCTATTAAGCACTTAGTACTCGTATATTTGTACTTAAACTGACATCGCATGTAGAGCAGTTAGGAAACACAGGAAAATGTCAGATGGACCTCGGTTCCTAATTCTTTACTCTTTGAAAATAAAGTTAATTCGCCCTCCTCAGTTAACTACAGCACAGTACTGCAAGGTTAACCTTCGAAACATAGTAGACAAAAAAAAAAGGATTTAATAATAGATATAATCGGCTATTTTAGAAAGAGTGAGTACTCTGTTACTTTACTGTGCGAAAAGCCTCGATGTTTCTGGAATGATACAAATTTGTACCTCAATTTGTACCTCAATACAGAACCAGCATTTTCGAGATTTCCAAATCTATTTTCATCGTATTTACCCCCCCCCCAAAAAAAAAAAAAAAAGAAAAACAAAGCAAAACCCAAACTATCTCCA
Source organism: Achatina immaculata (assembly GCA_009760885.1). Classification (NCBI taxonomy): domain Eukaryota; kingdom Metazoa; phylum Mollusca; class Gastropoda; order Stylommatophora; family Achatinidae; genus Lissachatina; species Lissachatina immaculata. The sequence goes on from CM019716.1 coordinate 13,778,520, forward strand.
TTTACCGAGTAGGACTTTGTGGCGGATACAAAGTGAAATTTGGAATAACTGCTAAATAAGGTTTCCATACCCATACAAAGTCCCAGTGTGGGAACATCCGGCAAATAATGGTGTTTAGGAGCATAAATTCAGTGCAGCAATATCCCCAGCGCCTTTGTCTGTTGCAGAATACACTTCGTCGTTAGCACAGTTCTACAGCGATGATTTATTAGTGCTAAAGAAAGCAGTTTATTGCATAAACAGTGAACCACCATTCCAGAAAGGTTGGACGATTTCCGTCTACATGGGCCGGTGAAATGGAAAGGTGCAGTTTTTTGGTGTCAGTCCCACATACCTGTGCTTTATATCTTCTTCTTCTTCTTCTTCTTCTTCAAATCATTGGAACTGTGAGCTTGTGTTTCTTTTTTCTGCAGCCGATACTGTGGAGATGTTGAGACATAACATCGTGTCGGATTGTGAGCGGGTCATGGCAGCTATTTTCTATTTTGGGTCCCTGAGCGAAGCCACAAAGCAGGGCGGGTGCAATATTTATATAGTAGCCTCAGCCGCCATGGCGAACTACGGCTGTCCCTGCCCTGTTAGCCAGGCTAGACCTGTTACTGGGAGTACCAACGAAGAGGTGGGACAGGGTCTTGATCAGCTTTGGTTCGGCCAACCCTGTCGCCAGAAGTCCCTGACTGTCAAAAAAGGACAGCGTCTTCATCCCCTATCCAAAAACTAGAAACTTGAAACTAAAATATAAGAAAGTGGTTTTTTTCCCTTAAACTGAGACTGTAGGAATGTGGATATACAGAAGAATGGGTTGTTTACCGTGAACGGAAGAAAAGATAAAGAAATACTGAAACAAGTGATACTGATAAGGGAATACTGAAAAAAAATGTATTTGACAGGTCAAGGAAAATATGGTCACTAACATCATATCCCTATGTGCCTCTAAGGCGTGACAGGATTACCTTTTGTTTTTTTTTAGAAAAATAATTAAACGTCATAAGAATTTAGAGAAGACCGTCTTGGAAGGATACATAATAGGAAAAAGAAAGAGAGGAAGACCAAGGCGAAGATGGCTGCAAGACATCGTTGATAATCTGCAAATGGACGCATCAGCAGCAGGGCATCTTGCTTACAACCGAAAGGGCTACAGGAGAAGCTGTTAGGGAGGCAAAGTTCCACACGGGACATGCAAATGGCTGACTGAGTAAAATACTTAAAAGTGTTTGTCTATATTAAGACGCATGATAATAGTAATGGAAATCCATTGTGGGAAGCAAATAAAGAAGATAAATGATCTGGCAGCCATACGGGCATGTGGGGGCAGCGTTAGGAGGTCAACAAAATGCAGGTTTTGCCAAGCTGAGCACTCAAAGACATGGCATGGAACAAGCTGAAGGCTTCCTTCACAAACTTTGCTGGTGAAATGGTACACGATGACAATGATGTCTGAGAGAACTGGACAATAAAGCGGGTGGGGAGAGGGAGCACCATTTAAGAACATAAAAAAATAGAGCAAAGAAAATAGAACAAATCAACAAAACAGGATAATCTTATCACGATATTTGGCGAGAACAACCTCAGAAAAAAAAATATCAGAAATGGTTATAATAATAATAATCATGGCGAGGAAAACTACGAGCACTTATTACGAAAAAACATACAGTTTAAAAAAATATCAATTATGTAGAACATCACACATAGAACATATAGAACAACTCTGCGTATTCGATTATAGACAAAGAGTACGCTTTTCCCTGCGACAATTACAGTAACTCTCCGAGTCTTGGAGTAGCAATAACAATGCTCACTTGTGTATTTTCGGCTATCGTTTCGATAGTCATTTTCTTACGATTGTATTACCGTCCCCGTATTTATTCCAAATAACGTGTTTGTTTGCTTGTTTGTTTTTCTAAACTTCTGATTGTTAAAATAAACCACTCCTGATCTACTTCTCTATACATTGCTGCATAAATACACAATACAGTTAAAGAAAATGAAAAAGAAAGCATCCAAAGTAGGGCCACCGACCGCCAACACGTAAAACTTTTTGTACCAACCATCTATCCTTCTTGCCTCAACTAACTGAAACAATTGTTCTGAAGTGTGTCCGTCCGTCCCTCCCCCAACCCCCGTCACACTGAGAGAGAGAGAGAGAGAGAAACATTTATGACGAATTTGAAGATTAAATTCTTTTCAACTTCCGCGTTGAAAACTTTTGGAACTAGAGAGCACGTGGAAAGTTTGGGGGGAGGGGAAAGAGAGAGAGAGAGAGAGGGGGGGGGGAATGATGTTTCAATAATAAAAAAAATCTGAGAGAAAGGAACAAAAGCTAGGGCAGATGGCTAGGGACAGATAATCTTTGTAAAGAATGTGAGGCTGAGTGAGGCTGTCAATGCATCTTGTTAAAATACAAGGGAGATTTTTTTTCAAAAAATAGCGATGCCATTGACATTAGTCTTTATCACAAACAGTAAACCAGAACTGGTCAAGACCCCGTCTCAGTTCTTTCTGATGCTTGCAGAAACAAGCTAACTTTGCGCTCCTCCGACCAGGCTACCCCAGAAGGGCCTGGCATGGCTAGGCTACCATGAGGATGAAGTCCATCATGCTCTCTTGAACTCATTCCCAGTCTTCCTGCAAGCCGGTGTAACGCGCTCTTCATTCGACTAAATGTATAAGCTAGGAAAACAAGTAGGAGCAGCTTTATTACTTAACGAGCACGCAGTTGTAACGTTACGGCGTGAACCGTAATAATACAAAAACACACAGGACGAAGAATATAAATTCACATGAATCCCATATAAAAAATAGGAATGGAAAAAAATACAATAACATAAAATGAATGGAGCTTTTAGCTGCGACTTGTAAGAGGCGATCTTCAGAAGTGCATATGGTGGAGTGTAGAGAATATTAAAATGGAGATTTGTGATGTGTGATAGGTGGGTCGTAAATGAGATGGGGAACCGCGGAAAGGGGAGAGAGTGATGCAGTGGTAATATAGCCGGGAGAGGGTGGAATAGGTGATTATATTTGGGGTAGAGGGCTGTAATCTGATGCTTTGAGGAGGTTCTGAACTATGTGTTACAAGTGAGAAAGGAGTGGAACTTAGTGCAGAGAGATTATGATTGTGGAAGAGGAGAATGTTAAGTGTAGCTGAACTGCGAGTTCAAACCATGTGGTTCTAGCGTTCCATAATCCTGAATGTAGCGGTTCTTAAGCGCTAGGGGGGCTTTTGTCATTAGCGTGACATTGTTTGATTGCTGTTACCAGAAAATCAGATTTTCCTCTGTGATTGAGGCCATTGACATGATTAGGGACTGATTTCGAACCGTGCTGGGTGACACCATATAGATGTTTCTGCATGCGGTCACCTAATCTGAGACCAGTGTCACCAATATAAGTTATCCTGCATCTTTTGCATACAATGGTATATATCACATCACGGGATTGGCTTATGAATCCCTCATAGAGAGTGAGGATAGCTTTGGTAAAGGTGATCGTTTTCGTTTCCAAGATTATAGGGCAGGTAACACAGCGAGGACGGTCACATTTTCTGGTGCCAGCATGTGCAAGGTTCCACTTCAAGTGGCTGTGGAGGAGGATGTCCTTAAGATTTGGTTCCCGTTTGTATGCTAATAGGTTTAATGGTAGACAGATTCCCTTGTTCTCATTCGACTGGTTGCCTGAGCATTGTTTTATATGCACGGTCTTTCTCTCTCTCTCTCTGTCTCTCTGTTTCTCTCCGTCTCTCACTGTCTCTCTGACTCTCTCTGTCTCTTTGTCTCCCTGTCTCTGTCTGTTTCTTTGCCTCTGTCTGTTTCCTTGTCTCTGTCTGTCTCTCTGTCTCTTCTGTCGATGTCTCTCTGTCTCTTTGTCTCTTTCTCTGTCTCTTTCTCTGTCTTTTTGTCTCTGTATGTCTCTCTGCCTGTCTCTCTGTGTCTCTCTGTCTCTGTCTGTCTCTCTGTCTGTAGCTGTCTCCCTGTCTGTCTCTATGTCTCTGTCTGCCTCTCTTTCTCTAGCTGTCTCCCTGTCTGTCTCTCTGTTTCTGTGTGTCTCTCTATGTCTCTCTGGTCTATGTCTGTCTCTGTCTCTATCTATGTCTCTGCCTGTCTGTCTCTATGTCTCTGACTGTCTCTATGTCTCTGTCTGTCTCTCACTGTCTTCTCTCTGTCTGCCTGTCTCTCTCTCTCCTCTCTCTCTCATTTAGGTGCTGAGTAACATCGCATACTGCTATGCTTGTGATATCCACGTGACCCATGTAATATTTATTAAGAAGAATAATAATAATAATATATAAATGCGCCCCGCTGTGAAAATATGACTGAAAACATGGACAAGAAACTAAAAACAGTCAAATTCATTCATTTATTCATTCATTCAGCTTTCCAAGCCATTATGGCTCATTGTTGCAGGCAAGAGTTGCCTCCCTTCCTCTCTGCACTTAGTCTTCTCCTGCAAATTGTCTACTTCGAGGGGCCTTAAGTCTTCTTCCAGGTTCTCACACCAGCCGTTATCTCGATCTGCCTCTTGGTCTGACTTCGTTTATATCTTCTTTATAAGTCATTTTTGTCTGTCTATTCTGGCCCATCCACTCCAAGCGTCCAATCCATCTCAATCTGTTGTTTCTCATAATGTTAGTTATAAGTGGAGACTGGAATAACGTGTGAATTTCTTTGCTATTTTTTTAAATTTTTCCATTCTTGTGATATAGGATCTCTAATCAGTCCAAAAGTTCTTCTCAAGATTCTGTTTTCACATATCCGTAGCTGTGCTTCATCTTGCTTTGTAGTGCTAATGTTCCTGATCCATACAGGACAACTGGTCTAATATGCGTCTTGTATATATTTTAGTTCGGTGTTGTGGGACAGGTATTTCGATTGCAACAAGTGTCCAAGGGCAAAATAAGTGTCGTTTCCTGCTCGTATCCTAGTCCTAATAAATAATAGAATACATATCCATTAACCAGCAGGATTATATTATTTTGATACTAATATTTTTTTTACAGCTAGCTCTTTTCAGCACCTGGTCATGTTGTACCAGAGCACGAATGTCAACACTTCGTCTATTTATAACGCCAAAATGTTAAAACTCCATCAGATAACGAGTTAACGTATGTCTTATCTTTAAGACACGCTTCCAAACAAACGTCACAAAAGCGGTTTGAACCATTTCTCCGGCTGATTTAAACTGAATAACAACTTTTTTTTTCCCCCTTAGCGGTTTGCCAGAAACACCAGAAGAAATACCATTCAACAATTATTGATCAAATGAATGCGTTAGCTACAGGGACCGGACTACGATCTATTAGAATATGAGTTGACTGCAAGCTACCTAATGCGTGAATGTTATCATATCTCATTCAATAGATCTGGGGTTGTTTTTTTTTTTTTTCTTTTTCTTTTTTAACACCGTGTGTCGGAATATACGGTTGTCGCAAGCTACGAAAGCTGGGAAGAGTTTCTTTGTCATGAAACAAATTCCCGGAAGCATTACCTAAATTATGAAAGTTGGTAACAAAGCAAAACTGATGAGAGAAACATGTGGTTTGTGTCTCTGTCTTTCTCTGTCTCTCCGTGTCTCTGTTTCTCTCTGTCTCTGTCTCTCTCTGTCCCTGTCTCCCTATCTCTCTCAGTCTGTCTGTCTCTGTTTCTCTCTGTCTGTCTCCCTCTGTCTCTCAGTGTCTATCTATCTATCTATCTATCTATCTATCTATCTATCTATCTATCTATCTATCTATCTATCTATCTATCTATCTATCTATCTATCTATCTATCTATCTATCTATCTATCTATCTATCTATCTATCTATCTATCTATCTATCTATCTATCTATCTATCTATCTATCTATCTATGACTTCCAGTATAAAACATCAGGTTAGCATACCTTTCTCTCCACCGAGCAAAGAACGCTCGCTCCCTCTAAAAAGCACGTATCACTTATCACTGGTGCAGTAAGCTATAAAATGATATTAGTGACACCGTTTTAAGACACCCTGGGATGTTTTCGGTAAACAACAACGAAAGATTCCGGTACCGGTAAAACTGATACCCGTGGAGCAACATCAGACAGAGACGTTTGGTTCAGGTTTACGGGAAGATAAAAAGAAGAATGAAACGACAAGAGTAAATAATACAACGAACAATTAGAAATAAAAAAAAAGAAATAGTAACAATCCAATATTTCGGCCAAATGTCTTCAAGGGCAACAGAATGATAAAACAGAAAGGTAGAGAAATACACAGCAGACACACGGGCCTTCATAGGACGATCTTTCTGACAGTTAAAATCATTTTTTTAAAAAACTATCATTTATCTCTTGTGTTATTATTTCTGTTGTCTTTTATAATGGCATTTTGCCGATATATTAGAATGTGTCTGTTTTTCTAAGTGGTCATCTTACTGTTTAGTCCTGCCGTCTCCACTCATGTTTGTTCTCCTTTCTGTTTTCATTCTAAGCTAATCCATACTCATCTACCTACTCTGCTTTCAGTAAACAAGACGGGGCCGTTACGTCAATAAATAAATAATTAAAATGAACATATATAAAAGTTCAATAACACATGAGTCATCAGTTGCAACTAATATATTTTTCTATGTTTTTCTAGACAACACCTGCCGTGGGGTTTTCAAAGTAAGCTAAATAAACAGAATTAAGGAAAACCAAATGCAGGTTCCCCCATGTGATGCCCGGGATCTGCAAAAGAATAGGACCACTGTACTCTACCACGCATGATCGTAAAAGGCGACTAAAGAAGGTTCGGCATAGGGCCAGCAACCCTATCTGGTAAACAAAAACAAACTATCAGACTGCTATAGAAACAGAAGCAAGGGAAAAAACAAATGCAGGTGGAAGGACCAAAAGAGACATGGAGAAGAGCAACAGAAACGATGTTGAGCATTAGAGGGCTCACCTGGGCAAGAGTAGAAAAAAAAGGCAAAGGGCAGGCATTTGTGGAAAACCCTTGCGGAAGCCCCATGTGCCCTGGGCACTTAAGGTTCAGAGAGAGAGAGAGAGAGAGAGAGAGAGAGAGAGAGAGAGAGGGAAATGCATGTTAAATGATTTTGGTAAGGTCAGGGTTAAAAAAAAACATTAGCACAACAGTTTACCTGGTCGCGCACCAGTAATATCTGATTGGTTAGAAGTAAGTACATTGCGTTATAATTACGTTTGTGAACTTTTAAGAAAGTATGGTTAGAAGTAAGTACATTGCGTTATAATTACGTTTGTGAACTTTCAAGAAAGTATTGAAAAATCAATTTGTTTTTTAAAAGTGTTTCCTTGTCATTCTTTTAAAAAATAGAAATAACTGTCAGCTGTAGAACTGAATTATTTTCAATAGATGAACAGAAAATTTATTTTGAAATTTCATACTTTGGTTTTCACTGAAAAAACTGCTTACGTCCTGTATTGTGATTTCTGTAGAAAATTTCATGAAAGATAAATTTAAAATAGGAGATAATTTAAAAAAAATTAAATGAAGGTATATAAATCAATTCTTATCCTATAATACAATCCTGAACTGGGGACGGGACAATAAAAGTAGTTCTGTATAAAAATGTAAATTCGGACACCAGCTAAAGAAGATGGTGGAATCTTTTAGATGGCATTTGTTATGTTTATACTTTCAATACAATCTAATGTGAAAAAATATTCCATTGTTTCTCTCTTTTTCTTTCTCTCTGTATTCTCTCTATCTGTCTGTCTGTCTGTCTGTCTGTCTCTCTCTCTCTCTCTCTCTCTCTCTCTATATATATATATATATATATATATATATATATATATCTGCCTCTGTCTTTTTTCTATATCTCTATATATCTCTCTCTTTCTAAGTCTCTATCTATACCTCTTTCCTACTCTTTTTTTCCTCAACATATCTTTATTTCTCTTTACCTTTTTTCTCTATCTCTCTCTGCCTTTCTCTGTCTTTATTTACCTTTCTCTCTCTCTCTCTCTACCTTTTTCTCTGTCAATCTTTATCTCTCTTTGCCTTTTCCCTCTATCGCTCTCTACCTTTTTCTCTATCTTTATAACTCTTTACTTTTATCTCTCTCTCTCTCTCTTTCTTTCTATATATATCTCTTTGTCTGTCTCTCTATCTCTCTACCTCTCTCTCTCTCTCTCTTTCAAAACGAGGATGTATCTACGGAATGCTCATCCTCATTTATGTAAAAATATAACTGAAAAGAAATGAATATATAAATGTACTTAAGATTTACTGGAAGATATTTGTTCTGGTGCATAGAACGTCATATGATCATTAGTAGTACTAATCTCTTGGCTAGCATTATTTCTGCCGAGTACAACATTCACATCTTGTTGAGATGGAACAGAGAATCCCAAAACAAGCTATAAAGTGGAACACAACAGGCTGAAGAAAAAGAGGCCGACCACATGAAACTCTAAAGAGGCCAAATTAGTAGGCATAAAATCCCTTGATGAGGTTGAAAAGCTCGCCGAAAACAGTAAAACTTGGCGAGTCCTATGATGTGGAGTTTAACGGCACAGGAAGGATGTAAGATGTAAGACGTAAGTCATTCTCTGGAGAATGCAAAACTGAAACTGAAAAAAAAAACCCATCGAATTCAAGCAAAGACCACACTTTCATTTTCTTCCTTACTTGAACTTGAAGAACACTCATGCCCTGCTGCTGTCCTAGAGATGGGCTTCCTTGCACTCAGGACACTTTGCCTTTTCCCTCTATATGTGCCGGCCTTTAATCTCAGTGTTGTTCGTAGTGTGTGTTGGGTGACCGTGACATCGGCACATTGATTGAAATACAGGTAGATTTTCTTGGCACGTTGATTGGAATAGAGGTAGATTTTCCTCCTTACTCGTCGAAACATAACAGTAAACCTCTGCAACATACAAATCTGAATAGAACAGATCTTCCCGAACACAGATAAGAATTTTTTTTTATAAATATGAAACAACGAGGCTTTTGTATGGAAGTGCGAGATAACACAGTTCGTTAGTACGGTGTTCTCTGGTGGCTAGACGGCTGCTCGTCCTACTGGAGTCCGTGGTTCGAATCCCAGGTAATTCTCTTGTGGTTTTTCGTTCTCTCACGTCTCACTAAAGTGCTTCGTTTACGTTTTTTTTTTCAAGGTTTAATCCTACACAACTGTGTTCTCTTACTTTACAGATAAGAAAAAGCGGGCAAGAAGTCCTTCGTCCGTTCTGTGTGGTAAGATGAAACGACAGATTACCAGCAAGGGAGAGAATTCAAGACAGTCTCAATAGGCATTAAACCCTCTGTCCAACTGATACGTACGAGCACTCGTTGACAAGTCTTTCGTTAGTTGTGCTGTGATAAACTACCCGCAACTTGGCGTGCTTTTTTTTTCTAAAAAAAAGGGGGGGGGGGGGCAAGTTCGTGATAGGACGCGTGTTAAGTATGGCGTGCTCAGGTGTGACAGCTATGTTTGATCACTGCATTCTCCCGCCTTCTGGCTGTGTGTGTGACCTGGAAAATAGCACTGTTTAGAAGAAGCGACAGATGTCCACTAATAGCAAGAGCAGTTTTTTTTAACGCGGGGGGGGGGGGGAGTGGTATGAGGATAGACAGACTTAAAATAAAGACTCCGTGAAATAAAAAATATATAATCAGAGAGAGAGAGAGAGAGAGAGAGAGAATGAGCAGATATAATTAGACCAATAAAATAAAGATTTATAATCAGACAGACAAAAATAAGTATAGATAATCAGACATAAAAAAAGAGACAGAAGAAAAGATGGATTATCAGACAGACAACTAGAATAAAGACAGATAGTTAGACAAACAGTACAAAGATCCATAACTAAACAGACAAGTAATGTAAATATAAATAATCAGACAGAGAGACAATGTAAATATGGATAATCAGACGGAGAAGAAAACCAAATACAGATAAGAAGACAGAAAAACACAGAAAATTTATATAATTAGACAAAGAAGGAAAATAAGTACAGATAATAACACAGGGACATAAAGTAGTTATAGATAATAAGACAGAGAAGAACAGCAAATATAGATAATAATATAGACAAAAAAGCACATATAACACGACAGAAAAGCACAACAAATATAGACAGACAATCAGGTAAACAAGAAAAGTGAATACAGACAGACAGACAAGCAAAGTAAATGCAGATAAAAGACGAAAAAAACAAAGTAAATATAGAAAATCAAAACAAAGTAAATATAGAAAATCAAAACAAAGTAAATATAGAAAATCAAAACAAAGTAAATATAGAAAATCAGACAGATTATCAAAGTAAATACATACAGTAAGACAGAAACACAGAGCAAATATAGATGATATGACAGAGACACAAAGCAAATATAGATAACAAGTCAGAGAAACAAAGCAAATGTAGATAGTAGAACAGAGAAACAAAGCAAATATAGGTGATAAGACAGAGAAATAAGGCAAATATAGATAATAAGACAGAGGCAGAAAATAAATACAGATAATAAGACAGAAAAATAAAGAAACTATTTATATCAGATAGGCAAGCAAAGAAAATACAGATAATCAGACAGACAATGAACATAAATACAGATAATCAGACGCGCAAGCAAAGTAAATATAGATAACCAGACAGGCATAATCAAGATAAATAAGCAGACAACCAAAATAAAAGTGAAACGGAAGTAAAATGATAATAGATAATAAGAAAGACGAACAAGGTGAAAAAAATAAGATAAATGTAAAACACGTATAGATAAACATAGAAAAGGTCAGACAATGTAGGCAGGTCAAGAGACTGAAGGAAAAAAAGAACTTACAGGGGATTATATACGCGTCTGTGACATAACTTTACATATAAACACTCTCCATAAACTATCTTGCCACTGGGTTTCCAGCCTTTCGCATATAAAACATACACATATTCTCCCCTACACTTAACAAGTAGGGCCTGGGGAAGCGACATATCGATTTGTGGGCTCCTCTTTAGTTCAAGTCTCTATCTAGCTCGCTAGGACAGTTTGTTCACAATTTTTGTTCTCTGACTCACTTGCAGTTACTCACTCAATAACTTCATGAAGTTACTGGAGGAAATGTGTTGTTACAACATGCTGCAATCGTTTCTGTCCTTCGCTACTTCTTTCTTTCTCCGCGTGTCTTTACTTTTGTTATCCTCCTTATCATCTCAATGCTTGGGCCCATATGGGCACTGCCCGGGGGCCCCAAGTGCATGGGGCCCAACCAGCCCATGGAAATCTGTATATGAATGTATATGGTGGTATATGCATTACTTTGCCCAGGGGCCCCTCGATGCTGTTAAGACGGCCCTGCCTCTACTTCACTTTTCTTACTCTATCCCTCCCCTCCTCTCACTCTCTAATAATAATAATAATAACAATGTTGAATGATTACACTGAATGAAACTTGTGAGAATGTCGGAAGTGCACGCCTGGTTCTCTGCCCTTTGAAAATACTATTTGTTCGTTCGTTCTTTCTGTCTTTTCTGTATCTCTTTTCCTTTTTCTCTTTGTGTTTATCTCTCTTTTCTCCGTCTCTCTGTATCTCTGTGTCTCTGTTTTTTTTCTCTCTGTCTTTGTGTGTCTCTCTTTGTGTCTGTCTCTGTGTCTCTCTGTCTCTGTCTTTCTGTCTCTCTCGGTCTCTCTGTTTCTCCCTATCTCTCTCAGTCTCTCTCTCTCTCTCTTCTGTCTCCCATTTGATTCAAACTTGAACAAAGACATTCAATCGTGGAACTGAACTGTGATGTCCTAATTATCCTTCATTCACTGACTCCAGTGTGTACGGTGCAATCCAAGACGTCTCGCCGTTCATACCAATAATTCTCCGCCTTCGGAAATCTATTTTTCTCAACACTAATGTATCAGGTACCCATTTTTACACACGTTTGTACCGGAATAAGCCCATAGCGAGTCCTGTACTCAACTCTTTCTGATGAGAAAAGACAGGCCTTAGTCAGTTGTACTACACGTGCCTCCATCTTTACTCTTCCCTCCTTTCTACGCCCATTTCCCTCCAAATTACTTATCGTAAGCCATATCTTCCTTTTAACTTATGTTTTTGATCTTAGCAGTAATACTTTTTGTAATCGACCTACTTTTCATGGAATACTTCCATATCATTTTCTTGTAACTCTCTATAAAAGTCTTTAAATCTCTTTTCACATTGATATTTTTCGTCTTTTTAAAACTTTTCTGAAATTCCATGTCCTCTTTTTAGTTGTGTCTTTCAATTCTTTGCTATTTAATATATTTACACTTAGGCCTTCTTTTATATTTAAGAAAAAAAAACCCTACATTTTCTATCTGCCTTTCTGCTCGACAGAAATGTCAAAATCTCTTGGCTGGTTTGTCAGCACAGCGACCTGATCTCAGATCACAATGACCTACATCGACTTCTCCCACTACAGAATACTTGTGTAATGTGTCATCCGCTAAGTAACATTTGGAGCGTGTAAAACGGGTCGCGTGTGGATGAGCAAAGGGTTTATCCAGGACCTGCACTCACTGCAGAGACCTGTTGATAAGAGGGTCTAATTCTTCAGGAAATCGTCCTTGAGATTTAAACGTATCCAAGAAAGTGTCCTACTTATAAAGTCCTGGCACTCAGGTACAAGCATGATACAGCAGTTTGGCCAACAAAAAATAAGGGTCACCGTGTTTCCTTTAGGGGGTGGAGCGTGCTCAGAAGCTAAGTGCTTAGATGTGCTGCTGAAAGGTAGGAAAAGTCTCTACAACAAATAGTTACGTTGTTTTTATAGTCACAGACTGTATCACAGCATTAGCTGCCAGGTGTTTGTAATGGGCTAGAAAGTCTACTACTACTACTACTACTAATACTACTACTACTACTACTACTACTACTACTACTACTACTACTATTACTACTCTACTATTACTACTGCTACTACTGATACTATTGCTTCTGATCCTACCACTACTACAATCACAATAGGTAATACTACTACTACTACTACTACTAAATACTGCTAATGTTACTATTGCTTCTGATCCTGCCATTACTACAATCACAATAGGTAATACTACTACTACTACTAAATACTGCTAATGTTACTATTGCTTCTGATCCTGCCATTACTACAATCACAATAGCTACTACTACTACTACAACTACTACTATTTCTGATCACAATAGCTACTATTATTAATACTACTACTACAGCTACTATTACTACTACTACTACTACTACTATTGAAAACACTATTACTACTGTTACTTCTTTGTTCGTTCGCCCTCACAAGAGCAGTGGCTGCGTCGTGTCGTGATCTTGCTCCTGTTTTCCCAACACACCCGAGATTCGGCTTCAACACATTTTAATGATCTCTTTCGTCTTTCTTTCCACTGCACCCAGTCCCAAAAATACTTTAAGCCGATTTCGCACCTGTTGGGCCAATAGGCGCATAAACTGCAGCACAACGCAACCACCGCCTTTTTTGAGGACGAAGGAACGAAGAAGACGAAGAATGAAGTCTTCCCCCCTCCCCCCTCCCCCCCCCCTTTTTTGCGATCAAAACTTCAACAGACTGCTGATGTTCGTTTCCAGGGACACCAATGGGAAGTAGAATAGTCTTCGCCGGCTATGGTTTGCCAGCCATGGACACAATCGGTGAAGCTATGGGTCGCTGACTGCTATCTCATTCAGCTTGACCTCTTCGCCCCCACTACTATTACAAATGTAGCATGGCCTTGTAAGTAAGTATTATAGCATTATTATTAATGAATATGATTATGAATGTGCTTATGAATATGATTATGAATGTGATTATGGATATGATTATGAATATATTGTAGGCATAATAGTAACATCTAATAGCAACAGAAAAAGTAAATATGAAAATTAGAGCAAGGTAGAAAAACAAACTTTCATGACACTAGTATGACTGGACGTTGACACAAGTAAACAGAATAGAAAAGGCGAATAGAGGAGACAGACACAATGAAAAGCGAGGACATAATAAAACCTCCGACATGAACGAGCAAGATAATGACTTAAATAAATGACAGTTGTATAGACGGAGTTGACGCAGACTGACACGTATGACACACATTAGCTTGCTAATCTTATGACACTACTGCACACGGTTTTTAAAAAAGGACTGACCAGCTCGGCCAGCTGACTAATTAAATGTTTAGAGGACATTTGACCTACGACATATAAGTCATATGGCAATTTGTGATGGTGAGGATCAGAGAAGAACTGCAGGCAGAAAGGGACGATCGAGTGGGGGATCGTCCGACCAGAGACGGTCAGTAAGCGAAGGCCGATTCAGACGGCAGAGGAAGACTGTCAGAAGAAATCAGACAGACAAGAGAATCGGACAGACAAGAAGAGAAGAACAAAAGAGTAGGTAATCAGAGAAGAACAGCGGAAGGAGAATACACACCAGAGAAGACACGAGAGAGAAAGAAGACGTAGGTAAGGAAAGATGGACCAGATGGTCAATTAGAACAATAGATATGTAGAAGATCAGTTTAGAAACAGAGTTAGTTTTATGACAGACAGAAATTGTCTCAAGTTAGAAAAGTGTTTATTTTAGTACTGCATGAGGAATGCAGAAAATCTGATACACTTGAAACTTCGAGTAAAGAGATTACAGACGAAAAGTTTATTGATCACGTGCAGCAGGTCTGATATAGTACAGAGTTTGGAATTGTTCTCGCATCAGGTGTGGAATATTTTGAAGTTGAGAACATTGCCGAAATGCTGCATGTAGAATGTGATAGAGTTTGATATCGTGAACAAATGATTATGTGCTTCAACGACTAAACTAACGAAGCTTATGTCATATTACATCTTAGTACAAGTGATGTTACCAGCTGTTGAATCTGATAACTTAGTTGTCAGAATTAAATGAATTCATTGAACATTTCATCGGACTTGGTCGAGTGAAATTGTAATGTTCGTGAAACCTCTATGTGTTATGATAAAGGAACAAAGAACTTCGACTTCATCAATATAATAAAAAACATAGAACTTCGACTTTATCAATATAATAAAAACAAAGAACTTCAGACAAACAATAATATAATAAGAGGTCACAACTTGACAATATTATACAAAAACTGCTATTATTACTTTATGGGGCGGCGGGGTTATGATGAACATGGCGGCATGCCTATTGGCGATGGTCTGTAGAACTATGACTTTCGATTTCTTAGGGAATCTGAAGTGTCATGGCCTAAAGTAGACTCACATTCTCCCGCTCTCCACATTAAAATAATAGATACAACACAAGTTTGAAATATAAAGGTATGTTGCCAGGGGCAATAGATTATATTTTTCTAAGGACAGTCCTACCTTCAGTTTCGCCAGAAACTCTTACGTAAAACAAGTGAATCCTGGAATGGACTATTTGCACAGATTTCCTCAACCTCCACAATGACCCTTGAGCTACGAAAATCAAAAGATCTGGACAATATTCTAAATACTTCTGATCACCTCCTAACACATCTGTGGAATATCGAAACACCCTCTAAGGACAGATTATTGCGGGCTCTGTCACTTTCACGGAAGACTGATTCACAGCAGAATATACCAGCGGTGTAAACGACTGTGGTGACCTCAGGCAAATTTTGCATGCCGAAAGCATAATTTATTTCTGAAGTCCCTTGACCACACTCGCGCCGGATAGATCTCGTCCAATCGCGTATAATTTCTTTTCTTCCTTGTGTTCGTAGTTACAGCATTTCGCCAAAAATATTACAGATTCCGAATGTGTCATATATTTAGAGATGGGGCTGCGTCTCACTAAATACTACTACGTCTACTACAATTATTACAAATGGAACTACAAAAATCTTTGCACTGGGTAAGCTGAGCTATCGCTTTGAATGTTTTATCTCAAAGGGGCGCTGCATTTCCTTTTTGTGACGAAGGTTCATATCAGTTAATAACACTTGCGTTTAACCTTGGTTATGGTGTAAAATAACCTTTCAGTGCTGCTGCGTGCAACCACAGCCTGCGTTTATACTATGTAATAAAAGAAAGCTCCACAGCCAGGACCAATAATTAACCTTAACAAACTATTACTACTGTTACTATCCTCTCATACTACTAAAGAATCTGTGGAGACGAACAGACAGAACTACCAAAATAAGATTTTTAAGGACATGCATCTTTCCCATCGCAACATATGACTGTGAGACCTGGATACTTAACAAAACAGCTGAGAAACACACAAATGTTTTTGAATCTAAATGCTACAGAAGAGTTCTCCAAATATCATGGGCACAAAAAAGAACACATATATCCATACTGCAAGAACTTAATATTGAAGAAGGCTGGCTAGTAAAGAGGGGTAAAGAGAGAAAACTGACATATTTTGGACACATTAAACGTCATGATAATCTAGGGAAGACCGTCTTAGAAGGGTAAGTAATGGGAAAAAGAAAGAGAGGAAGACCAAGGCGAAGATGGCTGCAAGACATCGTTGATGATCTGCAAATGGATGCATCAGCAGCAGGCCATCTTGCTCACAACCGAGAGGCCTATATGAGTGCTGTTAGGCGGCAAAGTTCCGCAAGGGACATGCAAATGAATGAATGAATGAATGAATGAACTATCCTCTCGTACAGTTAAACGTCACATAGGGCTCACAAAGTGTTTCGCCACTTTTATTTCGTTGGGAGTTTCCATAACAAGTTCATTATTTCCCCATCTAGAGTCACCTCTAGGTAGGTCCCAGGATAAGGTTGTTAGCCCTGTGCCCAACTCCCGGTACAGGAGGGTTTAGAGCATACGACGGAGTAGCATTGGCGGATATAAAGTTGTCCGTCTGTTCGCGAACACATCTCCTAGTCCATGGAGGAACTTCAACAGTGAGCTTTTTAACTGCAACAACTTTATTATACGCTAACAAACACAAGTGAGTATAAATTACCTGAAGACAAAAGATAACCGCCTCACTTGTAAAGCTGGCTTTCTTCCACAGACCTAATGTCATTTTTTTGTTGTTGTCTCCTAATACCTTAGCCGTCTCAAGTGGAATCTTCACCGATAATGATACATAAAAGAATCTTTAATGATTATTAAGACTGCGGTAACTGCCTTTTCTTTGGGAATAAAAACAACATAAAAAAACTTCTTATGAGGCATAATAATTTCATCACTTTAAAGCCGTGAGTTTATATTTACTGCAGCATAACCTTTCGGAAGCATTAGTTTTTTAATTCAGACTTATTTATTGAGACTTAAGTTAAGATCTTTATTTATTGAAAAAGAACATAGAACAGGGTTGTAGCTGTCTGAAGTAAAGAAATTATGATAACAAATTTATAGTCCTTTAACAAAAAAAAACTCAGAAAAGAACCCGTGAAACTTTTCATGAAATTAAAAATAATTGGCAAGTTTATGATCACGAAATCTTTGTATACTGCCAGTGAGAGAAATGATTTGTAATTGGTTTGTGAGGGAAATGATTTGTGATTGGTTCGTAAGAGAAATGATTTGTAATTGGTTCGTGAGAGAAATTATTTGTAATTGGTTCGTGAGAGAAATGATTTGTAACTGGTTCGTGAGAGAAATGATTTGTAATTGGTTCGTGAGAGAAATGATTTGTAATTGGTTCGTGAGGGAAATTATTTGTAATTGGTTCGCGAGGGAAATGATGTGTAATTGGTTCGTGAGCGAAATGATTTGTAATTGGTTCGTGAGAGAAATGATTTGTAATTGGTTCGTGAGAGAAATGATTTGTAATTGGTTCGTGAGAGAAATGATTTGTAATTGGTTCGTGATAGAAATGATTTGTAATTGGTTCGTGAGAGAAATGGAGGTGAAAACACTGTCCGATTAGGCAATCAGCGGCCCATAGCTGATATGCTAACGTCAGTGTTAACGAACCATAGCTGATCAGGACCCTATCCCACCTCTTCGTTGGTATCCCCAGTAACAGGCATAGCCTGGCTAACGGGGCAGGGATCGCCATCGTCCCAGTGGAGGTGGAGTCTGCTAAAGAAGCACTACACATCACCACACCCCCACCCCCCGCTTTTTAGTTGTACTCCGGGATTTAAAAAGTAGCTGCCATAACCCCCTCCCAAGCCGATGCTACGCTGTACCTCAACACCTTCACAGCATCGGCTGCAAAGAACACCAGCTCGCAGTTACTGTACGAGTCATAAGAGAAACTGACTTTCAAGTTTCGGTTATCCACTGAAAATTTCTCCCTCAGAAACTCTAAGAAAAATTTCTAAATAATATCTAATTTAAAACGATACCCGCCTAACATGACCTGGAGCTGGATGTATTAAGTAAGAGCTAAAAACCAGTCGCAGCGTCAGGCAGGCATGCGGAACGCTGGCATCAAATTAGGGATCCGTGACATCTCGTGATGTTTTCATATCGTTCACACGTGCGTGATGTAGTTCATGACGTCCTTGTAACTGATTCACAGAGTGTGCTTCGTAAGTTTGAGAAAAAATTGTTAAAAAAAAGAATGGGTTCATCTGTTAAGCTAGTCAACTGTGAGGAGCCTAACGTGGCTTTATTGTCCAGGGCATGATGGGGTACATGGCAATGAAGTGACAGACAAGCTTGATGGATAGGCTAAAATAAATGGCAGACTGAGAATGGACAAGAGCGACATTGCTAAAGTCGTATGTGATAGACTGCAGGAAAAATGAAGAGCGGGAATGGAAAAACAATGTAACTATGAAGCGACTGCTGGAGCTAGAACACATTCAGGGCTGTGGTAGGAGATCTGAACTGTGTGGCACAAAACGCATCATAAACAACCAACACTTGATGGGAACTACTAGCAAACACACTCTTGAAGGATCCTGCTGCGACATGAGGCGGAGCATACATGAGGCTGCCCTGACTGCAACGACGCAGGAGTCTGGTTTTGAGCCTTTGAATATCACAGGTGCACTGTCAGCTAGGACGAAGCAAATACTCTTTAAATCGCATTACAGGAGAATTATAATCAACGGGTATATCTCCAAATATTCAAGTGCTAGATGTGATCCAACAACAACAACAACAACAATGACGGGAGAAGAAATAATTTGTGCTGGTTTCTTTAAGTCTTTCACTCCATGATTAACTTTCATATTCTACTAGAAGAAGTTTTGGTAAGAAAAAAATGGAGGTTACTCTATAATGTAAAGATTACGGTTGAGTTAGAAATGTGCTAGTTTTCATTTTTAATATACTTTGTCTAATTATCGCTCTGAACATTGATTTGCATAGGCGAGTTGTCTAATTATCGCCCTGGACATTAATTTGCATAGGCGAGCAACTTGGTGTTTTGGAGTGAAAAAGTTTAGTTATGTAAGATTCACGAGACGTCAAAAAAAAAAAGAATTAAATCTCTGTCTGGGATTGAACCCACATCTACAACCGTCTATTGTCATTTGTACACCGTTTTTTTTAATCCGTGTAATAAATTTCCTTTTTTATACGTCTTCTCTTTCTTAAACAAATCTTAGGAATTATAGCATACCCAATGTATTTGATACTACGAATATTATAGCATACCCAATGTATTTGATACTACGAATATTATAGCATACCAAATGTATTTGATACTACGAATATTATAGCATACCAAATGTATTTGATACTACGAATATTATAGCATACCAAATGTATTTGATACTACGAATATTATAGCATACCAAATGTATTTGATACTACGAATATTATAGCATACCAAATGTATTTGATACTACGAATATTATAGCATACCAAATGTATTTGATACTACGAATACAAACATATCAGGAAGTTTTTTTTTTTTATCACACAGTCACTGCCAAATTATTTTTTCACCCTGCAAGAAGGAAGGAATCATTTTAAAAAAATGATGCAAAAATGAAAGTGATGCTAGAATTTAGGACAAGGACCTTGGACAAGAAAATACATTTTAGAAAAAAAGAGCCGAGGGTTGGGGGAGCTTAATGCCAAATGTTTCTACACGAACTCCTCCCGCTCGATAAAAGACCATCAGCACAGCAAACAGACCGGAAGCTTAGAAACAAATCATACTCCGACCTGGTATCAATTCATCTTCGGGGGATAATATGATCTTTCTCTCTCCTCTTCTTTCTCTTTCGCCTCTCTCACTCTCTTGTCTGTGTCCTCCCACTCTCTTCCTTTTCTCATCCTCTCTCTCTCTCTTCTTCTTTTTCTTTCGCCTCTCTCACTCTTCCTTCTCCTCTTTCTCTTATCTGTGTCCTCCCACTCTCTTCCCTTTCTCATCCTCTCTCTCTCTCTCTCACACACACACACACACATTTTCTCTCTGTCATACCATTTTAATGGAGCGCTAAGAAAATTCCAGAATATTGGGCAACTTAATATCGGTTTCTTTTTCTTTTCTTTTTTCTTCATTGGGTCCCCACGATTAACTATGGTCAATTTTTGGACTTTTTGAAGATCTCGGTGTTAGGCATCAATTTTAGCTGGGTTCAAGTCAGTGCTCTAGTGAACATATTAGAACATAAGCATCCAATCGATGAGGATTGGCTACGGTGATTTTGGTTAACTCCAGCGACAGGCAAGAACCAGAAATCTGGGAGAGGCATGGGAGAGACACCCTGATCAATATGATGATGCAGTAACTCAAATTCCTGAAGGCACCCCGACGATAGGTAAGATCCGGTCTTGATCAGTTCTGATTAGCTGGCTCTGACAGCTTTATCACCCTCTGGCATATTACTTCTAAATACACGCCAGTTAAAAAAAAACTATTGCGTGACGTGACTTTTTATTACAGATCTCGTCTTGTCTTGTGCTGTCTCCTTGTAACTGCGAGCTGGTGTTCTTTGCAGGTGATGCTGTAGAGGTGTTTGAGACACAGCATCGCATGGGCGTGAGAGCAGGTTATGGCAGCTACTTTTTCAGTTCCGTAGTACAGCTAAAAAGCAGGGGATGTGCAATGCTTCTTTAACAGACTCCACCACCATTGGGCTGTGACGATCCTTGCCCTGTTAGGCAGGCAATCCTGTTATTGGGGGGTACCAGCGGAGAGGTACGACAGGGTCTTGGTCATCTATGGGTCGCTGACTGTCTAATCGGACATGTTCTCCTCTGTTTATCAGAGATAAGAGATAATACTTGTGTATTAAACTGGATAAGGATTTTCTGCTCTTAATTAAAAAAAAATAATTCCACAGTTATGTCACCTTGAATTGCATGTAGGAATATGAAGTGTTAGAGTTTTCACATTTATTTATCGTTACAGCACTGTAATGTAAGGACACTAGCACCTGTCCTCGATGCTTTTTTTTCCGAGGGAAGCTCCAGGTATTCTATGTTTTAGGCTGGGTTGACCCTGATCCCGGTCGATCCAATTAAAAAAAAAAATTCAGCTCCAGGGTGGAATCGAATCAGGTACCTTCTGGTCGACTGACAAGCGCACATTGTATCAACGCGAATACATCAGTAAACGTTCACATAAGTTATTAACTGCACTTCGTGAACTGTGAAATTTAAGACCACAGTGAAAATAAGAGGACTCTCAAGAGACTGGAAAATAAGTAAGACATATACAGTATATGGAAAAACAAAAAAACAAGAGGTCAGACGAGAATCAGAAAGAATGGTAAGAGACAAACGACAAGACAAGATGCAAAAGCAACAGGCAAGACACCTGACAGAACAACACACTTGACAAGTGGCAAGACGCCTGACAGAACAACACATTTGACAAGTGGCAAGACGCCTGACAGAACAACACACATGACAGTTGACAAGGCACATAGCAGAGCAAAAAACCTGACTGTTGGCAAGACACCTGGCAGACACAACAAACATAACAAGTGGCAAGACACTTGACAGACACAACAAAAACAACGGGCACAAACTTTTCTATAGCCTAGGGTTTCAATCATTTCCTGTTCTGCATTGTGTCCTATTCCAAGATTTACAGCGATTTCAGATACTGTGACACGTCTGTCTTCTTTAGTGATGTCGTCAACCCTTTCCACGTTGCTTTCAGTGGAGGCAGTTCGAGGGCGACCGCTGCGAGGCATATCTTGGATGCTCGTGTTTCCACCTTTGAAATGTTTCACCCACCTCCTAACACTGCTAGCACCCAAACACACATCTCCATAAGCAAGCTGAAGTCTTTCTTCAGCAGCGGGGACTTCCTCTTTAACGAGGAACTCAATAACATCAAGTAGACGAAACGAAACTTCAGCATCCGCCATTTTGTTTATGCTCTGCGTGGTCACGTAACACATGATGGTGACGTCATGTGACCTCTACGTGAAGTGCAAATGATGCCGATTAAGGTAGTACATTTATATTTTCTCGATTTATAAATTCTGGGGGTTTTTTTTTGTTTGTTTCATTTTTGCTCACGACTTTCGGTATGACCCTCGTATTTTAGCTGTGTGATTAAACATTTCAAACTTCACTAGAAACAAGAAACGACCCCAAAATCAGAGCATTAAATATTCATAACATACGGAGCTCAAGATAATACGAAAAAGTTGGGGAGTGGGGAAGGAGGGGAGTGGGCAAAACTTTGGACTCCGGTATGACAAAAAAAAAAACTGCACTAACTAGATGCAGACATACGAAAAAAAAAACATCCAGGTCAATGAAAATGAAAAACTCCAAGGATTAGATAAACAAGAACTTGCCAACGGGCAAGTCGAAAAGCTTTTGAACAAAACCGGATATTGAAACCACTCAAAAAACGAAGTACCAGTGATTCTCAACTTTTTTTTTATGATTGCGACCGTAAAAAAACAACCAACAATGATACCTGACCCGCGATCAGCAGTGGAAGATCTAAACTAGCAACGTTAAGTGATCCACAACGCCCCATAATAATTGAAATTCAACAAACATCAACTAATACTTGTACTGTATTTTAGTACCTTTTAACATCATGGAAATTTGTTACAAATTTTTAAAAAAACTGTATACAATAGACGTCATTTCATAATACTCCAACATTTATCATATCTTCTCGTGATCATACCTCAGGCCCCCATGCGATCCTACTTTGGGAACCATTGCATTAAGATGAAGAGATAAAGAGGATTAACTGAAAATGAACTGCGAAACCAAGACACTCTTGGGGGGTATCGGAAGATCGTATCTAGATGTGTGAGAAAAGAACAGATCATAATGAACAGATTATAACGCACAGTAATTATAAAAAGAACAGATTATAATGCGTGGATTTCTTTTGTACTCATTATCTTCTGTATTCCCACAGAGTCCAGAGAAAGATAACAGCTGAAATCTGTCTTGGGCAACTGTCTCACTTCACTCCCTGATATTCCATGATTTTCACTTTTTATTGTTTTCCAGATTTTCCCTCTCTTTCTTCGTAAACTGTTGAATTCACAGAAAATACCCAGGGAGAGCACTGTCTTAGCGAGTGTTCCATCTCATTATTTCGGACCCTGATCTTACCGAATCTCAGTCTGTGGTTAATTTCTGAGTTTGTAACGCAATGCTCCTATCCAGTTTGACTTGCTCTCCACAGACATTACCCTTTGAAATTTTCTATAATAGGTTTTAAACTCTTAGTTGGCTCGTGTTTCTAAAGATCAGTTAAATTATTTGGCCAGTTTATAATTACTGGGGCAGGAAATCAGACCTGCTGCCTGTCAGGGGTTGGTAAATTGCGACTGAACAAGGTCTCATCTCCTTCTACCCGGGGTTGGTAAAGATTGACCAAGATCTCATCTCCTTCTACCAGGGGTTGGTAAAGATTGACCAAGATCTCATCACCTTCTACCAGGGGTTGGTAAAGATTGACCAAGATCTCATCACCTTCTACCAGGGGTTGGTAAAGACTGACCAAGATTTCATGTCCTTCTATCAGGGGTTGGTAAAGATTGACCAAGATCTCATCACCTTCTACCAGGGGTGGTAAAGACTGACCAAGATTTCATGTCCTTCTATCAGGGGTTGGTAAAGATTGACCAAGATCTCATCTCCTTCTACCAGGAGTTGGTAAAGATTGACCAAGATCTCATCACCTTCTACCAGGGATTGGTAAAGACTGACCAAGATTTCATGTCCTTCTATCAGGGGTTGGTAAAGATTGACCAAGATTTCATGTCCTTCTATCAGGGGTTGGTAAAGACTGACCATGATTTCATCTCCTTCTACCAGGGGTTGGTAAAGACTGACCAAGATTTCATGTCCTTCTATCAGGGGTTGGTAAAGACTGACCAAGATTTCATGTCCTTCTATCAGGGGTTGGTAAAGACTGACCATGATTTCATCTCCTTCTACCTGGGGTTGGTAAACTGCGACTGACCAAGATTTCATGTCCTTCTACCAGGGATTGGTAAAGACTGACCAAGACCTCGTCTCCTTCTACCAGGGGTTGGTAAAGACTGACCAAGATCTCATCTCCTTCTGCCGAAGTGCTCCTTGCTTCACAAGACCCTAAAGAACAAAGTATAGGCCTCTTTTGTAGCACAGCTCTCGGAGAACATGACCCTATCTTCCAGTGAATGTCTCATGAAATGAAGTCTTATTATTCGGCTACCACGGCCATCATCATCATCATCATCGCTGGGCAGAAAAGTAAACGGTAGGTTCTGTCTCACGATATTCAGAAAAAACCCACAAAAAATATTTATCAGTTCTCAGACACCATGAGCAGACACCAAAAAAAAAAAACATTTATAAATTCTCAGACACCATGAGCAGACACACAAGAAAATAAAAACTAAAACAAACAGAAACCTTTTTTTTTTTTCAAAAAACGTGCACAGAATTTCGTTCCACAATATAACGAAAAAGTTCCAGTATTTTAAACAACAAATCAAAGATCTCTCAGAAAAAAAAATGACGAAGGGTTTTCAAATTATGATGTCTGCTACATTATTTACTTTTAATTTAAATAATCCCTCATTCACTGGCATTGTATGGATTATTCCTCTTACTTTACGCGTTTTGGATTAAACGCGCACAACAGGCTGTCTCAATTCAAGTCATCATCAGGTGCCGTGCCGACTGACGTTGTCTATTATGTTTCTCCAGAGTACCCTATTCTTCATGCAGGCCATCAGCTCAGTTGGTGATCTCCTCTCACATCATCTTGTCAAACTATCCAATGTCGTTTCTCTCGGACTTCCCCCTGGCTCTTCCTCCCTATATTTTTCCTGTTGTTACAATATTTTCAATGCCCCTCATCGTATTGCATGTCCTATGAAAGTACATCGTTTCTTTCGTATGTTTTGACGAGATTTTTTAATTGTCTCTTCTGCCTTTCTCATACATTCTTCATCTTTGCTGTCCATGGAATTCCCAACTTTCTTCTGATAAAATTGACACAGACAATATTTACCCACAAAATTAATGACCGTGTGATTTTATAAAACATAAATTATGGATGTGGTTTTCTAACATGGTCATGAATACGATGTTTCTGAGCCTGTGGTAGCGACAGATTTTAAGTCAAAAGTCTTCGGCTGATATCATCATCATGTGCCGCGTCGATAAGCAAGCTTTCAACGAGGCTTGGTTAAATAAAATAAGGAATGTTTTTCATGGTGTATAAAATGTATCTTTTTTTCTTCTCCTTTTCCTCTTTTCTTCAATTCTGCCTCCTCTCTCTCTCTCTCTCTCTCCACTATCCCACCCCTTTTGGGCAGAATATCAGTCGGGTATGAGTGCTTATTTCTTACCCACTACAAATAAAGTTTATTCGTTCTGTCTGTCTGTCTCTCTCTCTCTCTCATCCTACCTCTCTCGCTCTCTCATCTTCCCTCTCTCTCTTTCTCCCTTTCTTCTCCCCCCTCTCTCTCCTCTCCCTCGTTCTACACCTCTCCCTCTTTCTCCTTCTCTCGTCCTTGATATATATCTCTCTCTTCTTCTCTCTGTGTCTCTCTCCACAAGTCTTCCCTCACAACAAACTCTAACGAGCTCAATGTACTGACATAACAATGGTCTGTCAGAAACAAATGGACCCACGAGCAGACACAGACAGACATATAGCAACAAATAACATTAAAAGAATACAGAAGTTTTTGAAGCACTCCTTTACATTTTTCATAAAGGTAGATAGAGAGGTTTTACGAGGTGGCACTTTGTAAAACTGCACCATACATCTCTATCTACCTTTATGATTTGAACCAGTTTTATTGCAGTCGCCTCCCTTTTATCTGTTTACATTTTCATGGCATAACTGCCAAGGCACACCGAGGTGCAATGACGGGTATGGATTTCGAAAAAAGCATAGATACTTAGGTAAAACACAGATAGACAGACAGACAGATAGACATACAGACAGCTAGAGAAACAGGCAGACAGCTAGAGAGACATGCAGGCAGACATACAGAGAGGCAGATAGACAGACAGACAAATAGACAGACAGACAGACAGGCAGGCAGCAGACAGCTAGAGAGACACTCAGATAGACAGACAGACAGGCAGATAGCAAGACAGGCAGACAAATAGACAGACAGACAGGCAGGCAGATAGCCAAACAGGCAGACCATCCAGACAGACAGACAGACAGATAGATAGATAGATAGATAGATAGATAGATAGATAGATAGATAGATAGATAGATAGATAGATAGATAGATAGCCTCACATCTCAGACATACGCCTCCTCATAGTTTTGGCACAGACCTCAAACAATGTTATCGAACGTGACAAGAACAATGCTCGTAATGAAGCGATGGCCGCCGTTCCCCCCATTGTTAGGTCACGTTAAGCGTTCGAACCGGCACCACTTATCTCACAGAAAGAGACCATTTTATCGGCGGAACAATAGATTGGTTTTAAAGGAAAACATCATTAAGGGGGACCATACTCAAACCTAAAGCAAAGGGCAACAAACTAGGATGCTAATGAAAGGGGTAAGGTATTGCGTTAGTTGTTTGAAGTACCGGGGATCTTGCGTGACTAGAACATCTGGTGCTGCTGCTACTGCCAATGGAGTATGGAGTTCCGGTAGGGCCAGCGGTCGTTCTGTTTATTCATAGAGAATCATGGACTAGGATTTAAACAATTAGTGCGAAGAATAAAGGCTACTGAAATGTGCTTCTTGAGAAGGATGGTTCGCATTCTATGGACTTACAGGAAGGCAAATGACGAAGTTTTACAGCAGGCAACGGAATATCTGATATTTGTTTGTTTGTTTGTTCTTTAGTTAGTTGTAGAGAAATAACAGAACTAACATCTTTGACCTCCTCTTCACTATCCCCAATACCTTACAAGGAACGATAACACCCACCATTTTCCCCCCAGCGCTTTTAATTACCTCCCCGCAGCTGCCAGTATGAATTATCTGCACCTGATGGCCTACTGAAGCTCGGGAAGAACATGTCTCGTGTCGGATAGGAAGTGTGCCAAGATTCGGAGCTTTCAAAACATTTCAGAACCGAGCTGAGACAACGACTCCTTGGCACGGTTCACAATCACAGGGGAGCAAGATAATCCCCAACCCCCGAATCCCTGACTATAGACTACAGCCACTTGAAGGAAAAAGAATGATTGTTGGAGAGATCCATTATGCCTGGCCCTGATAATCATTTACTCGGTCATACAGACAATCTTATTCTCCCCCCCCCCCCCCCCCC
This sequence comes from Achatina immaculata, assembly GCA_009760885.1. Lineage (NCBI taxonomy): Eukaryota > Metazoa > Mollusca > Gastropoda > Stylommatophora > Achatinidae > Lissachatina > Lissachatina immaculata. Next base: position 13,806,007 of record CM019716.1, read on the forward strand.
ACAGATCGTGGTGCTAAGATTAAAATTTGAAAGTGCTTTTACATCCTTCCACTAATAAGCGAATTGTCTTCTTCTTACTAAGTTTCATTCTATAAGAATATATATGAAAACACATTTTTTATGTTAATGAAATGGAATAATATTCACTAGAAATGTCTGTTATACGTCTATATTCCCTACAGAATGTAAGAAAAACTTCAAAATTCTTTAAAATTACCAAAAGCGACATTAAAAAACTATAATGTATATGATTATCATCAAATTACTGAAAGACATGAAAGATTCAAGCAGTACATAGCGAAAAACGAATAATTACTGTATAAGTATATAAATCTAAGTATATAACTATACACGAAGCCACTGCAGTTCACACCGAAACATCACAAGTGCGCGGTCGTTAATGAAAAAAGCTGTTCCTACTTTGCCCCTAGTTTATACGTTACATAGGAAAAAAACCTGTCGATCCTTCACCCATCCAAGCTACAACTACGAACATTTCTACGTTGTTGCAAAACAACAATCATGGTAACCGTGAAACTAAAATTTAGTTGGGGAGGGGGAGAGGGGAGAGGAGAAAGGGCACAAAAATGAAGATTGAAATGAAGATTTTCATGTACGCTTATATATAAAACTGATGACAAACTCTATCCAGCCTGCACTGCATCTAGATAACAATGTAGCAAAACGTGAGGGCAGATTTACTTCTACGGCGTCTGAATATCAAAGAGAGATTATCTTTTTTTTTACGGCCGCTAAGGAAAGTCAAGAGAACTGATGAAACAGCCACGCTTCAAACCGGCAGGTAAGTACCGCTGTACGCCTGTGATTTCGATAGATATCACCAGAGTACTGAGAGAGGCATAGAATATATATATACATATATATATATATATGGTATTGTATCTAGCAATTTTTTAACCTAAAAGTACGCTGTGAGACTTTACATTAACTTTAAAAAATTACCTACAGACATTACAAAAAATTACTTGACAACTTGCTTTCATTTTAATGTTAGTCAGTTTTAGTTTCATTATCTTATCACTCTGGATAACTCCCTGGATGTTTAGATCCTCTCTGGGAATTCTGTACGAAGGAAAATTTCAGATCTGATGCAAGTACTCCATAGCACCAGCCACAATTAAGGCTATTTTTCTTTAACTCTTTCACTCATGAATTATTTCCCAAGCTCTGCCAGAATAAAATTTTGATTAAAAAAAGAATTTTGGTAGGAAAAAAACTACAAGAAAGTTACTCTATAATTTTAAACCGTGAACTGGGCTATAAAATTGCTACTTTTCATTTTATGTAGACTTTGTGTAAATATCATGCTAAGCATTTATTCGAAGAACAAGCAGGATTTCGAAAAGGGAGGAGCTGTCTCGACCAGATCTTTACTCTAAGAATAATACTTTAAGAACATATTGAAAAGCAGAAACCATTAATACTGAAATTTATAGACTTTGAAAAGGCATTTGATAGCATACACAGAGATTCATTATGGAGAATTTTAAGTCTATATAGAATACCATCTAAAATTGTCAACATCATTAAGGGCTTCTACAATGGATATGTTTGTGCAGTCAAGACAGAAGAAGGGATGAGTGAATTGTTCCAGATTGAAACATGTGTGAAACAAGGATGTATACTGTCTCCTTTGTTTTTTTTTTTTGGAATTACAATAGACTTCATAATGAAAAAATGCTGCACAGGTAACACAGGTATTGACTGGGTACATGGGACCCAACTAGAATATCTTGATTTTGCTGATGACATAAATCTTATCAGTAACAATGTGAATTCCATGCAAGAAAAAACAGACAGCCTGTCTTCACTGGCTAGCAAAATAAGACTTGAAATTAACAAGGACGAAACAAAAATAATGAAATTCCCATTAATCAAAATGGAAAAATACACATAGAAAGGGCATATATTGAAGAAGTCGATCAATTTGCATACCTTGGCAGCTACATAGACCAGGATGATGACACCAGAAAGGAAGTTAGAATTAGAATTGCAAAAGCAGCATCAATCTTCAAGAATCTTGAGAACATATGGCATTCAAAAGTTATAAGCAAAAAAACCAAGTTAAGACTATTCAATTCAAATGTAACATCCACCCTCATTTATGACGTGAAAGCTGGAAAACAACTAAAGAAATAGACAACAAATTAGACTCTGTTGAAAACAAATGCCTAAAGAAAATACTCGGCATCAAGTGTAACGAATTTAAGAACAATGCAGAGATAAGATAGATGACTGAACAACAACCAGTCTCATGGGTGATCAGGAAAAGGAGATGGACATATGTTAGTCACGTGATGAGAAGAAACGATCAGAGAATCCCAAAACAAGCTATTAAGTGGAACTCAACAGGCCAAAGAAAAAGAGGCCGACCGCGTGAAACTCTGAAGAGGACATTGTTAAGGGAGGCTAAATTAACAAGCATAAAATCCCTTGATGAGGTTAAAAAGCTCCCCGAAGACAGTAAAAATTGGCGAACTACCTTGCGAGCCCTATGTGACGTTTAACGGCGCGGGAAGGATATAAGATATAAGATTTATTCGCAAAGGCGTTCAAGACCTAGCAACCCTGCCAGATTTGTTTTGGAACAAAAGAGTTAACGCGGCGTGCCGAGTGCTTATTCTTTATAACTGGGTCGACTTAAAGGTGACAAAATTACCTATAAACTTTTAACCTGAAAGTATTTGCCAAATTTCTTTTAAAGTAAGAGTACTTATAGATCTTCCTACACACAGAAGCTAGCTGGATTTGACAACTAAGTACGGAGCGAAATGTTATAAAACAGAATAGAATAAGTTTTTTGTAGTTAAAAAATACTTAAGTAAATAATATATACCGGTTTAAACACAAACTGACCAGCTTTACAGTGATACGCCAAGCTGTGTCTGGAACCACAGAAACGCTGTAAACCTTTGCTAGTAACCACAGTAAGAGAGAAACAGCTTTGTGAATCGTAATGCCAAAAGAACTGTCTGCAATTCAAATCAACACTTGTAACTCACACAAACACTCGCCCTGCGCGTGCCCGCAAACAGCTGAACAGGTTTCCAACCAGGTAAGCCAGTTAACCAACGGCAGGGTTCGGAATTCAACAGCAGGCCGAAACAGACCTGCGCAGGTTTCTGGTGGTACGAGAGAGCGCTCAGGTAGTCAGGTGGGAGGTTTTTTTTTTAAAAAGCGATTATTGTGCAGAGCAGTGGTGGAGATAAGACAGAGGCAGAGAGTAAGGTTATATTTAGGTGAAGTAGTAATCTTAGGGGAGGGGGATGGGTGTGTGTGTGTGTGTGTCTTTGGTGAATGGTGAAAGTATAAACTATAAACAACCTGTTTTTTTTCATTTCTCTGTCTAATAAAACCATGGCTGATATTATAGTGCGTCTGCTGATCAAACCCCTCCCCCCCTAACCACTAGACAAAGTTTGTCATGTTTTACTACTGATTATTTTTCGCTCTCACACTAATGCTGCCTAGCTAATCACTGATGGGACAGTTTCGTTTTTTCCTAATCCTCCGCAATAAAACACAGAACAATCTCCATAAATGTATTTAGACTTAAAGCTGATAATGCGTATCGCCCCCAGTCTGAATGATAATGAAGATAACACAGCAAATGACCTTTAGTTCGCAGGACAGGTGTACAGGGCAAAAAAAAAAAAATATGGCGAACCTACCAGGGAGATCCACAAAAAGAAAGTAGTCACATGATATGCGGGTTGGGGGAAAATAAAATTAAATTGATCAGGTGTATTTTTATTTTTGTAAAATAATAAGGCGTTTTGCCAAAATACTGGTTATTTATGCTAACTTATCTCTGTTTCTTGAGGCTCTCGCCTCATTCTTGCTCTTATGTACTATTTAAAGTAAATAATTAAGCAAGAAAGGAAAACAGGCACAGGAAACTTTTCATTAAGTAATATTTCTGTGACTTTGTGTGTGTGCGTGTGTGTGAACATACAAGGAATACTACAGAACTTTTCATTGAATTTATGGAGTCAAATCCGATTTTCAAGATCATTATACGTTTTCTTATATAACTAGTTTGTGTGCTCAAGTCTAAATTCGCTAATGGAATTTTTTTTAAATGTGAAATACAGATCACTTTTAATTTACGGAATTGCTGATGTTTGCTTAAGTTTCAGAGTATGTTGTCCTGGTTCAGCCAACGGCAAACAGGTTTTACAAGGAGAACGCTGATGGAACACATAAGTGAACACAAGAAGAACAATGACAGCACGGCAAAGAAGACAATGGACAGAATGACAGCACGTCAAAGAAAACAAGAAGAACAATGGCAGAACACGTCTCAGAACACAATGAGAACAATGACAGAGCATGTAAAAGAATGCAATGAGAACAATGACATGGCACGTAAAAGAACACAGTGAGAACAATGACAGAGCACGTCAAAGAACATAATGAGAGCAATGACAGAGCACGTCAAAGAACACAATGAGAACAATGACAGAGCAAGTCAAAGAACAGAGAGAGAACAATGACAAAGCACGTCAGAGAACACATTGAGAACAATGGCAGGTCAGGTCAGAGAATACAAGGAGATTAACGGACTGAACAGAAATCCAAGAGGATGTAGAGACCGCAGGAAAGAGAGAATTAACCAAGACGAAGTCGGATGGAAAGATTTTCCCCTCTCTCTTTACATGACTTACACATAGCAACAAAATAGCGAGCGAACTTTTGTTGTCAAAAGATGAAGGAGTATGCATGAAGCCTTGTCTAATATTCGGCCTATTACCTTTCAGTTTTCATAGTTTCATTCTAACATAATCATTCTACACCGTGATACATATATCGTACTTATGCCATAGAGTAGCAGGTATGATCATTATAATGAGCAGGTATTCGGGATTATTCATGCATAAATGTAATATTCTAACCGCTGTGGTGTCCCTGGATCTTGGATCTAATGAGCCGAAGAGGCGGATTTTACGTATATTCGAATCTGAAGCTTCATCAATTCTGGATCCAACATGAATTGTCAGATTATAGCAAGTTCCACACAGTTCAGTAAGTCATATTTGAACAGTTTGAATATAGACTCCCGATACCTTCGTGATGCCATGAAGAATGTGTTCATGTTTTGTTTTGCACAGCTGTATCTGCCAGATCCTCTGCTATCTGAACCTGCAGTGGGGTCTGGACCTATACAGAAGAACATATGCTCTGAACTTAACGTCTTTACCAGTCCAGGGTATCATCCAGTCTTATCCATGAGAAGATTAAAAGCTATCTGGGGAAAGAATCTCAGACCGTGGAAAGAATCTCAGAGTGAAATCTAAACCTTAGGGATTGGAAAACTTGATTTACAGTACTGCTCCCAAACCTTTCAACCTTTTGTTTTGTTTATTTATAAAGAAAATACTTGCTTCATTGTAATGCAGCGTGCTCTGATCTGCACAGACAATAGTTTATCGACTGTATGTGACGCGGAGTGTTCTGATCACCCCAGACAATGGTTTATCGACTGTATGTGACCCTTACAAATACATCAGTCTTCGCTCTTCTATTCTGAAACTCAAGATATACTTTTTTTATTTCTCTCGCTCAAGGGAGCGAAGACGGCTGTTACTGTTGGCATTCGGCGACCCACAGTTGCTGGTGTTAGGGCTGGCGAACTATAGCTGACCAAGACCCTGTCCCACCGCTCCGCGGATACCCCTAATAACAGGTCTAGCCTGGCTAACGGGGCAGAGTACATTCTTCCACTAATGAGCAAGTTGTCTTAGTAAATCAAGAAATGGCGGCGGAGTCTGCTAAAGAAGTACTGTACACTCCCCCCCCCCACCTGCTTTTTAGCTGCACTCCGGACCTGAGAAAATAGCTGTCATAAACCCCCCCCCCCACGCCGATAGGATGCTGTGTGTCAACACTTTCACAGCATAGACTGCAAAGAGCACTAATTCCCTGTTCCAAGGAGACAGAAGACAAGACAAGTCTCTCGCCCAAAGTCTATATTATTAGACAATATCTCTCAAACAACTGTCCGCAACTCCTTAGTGGGTGTTTAGAGTTAAAAACCACAGAACGTTGGTCTGTTTGAACACCTCCTATAGTTTGGTCTTCTTAACGTGAGCAGACCTGGAGAACGAACTCAAAAAGTCCTGAAAACCTATTCACGCCGAACTATATCATAGATTTAAATTTTGTTTACCGAGTAACACATACGCAGACAGTCCTTTCTGTAGCGACACATGATAACTTTTTTTTTTCTTTCTATTGAACGAATGGTAATAATAAAATAGCAGTGGTGGTCGTCTCTTGATGTTTCCTTTATTTGATTACTGGTGATTAAGTCACTTGATTGCAGATACTCTCTCAAAATACAATCATTAAGATATGGATTATATGATGCTCATGATCCTCAGCGCACCTACCTAGCTTCCGCCCATGAATTTTCTAATGGCACAAAACTTTAGAAAGATACCAGAGAGATAACGGGGCAGAACTGGGACAAAGACTACACGTATAAACTAAAAAAAGATCGCAGTTATATATATATATATATTTTTTTTTTTTTTTGGCCAGAGTGTGAGGAACAAGAACACTATCAAAAATAGCACTAAGATGGACCCACAGGGGAACAGAAGTAAATGTAGACCAAAAGAGACATGGAGAAGAACAACAGAGAGGACGTTGAGCAATAGAGGGCTCACCTGGGCAAGAGTAGAAAAAAAGGGCAAAGGACAGGCATTTGTGGTAAACCCTTGCGGAAGCCCCATGTGCCCTGGGCACTTAAGGTTCAGAGAGAGGAAGAAGAAACATAAAAAAAGTCACTCGTTTTCCAGGACATGGAGTTTTGTTCAGAGAGTGGTGTTGGTCAAGTGCAAGGAAGTGGCCAGCTGGCCGAGGCTCAGAATAGGTGAAACTGTCTCCGAGAGATCTGAAGAGCAGGTTCCGTCGTGACTGTAACAAACTTACGTCAATGAACTTACGTCAGTGAACTTACGTCAGTGAACTTACGTCAATGAACTTACGTCAATGAACTTACGTCAATGAACTTACGTCAGTGAACTTACGTCAGTGAACTTACGTCAATGAACTTACGTCAGTGAACTTACGTCAATGAACTTACGTCAGTGAACTTACGTCAATGAACTTACGTCAGTGAACTTACGTCAATGAACTTACGTCAGAAAAGTTTAACCTCGGAAAACGCATGGCTCTTTCACTGATATAGATAAAATATTTTCGAACAAGAGAGGCAGTCCAGTCATGGATGGAATATTGTTCTACTTTTCACAATCCGTGAGAACCTAGAACATCTGTCGAAACTGTCGACTGAGAAACTGACATCTGATCTCTTTAAGCGTTAGATATCACAGGAAAAACACGTAGAAAAACAGTTGCTCAAAACGTTTGGGAAGTGGGACGCACGTGTACAACACCAAAATGAAATGCAAACCAACGCACCGACAACAAAAGCGAAAGACAAGCAAATGTTCACTCAACGCTGATAAGAAACATCCTATGCACAACAAAGACATACGAAAGAGTAAAAAACTCCAGAAAATGTTAAAAACAAATAAGACATACATATAGAACATACTGCTAATACACACAGAACAGAGACAAGAAACATACATGACTATATAAATTTACTCGTTATACATCGCCGCGGAGGTTAGCTGAGTAGTTAGGCGCTCGATTTACTAACCCGATTGTACCGGGTTCAAGTCCCAGCAGTGAGAGTTTTTTTTTTCTGGCGCACGATCTAAAGTCCGCCCAACTTCTAGAAATGGGTACCCATAAAAAATCTGAGAAGGTAAATGCGGTCCGGTATGACAGAGACCACATCACATTTCCATGTGCCGACAGTCTTGGAGATACGGGACTAATACCGTATCCCTCGTATGCCTTATAATGGCATAGAAACGGGAATTTTACCTTTACCTATCTACATCGCGAAGAAAGTTAAAGAGAAAATCTTGGCATTACAAGTCGCCTCTTCCTATTTTCTTGTCAGCGCCCCGGGAAAATGAAGACGGCCATTCATTCTCCTGTCATTTGGAAAATGGAACTATTTAGAAGGAAAATTCGGGAAAAAAACATTGATTGAAAATATTAACCAGAAGTGCCAGAATGTTTCATTGAATAACGTTTCAAAGAAAGCAATAACAGCAGAAGACTAGCCTCGCCTTGGGCCGGTACCTGGACAGTGCTTACAGGTAGATAAAAGTCAACGCGCATTTCACGTGATCACTGAAGAGATTTTTTTTTTCCGCGCAAGTTTTCGTCTGTAAAACTCAGATGTTGAGCGAAACATTCATTCATTCATTTGCATGTCCCTTGCGGAACTTTGCCTCCCTAACAGCACTCCTGTAGGCCTCTCGGTTGTGAGCAAGATGGCCTGCTGCTGCTGCATCCATTTGCAGATCATCAACGATGTCTTCCAGCCTACTTCGCCTTGGTCTTCCTCTCTTTCTTTTCCCCATTATGTACCCTTCCAAGACGGTCTTCTCTAGATTATCAGGACGTTTAATCTGTCCAAAATATTAAAGTTTTCTCTATTTAATCCTCTTTACTAGCCAGCCCCCTTCAATATTAAGTTCTTGTAGTATGAATATATTTGTTCTTTCTTGTGTCCATGATATTTGAAGACCTCTTCTGTAGCATTTCCATTCAAAGGCATTTATGTGCTTCTCAGCTGTTTTGTTAAGTATCCAGGTCTCACATGCATACGTTGCGATGGGAAAGATGCATGCCCTTAAAAATCTTATTTTTGTAGTTCTGTCTTTTCCTCTCCACAGATTATTTAGTTGTTTTAATTTTTGAAGAGCGATAGATGTCCTTCTTTTAACTTAATTTTTAGTTGAGAGAAATAACGAAGGCATATTTAAGTAACTGCTTTCCTGAAAAGAGATTTGTCGTGATGCATCTGATTGTTCTACAATTGTTCTATGTGGCTGTGGTGGTTCTACAACTGATCTCTCTATGTGACTGTGATGGTTCTACAACTGATCTTTCTATGTGGCTGTGTTTATTCTACAACTGATCTCTCTCTGTGGCTGTGGTGTTTCTACAACTGATCTCTCTATGTGGCTGCTTTTGTTCTACAACTGTTCTCTCTATGTGGCTTTCGTAGTTCTACAACTGTTCTCTTTATGTGGCTGTGGTAGTTCTACAACTATTCTCTCTATGTGGCTGCTAATTTGCATCCTTAATAAGTAGCAGAAGTTTGCAAAAAAAGAAGGCATCTAATCGGTCATGGTGCCGGTCTCTTGTGGGGCTTTTAAAACTTCCTGGACAGCACCTACGAGGAAAGCTTCCTCCTAAGCTCCACATCTTGAGGAACAAGTTAGTCCCAACCTTAAAATTGACCTGGCTGTCGCAACATTTCAAATCGTTTCCAAGGAGCGCGTAATTAGCACGATCTTGGCAAGCTTTCGCGGACTAGTCTTGCCAGTTGTGTTTCTCTCTCTCTCTCTCTATCTCTCTCTCCCTCTCCCCCCCCCCCACCCCCCAGTCTGGAAAAACGCCCAATTCCCCAGGCTCTGGGCATGACATAACAGACAAACAGAAAGTGGGCGCAAAAAAAAGACACCCTGACTGGAAATGAAGCAAAAAATAATAATAAAATACAATAAAGCAAAAAATCTCTTATTTCGCGAGGAACTGCAAATGGCAAGATAAAATAAACCGCGGCTAGAGGCTTTTTTTTCCATTCACTTGGAACCAGTGATTCTGAACTAACGAAATGTCGGCCATCTTTGCATGAGAAATTTATGCCAGCACGGCAAGACCTAGTGGAACAAACGAGAATGGCCATAGAAAACTGAAGAAAATAACGAACTCGGAGATCCCGGCACAGAAAAGGAAACCAAAATTACTGGAACATCACTAAGATGCATTGGCGGATCAGCCAACAGGTTGTACAGACTTGAGCTTAGGAGGGTCAGAAAAGAGCAGAAGACCAAGCCACAGGGAAAGAAATACCTCTTTAAAAACAGATTAGTCTTTCACGTGACGATCATTATAGCCGTTATTTTGGCATTAGTATTTTGACTTTCATTCTGAAATTAGCATTTCGAGGAAACAGATCATTATGCTTCTTATTTTTGCTCAGCGATATACCTCGTCTAAAGGGCCGAGCGGATGATAATGAGCTTTGATGATTTCAATGGAAAATCTCGGCATCTCACTAGTCTCTATGCCTGCTTAATGCTAGTGCGTCAGAGTGAGTAGAGTAACACACACACACACGCAATACACACACACATATATACATATGTGAATGACTCTAACATTGTTCATTTATACAATCCACTAGTTCACACCGTTCAATTACACATTTCACTAGTTTACAGAGTTCATTTAAACATTTCACTAGTTTACAATGTTCAGTTACACATTTCAGTATTTTACACAGTTCAGTTATACATTAGATTATGCAATTCAGTTGTATGCATTTCACTAGTTTGGACAGTTCTGTTATACATTTCACTGGTTTAAATTTACACAGTTCAATTATACAGTTCACTAGTTTACACAGTTCAGTTCTACATTTCAGCAGTTTACGCTATTCGGTTACACATTTTACAAATTTACTCTGTTCAGGTAAATATGTCTCTAGTTTACGTCGTTCAATTATACATTTCCCTAGTTCACTTAGATAGTTCATTAGTTTACAAAGTTCGGTTATATATTTCCCTAGTTCACTTAGATAGTTCATTAGTTTACAAAGTTCGGTTATATATTTCCATAGTTCACTTAGATAGTTCATTGGTTTACAAAGTTCGGTTATATATTTCCCTAGTTCACATAGATAGTTCATTAGTTTACACAGTTCGGTTATATATTTCCCTAGTTCACTTAGATAGTTCATTAGTTTACAAAGTTCGGTTATATATTTCCCTAGTTCACTTAGATAGTTCATTAGTTTACACAGTTCGGTTATATATTTCCCTAGTTCACTTAGATAGTTCATTAGTTTACACAGTTCGGTTATATATTTCCCTAGTTCACTTAGATAGTTCATTAGTTTACAAAGTTCGGTTATATTTCCCTAGTTCACTTAGATAGTTCATTAGTTTACAAAGTTCGGTTATATTTCCCTAGTTCACTTAGATAGTTCATTAGTTTACAAAGTTCGGTTATATATTTCCCTAGTTCACTTAGATAGTTCATTGGTTTACAAAGTTCGGTTATATATTTCCCTAGTTCACATAGATAGTTCATTAGTTTACACAGTTCGGTTATATATTTCCATAGTTCACTTAGATAGTTCATTAGTTTACACAGTTCGGTTATATATTTCCCTAGTTCACTTAGATAGTTCATTAGTTTACACAGTTCGGTTATATATTTCCCTAGTTCACTTAGATAGTTCATTAGTTTACACAGTTCGGTTATATATTTCCCTAGTTCACTTAGATAGTTCATTAGTTTACAAAGTTCGGTTATATATTTCCCTAGTTCACTTAGATAGTTCATTAGTTTACACAGTTCGGTTATATATTTCCCTAGTTCACTTAGATAGTTCATTAGTTTACAAAGTTCGGTTATATATTTCCCTAGTTCACATAGATAGTTCATTAGTTTACAAAGTTCGGTTATATATTTATCTAGTTCACATAGATAGTTCATTAGTTTACACAGTTCGGTTATATATTTCCCTAGTTCACATAGATAGTTCATTAGTTTACAAAGTTCGGTTAAATACTTCGTCAGTTTTTACACACGGTTCAGTTGTATAAATTTGCAGAATTCACTTCCACAGCTCACCACTTTACATCGCGGAGTAATATAAATAATTACTTCACATTTCACATAACTAGTTTCCGTGGAGTTTCTGGTAGGCGTGATGTATTTTTCCCCCTCTTAACGTTATATTCAGAAAATGTCGGAGAACTAAACTTCGACATTTTAAGAGACATCTTGATGAAATCCACGCAACTGATTTAACTCAAGAGTAGGAAAGAAATGAAAAGGAAAAAAAATCAATAATTGAACCTGTTTATGTAGAGAAGCAATTAACTACATAGCCTTAAAATGTCAAGAGCTAAATATTCTTCTTCTTCTTCTTCTTCTTCTCTGAAACTACGAGGGACCGCGAGCTGGCGTTCTTTGCAGCCGATGCAGTGAAGATATTGGGGCACAGGAGGAGAGATGTGGTGGCTTTTTTTTCAATCCCTCAAATGAGGCTAAAAAAGCAGGGGATGTGCAGAACTTCTTTAGCAGACTATGCCGCCATTGGGTATTATGGCGATCCCTGTCCCTTTAGCCAAGCTAGACTTGTTATTGAGGATACGACTGGAGACGTGGGACAGGGTCATGGTCGGCTATGGTATGCCATCCCCGACGCTAGACTGTCAGCTATGGCTTGCTTGATTGTCAAGTCGAAAGGCGAATTTCGCCATCCCAACTAACTATATAAACAGCTAAGAATGCTTATTATAATTCAGAAGTTTTTCCTTCTGCCTTTAGAAAAACGATGAAAAAAGAAAACAACTTGCTGTTTTCAGTAGTTAAAAAAATGTTGGAATACATTGTAGTTCATACTTACGATGTATATATATATATATATATATATATATATATATATATATAAACATTTCACTAGTTTACAATGTTCAGTTACACATTTCAGTATTTTACACAGTTCAGTTATACATTAGATTATGCAATTCAGTTGTATGCATTTCACTAGTTTGGACAGTTCTGTTATACATTTCACTGGTTTAAATTTACACAGTTCAATTATACAGTTCACTAGTTTACACAGTTCAGTTCTACATTTCAGCAGTTTACGCTATTCGGTTACACATTTTACAAATTTACTCTGTTCAGGTAAATATGTCTCTAGTTTACGTCGTTCAATTATACATTTCCCTAGTTCACTTAGATAGTTCATTAGTTTACAAAGTTCGGTTATATATTTCCCTAGTTCACTTAGATAGTTCATTAGTTTACAAAGTTCGGTTATATATTTCCATAGTTCACTTAGATAGTTCATTGGTTTACAAAGTTCGGTTATATATTTCCCTAGTTCACATAGATAGTTCATTAGTTTACACAGTTCGGTTATATATTTCCCTAGTTCACTTAGATAGTTCATTAGTTTACAAAGTTCGGTTATATATTTCCCTAGTTCACTTAGATAGTTCATTAGTTTACACAGTTCGGTTATATATTTCCCTAGTTCACTTAGATAGTTCATTAGTTTACACAGTTCGGTTATATATTTCCCTAGTTCACTTAGATAGTTCATTAGTTTACAAAGTTCGGTTATATTTCCCTAGTTCACTTAGATAGTTCATTAGTTTACAAAGTTCGGTTATATTTCCCTAGTTCACTTAGATAGTTCATTAGTTTACAAAGTTCGGTTATATATTTCCCTAGTTCACTTAGATAGTTCATTGGTTTACAAAGTTCGGTTATATATTTCCCTAGTTCACATAGATAGTTCATTAGTTTACACAGTTCGGTTATATATTTCCATAGTTCACTTAGATAGTTCATTAGTTTACACAGTTCGGTTATATATTTCCCTAGTTCACTTAGATAGTTCATTAGTTTACACAGTTCGGTTATATATTTCCCTAGTTCACTTAGATAGTTCATTAGTTTACACAGTTCGGTTATATATTTCCCTAGTTCACTTAGATAGTTCATTAGTTTACAAAGTTCGGTTATATATTTCCCTAGTTCACTTAGATAGTTCATTAGTTTACACAGTTCGGTTATATATTTCCCTAGTTCACTTAGATAGTTCATTAGTTTACAAAGTTCGGTTATATATTTCCCTAGTTCACATAGATAGTTCATTAGTTTACAAAGTTCGGTTATATATTTATCTAGTTCACATAGATAGTTCATTAGTTTACACAGTTCGGTTATATATTTCTCTAGTTCACATAGATAGTTCATTAGTTTACAAAGTTCGGTTAAATACCTCGTCAGTTTTTACACACAGCTCAGTTGTATAAATTTGCAGAATTCACTTCCACAGCTCACCACTTTACATCGCGGAGTAATATAAATAATTACTTCACATTTCACATAACTAGTTTCCGTGGAGTTTCTGGTAGGCGTGATGTATTTTTCCCCCTCTTAACGTTATATTCAGAAAATGTCGGAGAACTAAACTTCGACATTTTAAGAGACATCTTGATGAAATCCACGCAACTGATTTAACTCAAGAGTAGGAAAGAAATGAAAAGGAAAAAAAAATCAATAATTGAACCTGTTTATGTAGAGAAGCAATTAACTACATAGCCTTAAAATGTCAAGAGCTAAATATTCTTCTTCTTCTTCTTCTTCTTCTTCTTCTTCTCTGAAACTACGAGGGACCGCGAGCTGGCGTTCTTTGCAGCCGATGCAGTGAAGATATTAGGGCACAGGAGGAGAGATGTGGTGGCTTTTTTTTCAATCCCTCAAATGAGGCTAAAAAAGCAGGGGATGTGCAGAACTTCTTTAGCAGACTATGCCGCCATGGGGTATTATGGCGATCCCTGTCCCTTTAGCCAAGCTAGACTTGTTATTGAGGATACGACTGGAGACGTGGGACAGGGTCATGGTCGGCTATGGTATGCCAACCCCGACGCTAGACTGTCAGCTATGGCTTGCTTGATTGTCAAGTCGAAAGGCGAATTTCGCCATCCCAACTAACTATATAAACAGCTAAGAATGCTTATTATAATTCAGAAGTTTTTCCTTCTGCCTTTAGAAAAACGATGAAAAAAGAAAACAACTTGCTGTTTTCAGTAGTTAAAAAAATGTTGGAATACATTGTAGTTCATACTTACGATGTATATATATATATATATATATATATATATATATATATATATATATATATATATATATAAACACAATCTTTAAAAAAAAGCCTCACTTGATAATATTCGCTGCTTCCTTTACTTAATATCGCAATCGGAATTTATCGCCCTTTTTCTAACACTAACTGTACTATCACTAAAAAAAACACACACACAGCTATAATTTATCGCTTTTATGATTATGTTACCAGCACTGAAGACAAGGTAGAATTTATCTGTAACAGCCTACAGTGCGATGTTTCCAGTATTTAAAACGGAACGCACAGAGAGATCCCTGTCTCTACAGTGTTGGCTGTTACACACGTGGAAAAAAAAACAAACAACAAATATGAAAAGGAAAAATTATCATCTCGAAAAAGCAAAACCATGGGTTTCCTGTAATTTAAATACACATCTAAAATCTGTCCCTACACCTCATTTAAATTTACCGGAAACAAATATGTCGACCGTAAATCCATCTCTTGATACATTTAGTCGTAAATTACGACGTTAAAAAAAAACAGTGATATGCACAGTTGATAAACAATTGCAGGCGAAAAACACCAAAAGTAAGCTCCTTGGATCTCCGGGTGTGAAAGTTGGTTCGCTTTGTTTGTGTTCGTCTTTTCGCTAAACCGATCGTAAAGTAGCTCTCTAGGAATATGCACAGTGAGCAAATGATACAATAGTTTCTCTCGAATGACAGCCATTTGTATTCATTGGGAAAACTTAATCCAGGCTATGAACAACTCTTGAAAAAAAAAGGAGTTTTTCATGTACTGAGAAATGCTAGAATCTAGCTCTCAGAAGTAGGTAATTGGGCAGGTGGCAGGAGCGATGAAATTATGTCGTTTAACTGGCTGAGTCAGAATGAGGAGCGACCACCAGCGCTGGTACGAGACCCCGTGGGAGTATAGATATTTTCATTTCTTTCTCCCTCCTTCAACTTCAAGAGTGCTGACTATTCCATGAATATCCAGTTTCGTTTTCTTAATACACCGCCAGACGCGTACAAAAGTGTGATCCTGTTTATGTAGAGAAGCAATTAACTACATAGCCTTAAAATGTCAAGAGCTAAATATTCTTCTTCTTCTTCTTCTTCTTCTTCTTCTTCTCTGAAACTACGAGGGACCGCGAGCTGGCGTTCTTTGCAGCCGATGCAGTGAAGATATTGGGGCACAGGAGGAGAGATGTGGTGGCTTTTTTTTCAATCCCTCAAATGAGGCTAAAAAAGCAGGGGATGTGCAGAACTTCTTTAGCAGACTATGCCGCCATTGGGTATTATGGCGATCCCTGTCCCTTTAGCCAAGCTAGACTTGTTATTGAGGATACGACTGGAGACGTGGGACAGGGTCATGGTCGGCTATGGTATGCCATCCCCGACGCTAGACTGTCAGCTATGGCTTGCTTGATTGTCAAGTCGAAAGGCGAATTTCGCCATCCCAACTAACTATATAAACAGCTAAGAATGCTTATTATAATTCAGAAGTTTTTCCTTCTGCCTTTAGAAAAACGATGAAAAAAGAAAACAACTTGCTGTTTTCAGTAGTTAAAAAAATGTTGGAATACATTGTAGTTCATACTTACGATGTATATATATATATATATATATATATATATATATATATATATATATATATATATATATAAACACAATCTTTAAAAAAAAGCCTCACTTGATAATATTCGCTGCTTCCTTTACTTAATATCGCAATCGGAATTTATCGCCCTTTTTCTAACACTAACTGTACTATCACTAAAAAAAACACACACACAGCTATAATTTATCGCTTTTATGATTATGTTACCAGCACTGAAGACAAGGTAGAATTTATCTGTAACAGCCTACAGTGCGATGTTTCCAGTATTTAAAACGGAACGCACAGAGAGATCCCTGTCTCTACAGTGTTGGCTGTTACACACGTGGAAAAAAAACCAAACAACAAATATGAAAAGGAAAAATTATCATCTCGAAAAAGCAAAACCATGGGTTTCCTGTAATTTAAATACACATCTAAAATCTGTCCCTACACCTCATTTAAATTTACCGGAAACAAATATGTCGACCGTAAATCCATCTCTTGATACATTTAGTCGTAAATTACGACTTTAAAAAAAACAGTGATATGCACAGTTGATAAACAATTGCAGGCGAAAAACACCAAAAGTAAGCTCCTTGGATCTCCGGGTGTGAAAGTTGGTTCGCTTTGTTTGTGTTCGTCTTTTCGCTAAACCGATCGTAAAGTAGCTCTCTAGGAATATGCACAGTGAGCAAATGATACAATAGTTTCTCTCGAATGACAGCCACTTGTATTCACTGGGAAAACTTAATCCAGGCTATGAACAACTCTTGAAAAAAAAAAGGAGTTTTTCATGTACTGAGAAATGCTAGAATCTAGCTCTCAGAAGTAGGTAATTGGGCAGGTGGCAGGAGCGATGAAATTATGTCGTTTAACTGGCTGAGTCAGAATGAGGAGCAACCACCAGCGCTGGTACGAGACCCCGTGGGAGTATAGATATTTTCATTTCTTTCTCCCTCCTTCAACTTCAAGAGTGCTGACTATTCCATGAATATCCAGTTTCGTTTTCTTAATACACCGCCAGACGCGTACAAAAGTGTGATCCTTTTTCAGAGGCACTATCTAGAACACAAATGTAAGGCCCTTCTCTCTCTTCTCTCTCTCTCTCTCTCTCTCTCTTCATCTTTGGTCCAGCAAGGACGTAGCTGAACTGAGTAATGAAGGTAGATAGAGATGCATGGCTCAGTTTTATTATAAAAAGATACAGAGAATGAGGAAAGTGGGCAGAAATAAGAATGGCAGAAAGCAAAAGATGAGTACATATAAATGAAGAACACACAACAATCCAATATTTCGGCAAAAGCCTTTTTCAAGGATCAAATACAAAAACATCACAACATATTACAAAAATACCCAAAAATATGTGAAAAGTTAAACAATTAGTTTTTTTTTTCTTTTGGTCTCCTCATTGTAAGAAAAACAGGCACAATATGTGCCTAGACAGACGTAGGTGAGCAAAAAGTTTTTTTATTTTCAAAAGTTTCAACTATTTTTGGTGTTTTTATCTGTTGTGTCGTTTTTGTGCGTGTTCTTTGAAAAATTCTTTTGCCGAAATATAGGATTGTCGTGTATTTTTCATTTATATGTGCTCATCTAAACAGCAATCATGGAAAGTCAAATCGTTGACTATCTGCAAATGGATGCAGCAGCGGCAGGCCATCTTGCTCACAACCGAGAGGCCTACAGGAGTGCTGTTTGGGAGGCAAAGTTCCGCAAGGGACATGCAAATGAATGAATGAATGTGCTCATCTTACTCTCTGCATTCTTGCTTCTGCCCACTTGGCTCACTGTTTCTATCTTTTGTTGTTGTTGTTTTTTTTTTAAACCGAACCCATACATCTCCATCTACTTCCATTACTAGAACCCATACACCTCCATCTACTTCCATTACTAGAACCCATACACCTCCATCTACTTCCATTACCAGAACCCATACACCTCCATCTACTTCCATTACTAGAACCCATACACCTCCATCTACTTCCATTACTAGAACCCACACACATCCATCTACTTCCATTACTAGAACCCATACACCTCCATCTACTTCCATTACTAGAACCAGTTTTCCCGCATGCGCTATTTTTCTTATCTCTGAACAGAATTGGAACCAGCAAAACTTGTCCGGGAAGGCAAGGTACGCACCGGCGGGGCTGCTCCTGCGCTCATGACAAGGTCGTGCAGGGAAAGAATGTTCGTGAAGAAACCGAACAGACGGCGTTGTAGATGAAGCCAGCTCCAAGCTAAGAATACATTCTCTCCACTTACAAATCTTGCAACTTGTTCTCAGTTATGCCCCTTGAAATATCCGAGCGGGAATAGGGTGTGAACAATAACAATTATATAACGACCCACCCCAAAAAAAACACGCACACACACATCACACATATACATACACTCGCGCGCACACACAAACACACACACAACGATTTGATATTAAATTTAAATTCCTCACAATTTATAGACTTACTAGGCGGACCCTCGGGGGTCTGCCGATCCTGAGGTTGGGGAATGATCTTCTAGAATCGGGGGTCGGCAAACTTTTCCTATAAAGGGGCCGAGTGTTACCTGTGTGAGTGGTTGGTCACATTCATGTCTATAGCTAATAAATGAACGAAATAATAACACATTTTACAGAATATAGATAACTTATGCATTACTAGGTAACAATGACACTGTAATTAGTGTGATAAAAGGAATAGAAAAACTAATCATGTCAGTTCGTAAGAACAGTGAAGAGCAGAACCTCTATCTT
This sequence comes from Achatina immaculata, assembly GCA_009760885.1. Classification (NCBI taxonomy): domain Eukaryota; kingdom Metazoa; phylum Mollusca; class Gastropoda; order Stylommatophora; family Achatinidae; genus Lissachatina; species Lissachatina immaculata. Next base: position 13,825,137 of record CM019716.1, read on the forward strand.
AATGCGAAGAAAGCTAAATTGATGACAAATAACAAAACAAACAAGGCAGCTGAAATGTGTATCAATGATGAAAAACTGGAAGAGGTGGAGAGTTTTGAATATCTTGGATCATAACTAACTAATAATGGAGTTACAGTTAGGAAAATTAAAAGGAGGACATCTATCGCTCTTCAGAAAGTAAAACAACTAAAGAATCTGTGGAGAGGAACAGACAGAACTACAAAAATAAGACTTTTTAAGGGCATGCATCTTTCCCATCGCAAGATATGCCTGTAAGACCTGGACACTTAACAAAACAGCTGAGAAACACATAAATGCCTTTGAATGGAAATGCTACAGAAGAGTTCTTCAAATATCATGGACACAAAAAAAAGAACAAATATATCCATACTACAAGAACTTAATATTGAAGAAGGCTGGCTAATAAAGAGAATTAAACAGAGAAAACTTAAATGTTTTGGACAGATTAAACGTCCTGATAATCTAAAGAAGGCCGTCTTGGAAGGGTACATAATGACAAAAAGAAAGAGAGAAAGACCAAGGCGAAGATGGCTGCAACACATCGTTGATAATCTGCAAATGGATGCATCAGCAGCAGGGCATTTTGCTCACAACCGAGAGGCTTACAGGAGTGCTGTTAGCGAGGCAAAGTTCTGCAAGGGACATGCAAATGAATGAATGAATGAATTAGTGTGATGCAACCCGCAACCCCATAGTTTGCAGACGCCATGGGCTGAGACTATTAATGAAAATGTAATTATTCCCCCTAGTGCGTCACACTGAAGGATTATTGCCCCTGAATCCAGTGATCACGTGGTGGAGTGATTCAGCTTCCGTCCAAGAAACGCTCGTTGGATCACACCCAACAAAAGCGCAGTGCAGCTAATAAAAAAAAAAAAGGTCGAAAGAAGTCACAGATGGTCAATTATATAAGCAAATATCTCTGTCAAACCTAACACAAAGCTAAATTGACGCTGAAAAGATTATGCTCAGCAGCGAATAATCCTCGACAGAAGAAAGTACAATCTGTGTAATAAATTATTACAGCCCGAAAAAAGTCTTTTGCTAAACGTCTTTTGAAGCATATATATATATATAAACTAGTAAGCTCACATCAGCAACCACAACTAGTAAGCTCACATCAGCAACCACAACTAGTAACCTCACATCAGCAACCACAACTAGTAAGTGGAAATTTTCTATAACTCGAATACAGCAAGAATAAAATACACATTCATAACTAACAGCACATATAACATCCATATATCCTGATATTTATCGGTTGATCAATCCAAACAGGTTATATATATATATATATATACAAGTTTTAAATATATATATATATATATATATATATAACTTGTTTGGATTGATCAACAATAAAGTTTAAAAAAATAAAGTCTAACATGAAATGCAGCCTCCTAGCTAACGCTTTCTTTTTTCAGCTTCTTATGAGCCATGACTTTCCTCCCCGTTTTTCATTTGTCCGCCCTGAACCAGCCGTTTTCAGTTAATTCCAGATTTTCCTGGAGTTCGACTTTCCCTTTTCAATAATTCATCGCTACGTTTTTTTTTTTTAACTGACTGATGAGGTTCATGTAAGGACATAGCAAAAGTTCCTTTTCTATTGTTAACCATTAGTGCATGCGGTATTTAAACTGGCCTTCTGTCAGTTTGCATTCAAGCCCCTTTCTGACACGTTTCTAAAGGAGTCCTGTGTTATTATCTTCTAGTTTCGAGGCGAGTCCACAACAGTCGGTCCAAGCTGTGTTTTAAAGCTGAAGCGAATCTGGCTTTATCTACAACAACCTTCTAATATTCAAGCTAAACGTGTTTCACATCTGAATTACTCTATGCTTGATATTTCATCCGGTAAATTTATTTCTATTCATTTTATTCTCTGCATTCAGTAGGGTTTGTTCTTAGTGTGTGCTAGATTATATAGTATATAGTACAGTATTCCGTCCATATCTTCTAGTCTTTGTTTGTCTTCTTCTTCTTCTTTAACCAAAAGGTAAAGTACAGTACTCTCCCTCAGTTTTCCTGCTTTATCAAAGAAATATAAATGCTGCATGGCACTTTCACGATATTTCAGCTGTTAGAATCAGGTGAACAGTTTTATATAGTTCTCGCTTTCTGTTGTCCCGCTTTACGACGTTCCGCTTTTCGATGACTCGCTTTCCGACGTCTCGATTTACGCTGGTTTTGTGTGTGTGTGTGTGGGGGGGGGTCCATCTACTTCTTATTGTAAGCTGAAAAATAATTTTTAGAATATACATTGCTTATTTATTGTTAAAACTACTTATTTTAAAGTTTCTGTTTAAAATATTAGGTCCTTCTAATTTTAATTTTGTGCCTTAAAACATGCCTGCCTGTTGACAGTAAAGTATTGTATATTCACTGCTATGTCTTTCGCTTTACGTTCATTTCGCTTTCCGACAGGGCCAGTGGAACGAAACCCCATCAAAAAGCGAGGAATACATATATATCTGTTATTATCAGTGCTTTGGTAAATGCACGTATGTCTTATATCATCTATTTGTTGTTCGTAAGAGCAAACATGCAGGTGATGTGTTTTCTAGTCTCAGTTTTTTGTGACTGATGTTATCTTCGACAAAATGGCCCGCGGCTACACTCAGGTCTCCGTCTATAAAACGTGTCAGAGGAGAAATAGCGCCGACAAGAAGCTCTGGCATGAACCTGCCGCAGGTAGAGGGGCGTGGGGTGGGAGGGGAGGGGAGGGGGAGGGGGCGCTGCTCTAGCAGGTGTTTGCTTCTACTAGACTTTCACCGCAAGAACAAATCTTGCATGTGCGGTCTTTTGTCGTAGGACATATGTTCCCTTGTGCTTTGGCTCTATATGCAGGACTGCGGTATGCTGGCAATGCATATTTGCTTATGGATAAAAAGATCACATAGAGTGCAGCTATACATTCTGATATTTATTATATTTATACGGGACCGCTACATGTAAAGTTAACGCTATTTTTACACATGGAATAACTCTTACAATTACGCCCATGTCTACACTCCGCAACCATACTTAGTCATAAAATGTATCATAAAGTTCCCCGGTAGAAGTACTTTCAGTTGCTGCGTGTTATTAACTGTAGTGCTCTTTGTCACCCTGAATGCACTGTTGCTGGCTGCAGGCATAACACATATGTACGTGCTGGATGCCTGTTGTAATATATCGTCTATCTAGAACAGTGTTTCTCAACTTTTTATCCTGGTGGAAGCCTGAAAAAATCTCCAGGTTTCAAGGATCCTCTGTATAATTTTTTTTTAAAGTTATTATATCATCAGCATACAGAACGTTAGCTTTATCATTTAATTGTAGATATCAAAATAATTATCAATATTGTGTATTTTTTCTATGGATCATAAGTGTTCATTTTATTTCATTAAAATCGCGGTCATCTACTGAACCTCTGGATTCCTCTAGCCAAGTCTTAGTGATTAACTAATGTTAGGGTGAGAAACCTTGATTTAGAGTAACCGCCGTGGAAAGTCTATGAAGTTTACCCACAGCAAGGTTGGCGAAGATGACTTTGCTAAAAGGATATAAGAGAACATCAAAAACCTCGCCGAGCACGGCAACAAATATCACAAAGCTAGTAGAGAAGTGAGTGTTGAAATTATATCAAACATCGTGAAGTATGAAACCAAAGGTCTTTTTCTAGTCGTTAATCAGAGAGAGGCCCATATAGAGAGTCAGAAGTTATACACGCTTGTCTAAGGCAAGATAGAGGTCCATATAGAGAGTCAGAAGTTACGAATGCTTGTCTAAGGCGGGTTTATTCTCTGATGGTCTGAGAAGCTGTGTTGTCATTGAAGACAAGAGATTTTCCTACCTACTTATTAACATTAACTTGCACTGTCCAATAATTTGGAAAAAAATTAAGGACGTCCTCGTCCACAGCCACTTGAAGCGGAACCTTACGTATGTTGACACCCCCGCTGCGTTACCTGCCCAGTAATCTGGAAAACGAAAACGATCACCTTTCCCAAAACTACCCTCACTCTTCATGAGGGATTCACATGCGAGGCCCGTAATGTATGCAAAAGATGCAGGATAACGTATATTGGTGAAACTGGTGTCAGATTAGGGGACCGCATACAGAAACAGCTGTACGATATCGCCCAGCGTGCTTCGAAACAAGTCCCAAATCATTTCAATGGTACCAACCACAGAGGAAAATCTGATTTTCTGGTAACAGCCATCAAATACTGTCACGTATATGACACAAGCCGCCTAGCGCTTGAGAATCGCTGCATTCAGGATCATGGGACGCTGGAACCACACGGGTTAAACTCGCTATTCAGCTACACCTAACATTCTCCTCTTCAACAATTATGATCCACGCTCTTCTTACTTGTTACACATAGTTCAGAACCTCCTAACAGCATGACATTACAACCCTTATACCCTAACTATAATCATATATTTTACCTTCTATGGCTAGGTTAACATTGTATCACTCTCCCCTCCATGGTTTCTCCAGTTACGACCCACCGATCACACATCACAGGTCTCCATTTAAACAGTCTCTACGCTCGACCATGGCCATTTCTGACACACATCGTCGGATAAGCCACATCTTACAAATTACAGCTAAGTGCTCTATTTAATTTTTTTAAAATATAGCATTCATGTGAATCTATACTTTATCTCATCTCTCTATTTCTTCGTTTTGTATGTTTTTGTATGATTAAGGCTCACAGCGAAACGTCTCAACTTTGTAGTCGTTAAGTAATAAAGCTGCTGCTACTTTTTTCCTAGTTTATACACTCTAGTATCACAGCTTTACTGCAGTGCTTCGTATATGGTTGTATACTTATAATTATTGTGTGTCCAACAGTTTAAGCTCGACCCAACATTTACATTCCTTACCAACTTATTAGACATTTACACTGAATATAATTCAAATGATTGCTATAAAGATAAGGTAGAAAGGTAAAATCCACGTATCCATGCCATTAAGACATATTGGGGAAAGGGTGTCAGGTACATGAAAGTCTGATGTGGTCAGTATCATGCCTGGCAGCATTTACCTTCCAAGATTTCTCTAGTACCAATTTTCAGAGGTCGGGTGAACACCGGGGCCTTGTTAAATGATTTATTATAGATATATGAAACTATATGACCACTTCTGATACATTAGAGGTGCAATAACAGCCCTTCAAGTTCGAGAAGAACTATATTTCATGACAGATTATATTCTCAAGTCCTTACCGTCTGCCCTGGAACAGTTTAAAATCTTTAATCCTTTTTATCAATCTTCAATTAGTTAATAAAATCTTTAATCCTTTTTATCAATCTTCAATTAGTTAATTTACTCATTCATGAAGTTTCATGTTGTGAAGACAGAGCAGCTCCATTTTCTAGCGTCCTTGATATTTCTAGCCAGTGACTGCAGTTCTTTTCCTATGCAAGTTGATCAATCTGTTGACAGATGCTTTCTATCCTTCTCCTGTTTCATTTTTGTCCTCCTTGGGTTTTCCTGTGATTAACAACTTATATACCAACTCAAAATCAGGGCCGCCTTAACAGCATTGGAGGTCCCCCCGGGAAAAGTAATGCACTGGGCCTCTATCATTCTTCACTAACCTGTGCAAGTAAAGCTAAGAATTAATAGATTTTCATGGGCTGTTTGAGGGTCCCCCCCCTACCCATGCACTTAGGGCACCTGGGCAGTGCCCAGATATTATTAGTGCCGTCATAACGCATGGTCCCATGCTCAAAATATGCCCAGAGAATTTGACTGTGTTTTGTTTTTTTTTCAGAATGTTTGTAATTAGTTTAATTTTTTTTCTGCAACTTCTCAGAGAATGTCTTTATTTGTGTGCCAGTATTATATCCGCGCTAAACCTGACGGTCTCTTGCTTGGGCGAAGTTCTGATTTTTCTGCACGTCTTTGCTGCTTCTTCTCCAGGGATGTGTTGGGACATGAAACTGAATGGCTGTTAGCAGCGGCTCTCAGTCTTTTTTTGCGTCTAAGGACCATTATTTCAAATGCATATAAATTGAAGACAATAATCTTATATAAGTTGAAGACCACAATCTAGTAGGCAATGTCACAATGACATAAACTCTTAACTGTTTTTATTCCACACATGGAACTTAATATCAAATTGATAAAGTAGCCTGGTAATAACGGAAAGGCAGTCGTTGTGGATCAGTATCATCGCACGACTTCAAACAATAAGTGCTCTGCTGCCTAGTCAGATGACCAGAAAATGCTGACTAGTGTCGCCGTCAGCACAACTCCGTCGATAAGGGCGACATTCCTTTTCATACCCAGAGCGTTAACCCTGGTATCCATTTTTTCTTTAGGTTGGGTGAAGCCTGGGAGTTTTATCCGAGCCCCGGTTTGACCGCCATCGTACATCTGATGATGCACTGAGTACCACTTGTGGTCCACGTATCACAGGTTGAGAACCACTGATATATGCATATATATATATATATATATATATATATATATATATATATATATATATATATCCCAAACTCTGGTTCCAGATATTCATCATCATCCTTTTCGAACATGCATGCTCTGATGGTTGATGTCTACACCCTTCCCTCCTCCTCTTCATATCCTGTTTTGTTTTTTGGTTGGCTTTTTTTTTTTGCATGAGTTTCACCAAATTAATTATTCAGTGTATAACGTTATCGCTGGGCAGCAGAACAAAGCCAAAAACAAAAACAAAAACAAAATCAGTTGACGTGCTTTTATTGAGAACCCTTACAGAATCATTTATCGTAGTTGGCATTCAAGATTTTTCATTAGTTATTGATATTAATGAAACACGATATCTTACTCAGTTTTTTTTTCATCACATATATAAAGTTTCCCACATCTGACACGGCCCAGAGAGTTAATAATAACACTTAAAATATCTCTCCTGTTTCAGCGTTTCTCCTCCTCGTGCTTAAGTGAAATTGAATCTTTTCAAATCATTTTCTACTTTCTGAAAAAAAAAAACTGTAGAATTTGATTATCGTTAAGCAACAATGTTAGCTTTTTTTTTTAAAATTCCAAATCTAGGGATCTACAAATATAAAACCAGAAAATGGATTCAGCCGTCAAATTGGGCACGTCACTAGATTCAGCCCACCAAACTGGGCATGTCACTAAATTCAGCCCACCACACTGGAGATGTCACTAGATACAGCCCATCACACTGGGTATGTCACTAGATACAGCCCACCAAACTGGGGATGTCACTAGATTCACCCGACCAAACTGGGCATGTCACTAGATTCACCCGACCAAACTGAGCATGTCAACAGATTCAGCCCGACAAACTGGGCATGTCACTAGATTCACCTGACCAAACTGAGCATGTCACTAGATTCACCCGACCAAACTGGGCATGTCACTAGATTCACCCGACCAAACTGAGCATGTCACTAGATTCACCCGACTAAACTGGGCATGTCACTAGATTCACCCGACCAAACTGGGCATGTCACTAGATTCAGCCGACCATACTGGGCATGTCACTAGATTCAGCCTGACAAACTTGGCATGTCACTAGATTCAGCCTGACAAACTTGGCATGTCACTAGATTCAGCCTGACAAACTGGGCATGTCACTAGATTCAGCCCGACAAACTTGGTATGTCACTAGATTCAGCCCGACAAACCGAGCATGTTATTGAGGCTGCTTTAAGCAAGGGACTGAACTGAGGGAACAGTTTTATTAATATTCTTTTATTTAAAACCAGAACAAAAAGGAAGCGAAGACACAAAGGAGGTTTCAAATTAGGAGAAAGTTAACACTGGAATTTTTTTTTTAAGCCGAGATAACAATCCAGTACAAGAAGTTCAGGTTAAAGACTGCTGAAGGTTATGTGCTGAAACGAAGGCCACAAAGCGAAGGCCACTGACAGGGTCATCACACATTTTGTTTACGCTACAAGCAAGAACTCACAGCTTTGTCTGTGCTAAAATGTCGGAAGTTGTTTACTGTTTAATTCTAGGGCAAAACTTGAATTGCTATACCCGCGATCGTTGCTTCCTTACCCACCTCCGAACCCCTTTCCAGATAAGATGACCATAGTTCAAAGCACAGGAAGTTCAGTGGCTCCCGACTGATTAATTAGCACAGCAACACCGGAACGTGCTTTATAAGGGTTCCCAACTCCCACCGACCACTCAAAACCGGTTAGCGACGATTCAATTACTTTTCTTAATTTAAAAAAAAGGAAAAAAAAAACCGCACAGTTTTCTATACGTCGTCTAAAATCGTGATTTAAAAATCTCAGAATGTATTTTTCACAAAAAAAGTGTTTTATAAATACTGTAAGAGTATTTCCTCATTCGCAATATCTTTGAAGGTCACTCGAAATAGCAACAGAGGGCATTACCCTGGGCATATAAAAGATCAGAGAAGACTTTTCAATGCCGGATTACCGACAAACATCTAAAAGAAAACTGTCACAGCAAATTCAACAAATAGCTACAAACAAACAAAAACTGGACGTAAAGTTAAATGTAGCATGAAAGATGACTGCTATTTCAACGCCACATGAAAAAAAAGTAAATTAAATATCAGAAAGCACAGACTGAGAGAGAGGGTCGGAAGTTCAAATCTCACACACCTATCCCGTGTAGAGTACGTGTACCAGCAGAGATTGTTTACACCAACATAAATTACTTATACCAGTATAGATTACGTATACCCGCGGAGATTATTTTATACCAATATATATTGCTTATACCAGTATAGATTACGTAAACCAGCAGAGATTCATTTATACCAATATGTACCAATATAAACTACTTATACCAATATAAATTACTTCTACCAATATAAACTACTTATACCAACATAGATTACTTATACCAACGTTGATTACATATACCAAATAAATTACTTATGGAAGTTACTTATACAAACATAAATTACTTATACCTATATATATTACTTATACTAATATAGATTACTTATACTAGTAATGATGATTTATACCAGTATAGACTACTCATAGTGATTATTAATACTATTATATATTATTTATAATAATATAGATTACTTACATCAGTGATCTAGCAGTATAGATTATTTATACCATTCTAGATTATTTACACCACTTCAGATATATATTATTTATATCATTATAGATTATTTATAATAGTAGAGATTATTTCTTCTTCTTCTTCTTCTTCTGCTTTCCAAGCCATTAAGGCCCTATGTTGCAGATAAAGTTCGCCTCCATTCCTCCCTATTCCTAATCTTCTCTCTCCAGTTGATGACACCAATTTCTTTTACATCCTCTTCTATGTTGTCTTTCCATCTTCGTCTTGGTCTACCCCTTGGTCTTGTTTCCCTCATCTCTTGTGCATACATCCGTCCAATACCGTCTAATTTATACAAGTATAAATTACCTTTGCTGCTTTGACTTGCCGTCTTGCTTATTTTGATGTACTCGTAAGTAGCCATTACAAAAGTCAAGTTTTATGACTTTGTGAGTCTATTTCAGATGATTTGTGGACTACCGGCTGTATGTTGTTGCTTCTATGGTTTGGCACCAATTTTATCTGAATTATTTAGTCAGTGAGACATGTACTGCTTTAGACTTTATGGTGATGATGATCCTAGTCTTATAAATCAGTGGTTCCCAACCTTTTTCACATCGCCCCCCCCCCCGGGAGGCAGTGATATTTCACCATGCCCCATTATTTCTTTCCCCACCCCCCTGCCACTCCCACACACACGAGCCAACTGATACTAAATTTAAGGGAAAAACCTTCCAACCATTTACATCTTTAGAAATTGACCATCCGCCCGTCCATCCAAACAATAATAGTAATAATTTTTTAAATCTACGCTAGCCCCTACATGAATGTTTGCGGGCCCCTCATTGGTACCTATTTTATAGACGATTGCTGTTGACAATGTTAAACATTGATTATAGAAATCACCCGAGTTGGTAATCCTCTTTGAAACAGCCAGCTATCACTGATGGTTCTTTTCCTTCATTACCGAACTCTTTGTGTGCAAGAAAGGAACATACGATTGTTTTATGTTTTTATACTTGCACACAGCGACAAGGCATTGAGTGGACAGGAGTATGTGCCATATATCCATAAAGTGTTTCTATTTTTGTTTCTTGCCTGATTTTGATAATCTGACGTTTTTGGAAAAGCAGGGCGATCATTAATGTAAGCTGTGACTTTGTATGAAGGCCAGTCTGGGGCAGAAAACTTGAATCCTGGAGCGAGGGAGGGTTACATTATACGGCGGGCATAACAGCTATTCAGCACGTACTGTCTGGGTGCCTGGGTTGGGAAACTGTGCATTAGTCTCTCACGCGACATCAGTGCTCCAAGTCTGACTGGAGGCGTCCCGATCACCCAGGTTGTAAAAATGGGTGCCCGGATCCTCTAGAAATTGGGAAAGTTAAAAAAAGAAAAATCAGTGGCCTGGCGTGATGCCGACCACACCGCCCTCTAGTGTGCTGACTGGTCAATAAAAATATGGACACCATGTCCCCTAGATGCTTGTATGGCATAACAAAAGTCTAAAACGCATACAATATCTTCATTGCACGCTGCTTCATGGGAACAGATAAGACCACTACATATATAAATCCATATAAATAATCAGAGAGAACCACATAGAAAATCTTGATGTATCACATATTGATCTTCACATAACACGTGCATTCTTCGGTGGACCACACCCTTGTGTATATTTAGAATCAGAAATATATAAACGGCAGCAGCAGCTGTCTTCATGAAGCGAGAACACGCAACTGTAAAGTTTCTACTTCCGTCTAATCTACGCATTAGCATACAGGGCGATTAGAAAGAAAGAAACGATACGTCTGATTCGATCATACCTTCCAATGAGCACTATAGTTACAGCTTAACATCTTTCATACATGGCTAGCTCTGGACAACCTTTGAAGATAAAATCCTGACGCTATCGATGTTGTCTGACTTCCCTACACGTCTGCGTCACGGGACATTACACGGACCACATAATGAAATCAATGAAGACAGTTATGAATATTTCACACTGGGTTTTCTTGAAGCAGAAAACGCTAGAATTGCTCAGGACTATAAACAGACCGTAAAGTTCCCCAGCATGAAGGAAAACTCACGCGCAAGATATACAGGCGTAAAGTATAAGAAAATACAGCTCTTTGTGCGAGCAGTTTATGATCAAGTGTTTAAGTATACGAATAACAAAAGTCAGACAAAACAATAAATGGTAAATCTATCTATCTATCTATCTATCTATCTATCTATCTATCTATCTATCTATCTATCTATCTATCTATCTGTCTGTCTGTCTGTTCGTCCGTCCGACCGTTCGTCCGTACATCCATCCATCCGTCCGTCCGTCCGTCCGTTCGTATGTCTGTCTGTCTGTCTAGAAAGAAAGAAAGAAGGAAAGAAAGAAAGAAAGAAAGAAAGAAAGAAGGAAAGAAAGAAAGAAAGAAAGGAAGAAGGCGATCGTGCAAAGAGCAATCCAACAGACATATAGATAAACAAAGAAGGAGAAATTCTGAACGCAACAAAGGTTAAACATTGCCAGAAATAAGGAATCAACCTACTGAAATAAGGGGGGGGGGAGAAGATTACAGATTAAATGGAGGCAAAACCATTAGTACTCTATTGCCACAGTCAAATGTATCGTTATTTTATACTTTTGACAGAAAATAGTCACACAAATCATGAGACGGGTGAAAATTGCTAGGTAATCTTTGAAACTAAATTACAAACAGGCCTGTCTCGGCCAAAACTACAATTCAGTCTTTAGTGTCGAAGTAAAGACGAGTCGGATTTATTCTAAACTTCCACCCAAATTGCATTTTCAACCGCGCTAGACGCAGTAAAATCCTCTGGTAGAACTTCAATATCAATCTCAAGCCGAGTCAGGCTTAGTCAGAATTGTTAGCCCAAACGCGGCTCCCTGGCCAATTACTTAGACGCGGAAAAGTAAACAACTTCATTGTAAGAAAGATCTTGGCCTGACATTTATTGCCAGAACGGAATTCCTAGTTTAATCTTTGAGGCTCTATGTTCGCTATAGACAGAAGTCAACGCAAGGAGCAAATACTTTCAATAAAAAAAAAAAGAGAACCAGAAGCACTTACTGAGAATTATTTCTTCGTGAGGCGCACTGAAAGCACGACCTGTGCTACCGATCAGTCTCTTGCATGAAAGCTATATTTGGGTTATTGTCAGGATTTATTTAATTTCTCATCCCACCTCTTTCTTGCCTCCATTAACCGTCAGTTATTTCTGCCGCTATTCATTATTTTTTAAAATGTAGCATTTCAGTAACCGGAGTGGCTCAGTGGATAAAGCGTCAGCTTATTTACCAATGGATCCTGGTTTCGGATTCTACTGAAGACTTCAGTTTATCATGGCAGGTAAAGGAAGCCAGATCACGCCATTGGGACAGCTAGGGAATATTATGTCAGCCCGCACACTGTTGGGCGACGTGGTCAGCACACCTACTGGCCGCCATACCTACCCATGCTCCACAAACAGCCCATTTTCTACAGCCGAGTAACTGGTGCGCCACCAGCTGGATTCAAACCCCCCTGAGCCACCACGAAATAGTGTACTAACTGCTTCTCTGCTCTGGAATTCTTCATGAGCTTGGTGTGTTCCGAGTGGTAGCAAGATCATCTTAGATATCGCCTTGACTGTGGTTCGATACCCGGACAATGAAGTGGAAAGAAAATGTTCTTGTAGGTCGAAATAACAGGTCATACTAGACCATCATACTAGACCGTTCTCAGAATCAGTGTATATAAATAAGAACCACAAGAATAGATCAGCGCCATATCGTGACTGAATTGACTCCAGGCGAACTAAAAAAACAATATTCTTATCAGCTTTTGCTCCCTTGTAGCTCGGTGCTTGCTAGTTCTTAAATCAGTTCTTACCTTTTCGTTTTACTAATTTAGAAAGTGTATTTCTTTGTTTTTCTTATTCATCTTCGTTCAGTTTCATTTGCTCAGACAAAGAATAGGGTTGTCTTCAAGAATCCCGTCGTCAGCAGTTCTTCTTGTGTACGTCACATTTTTTTTTCAAATCCATACTCTTTTTCTATGGCCAGACTTTGGCTCTGAAGTCTGTTTAAAGTGTTTTTCTTTTATTTTCAGAGTGGCTTGATATTTATTTCCCACCATTTTGATTAAATTTCGCTGTATATTTCTCACATCTGCCTTTTGGTGGGGAAATGGAGTTAAGAAAGCAACACAGAAGCCTAGAATGAACAAGAGCAATTACGAGGGAGAAGAAACAATTAATCATTGTCGGAAATCCCCAACTTAATGGAACAGTAAACTGTAATCGACTTGCTGCGTCATCCCGGAAACGGAAATGCCCGAGGATGCGCTGTAATGAAGCGGACATTTCATAGTAAGGGGAAATAATCGACTCGATTGGAAGGTCACACTGAAAAGTTTTCGACTGTAATGTAAGATGCGGCTCACTTTATTTCTCGTTGTTGCTTTTATAAATAAACTCAACTGCAATAATTAATGGGCATTAAAAAGAATCAATAATGACTGTAATAATGCAGATAATATAGATAATAATACACTACAACGTAAGAAAGACTCGGTCTGAAGAGAGGCAGATGAAATTAATGTCGAATCCAAAGGGAGAAAAAAAAAAAGATAAAACTCTGAGGCAGTGTTTCCCAACTTTTTTCAGACGTCTGACCACCAAACCAACGATGTTTCGCCACTACAGCGCGCTGAAATGTTTTATTAATTACAAATAGAAAACAAATCATTTATATGAATTAAAATATATTACTGTTGGAATTATTTCTTCACGAATTTCGCAAAGCGTCTCTGGGTAAACGGGCTGCTTTATGTGAGGAGGAAATGAGGGCCAAAACTAAAGACAAGAGAGGCACGGGTAAAGAGACTGGACCTCTCATTACAATAATGTTTATTTCTTTTCTTCCTGTGGTTAAGTATGCCAGGGAAACAGCAGAAGAATAAGCTGTGAGATAAGCTTGTCTGGGAATCGATATTTAACAAATTCCAGAAACATTAATATTAACCTGCTTGAAAACTGTCTGCTAGAATAAGGGATGCTGTCATAGCATCGAAAGTGCAGTGAATAAGGAGAAGGAAGCAGGGGGCGGGGGGATAACCAAGTGAAATAATTTGCATAGAACTGTATTTAATAAGATATCTTCCTTTGCACAAGCAGAGTGAAGCCCTTAAATAAGACAAGTAACTGAGACTATACAGAAGATGAAGGACCAAAAAAAGAAAGAAGCTGAAGTTGCACTCTTACCAGGAGACGCTGCGCGATATTTATAAAGAAATGCTTCCAACTATAATATTTATAAGGCTGTGATTATTTATATTAATGACTGAACTGTTCTCTGATTAATACTGTCTTATAATTCTGCCACTTGAATCAATGGATACTTGCAGGAATCGCTGGTCGTCTGTATCTTTTATACTTGCACGAATCACTGGTCGTCTGTATCTTTTATACTTGCACGAATCACTGGTCGTCTGTATCTTTTATACTTGCAGGAATCACTGGTCGCCTGTATCTTTTATACTTGCAGGAATCACTGGTCGCCTGTATCTTTTATACTTGCAGGAATCACTGGTCGTCTGTATCTTTTATACTTGCACGAATCACTGGTCGCCTGTATCTTTTATACTTGCACGAATCACTGGTCGCCTGTATCTTTTATACGACGAATAATCGCTCCGGCCGCGACCACATTTTCTTTCTCCACTGTCACCTTTAGTTTACGAATACTCATGACTACTTCTTCTTTTCGTTCACTTCAACAGTCTAGAATGTCACTACACGTTGATACTATATGATTCACCACAAGGCTGGAATCTTAACACACGTAGTCACTATAAAATTCAGATGATTCGTTCCAGAATCAAATTATAGTTCACTTTTAAGGGGGAAAAAATCACTAGTGTCAAACTGAGAGATCTCCGAAAACATTTTACACAAAGTTTCAAAAATATTGAATCTTCTGCGTTTCTCGCGCAGTACTAATAACCACTTTCTAACTTGAAACTCATCTTCTGTCTGTCCTAAACTACTTCTGGTTCTAAACTGCTTCTCTAAAACCTGAATATCTGTTGGCTCTACTTGTCTATCCGTTCTGTCTGTCGTTGCTCTCCTATCTATCATTCTATTCTTCTTTTTCTCTGTCTTCTCTGTCCTCTTTGTCCTTTCTGTCTTCTTTTTTTTTTTCAAAACCGCATGCTTGGCTTATATACCATAAGTTAACTGTCCAATAGGACACGCTTTTAATTCTTTCAGTTGCTCAGCTTGTGGACTTCGGGATAAGCCGGTCCACTCCCTTTGGTCATCTTATTGGTCCGCTGGACTATTCATGTGTGCAAACCGCGTCCTAAGATTAGAAAATGTGCCTCAGCTGTCAATAAATCTGTTGTGTCAAATCCGTCTATTCAGTTTTCTCGCGTCTGTAAACTCTTTTTATCCAGTATCAGGTGTTTGCGATACCTGACGGGGATTATTAGTCCACTTCTGTTTAAAAATGTCCGTCTGTCTGTCTCCACACTGTTGACTCAACCATTCAGTTTAGTCATGTCAGGACTATTATAATCTGGGAGTATCTGTTTAATCTGCCTTTCCCTCGGCTTCATTATGTCTAGTATTACTAACTATCAACTTAATTATATCTTATACTACTAATACCGTGGGAGTGTTCCTCTCCCACCGGTTCTCAAATGTTCCACCGTTTCTTACCTACTTTCAACTTATCAATAATAATCATAACTATAATAAAGATGCGATGCTACTAGTAATAATAATAATAATAATAATAAAATTAATAACAATAATTCTACCCTAACTTACAAGTCTATAATAATACCCCAATCACAACTTAAAAGTCGCTATGTTACACAACATTAACATGTTTTATTAATATACATAATTTTGTTTTCTGTTTCTAATTACTAAAACATCTGAGCACACTACTTCGGCTTTGGGGCCTGGGACTTTGAAAATTATGGGATAAACTTTCTTTTTTCCCCCGCAGTGGGACGCGACACCAGTCCCAGCTTTCTCTCTTTCTCAAAACCGAGTCTTCCTTACGTTACAATGTATTATTATCTATGTTATTTGTACTATTACTGTCATTATGTATACTCAGACATTATAGTGAAGTTTATTTATAAAAGCAAAAACTAGAAATAAAGCGAGCCGCGTCTTATATTACGTTCCAGGAAACTGGTCAGTGCGACCTTCCAATCGAGTCGATTATTTCCCCTCACTATGAAATGTCCGCCTCATTACAGCGCATCCTCGGGCATTTCCGTTTCCGGGATGACGCAGCAAGTCGATTACAGTTTATTGTTCCATTAAGTCCGGGGATTTCAGATCATGATTAATTCCTTCTTCTCCCTCGTACTTATTTTTGTTCATCCTAAACGTCTGTGTTCCTTCCTCATTGTCCAATACCTCACCTTCGCAGCGAAGTTCATTTAAAATGGTGGCAAAAAAATATCAGGCTACCTTATGAAAACATGCAGAGCCAAAACCTGGCCATAGGAAAAAGAGCAACACAAGAAAAACTCCTGCTGACGGTGATATTCACGTATATAACCCGATTCCTTGTCTAGGTAAATAAAACTAAGAAAAGATCAATAAGAAAAACAAAGAGAAAATTTTTTTTAAAAATTAGTAACATGGAAAGAAATGGCTCCATCAGCAGCAGGGCATCTTGCTTACAACCTAGAGGCCTACAGAAGAGGTGTTAGGGAGTGAAAGTTCCGCAAGGGAGATGCAAATTACTGACTGACTGAACATGAAAAGATAAGAACTAGTTTATAGTTAAAACTTGAAAATTTAGAGACAAAGGCACTTTAAGAGGGGGGAAGGGGGATAGTCAGAGGAATAACTGGAATGGAACTCTGGACTCCAGGAGGACAAGCAAGAACCGACCTACAAAGGAACAAAAACTGATAAGAACACTTTCATTCACCTTTCTGTTTTAAGTATGCATACAGTCAATTCAGTCGCGATTGCTACTACATGGAAAGTCGGGGGGGGGGGGGGTTGTAGTTTCTCTGTATTCGCTGAATGTTGTAAGAGCAATGTGTGATGACGTGCTGTTTCGACCTACAAGAACACTTTTTTTCCGATTAGCGTCCCAGCCATCGGATTACAGTCAGGATGACATCTAAGATGATCTTGGTCCCACCCGGGAACACAACAAACTCAACTTTAGTACACCATCTCGCGGGGGTCGGAGGTTTGAACCACCCGAACGCGTCCCAATCACCCACCTATGGAGGTTGGTACGCGGCTACTTCTGGACCAGGGACAAGTATGGCGTACAGCAGGTAAGCTGACCACGCCGCCCTCTAGTGTGCCGACTAACACAATATGCCTCATGACTTGATTTCGTTTCCTCCATTTACCATTAAGAATTCAAACCTTGAATAGAGCCTGAAACCAAGATCCACTGCTTAGTACGCTGATAATTTATCTACTGTGTCACTGAGACTACCGAAATGTCATATTTTGAATAATGACCAACTGCAGAAATAGCTGAATGTTAATGAAGGCAAGAAAGCGCTTAAACAAAATAAGCAGCTAAGACTATAAAGAAGCTTAATTTTAAAAAAAGATTTAAAAAAAACGTTATAGGTGGTGGACAACATCAAGAGAAGGACATGACAGCACAGTGAGAACAAACAAGAAAACAAGGCGTGGTCAAAAACAGCCAATCTTCTATGTGACAATGGCATGAACCGAAGGCAAAACAAATCAGACTTTCAGTCATGTCTTCACTTTAGAAAAAAAAGCACAGTTGAAAAATAAAAACTACAGAAACTTAAGTGACTGATGTATGTTGGTTACGAAGTGATTGATGTATGTTAGTTACGGAACTTAAAGGAGAAAACTGACACTCTGGACCATTGGGAAATCACACGAAGAGTGATCGATGTTTTCCGGTCCCGAATTCGAAGAAATCCATCATGGAAAATTTTAGACAATGGATTTCACAAAGAAAAAAGAAAGAAAGGAACGAAAGAAGGAAGGAAAAAAAACAGGGATATCGATTCCCGAGGCATTCATTTTTCGGTCGTTCGGCACCAATTTTGATAAAAAAATTAAGTATCGAACCTTGAAGATTTTGTAAATTATAAACAAACAGGTTTGCGAAATGGGGAAGTTACCCATAGTAACTTCCTTACATTAATAGAAAAATTCTCTTTCAGATAACCCATCCATGCACAGACAATAAATATCGTATTAGCGCAATTTCTTTGAGCCGGTATGCGAGTCCTAGCGGAGTTAAATTATTATAAGTCTGCCCAAATATAGCCAGTGACACTCCCGTGGAAGTAGGCTGTTGTGTCAGTACAACCTAAGTTTGCAGTCTACGAAAAGCAGCTGGCATTCTTTGCGTCAGGGTTGAGAGAACCACAGCCGATCAAGACCCTGTCTCACCTCTCCGTTGGTACCTCCCCAGTGACAGACTCAGGATGGCTAACGAGACAAGAATCACAAGATCAACGAGAATAACTTCTGCGTCTTCTTCAGCTTTCCGAGCCATTAAGGGTCACTGCTGCAGATAAAGTTCGCCTCCATTCCTCTCTATTCCTAATCTTCTCTCTCCGGTTGGTGACACCAATATCTTTTATATCCTCTTCTATGTTGTCTTTCCATCTTCGTCTTGGTCTACCCCTTGGTCTTGTTTCCCTCATCTCTTGTGCATACATCATTTTCGTTTGTCTGTTCTCTTCCATTCTAGAAGTTGCAGAGGAACTGAATAACGAGAATAACACACACACGCACACAAACAAACACGATGTGAATGAGAATAACACAAAAAGTCACAATATCAATGACAATAACCATATAAAGCTATTGCGTATACAACCACCTTGATATTCATAGTCTAACAAAATACACATGAAAACCTATATAAAAAAAAACTAGGGAAAAAAAGAGTAGATAACAACAGAGATATTTCTGAAGTTACAACCGCATGAAATATGACAGACTACATATATCACTAGAATTTTCTAAATAACAAGATAAACTTAGAGAAGAAAAAAAAACCACTGCCTTGTTGCCCGAGTTCTGAAATCAATAGCCAGAAATACAATAATGACCCCCACACGCACACTATAATCTCATCTCTCAGATGGACACGCAAATGTTGTAAATACTTCACACAGCACGGGGAGTTATATGAAATTATATCTCATAAGCTTCTGAATATGAATATTCACTCAGGGCCGGGTGATAGGTATAATGGGGTTTTCTGCCCCTCAGCATTAACGTTAAAGATGAACACTGTGGAAATCCTTTTAACTATTTAACAGTGTTAATGAACAGACAGAATCTCGCTATATTTAAAGGACACACTGGATTGTAAAATTACACATGATTAGTTAAGCCTGATATTGGATTTTACTAAGTGTAAATATAAAAATGTATTATTACTTTGGATGTATTTGTGGGTGATAGTTTGTAACAGTATGTGGTGAACCCCACACACAAATTTACGGAACTTCGCCCCTGAATGGCTGTTTATATTTGTGGTTCTATTCAGTTATGCCCCTTGAGCTATGAAACATGAGGTAACCGATGCAGGTGCTTAGCTACGAGAATTCTGGGAACCCCCGAATGGGGAGTTGTTTGTGAGAGACTGCGGGACCGAACGACAGGAAGTGCGAAGAGCTTGAGCTTCGCGGACGACTGAAGGTTACTGTATCGTTCAGAGAGAACGTAGCCATATAATGTCGTCGGGGTGAAAGAACTTGGAGCATGGCTTCGTCTACTTGAGATTCTGGGTAATTTGGTGGCTCTGCTTGCCACTATGAAGCTGAGCCACAGGAATTTGTACTCGAGATGTCGTCCCGATCATTTTGATGTGCCGTTTGACGTCTTCGTCCTACATCATCATCATCATCATCATGTGCCATCGGTTTTTTTTCCGTGGAATTAGATGTCAAACTTTGGGCCTGAAAAGAGTCTATCACAGGACACGCGGAAGTAAGAGACAAAGAGGTAGTCGATCATGTTGCTCGTAACGCTATTGCTACAGGTATCATTCATATATATATATATATATATGGGACGGATATACTGAAGTTGGTGGCCGAGGAACTGGCACAAGAAGAGGAAAGGGCATGTGATGATAACAGAGGATGACGGATAGAGATATGAGGAGGGGGGGACGGAACAGTCGGAAGACTGGCTGGTAGAATTCGAGGTTGCCAGAATCAGCAGCTGACTGGGACAATTAATTAGTGTTCATACTGAAACACAGAGCAGAACATATATTTGTGTGCCCCTATTGCGATGATGCTAATTCCTAGAGTCAAGATTCCAGATCCTAAAAGTTCAGTTACAGGTAATTTCTGGCCTACATCCTTGGTCCAAAAAAAAAAGGCAAAGTCACAGCTTCGCAACAAGTATTGTCTTTGCAAAAAAAGGAGGGGGGAGGTAGGGGTGGGGAACGAAATATAGTAATGTGTAGACTCTCATTCATTTGCATGTCCCTTGCGGAACTTTGCCTCCCTAACAGCACTCCTGTAGGCCTCTCGGTTGTAAGCAAGATGCATCCATTATGTAAGACTCTATATCTACCAAATCTCTCTCTCTCCCCCCCCCTCTCTCTCTCTCTCTGTGTATATGTGGGTATATAACCTGACGAGCGATCTTACAGGACACAAAAAAAAACTTAGATATCGACAGCTTCAGGAGCGCGTAATGCGTCTCCAAACAGGTGCCGTAAATGCGCACAGATAATCAAGCGATTGTCAGTCGGTCACTATACACCAGGATTCATTTTTAAAAAAATATATCAACCTCTTCATTATCAGCTTCAGAATTCATGTATCATACATCACGTTGTCCCGTCGTAAATGCATGCGCCAATAATGCTTTCCGTAAAATAATAAAAATAAATCGATAATTTTAAAAAGTGCATGTAGATACAATACGATAAAGGAAGAAAATATCAACCAGTGGATTCCAGATTATCACTCAAATATATTTCAGTAAGCTAACCTTTCGTTTTAATCACACACTCCAAAATGATCTATTCCATCGCATTAACAGAGCTACATGCAACAAGCTTGAATGCGAATTTTCCGACTATCTCTACACTTATATTAGCGTTTACCAAAGTCGAATTCCACAAAAGATCTAACAAACATACGTAAATAAATAAATAACAAGGAGCTACTTAACTACCTCCCGTAGAAGTCTAGACCACATCAGCTGCTTGGAACAGATGTTTGATGAGGCGAATAACACCTGAAAAGCAAGACTTCATCACTTGAAGTTACAGCATTCGGTAGAAACGCTGATATTCTAAGCAGAATATGATTGAATAGATGGGCGCGCACACAAACAGGCTTCGTGGGGCTAACGTCCTGACTTTCTTGCAGACGGAAAGAAATAAAAATGCGGTAAAGATTTTTTTTTTAAAAACGCACGTTTTCATAAATAGTGTGTGTGGGTGTGTGTGTGTGGTGGGGGCACGTGTGTGTATGTTTTAGTCCTTTTAAAAATTCCTTAAATTTAAGCTATATTTAGATATCCTGCGGTTTCAAAGAAGAAAAAAAATGAAAGCACCCCTACAGGAGCTGGATTGTTCTGGCACAAGGACGTCCTGAAGTTGTGATCTGTTCAGACTCCCCAGGCACCAGACTTTAACCTTACCGAATCTGAAGGTCAATATTTTTTTTAAAATCCTACCCTTAACGTCCATTTAGAACGGGTGCAATAATTTCTATATTGAGACCCGCACGTATGTTCATTTTTTCTGCTTAGTTCTTCCCCACCAAATAGCCTTTTTCCACTTTCCTTTCAAACATCTTTCCATAATGCATCAAAGTATACTGTACAAAAAAAAACAAACCAAAAAACACGCATAGCTTATGTAAGCTTCATTTTTTAATATGTTATGACAAACATTTTTTCCCAGGTATTTCAAACCAAATCAAAAATTGTCACCAAGATATCAGGTCCATGATTTAGCGTGAATTTTGCTATTCTCGAGTATGGTCAGAACGCAGTAGCTGGCCTTGCTAATCATGCATTTTTTTAACCGTAACTCACGTTGCGTTTATGGAAAGGTCGTGATTTTTGTGGTGAGCTCAACTCACTTCTCACGCAAATGAAACCCTATAAAAGGATGAGGTTACACAAAAAAATTCAGTTAATTTTCAAGCAGACAATTATGGCGCGTCTATCGCAATTTACGAAACAGGCGAAAGTCAAAGTCAGGTTGCTAGGCATTTAAACGTGCAGCAGAGTACCATCATTTGACTGGCACCATTTCCTAGCCACTGGCTCAGCTGAAGATAGGCAACGCAGTGGACGACCCAGGGTGACAACAGCAGCTGATGATCGCTTTATTCTGGTTCATCACCTCAGAAACAGGTTTACAATAGCTTCCTCAAGTGCCTAGTCATTGCTTACAGGACGTCGTTTGTCTGATCAAACTGTCCGGAATAGACTGCATGAAGCTGAACTGTGGCACGACGACCTCACCGAGGTCCTGTCTTAACGAGACGCCATCGCCAAAATCGACTTGTTTGGGCCAACCAGCATCGGCCCCGGACAATTGACAATCAATGGAGACGTGGTGTCTGGTTTAGTGACGAATCTTCCTTTTTGTTGCACCGCCATGATATGCGGAGAAGGGTCTACCGTAGGCCAAACGAACATTTTGCCAAAAACTTCGTTGATGAAGCTCCGCCGCACGGTGGTGGAGGTGTAATGGTATGGGGAATGATCAGTTTCAACGGAAGGAGTCCATTGGTGCAGACTGAAGGAGGCTTGAATGCACAATGATAAGTCAATGAAATTCTTTGACTCCATGTCCTTTCATTTTTGGCTGCGCAAAGGTCTGTGTTTCAACAGGACAACGCCAGACCACATTCTGCACGGTTCACCACACAGTTCCTGACTGCTAACAACATTCTCACCCTTCTCTGGCTATCCTTGTCTCCAGACATGAATCAGATCGAGCACCTATGGGATGAGCTGCAAAGACGTTTTTGTCGCCGAAATGTTTCTCCAGTCAATCGTCGTGATCTGTGGCAGGCACTCCAGGAAGAGTAGGCAGCCATCCTACAGTCGCACATCAGACATCTGATCGCATCTATGCCCAGGAGATGCCAGTCGCTGATCGATGCAAGCGGACGCCACATACTATACTAATTTGAGAACCCATGGGACTAACAAATTCTCGTCACACAGAAGCAAGAAAGTGTGTGTTTAAACCCTTAGTTATTATTGTGTGGAATTCGAACATTTTATTCATTCTTCTTCTTCTTCGTATGGACATTGGCGATGATGCGTGGTACCCTGATTTTTGCTATGCGTCATTCTTGGGTACCTCCGACTTCAGCACTTTTCCTTGCTAGGGCAGACTGTGGTCTTGCTCGGACTGCCGTGAAGACAGTGGTGTAGGTTGGCCTGGTCAAGACTTTGTTCTCCAGCCTCTGGTGGCTGTACTTAAGCCCCTTCTCCATGTCAGATCCAGGGTGCAACGCTGGTTGATCAGATGGCTTTGAGACAGTTCCACAGAGACATTCCGACTTTGGGATGACGAAAATGATGAGTACCTCAACGATATCCATTCCCCGCCACCTATAGTCTGCTGGCTCTGTTTTATTTACAACATTCTGATAGCCACTGTTGTAAAGACCCATAAGATTGTCACGTCCTGGATTCATTTGTCTCACATCAGATTTTCCTCATCCCCGCCGGTGATCTCCATGTCCCCATCCATCCACCAATCTGACATTACATTTTACAAAAATATAATTACAATTAGTGTTGATTGCTACTGGTATCTGGGCTACAGAAGTAGGTCAGAGTTTTTAAGCAAACAGATCTATGTTCCCTGTATGTTAAGATAAGTGTGTTCTTAACACAGTTGTTCCCAGTGGATCTATTCATTCAATTTAAAAAGCTATAGAATATCAAAGTTATGGCTAAAATTGGGTCATCAGTAATTATGCGTTTCTTTTTTTGGACAGTATAAAACTTCTTTTTCTTCTTCTTCTGCTTCGTCTTCTTCTTTTTATCTTCTTCTTTTGCTTCGTCCTCTTCTTCTGCTTCATATACTTCTTCTTCTTCGTCTTCTTCTTCTTCTTTTGCTTCGTCTGCTTCTTCTTCTTCTGCTTCGTCTTCTTCTTCTTTTTTTTGCCTTCTTCTTTTGCTTCATCTTCTTCTTCTGCTTCTTATACTTCTTCTTCTTCTGCTTCTATTCCTCCTCCTTCTCCTTCTTCTTCTTCTTCTCCTCCTGCTGCTGCTGCTTTTTCTTCTTCTTCTATTTTCCCGAAAATGAGAGCTGGAGTTCTTTGTTGCCAATGCGGCGAACATGCTGAGGCACATCATCGTATCGGATTGGGAGCGGGTTACAGCGGCTATTTCCTTGTTCAGCCCGTGAATGGTGATAAACATCAGAGAGTGTGCAATACTTCTTCAGCAAAGACTATGTCGGCCGCTGTCTCATTAGCCAGTCTAGCAGTGTTATTTGTAGAGAGGTTAAACAGGATCTTGATCGGCTATGCTTCACCAACATTGAGTTTTGCATGTCAGCTATAATTTGTTAACTTTGGTGCTGAGCTATGGGTCGCTGACTTCCAGATCAGACAGCGTCTTCACCCGGCCCGGCCCCACCCCCTCTTTTTACTTACTCGAAGGAAGCAGCAGACTTAAGATTTTGACTTGTATTCCTTGAAATTAATTTTGAAGAGTGACAACTTTACTTAAACAAGGAAAACAGTTTTTCTTAGTGCAAGATAGTTACCTCCGCTGCATATACAGGGCGAGTCTATATGAAGTGTTTGATCTTTTTTTTTTTTTTGCGAAAGGTTGTCAACCGGGTACATGAACTCCGTAGCACTGATGAGGACCATGACAGAGAGATTTGAAAAGGAAACAAGGCATTAATTCAGCGTTGCGTGATTTTATATTTGTAAGCAGAGTCTGAAACTAAGCGTTAATTTTTGTACTGATCGAGGCGATTTTTAACGTTAACCTGCTTTTTATGTAGTAATAGACATGCGTACGATCCAATTGGAGATCCACCGCTTTACACAGATATTGTCCATTTTCTGAAAGTTTTAGTTAACTTGTGTGCAGATTACTTGCCTTTGTAGTTAAGTTCACCGATGGGCACTGCCAGCGCATCTACCCTAAAGATATTCAAAATGAGAAGCTAATTTACCATAAACTGTTCTGCTCCTGCGCTCTGCTAACGGCTTATTCTCTTGTGAGTAAAAATAATATGCTGACAAGATTTGGGTTTGAAACGTCCACAGAATACAAACTGCAGGGCTTTGAAAGAGAATCGATAAATCTGATAGCGTGGGGCGGTAACTATGATGCTGTTCATGTTGTTAACCAGACGTCTGAGCTGGCTGCTCTTTGATATCTAATGTCATAGTAACACTTTGCTTTAATTATTCACAAGTCATTCTGCGGGGCACTTAGTTATCTTGAGTGCAAAGTGGTCCCCTGTCTATCTATCTATCTATCTATCTATCTATCTATCTATCTATCTATCTATCTATCTATCTATCTATCTATCTATCTATCTATCTATCTATCTATCTATCTATCTATCTATCTATCTATCTATCTATCTATCTACCTACCTACCTACCTACCTATCTATCTATCTATCTATCTATCTATCTATCTATCTATCTATCTATCTATCTATCTATCTATCTATCTGTCTGTCTATCTTTCTGTCTATCTGTTTGTCTGTCTGTCTGTGGTCCATGTGGTAATCAGGCGTTGACCATCAATGATTTCTACAACCTTCTATCCTTTGCTCTTTCTATAAGATGTGTGTTGGACCGTGCTCTATGCCACTTTTTTAGTCCATCAAGTACCTTGTTTCAATGTCTTCCTTTGTCTCTTTCCCTCCAGTTTTCCTGTTGTCACTAGGTGTTCCATTTTGCCTCTTCTCAAAACACGTCTTACAAATCTGGACTGTCGTGTTCTAAATTTTGCCATAAATTTCTCTCTTCTATCCTTCCTCGCTTAGAACCTCTTCATTTGTTTTCTTGGCTGTCCATGGTATTCTTACCACTCTTCTTATGAACCACATCTCCGCTGCTTCCAGCTGATTTTGAGCGCCCATGGTTGCTGTCCATGCTTTTCATCCAAGTAGCATACAGGTTCGATGTAACACTCAATAACTCTCTTATTGCTGAATATCTGTGACTGAATGAGGGTTGTATGGTGAAGGGGAGAATAGTGGACGGGCCTGCGTGCCCAGTTCTTAACTCTTCAAAAATAAAGTCTGTTCGTTCGTTCGTTTGTTCGTTCTTTCTTTCTGGTATTCATGTTCATAAATGCTCACTTGGCCTGAGCTATTCTGCTTCGTAATTGTTTCACTGAACCTGCCCAAGTGAAATCTCGTGTGATTTCATCTCACTCTACGAGTTTAGGACCATTTTTACATGTCTGCACGTCAAGATTGCGTTTCTTCAGCGCAGTTTTTCAGTAAACTAATTTCTATTAAGTTCCCCCTATTCTATTTTCCTTTCTTACTGATCAATTTTCTGTTGCCAAACTCTTCATAACCACCCGAAATCCTGTAGAAAATACGTGTTATCCTTTACTGTTATCCTCTCCGACAGCCAGTTCTTGGCAAGTGTCTTTCTTGAAGAAGAGCCCTCGAGATACCGCTCGGAGAAATCCTCGCTTGTACTTGATCAACAAATCTGTGATTGCTAGTTAATGCCCTTGACTGGCTTGGTAACACGTTCTCACTCATCTCGTCACTGGATAGTTAATTCCCCTTCCAAGAGTAATCTCCCTTCCAGAGTTTGTAGCACTGCCTCTTCTCTGTAAGTCTTCACTTAAAACGGGTAGAAACAGACCAGCAGAAAGAAGGGAGATAACTCATATAGACAGGAGGAGACAAATCGTTAAGAAATTAATAAGAATAGAAACTGTTTCTTTGGAGGGAATAGCAAACCTTTACAAGCCTTAGGGTTACAGTGCACCTTAGGGATATCCACTAGCATGGTCTGAAACAACAGTTTGTGCAGATCGAAGTGTCAGGGTGAAGTAACTAGGAATAGATTCGAACAACTGTAGACAGATATCTTAACTGTTGACGGAATGAAGAAACAGTAAGAGCAAGAATAATGATAACATAAACTTTTCTTTCCAGCTCACCAACAATCACTTTACCGCAGGTAGAATAGCCCACTATCAACTCACCCAGGAAGCGTCCCTTATCAAGGTTGCTCAGGTACATAACACATGCGTGATTCGGTGACACCTGGGAAATGTAAACTGGGATGCACCAACACAGAAATTCTGTCGGAACAAATCTAGTTCTCGGAGATGTATTTTATTTCTTTGTTATCGTCGTTTCGCTCAGACATCGGGGCCAATCTCGGTGCCACAAATGTTCGTCTGAGAATGCCACGTATGAGAATAATCTCAAAACATGATTGATTCTATATCACAGAATGTTGGATCTATCTATGAGCATAACATCACATAATATTATATCTGTGGGTGTGGCTTGTAAGGGTAGACCAAACGAGAAGAACAAAAGAGAGAATGTTGAGCAATAGATGGCTCATCTGGGCAAGAGTGGAAAAAAAGGCAAAGGACAGGAGTTTATGGAAAACCCTTGCGGAAGCCCCATGTACCTTGGGCACTTAAGGTTCAGAGAGAGAGAGAGAGAGAGACATAACCTCACAGAATGTTGGATCTATGAGCACAACCTAACAGAATGTTGGATCTCTGAGCACAACCTCACAGAATGTTTGAGCACAACATCACAGAATATTGGATCTATGAGCATAACCTCGCAGAAAATTGGATTTCTGGACATCCTTTTTTCCCTTCTTCTTCGCTGGCCCAGATATCGACACCAGTCTCTCCCACCAACTGCGGCAGTTCGTGGCAGGTTTTCCACATCACCGTAGAGCTTATCCTGGGGAGAGCAGGGTGTCTGGGCAGATCCTTTGCCTGAGTGGGTTGTGTAAGCCCACTCGCAGGTGTCAAGTTTGACACATGCACTCGTGGCCCCCCAGCAAAACTTGTCTTGTGCATGCGGGACGATAAAAAACATTAATTCAAAAACAATCAGCTGTAAGCTGAAGCATCTTCCACAATGTTTGATGGTGGGTACAACTTTTTCTGCAGAGCTGGAAACACCAAAGTATTGGAGCAAATTAGGCACTAGCACCATTGAGAAACTGAAGGAAAATCTTCTCTCTTTACAGCACTGCAGGCATTGCTGTGATTACTTCCTCTAGCTCTCTGTTCAAATAATGGCTGCCATGTATAGTAAACAGATCACTATTATATTGTCTTTAACGGGTTCATTACTATTTCTTTATCTTTTAACAGGGAGATGGCTGCTACCGCATCTTTAACGGGAAGATTACTGTAGTTCATTCTGCCCAGTTGTTAGAAAACACTGCAGGTGTATAGTTCTCTATACCAATACAACATTCATTCATTCATTTGCATGTCCCTTGCGGAACTTCGCCTCCATAACAGCACTCCTGTAGGCCTCTCGGTTGTGAGCAAGATGGCCTGCTGCTGATGCATCCATTTGCAGATCGTCAACGATGTCTTGCAGCCATCTTCGCCTTGGTCTTCCTCTCTTTCTTTTTCCCATTATGTACCCTTCCAATACGGTCTTCTCTAGATTATCATGATGTTTAATGTGTCCAAAATATTTAAGTTTTCTCTCTTAATCCTCTTTACTAGCCAGCCTTCTTCAATATTAAGCTCTTGTAGTATAGATATATTTGTTCTTTTTTGTGTCCACGATATTTGAAGACCTGTAGCATTTACATTCAAAGGCATTTATGTGTTTCTCAGCTGTTTTGTTAAGTGTCCACGTCTCACAGGCATATGTTGCAATGGGAAAGATGCATGCCCTTAAAAATCTTATTTTTGTGGTTCTGTCTGTTCCTCTCCATAGATTCTTTATTTGTTTTACTTTCTGAAGAGCGATAGATATCCTCCTTTTAATTTCCCTCATTGTATCTCCGTTATTAGTTAGTAGTGATCCAAGATATTCAAAACTCTCCACTTCTAGTTTTTCCTCATTGATATATATTTCAGCTGCCTTGTTTGTTTTGTCAGTTGTCATCAATTTAGTTTTCTTTGCATTAAGATAGAGGTTTTGCTCTTCGCTGTTCTTACGGACTGACATAATTAGTTTTTCCATTCCTTTTTGTGTTGTGGACAGTAACACTGTGTCATCAGCATATCTAATCTCTGGTATTTCATAACCTCCAATTGTTATGGCATCGTAATATTCTTTGTCTACATCTTCTCTAACATTTCTCATTATATTTTCAGTATACAAATTAAATAAGTAAGGCGACAACATGTACCCCTGACAGACCCCTTGTTTTATGTCAAACCAAGTTGTTGTTTCACCATTTATTTTTACTGTTGCTTGTTGATCTAGATATAGCAGTGATGTTAATTGTATCAAATGTGTTGGAAATCCCATTTTTTCCATTATTTCCCAAAGTTTCTGGTGTTGTACACAATCAAATGCCTTTGAGTAGTCTATAAAGGATAAATATAGATTCACATTAAACTCTCTGCATTTCTCTATTATTAATCTTATATTGAAATATGATCTCTTGATCCTCTTCCTTGCCTGAAACAGCTTGAACCATATTGACTTCTTCTTCTATTTTCTTTCGAAGTCTATCCATTGTGATTTTTAACAGAATTTTACTGGCATGACTAATCAGGGCAACAGTTCTGTAGTTTGTGCATAATTTCAGGCTACCCTTTTTGGCAGTGGTATGAATACTGTTCTTTTCCATTCTTTTGGCCAAATACCTGAATGCCATATCTTTTTTCCATAGTGCATGATACATTGTTGCACATTCCTTTCCTCCTGCTTTAATAAATTCAGCTGTTATCTCATCACATCCTGGTGATTTATCATTTTTCGGATTCTTTATTGCCCATAAAACTTCTTCTATTGTCGGTTCGGGTTCTTTCTCCTCCAATAATAATTCACACTGTTGATTTCTGCTTCCACAGTCGGTTGTTTCATACATTACTTTGCAATATTCCTTCCATCTTTCTAGAATTTCCTCTGTCTCTGTCAAGGTATTCCCCATCTCGTCACAAATTACATTTAGCTTAGGTGTGACATTTCTCGTCAGTGTCTTCATTTCTTTAAACATTTCACTATCTCTTTCTGATGTTTTTCTGTTCTTTCACAACAATATTGTATTTAGTGTTTTTTTGTCTTTTCTTATGTTTCTTCGTACTTCTTTTGTTAAAGTTTTATATTCCTCTTTGTTGTTGTTTGTCACTTTCCATTGCGTCTTCATTTCTCTACGTTGTTGTATCAGTTCTAGTGTACCTGCTGTAATCCATCTATTCTTTTGTGTTTTATTTACTGTAACCATGTCTTTAGCTGTTGTTATTAAGATATCTTTGGCCTGCGTAGCCATTTCATCTGGTGTCATCTCCTCCTGTACAGCCATCAGGATTTAGAAACGGTTCTTCATTTCTATACCGTATTGTTCTGGTATATTTGTAAGATCAAAGCGGAGTGGTCTTGATCCCGTAACTGTCTTTTTTTATCTTTATCTTCATGTCTGCTATTAATAACTCATGGTCCGTGTCACAATCAGCACCTGGTAAAGTTTTTGCTGATGTTATGCTTGACCTCCACCTTCTTTGCACTAAAATGTAATCTGTTTGATTCTTGGTTTTCCTATCTGGTGATGTCCATGTGTAAAGTCTTCTTGGATGTTGTTTAAAAAGTGTGTTTAGCGATCATTAGCTCATTTTCCATGCAAAACGCCATTAGATTGTCACCTGCCTCATTGCTATATCCTATGCTAAATTTCCCTACAACATGTCCTTCATCTTTACGAATACACCTGCTGGTCTAAATAGTGCTAGGAGATTTCTGCTTCTTTTTTCCTCTATAAATACAAAATCTGATTTCCGTACAAAGAGATAACAGTCATAATATCTACGTGGAGGTTATTTCAGTGGTTCTGTACTTCACAGGAGCACCACTCTTGGACTCGGGGATACACAAACACTGCTCTTACACACGCACATACACACACACACACAAAACTATGCTAGATACATAACAGACATAGGGTGTATAAATGATTTGTGTTAAATACACAAGAAGTTTACTCATTTTTTTTTAAAAAAGCAATAAATATGTTGTTTTTCCTCTATTTCAAATATTTATTACACAAAAACTATGATATATATAACTTCATGAGTACATGTAGAATTTAAAAAAAGAGAAACTCACATGTCCATGCCTAGCATAGTTTTTGTGTAATAACTATTTGAAATAGGGGAAAAACAATATATTTAGTGCTTTTTTAAGTGAGTAAACTTCTTATATATATTCCCAGTTTGTTGCCACGTGTTCTCCAACATCTGTTTAGTTACCACCGCTAAGGCATTCGTTATCTTTGTCTTTCAAGGTCACCGCCGCTACCAGTTTCTTTGAGCTTTGCCTTTCAAACTTTTAATGATCTCAACATCTGGTAGATCCCGTCCATTCTCATTTCTGAACCTTTGTTGAACTATAACTGGAGAATTTATTTCATGATGCCACAGAAGACGCTGTGCTTTCATTAGAAGCCAGTGTGATACTGGTGATTTTAGAGCTACCTGTTCAGGAAACAAAGAGAAACAAACAAACAACAAACAAAAACCCTAAGAACTAGCCTACGTGATGCCACAAAGTCCATGTTTCTATCTAGCAGAGTTTTTGTTTCAAAGATATGTTCTTTTTTTCAATCTGGGAAGGACTTTATGATCTACCCTGTATTATCAGCGGCAAGAACCAAGCACAGACAACAAATCAACAGAATCCTAGCTCTCAAAAACACATTCATATTCAACAGCGTCATTTCACTCGTTGAATTCACTGTAGAATCATCCGTCCTATTTGTGGTCAGTGTTTAAAAATTAACTCTAAGACGACAGATGAACTATTCTATCTCTGACAACCCTCTCAAGTCACTTAAACTCATGACTCATATTCCTTCTTATAACTTCAGACTTTTTCCAGTATCTATTTAACCTCGATTACATGACTCCATAAGATATTTGCTTTCCTCATAGTTTCAGACTTATCCAGCAATCAATATATGTTTACACAATGGCTGCAACAAAGCTGTTAATGTGTGGTAATTTGTTTAGCTGTTCGGGTGTAATCGATATTTCGGGAATGTTAAGAAAGCGATATCGTATATATTTAGTTTGTCTAATATGTGCTTATGAGATTGAAAGTACAAGTTATGTTAGTTTCCATTTTACATTCGCTTGTCGTAAAACTATGTCCTATAGCATTTGCGTGCCGTAGCGGGGTGTGAAGTGTTAGTGCCTTCACATTTCTAGGCAACTACAGTATTTCAGGTAGGAATACTATCACCTGCCCTCACTGAGTTTATTTTCCTAAGGAAACCCCAGGTACCCTTTTTAGTGTGTGTGTGTGTGGCCTGGTTGACCCCGATGTCAGTCGGTCCAAAGAAAAAAAAATTCCCCCCTCCCCTTTTCCCCCGAGTTCGAAATCGAACCAAGGACCTTCTGATCGGCAGGCGAGTGAACTAACTTCTACACTACCGCCGCATCTCACAACGTAAATTAGTAAAACAATGTATGATCTGTGATGATTAACATATTAGTAACGGCTATATAACTGCTTCCTTACCTTTACTACTGACACCAAAAAAGGAAGTTAGAATTCGTATTGCAAAAGCAGTACTGAGCTTCAAAAATCTTGAGAACATGTAGCATTCAAAAGTTATAAGCACAATAACCAAGCAAGATTATTCAATTCAAATGTAATATCCACCCTCGTTTATGCCTGTGAAAGTTGGAAAACAAACTAAAGAAATAGAAAAGAAATCAGACTCTTTAGAAAACAAACGCCTAAGGAAAATATTCGGTATAAAGTGGAAGGAATTCAAGAACAACGCAGAGATAAGACAGATGACTGAACAACATCCAGTCTCATGGGTGATCCGGAAAAGAAAATGGGCATATATCGGTCATGTGCTGAGAAGAAACAACTAGAGAATCCTAAAACAAGCTGTCAAGTGGAACACAAAAGGCTGAAGAAAAAGAGGTAGTTCACGTGAAACGCTAAAGATGACATTGTTAACAGAGGCCGATTTAGTAGGAATAACATCCCTTGATGAGGTTGAAAAGCTCGCAGAAAACAGGAAATCTTGGCAAGCTAAAATGCGAGCCCTATGTGAAGTTTAGCGGCACGGGAAGAGTGTAGGATGTAAGAACTTTACTACACTTGAATTTTTAGCGTTGGAATTTTAGGAATCTGTTGTGTCTTATCAAAAACCACTCGTTTATAAAGAAGCGACGCGGCGTCTTAAGAACTATGTTGTCACAGACGCCGATCAACACTTGAGGTGTGATCCAACATTTTGCATCCTAACTTTGTAACCGAGTTTTGACAAGCACGTATGTAAGTATATACAGTGTTTTTAGGTCCATATAAAGACCAAGGTAACAAATAATGTTAGATCCAACAGCCGACGCAAAATATTCATTTTGTATAGTAAAATTTCATACACAGGATAAACATTATGAGCCTCAATCACCGAATGTAGCTAATATAAACCAGAAATTACCTTCTCCACTTTAGTTTTTATCCAGTAAATTTCCTTCAAACGTCGAGAGAGAAGTGTAAGGAAAACTCCCACAAATAAACGGCTTTGCTGGTCCGCGCGCATTTCTCCACGTGCATTATTTCACTCATGACACACGCGCATGTGGGCCCAATATCGACCAGGGACTATTTTTAGAAACCCCCTGTTCTTTATTGGTCGACTTAAGGAGACGACAGGGGTGCGTGAACTTTCGGGATGACGGCTGCTATTTTTAGCATATGTTGAAATATATCAGAATTAACAGATGAATGTCCGCGACAAGTCATACATATTTAGGACAGTCTATATCATGTCTGAAGACAGCAATCGATCATTGTTATGTTTATCGATAATTCTGGTAACATTCTTGTCAAAGTATTACAGCAAAGTGTGTTTGGTAAGCCTCCAAACGCTGTAGACAAGGCAGGTCAGACATGAGAAAAAGAATAACAGTGAGAGAGTGGCTGTGAATCGAACCACGGACTTCCATGAGGACCAGCAGCTGCCTAACCACGCGGGGACCGCACACTTTTAAGTCAGCCAGTCAGGTTCTAGGGAGAAAAAAAACTCTGTCTAGCCTAGTTTTGGAATTTCCTAGATACGGATATACATGTCCTCCATGTTTCTGTTCCTTTGGCATGTTTCTGTCCATTTCCCATGTTTCTATTCGTCTTCTATGTTTCTGTCCGCCTCCCATGTTTCTATCCGTCTCCCTTGCTTCTGATCATCTTCTATGTTTTTGGTCGTCTTCCATGTTTCTATCCGTCTCCCTTGCTTCTGATCATCTTCTATGTTTTTGGTCGTCTTCCATGTTTCTATCCGTCTCCCTTGCTTCTGATCGTCTTCAAAATTTCTGATCGTCTCCCGTGTTTCTGATCAACTTCCATTTTTTAAAATCGTCTCCCATGTTTCTGATCATCTCTCACGTTTCTGTCTTGTCTTTCATGTTTCTGATGGTCTTCCATGTTTTTGACCGCCTTCTATGTTTTTTTAACCCCCTTCCATGTTTCTGATTTTCTTCTTTATTTTTGATTGTCTTGTATATTTCTGTCTTCCATATTTATGAAGTCCTATATACTTCCACATTTCTGACTGTTTTCCATGCTCCCAAACGTCTTCTATATTTCTGTCTTCCATGTTTCTGTGTTTTTTTAAAAAATTTCATTTCTGGCTGTCTTCCATATTTCTAGCTGTTTTCCATCCTTATATGTTTTTGACTATCTTCCACATTCTGATCCGTTTCCGTGATTCTGTTTTCCATGTTTCTGACACCTCAGTATTATTCTACTTTGTTTGTCCAGACGCCATGAGAATGATATACTTTCCCTTCTCGTTTTTTTATTTTTTTGTGTCAAGATTTCTACCTTATATTCATTCATTCACTTGCATGTCCCTTGCGAAACTTTGCCTCCATAACAGCACTCCTGTAGGCCTCTCGAGTGTAAGCAAGATGCCCTGCTGCTAATGCATCCATTCGCAGATTATCAACGATATCTTGCAGCCATCCTCGCCTTGGTCTTCCTCTCTTTCTTTTTCCCATTATGCACCCTTCCAAGACGGTCTTCTCTAGATTATCATGGCGTTTAATGTGTTCAAAATATTTAAGTTTTCTCTCTTTAATCCTCTTTACTAGACAGCCTTCTTCGATATTAAGTCCTTGTAGTATGGATATATTTGTTCTCTTCTGTGTACCTTATATAGAGTAGCTTTTCGTATTTCCCATCTTGACACCTTCATAACAATTCTTTTACTGAAATAACTTCTCTCATTTCCTGTTTCCACATTTCTGCGGTATACTAGGTAACGAAACAGCCGATAACATAGAAAAAGAAGTCGGCAGATTACCACATGCAGATAGAAAGCATGAGCTATGGGAAAGCTAAATCTGTGATAAAAATAACATTCGAGAACAAATTGGCAAAAGAACCCCCCGGCTATTAGAAAAATTGGTGCCTGCTACCAACTTGGCAGAGATCATTTTTCGGTTCCTCGGTGATCACAATAGACTGAAGTACCACCGCAGCTCACAACAGACTGAGGTATCACCGCAGCTCACAACAGACTGAGGTAACACCGCAGTTCACAACAGACTGAAGTACCACCGCAGCTCACAACAGACTGAGGTATCACCGCAGCTCACAACAGACTGAGGTATCACCGCAGCTCACAACAGACTGAGGTATCACCGCAGCTCACAACAGACTGAGGTACCACCGCAGCTCACAACCGACTGAGGTACCACCTCTTCAACAAGCTCAAGATTGGCCCAGCCAGCATATGGCACACGTGACACTGGTAATGTGACGGGGTAACATATTCTGCTGGAATGCCCAACATCTGAGATGCTGAGAAAGCAGATGCGGGCAACATCTGTATCGGTTCAAGAGAAGCTTTACGGGGATGTACAAGTATACCAACTCCAGCTGACCATCTATTAACTTAGAAGCATACAAATCGCTTCCGAGAATGATCGAGGAAGAAAAAAGAGAGCTTTCATATTTTGAAGTTAAGCTAACACAAGCTACTAATCTTTCTTTCACACCCGCTGTTTCAATTTTCAGAGCATAATTTTTTAAAACATAGACTTTTCTTGTAGTTTTGGAAACCCATGTTAAGACCACTACGAGAACTAATACAATTTGCTCCACAACACATGAAGCTTCAACTGAATTCTGTGAAGGCTTTAGCTAAGACAGTGTTATGGTAGCTAAGACAGCGTTTCGGTTGCTAAGACAATGATCTGGTAGCTAAGACAGTGTTCTGCTTGCTAAGACAGTGTTATGGTAGCTAAGACAGCGTTTCGGTTGCTAAGACAGTGTTCTGGTAGCTAATACAGTGTTCTGGTAGCTAAGACAGTGTTCTGATAGATAAGACAATGTCCCAGTAGCTAAGACAATGTCTAATTTACAGTTCGCGATCTGTTAGAAGGCGAGTCATTCATTATAAACACCGCGCATTTGTTGTCGACTATACTCAAAATACTGATATCGAAAAGCTGCACATTGGAGTGACCTTTACTGATAGACAGATGAACAATCTTACCAGTTCAGTGACCGTATACTGACGATTAAGCAGACAATATCATTTATATTTTGACAGACGTAATGTCCACGGTGGGGCTGTAGAATGTATTTTATATTGATTGATTATGTGTATGTGATCAGAGACAGGTGTTCTGTTATCCACTGAGAGATTATGAGCTGATAAGATGCTGAAGACATTGCACACTTTCATTATATGTCAAAGGCAAGCGAAAAACCAAAGAAAAACCATTCTTTATTTCCTCAATCGAACGATATCCTAAGTGTATACAACCTCTTTCATTTTTATCTATAAACTTGACACGACTATAAAAATAACCCCAGGGCGCTATCACAATGGCGATAGGTGAGTATTCTAAAGTAGAAGGGTTAAAAATAGATTGGGCATGAATAGAGGGTCACTGTACCCTCAAATATTAAATAATATCTCGTTTCGGTTTAGAAGAGTTTTGCAAACAGATGCGTGTTAACGATTTGTCAAATTTAGGCTGTTTTCAGTTAGCAGGGAAGCAGCGGTGGTGTAGTGATTAGCGCATTCGCCTATCGAAAAGAATTTCTTTTATTCAGTATCGAAATGGGACGGAGTTTTTATTTTGGGGGTGTGGGGTTCGGACTAGTCGGCACAGGGTCGACCCATCCTCAAGAAATAGGTACCTGATGATTCCCTGGGAAAAAAAAAGAGGACAGCGGGAACAGGTGCTGGCATCCTTGCTTAATGCTTCTGTGTCTTAAGAGTGTGAAGGTTCTAACACTTGACTTCCCTGCAGTGTGCAATATCCATGGGACATAACTCAGTTAACAGAGCTTCTTCTCTCTTGACTTACTGTAAAAACAAAGTTTGATTGCTACGATGCATTTCTGGAATCAAGAACAGAATGTGCCAGCCAAAAAACGGGCTTTCAACCATCTTCTCCAAAGCATCTCTGTCAATGAACATCAGAATGAGAGTTCTGAAATGCTACATTAACTCAACGAATGTGAGCCATGGACAATCAATAGATCGATGCAAAGATCGCTACAGGCAGGAAAGGGATACTGGTTTCTTAAAGAATGTTAAGAATAGCATGGACGGCCAAGAAGACAAGCACATACAAAAAAAAAGAAAGAACCTAATTAAATCCATAAGAAAACGACAGTAATCTTTCAGTGCTCATAGAATGAGAATGGGAGAGTTTGAAAACAAAAAAAAAAAAGATAAATAAAAAGAGGCAGGGAGAAGACCAAGAGGAGAATAAAACCATCAGCAGGAGGGCACACTAAAAGTCACCAACAGACATGATGACAAATATCAAGGACCGGGATTTTTGGAGAGGCCATGATCGCCAACATGTAAAAGCACCTCATATGATGAAGATGACTACGACGACGACGATGATGATGGTGATGATGCTGATGATGATGCTTATCTCCTGTCACTGATTTAAAATCGCGAACTAACTCAAACAGTGGGAGTCATTAGGTAGCGCGAACTAACTCAAACAGTGGGAGTCATTAGGTAGCGCGAACTAACTCAAACAGTGGGAGTCATTAGGTAGCGCGAACTAATTCAATCAGTGGGAGTCATTAGGTAGCGCGAACTAACTCAATCAGTGGGAGTCATTAGGTAGCGCGAACTAACTCAATCAGTGGGAGTCATTAGGTAGCGCGAACTAACTCAAACAGTGGGAGTCATTAGGTAGCGCGAACTAACTCAATTAGTGGGAGTCATTAGGTAGCGCGAACTAATTCAATCAGTGGGAGTCATTAGGCAGCGCGAACTAACTCAAACAGTGGGAGTCATTAGGCAGCGCGAACTAACTCAATTAGTGGGAGTCATTAGGCAGCGCGAACTAACTCAATCAGTGGGAGTTAT